>JARCIV010000269.1:0-1200000 GCA_029618585.1 Citrus australasica | reverse complement strand
GAAATATCTAAACTAAGCAAACCGTGTTGGGCATTGGTCAGTTGAAACCCTAAGAATGAGTTGTTAATCAAGTGTAAAACTTCCAATTTTGTGTTGTTTTCCAACAACCAAGTTGGGAAATTGCCAGAAAAATTATTGTGAGAGAGATCAAGGTATTCTAAGTTAAATTGGTGTCGAAGAAAATTAGGAATGACACTTAAGTTGCAGTTGGTTAAACTGAGGACTTTCAGTTGGAACGTAGGGAGGCAGTTTTCTGTTTCGACTTGAAACAAATTGGTTTCCATCGATAGTTGGAAGACCTCAAGTTTTGAGAGGTTGGCTAATGAACAGAACGAAAACAAGTGCCCTTTAAATTTGTTGTTAGAAAGAGTCAAATATTCAAGGGATGTGAGGTTTGCAAATACTGAAGGTAAGATTCCACTTAACTGATTGGAAGAAAAATCAAGAACTCTGAGGTGTGTGAGGTTGTTGAGACACCGAGGAAGATGGCCTTCAAACTTATTAGCTCTAAGATTCAGCTCAAAAAGATTTTTCAACTCACAAATTCCTGAGAAGTGAAAAATAAAGGGGTTAAAATTTATAAAAAGATTCAAGTTCTAAATTGGTGACATTTGTATTTTTGTACATTTAACACTTTCATCTGTCATGAAATTACTTTTACCTTTCAGGTGCTGGTTCCTTGTAAATTTTTAATACTATGTTTCTTTTACAGTTTAAGCTATTATGGCAAAAATATATTGTCCAAAGGTAAAGTTGACATTTTAATATAAAAATTGTTTAGGTTTAGTTTGCACATACATGTTGGATAATCAATTTGTATTAAAAGGTCACATTTCTCCTTCAGTTAGCCTCTTGTTGTTATTGTTTTAAACTTAGTATGAGAAAAGTTCACTAATTAGATAGAAGAACATTCCCATCCAAGGATCCTAGTGATCTTAAGTGATTAATGAATTAAGTGCTGCAGAGGATGCCATTTCTGTCATAGAACATTTAGCCAGAGGGACGTAATGAATCTTATACCTTGAGATATGCATAGTACTAGAACCTAGGAGTAAAGACATCACCCTTTTAGGGTTGGCAAAAAACATACATACAATATTAAGTTCGGGTGGAACTCTGGCCTCCCATTTGTAAAAACAAATTCAGGAAAATAGGGGGTTGAATTGAAATTTCACATTTTTCTATGCATATTTTGTGTTTAATCCTATTTTTGGAGCTTTTATATTGTAGCTATTCAAGTTTATGGCTTCTCCATTATGGTCTTTGTCGTTGGCCCTCCAAATTATAATGATTTTATTTTATAGTCCAATCAAATTTATGATTTCTGCTTTATGGCCCCATCAAACCAAACCCCTGCTTCCACCATTGCTCTTAACCTTAACCTTATTTGTATTAGACGCTTTAAAGTTATACTGAAATACTCTTTAATCATGCACGTTTTAAATGTTAAAGATAGCCCTTAAATTTTAAAAAACACACGGGTGCCCCTGATTCTAAGTAGTAATGTCCACTGAAGATAGTACATTATCGCTACAGGATTAAAAAAAAATTCACTATAAGACAAAAACAAAAATTAAAAAGAATAGAGATATTTTTGCCATACTATTTGCACAATAATACCCCAATTTAAAATACACCTACTTAATACCAAACTCCCCACAAGATAAAACTAAGCTCTGAAAAACATGATTGATTTGATATTATTAGTTCTAACAATGCATGAAGAAGTATTCGTTGGACACCAAGATGATGAGGTGCCGGAGTTTGACTAGCGAGGGGGAATTTGATAGCTACAAAGAGGAAGATTTCACAAAAACAGAAGTCTTTCAACATTTTTTTTTAAAACCATTCATGTTATTAACTCAAGATCTTTCAACATTTTTTAAATTACCTTTTTTAGACTAAATATAAAATATTTTGTATTGATAAATTATTGAAATAATAAAATAATTATCTAAATCAGGGCCGGAATTTAGAAGAGACAGGCAGGGGCCATTACCCCTATAAGAAAAATTTTAAAAAAAATAATATACAACATAAAAATATTTGTACAAATAAAACAAAGAAGAATTATCTCTTAGACTAAGAAGAACAAGTCTGTATAAGATCAAAAAGAAGAAGAACAAAAATAGTCCACTCTCAGTGGCCCACCGCCACCGACCTTTGTAAATAAAAATAATTATTTTATTGTTTAGACCCGAAATGCATTTTTTAAGAGAAAATATGTATTAAAAGTCTAATTTCTTTAAGTAAGAGTTCAACTAATGTTGAGCTTTCAATCCTTAACCAAGAGCCATGCCCCTAAATCTTCAACAATATTTTTATACTTTGAAAGAAGTAATGCCCAAATTTGAGAAATTTTTTATAATTTTCATTCTTTACTTAACTATATGTTTTGATAGAGAATGTGAAATTTTATTGAAATATATATAAATAACTTATCAAAAAGCTTTTCCTTTTAATCGTTATGTTAATGAATGCTTATTGCAATTAGAAGTTTATATTGATTTTTTTAGTACTCTTCGGCCCTTTTAAAGAAAAAGTCTTGGCTGCTATATCTAAAGTTGGCTTGTTCTGCCTCTAATCTAAATCAAGCTGCACTAATATGTATATAAATTTTTTTCTTATTTAAAAAAGAGCTAAAAATAGATAAATCACATGATATTATGATAAGACTTATTTTTTTTTAACTTGTAACAATTAATTTAGTTGAATTTATTTTTGTAAAACTAGAAAATGAATAGAATTATGCAAGAGCTTGGTTTAAGATGAATAACAATATTTTTTAAATTTTAATTAAACATTTATTTTCTTTTAAATTAATAAATTCAATTACTAGTTTAACTAGATAAATGTGGAAGGGATTGGGTTAAGATGATTAATATTACTTTACAAATTTTAATAGCTTATGTAAAATGATTTTAAAATGTCTGACTAGAAATGACAATCTTTTATTTTGTTCATGTTTTACAATTGGTATAATAATTTTATTCCCTTGGATTTAACTAATTTTTTAAATTATTTGTTTTTATGGTTTTATATTGTTTTATGTCCTTTTTAAAGTTATGGGGTGTATTTATAATAGTTAAACATATATGTATTTAAGTATCTTTTAACTTTACTTAAGATATTTAATTTTATCACCCCTTGGGTGGCGGTATTTCTACCCCATCTTTTGTGTAAGAGTAATGATACAGCCGCAAATTTTTATGCGAACTGATTTCGATTAACTTATAAAAGCAGCCAAGCACCAAAGAAAACTAAAAATAAGAGCAACCGACTGCCATTATCAATTCATCATGAAGAAATATGTAATGGACATTCAGATTTTGGCAACGCAAAGATAGCTAAAATCTTTTAATTTTTTTTGGTATTGTATTTTGTAATTTAATTTGCTGTCATTGTACTAATATTTAAGGTTTTTATTATTGAAATTCCAGTACATGATGATTAAATGGTTTGCTTCAGTTTGTAGCTATTTTTTTTCTTTTAATGTTTGTGGGGGTGTTTGCATGGTATATATATTCCCCGCAAAATATATATAACCACAATTTGAGTTAAGGTCTAAGGGGTGTTTGTCTTTTTCTCTACGGGAGTATTTGTTGACTCATAAAAGTCTCTAAGTGCACGGGCATTCAATCAATATTCGATTGGACGGACAATTGACTTTTACTTAATGATAATAAAGGGCAACAAAAAAAAAACGAGGATTTCTTATTATTATTACATATTAGGTGACACTCCCTTTGATACTTTTAAAGAAAAGTGCGATTGAGTATTTTGTTTCATTTTTCCGGTTTCTACTAGAAATTATAGACAAACTTGTTCTAAGTGGATTTATTGGAGCATTTAAGAGTGGAGCTATTTGCGCCCTAACAAATACTATGAACATCCATTTACTTAGACACTAATTTTCGTAGATTACATCATCTAGACTTTTATTAATACGCCCTTTTAAATTTTAATACAAAAATCTATAATTGTCCTCAAATAAGGGCTAATTTGGCAATCATGTAGCTTTTAAAATAATTGATGTTTCTATGCTGTAAAAATAATTAGATGTGAAAAGAATAAATTATACTTTTCATAAAAACATTTTAAAAGTACTATGAGGTTTAAAAACAATTTTATGTGTTTGGTAAATCTTAATGTTAAATGGTTGTAAGAATATTGAATCAAATTTATTTAAACATTTATAAACATGTATATAAAATATTTTTAGTATTTTGTACATATAATAATTGACTATTATATATATTTTATATTATTAATTTCATTGTTATTTTGTTATCTCAAAATAATTAGTAATAATAATAATCACTAAAGTTAATGATTTTATTTCCTATTAATAAGGATAATTTTAGATTTTTATAATATATCTGAGGAATATATAGAAATATATTAAATATAAAAGTTTTTCTCAAAATCATATTTTGAAGAGTTACTCTTTTCCTACTTTTTCAAAATCTATTGTAGGATGGGGTGATTTTACCAAAAGTGATTTATAAAAAAATTTACCAAACACCAAAATTAACTTTTGAGCCTCCTAAAAGCAACACCAAAAAAGACCTAAATCTCTTTTGTTATACATATTTTTATTTCTACATTTGTAAAAATAATTTTTACAACAAAGAACTTATTTCAAATGATCTCCAAAATTTGTTTTCGGAATAAATGAAGGGTTTTTTTTTTAATAGCTAAACTTGTCCGGAATGACTGGAAATCCCAGCTCATTCCATGTGAATATTGGAGAGTTATTTGATTGAACAAATTTTGTTCTCACTAATTTATTATCATGAATGTATTGGATCTTACTAATGTAAAATTTGGATAATCATAGACAAATATTACCAATAATGTAATTCTTCATAATTTATAGTCACTAATTAATCAAGAAAATATATTAGATTTAACTTTTACGAAATCAATAAGGAGAGACAGAAAAAAGAAATTTTTTTTGAAGCTTTAATTTTATTATTGTTTGATAAACATCTAGTATGCAAGAAATTTAATGTAAAATGAAAATTCAAGATCAAAATTGATGGTATTGAGGAAATTAAAATTACTGTTTTTGGTATGGATGTAGCAAATTAGCGTCAAGAACAATATATTTTTTATTCGATTGTATGAGGTTGTACTTAGTATTAAATTAACTATAGATAACTTAATAATATAAAATTTTATTAAAGATGGGTGTTTGAAATGATTTTTAGGGTCCCACCCTGTCACAATCATAATTGAATGGCGTTGCATTTCTTAAAAATTTAAACTACTAAGGGTGTATTTATAAAAAATTAGTTAAAAATTTAGGGTCCCACCTTAAAGACTTATTTAAACTGCCACGAAAATTGGAATCAAACTGCCTATATATTTTGGTCATTATCATCTTCATCGATTATAGAAGCCTTGTTTGTGACTAATAAAGTGATGAAAAATATGATTTTGTTTAGGGAAGGATTTGTTCATTTCATTATGCGTTCATTTGATGACTTCGCTGAATACTCGTATTTTTCTAAAAGTTATTTTTAATTTATTGTTGTTGCGACGTCTATTAATATTTTGATAAAACTAGTTAAAGATTAAGGACCTATTTAATATTATTTTCAGCCAGTCATTCTTCATTTACGAGTTACGACAAGAAATAAAGGAAACTTATTTAGTACGTCATTTGAAAAATAATACCAAATGCATCCTAAAAAAAAAATTTAACACATCCTAAAAAGATTCTTATATTTCAAATATAAATATTCAATTCTAATCGTCGAAAAAAACAACCATACAAATTATTACCTTGGCTTTCAAGAGAGCCGTTTAAATCATTGTCACTTAGATCCAACGATTTCAAGTTTCTTAATTTAGCTAATCCTGCACCAAGAGAAGAAATGCTCTTAGTTATGGTTTTATTTTATTTTTTCAATCAATTATACATCTTTAATTCTGCGACTTCTTACCCAGCTCTGCTAGGGAAATGCCTATATTATTCTCACTTAGATCCAAAACTTTCAAGTTTGTCAATTTTGTTAATCCTGCTGCAAGGGGACAAAAAAATGTAACTATATTACAATGGAATGAATAAGTATATAGATAAATAAATACAAAAAGTTAGAATCTGAATCCTTTTGTTTTATAACATAAATATCAAGCAATCACATTTTAATTTAGTAGTTTTCAAATATTTTTGTTTGACTGATCATTTTAATCTCACGGAGATATGTGGTAAAAAAATTAATTTACACTTTACCCACCAATACCTTAAAAAAAAGCAGAAAAAGAAAATTAAATAAACATACCTTGATTTGGTTTGAAACCATGAATTCCACAGAACCGCAGTCTCAAAGTTTAAGTGAAGTTATTGTAGTCAAACTTGGTAGTAGACTGTTATTGAGGTTATTATAACCAAGATTCAAAATCTTCAGCCGCTTCAAACTCCCAATGCTACCATAAGCTGCGCAAAAGGCAGGTATTAATAGCAATTGAAGAATTTTGTTTTTTTTCCCCCCATGAAATTGGTTTTACGTTTTTCTTTTCAGTGTAATTGTGAAAATTGTTGAAGGCCGAAAATAAATGAGCCCAAGTTGGCTTGTTTTGATCCTTGGGGTAATGAGGAAAAAAAATAAAAAAATTGTTTAGGCTTTTCCCACTGCCCCCACTTTTTGAAAAAAAAAAAAAAGGTCCAAGAATTTAACAATAACAATAATAATTTATAAATATATTTTTTTTGCATTTTGTAGCTTTTGCACAAAGAAGAGTTCATTACACTTGGAATTGATCAGCAAATCAGGACTTTGCACGAATGGATGTACATACATACATACCTTCATTCTCATAGACACCACCAAAAAAGTTGAGAGACAAGTCAAGACTCTCCAATTCTTGGAAAGGCAGAAACATTGACAAATTTAGAAATCCAGAATTCGTCCCCAGCGTAATCCCACAGAGTGATAGTTGCTTCACCCGTTGTGTGTTGGCATTAACGCACTTAACTCGCTCCCAACCACAACAATCAGACATTTCATCATCAACCCATGAAGTTAGAATTTCGTCTTCATATCGTGTAAACTCTATAAAGAATCTCTTGATTTCCAACAAAGCAGTCCTCTCTGTTTCCAGGCAACCTCTGTATCCATGCATTTGAATTAAGCATATGGAAACCCACGCTAAGAGCTTAAACAAAAACATATTTATTATTTTAAGCAAAACACTCACAAGATTAACCCTCACCTAATTGGCCGCACTCGATGTTCATTTATTGCAGACTTATAGATATATACAAGGGACTAATTTATTATGGTGAAAGATTCATTTCACATTAAAATTAAAAAAAAATGTCATATCTAGCTATATAATGCTTGCATGACAGGGACGTTAATGAGCTATTGTTGACGTGGTGGTAATTTCGACGTAACGAGGATTTTCTCCCGACCAAAGGAAAACATTCAATATGAATATGAGTTTAAGTGTTTGTTATTTCAAATTAAAATAATATGAATACCACTCTTCTTTTTCTCTTGTAATTTACACGTTTTGAATTTTAAATTTGAAGACCAATACTGTTATATTTGTTTCCCAACTAATTTAAAATTTAAAAAAAATATAGAAAAATATTTGAAAACCACTATTTTTATATTTTTCCTTACAAATTTGAAATTTGACTTATATAATGAAATATTTCTATTAGCTATTAAAATTTACCGTAATTTTAGAAAGACATTTTTGAAACAGTAATTGAAAATATTCATTTGAACTTTTTATATTTACAGAGAAAAATAGGTCATCCACGAAACACGCTTTGAAATTGGTTAAGCAGGCTGCACTGTGAAAAGTGATCACCACTCAACCACCTTTAACATAAAAATTTATACCCCACGCTTAACTTGTAAAACCTGGGCATTTTCCATGCTTTCAAGAGTGCTGATTGGGGACACAATGGATAATTCCTAACGATTCAATGGTTGACTGACTCTATCATTAATTTAGATAACAGTCGCCAATCTTAGAAGCAATGCAATTTAAAATAGCCATGTTCAAGATCCGACTCGATCAAACCAATCGAACCAATCCAAACTAATCTAATTTTTATTGGATTGACCGATTGGATTGGATTGCAAAATGGTTAGTTCAATATTATTAGATAAATTTATGGATCCTTATGTTCAAATTCAATATAAACCAATTCAACCAATTAATTTTTATTTTTGTTACTTATTTTTTTTAAAAAAAAAGCTATGTGTCGCTTTTATATTTTACTCTCTAAAAGAGTAAAACCTAATTTTGTATAACTATAAACATGTAATGATAATGTAGAGTACAAACAACAAATTGCAACCAATGTTTGCTTTTAATATATAGATTTCAATTTTTTTTCAACCATATAATAATAACATATATGAATTATGAAATATTAGTGAAGTTCATTTTTTTTTCTCTTCTAATTACTAGTAATTAGAATCTTGAAGAGCAATTGACCTTTTTTTTGGGTAAATTTTATTTTAATTAGATTGATTGGATCAAATTAATTGGATTTGAATTTTTATTAGTTTGGATTATATTAGAATTTAATTAGTGATTAGATCAAATTGGATCTAAAATATAAAATTCGATATATGATGGGTTGGACTTGAATTTGATAAAATATAATAAATTTGAACCATTCAACACCCTTAATTTAAAGTAAAATCGACATTTGCTTTCACGTACTGTTTTTTAAATTGGTTTTTAAAAAACAAGAAAAACATTTACTGAGAAAAACGGAGAGCACAAAGTCGAGAACAAAGATGGCTTTAAAATAAACAAGCAAAAGTGAAAATCAATGCCTATTTTTCAAAATTGGGTTTTCACTTCCTTTTATTAAAGGTAATACCCCTAATGTCAGTTGCCAATAAAGCAATGGCGGTGTTATTAATACTAAGAGTGAGAACGGCTCTTTTTATACAATTTGTTTTATCATCCAGTTCTATGATAAGTTGAATGATATATGTGGTATTTTCACATATAATTGAATATTTATAATTTTTACAAACTAAAATAGTTAATTGTTCGTCAAAAGATTACATTTATCTTTTTTTTTTAATGCATCATACTAATGAGCCTTGAATTCAAGACTTTAGTCCTACTGAGGGTTTTTTTTTTTTAATGACCCGTCTTAGTGCCGTTTTTAATAAAACTTAATAAAATATTCTTTTCACGAATCTTAACATTTCAAAATTAGATTATTGCAATTTCATGAAGCTCACTGGTAAAACCCAAGAACATGCCCGCAATTTATAAAATGTCATCATTTGTATTAAAAATATATATACGTTTGTACATAGTCAATCTCCTGCCGGCCGACTCAAAAAATAATGTAGTTATACTACCAACTGAAAAGGAAAAACAAATAAAAAGAAGGAAAAACAAACTTTGGTTCTTATCCATGACGATAACCCCACAATTATAAATGAAAGGAATAAGGGAAGGAAAAATGCTAGGGAGTGAGAGGAACGAGAGAATGACAAGAGAAACGGCAGCAGCTGCCGTTTCATTCCTCTCGCTTGTTAATATATTAAAAAAATAAAAAAAAATGAATAAAGAATTCATAAAGAAATGAGTGCGTGCATAGGGAAATCTAACCTTAGCTACCTTAGCTCCAGCCTACTTTCCTCTCTCCCTCGCGCTCCTCTCTCACGCAAATCCCTAAAGCATCAATTGTCTTAACTTCTATTTTTACGACTTTGAATTGTAGACCAAATTGAATACTTTATCGACAAAATCACTTCCATACTCAGAAAGAAGAAACATCATTTCTTGTTTTATTCACTCTGCTGCAGGGGCCCAAGTACAGAGTTCCTCTGTTTTTGTTTATCTGCATTCTAGATTTGCACATCCACAGGCACCTGTGACATCTCCAAACTCCCTTTTGTTATATTTCCTTTAATGTTCTTAAAATCCTTCATTTCATTGGACAATAAAGTGAATCCTTGATTTCATTGTTAAATAAAGTGAAGTCATTTTTTGGGTTTGTAGAAGTTTAGATGATCCTGAGTGTGTTAGAGCAATTTGGTATTCGGAGAAGGAAGATAAGGAATCATTTTGGAATAAATCAAGAGTAGTACAGGCTACATATATAAATATAGTACGTATATAGGAATTGAGCAAAATATTTCTGCAATGAAGTTTTACAATACTTCGATTAACGACATCGCATATACATCACAAATGAGTCACAAGCATATTTTAAAGCTAATTGGATGCTGTTTAGAGACTTAAACTGCCGTTATGTGGTGTATGGGACTCTGGCTGGAGAGAGAGGAAAGTGAAAGTATGCGTCATTTCTTTATTCAATTTTTTTTAACTTTTTAATGTTTTAACGAGCGAGAGGAACGAGAGGCGAATCGTCATTCTCTCGTACCTCTCACTACCCAGCAGCACTATAAGAGAAGCGCCCACAATGCTCTAAAAGAGGGAGCTAGCTAAGTTACAGGTACTGTACATAACAGAAACTGAAATGACAAGCGAATAAACTAGATGCTGCCACGTGTAGGGACGCGTGACATATTGACCGGTAATTATCCGGTTAAAAGAAACTAAAGAACTTCTAATGCTTGGGTAAGGATTAATTTCATATTTACCCCATTATTATTATTAATCATTACCACACACTAACTTTGATGTAAGCCATCAACCCCGCCCCCAAATAGTCAAATTGTTGTCCTACGCGGTTAAGTTCAATTATTGGCCATTTCTAACTAGCACAAAGACTTTATTGCCCTTAATTAAACATTAGGTCAATGTAAAAAAATAAACATTAATTTATTTTTATAAAAACTCAGATTTATGTAAATCGATAGAAAAAAATTTTTAAACTAAAATTTAGACAAATTTTAGTGTAGTTAATGAATAAAATTAGTTTTTTTGTCATATGAATATATGGGTAAATTTTATTACATGTTCAAATATATCAATTACTGTTAATCAACTCTTGGTAAAGTATCTTTTTATTTTCATTCCTCTTTTTATGTTTCTTTTTTTAATTTCTTCTTCAACTTCTTAAGGCTTTTTTCCCAAAAATCTCTCGAAAAACCACTTTGTTGTTCAAAAAAGAAGAATACACTCATATCAGAAAATTTTTTCCAACTCTAATAGTGGTGGTTAGAGGTTTTGATAGCCCTATAACGGTGGTTTTTGTGTAGGTTCTACAAGGAAAAGTTTTGTAGGGCGACCTGTTACTGGGGAATTTTTTTTCTTGTCTACTTTTTTTGTTGTTGTTATTTTTATGATAGCTTCGGGCGTTCATAAGAGGAATTATTTGAATGATATTGATTTTGGTGAAGAAGTTGCCTTGTGCTTTGGCTTATAGCTTGCTAGTAAAATTGATTTATCTCCATTGATTGTTAAGTCGGATTCATTATTTGTGGTGTGTCAAAGTAGGATTTTCGGGTTCATTGTATCTTAAGGATTTAACATTGTACTTTGAGTTGTTCAAATCCTTTTGTAAGGATGGAAGATTTTTCATTCGACTTGTAATTTTTAATTTTTTTGTGATATAAATTGTAATAGTTTCCATAAAAATAAAAATAAAAACTCTTGGTAATTCAAACAATCATTGCTCCAACTTCACGCAATTAGTTTTTCAGTTAGCTAGAATGGTCGATAACAATCGATTGATGATTGTATATATTTGCCATCAATATTATTAAATGTCAATAAAAAGACAAATACCCTTTGGTGATTTTTTTTTTTAAATTGGATAGATTTTGCATAAGAAGATTAGAAGAACATATTCTTATACTCAAATAATATATTTCAAATTCACCGAATAATTAATGAAGGGGGGGTTTCTTTAAACCCCTCAAATTTCTTTCTAAATCTATTTTTTAAATAAACCCATAACTAAAATTTAAAAATATTAATTTAATTTCTATTCATTTGAGAATTTCAAAAATAACCCTTAGTAGAATTTCTATACATTAATATTTATCTAATTGTTCTTGATTTGAATTAGCAAAGAGACTTGACTTTGTCAATTTGAAAAACGTTTGACATCATGAAAAGATAAATTTCAATTAATCATCTTCAATCAAACCTTATTTGAATTATAAAATCAATTTTCGAGGTTGGTAGTTGCACTGATCATTCTTTTTGAAGGGGAGAGGAACTTGTGCATTTCCAAATATTCCTTTAAGAAATAACAAACCAAACGATTTACTAGCGTTTATTGTTTTACATAAACTCCAAGAGTTGAAAAATCAAGAGATAGTTTCATCTAAATATCGTGTTTACTTAATTTTGTAGTCATCAAAATTATAATATAAGGATTCAACCTACCTTAAAAAATAGTCAACGATCTTTTATATTGGTACATGTAAACACTGACTATCTTTATACAAATATCATGTAAATATTTTAGTTGCATATATTAATATATTACTAATTTTTGTACTAAGTGGGTCATTTATTGAGCTACCATAATTCTTTTTATAAAATTATCAAATTATCAATCACATATATCCTAAAGGAGATTGCTTAAAAACAAATTAGTTAAAATTACCAATTTATCAGTGTTTTTACTATAATAAATTTAAAATTTACCATCCTTAGATAGTCGAATTATTCCCCTTTTTTTTTTCTAAATACAATTGGGACAAAACGATAGTTGAGCCCATAAAATACCTCTGTTTGCAGATATTTTTTATTTGAGAGAGATAAATGCTGATAGCATTTATAATATTCATTTAATGTATATTATAATATTTTTAAAACATGCCTACCAGGGAAGGCTCATCTAGGCAATTCAAACCAAGTTTTGATTTCGTTGCTTATTTTTTTTATATATATGATATCTAGAATGGGTGGTGTCTCAATCAAATGCCAATAATTCATTGAATGAACTATTTATATGTCTTAGTAACCTAAGTTCCCCTAACAAGAAAATCCCTGTGAAAATTTTCATTTGCAATATTTACGTTAATTTCGCCATAGATTTAAAAGTAAATGTTAGAGACCCAACATTTGGGTTCTGAAAGTAAGTCCCAATATTTTATGTCATTCATTTACTAAAAAATAAAAATTTATCGATTGTTTAATTAAACTGCCATCTAATAGATGATTATGACTTAGACGTGGTATAATGAACGTTGCTCTATTTCAAGTGACTAGGCTGGCAGGTTCAGTGTTGAAGGGAACCCACTTCATTCGGGTTGTGGTTAATGCAATTGGGGTATCTGAGCCTATGCAGCTAAGCTGAACCTATTATTTATTCCCTTTTAAAAACTTCTAATCCTCTTTTTATTGGCACAAATTTTTAAACCATTCTCAACTGACCACTGGCTCGATTTCGATCGTACGAATCACCATAATATCGTACCAGCCATGAGGCAGTGAATTCATTTACGGGCATTGTACACATTGAAAAATAATTTAGTTGCGTTCGTAAGATTAATGTTTATAAATAATTAAATTGGAAAACAAGAAAAGAGGAATGATGATGAAAAAGAGGATTAAGATGATAATCTTCTAAAAGTGTAAAACTACCATCGATTTTTTAATCAAATGTGTCATTGAAAGTTCAAATAATGTTTTACTTATTGACCATTAAGAACAATAATGTCATCACAAGGATTCAACGAGTAATTGTTGATAAAAAAAAATGTAAAATAAGATAAAAAGGTCAAAACAAAACTAATGCATCTAAAACCAACAAATGCCAATTAGCTTGTAAATTTGTTTAAATACTAATCTAGAAATTGATATGCTCAACATAGATATATTGAACTGGATTTAGAACTTAGGCACTATTTAGAATTGAAGTATTATATTTTTTAAAGTACAATTGCTATGAAGAAAAATTATAACTATAAAATAATTTTTTTAATTTAATAATACATATTAAATATAATTTTTAAATAATAATTTTGACAAAAATATCAAACATATAATAGATTTTTCATTATAGAATTGTAAAATCAATTTAGCTTAAATTTTAAACTACAGTAAATAATTGGCTTTATAAGCATGTGTAAAGAATTGCGTGACTAATGTATTTTTTAATGTAATGATGTTATCGTGCTAAATTTTTCATTATATTATCGTACTAAATTTGATTGATGGTTTGTTAGAATTTGATATTTTTAGTCTGAGCTCGCTGTTTCTGAAAAAAATTTGGCTTCATAAGCATGTGTAAAGAATTGCGTGACTAATGTATTTTTTAATTTAATGATGTTAAATCCGACGATGGGTTTGTTAAACTGAACTTCTCCGTTTTGAAAAGTTTGTTTAGATGGGTCGAGTATGAGCCGATGGAGACACTGGAGAGTGTGAGGGTGTGTATGGCGAAGGCTTTGGACAAGGCTACAGCTGACGGCCACAATGTGGACAGTCCTTGTGATTTTCATCCACCATCCTTTGTTTTCCCTTTCTTCTTTTCCTTGTCAGTCTTTACATCTTTCATGGTTGATTTCTTTGTGTAGATTCTTGTGAATTACAGACATAAATTATAATTGTATTTCAGGTGAATAATGTTATAAATAGTAAATGCTGTCTTCTCCTAATTGCTTCTGTATGCATATACATATGGCGAAATTTTCTTTTTTTTTGTTAAGTCTCCTCATAACTTTGCTCTCTGCTAGTTGATTTATTTGTTAGGCAATATACTTCCTCTGCAATTCGGTTGGAGGGGTCTCTCTGCTTCTGATTATTGTACAGAACTTGCTGTGCTTCTTCAAGCCAAATTCTTCTTTGAATTCAAATTCTCAAAGCCGTGTGCAGCAGCCATCTTCTAGATGTAGCAGCCACGTGTTTTCACATTTCTCCCACTTGGAGATTAGATTGAGGATCAATCAATCTCCACACCATCCTTTCTGCTTCGCCATAAACATGTTGCCTACGTTTCTGCTAGGCCACAAGAGGATCTACTCCAGATAAACTTGTCAGTATTTATCGGCTTGGTCAAAACATCTGCTAGGTTCTCCTTCGTATGGATTTTCTGGAAATCCACGCTTCCGTCTTCCACTACTTCTCGAACGAAGTGATACTGAACTCCTATGTGCTTTGTCCTGGAATGAAAGGCTGGATTCCTTGCAATGTGCAAGGCACTCTGACTGTCACAAAACACAGAAATTGTCTGTTGTTTGTGCCAGAGCTCCTCCAATAACCTTTGTATCCAAATAGCTTCCTTGCAAGCTTGTGTAGCTGCCATGTATTCTGCTTCTGTTGTAGATAAAGCCACAACGGTCTGCAGTTTCGAAGCCCAGCTTACAGCTGCTCCCGCAAGTGTAAACACATAACCAGTAGTGGATTTTCTTTTATCAAGGCCTCCTGCAAAATCTGAATCCACATAGCCCCTGACAGTAAATTCTGATCCTCCATAACATAATGCAACATCTGAGGTTCCTCTGATGTATCTCAGAATCCTCTTCACAGCTATCCAATGCTCTCCACCAGGATTCGCCATGTATCGACTAACTGCTCCCACTGCTTGTGCAATGTCCGGTCTAGTGCATATCATAGCGAACATCAAACTTCCCACTGCTGATGCATACGGTACTCGAGACATCTCCTTTCTCTCTGCTTCATTGCTAGGACACATACTTGAGGATAATTTGAAATTAACAGGAAGTGGGGTAGAAATTGACTTACAATCTTGCATGTTGAAGCGTCGCAAGATTTTCTTCAAGTAATTCTTCTGCGAAAGCAAAATCTTCCTGTTATTTCTGTCTCGGTGAATTTGCATCCCTAGAATCTTGTTTGCTGGTCCCAAGTCCTTCATTTCAAACTCCCTAGCCAACTGTGCCTTCAATTCTTGGATTCGATCTTTGTTGGGGCCTGCTACCAACATGTCATCCACATACAACAATAAAATAATGAAATCATTATCTTCAAACCTCTTGTAATATGCACAATGGTCTGAACTGAGTCTGTTGTATCCAAGGCTCATAATGAAGGAATCAAATCTCTTATACCAACACCTTGGCGCCTGTTTGAGACCGTATAGAGATTTGTTCAACCTGCAAACCAAGTTCTCCTTTCCTATTTCTGCAAAACCTTCTGGTTGGAGCATATATATTTCTTCTTCAAGTTCTCCATGAAGAAATGCAGTTTTCACATCTAACTGCTCTAGATGTAGGTCAAATGTAGCACACATTGCCAAGACTACTCTGACTGTTGTGAGTCGAACCACCGGAGAAAATATCTCATTGAAGTCAATACCTTCTTTCTGAACATATCCTTTCACCACCAATCTCGCACGATACCGCTCCACTTGGTCATTGCCATCACGTTTGATCTTGTAGACCCATTTGTTTCCAATGGCTTTTCTTCCACGTGGTAGTGGTACAAGTTCCCATGTCTTGTTCTTGTGTAGAGCTTCAATTTCTTCCTGCATTGCTGTCATCCACAAAGCAACATCTGTGCTTTCTAAAGTTTCATGGAAAGTTGATGGCTCTCCATCCTCTGTTAGAAGACAGTACGCAACATTGATCTCTGTTACATACTCCGAGTGCCACGTTGGCGGTCGTCTCTCACGAGTTGACCGACGAACTTCTGGAGCCTCGGACTCGACTGGTTCTTGTTCCTCGTGCTCTGGTGCTGCTTCAGAAGAATCTGAATCTTCTGGAATATTTTCTGCATATACCGGTACAGTCTCTGACTTTTCTTTTACAGTGCTATCATCCTCATCTTTCCTCTGCAGTTGATCTTCTATAAAGATCACATCTCTGCTGATGACAATCTTGTGGGCAGTGGGGTCCCACAGACGATACCCCTTTACTCCATCAGCATACCCCAAGAAGATACATCTTCTAGATTTTGGATCCAGCTTTGTTCTTTCTTGAGCGTTGTACATCACGTACACAGGACATCCAAATGCATGAAGGTAGGAATAATCAACTGGCTTTTCAGTCCACATCTCCATCGCCGTCTTCAACCCAATAGCTGTAGATGGCGACCGATTTACTATATAACAGGCAGTTTTGGCCGCTTCTGCCCAAAATGAATTAGGTAGACCAGCAGTCTTCAACATAGCTCTTATTCTTTCTGTAAGAGTTCTGTTCATCCGCTCCGCCACTCCATTTTGTTGAGGAGTGTATGCCACCGTGAACTGTCTCTGAATACCTTCTTGCTTACAGCAAGCAAGAAACTCGCCGTCTGTATACTCTCCACCATTATCTGTCCTAAAGCACTTGATCTTTTTACCAGATTCAAGTTCAACCCGCGCTTTGTATTCTTTAAACACTAGAAATACATCTGACTTTTTCTTAATTGGATACACCCAACATCTTCTGGAATAATCATCAATGAAAGTCACCATGTACTTTGCACCTCCCATAGATATATCCGGTGATTCCCAAACATCAGAATGAATCAAGTCTAGAATGCATTTACTTCTAGCAATAGATCTACTAAATTTTAATCTATGCTGCTTACTTATAACACAATGCTCGCAAAATGGTAAACTTACCGATTTGAGCCCCGGAAGCAATTTTCGCTCAGAGAGAATCTTCAAACCTTGTTCCGACATGTGGCCAAGTTTGAGATGCCACATCATCGTTGACTCTTCTCCATTTGACGCGACACACACATCACCCTCCAGTAGTGTTTCTCCTTTAAGCATGAATAGATTAGCACCGATCTTTTCTGCCTTCATCAATACAAGCGCGCCTTTAACAATCTTCATAATTCCATTCTCCACATGAGTTTTGTACCCATGACTATCCATTTGTCCCAAAGACAATAGATTTTTCTTCAAGCCATTGACATGTCGTACCTCCCCAATTGTGCGAATTGTACCATCAAACATTTTTATTTTGATAGTACCAATACCAGCGATCTCCAAGGCATGATCATTACCCATATATACAGATCCTCCTGAGATAGGTTCATATGTGTGGAACCATTCTCTCCGAGAGGTCATGTGCCAGGTAGCTCATGAGTCTATAAGCCAGACATCAGACAGTCGTTTTCTGCCTTCTGAAACAGTTGTTGCCTCGCTGTAAAGAATTTCGCCATCATCCGAGGTACTTATTTCCTTCGCTGTGTTTTTCTCTGCCACACTAGATAATACTCCATCTGCAAGTGCCAAGTGTAGATCAGAAATGGTGTTGCCGTCTACCTCGTTCCACTTGTCATCAGTTATCTCCATGGGCCTTTCTCCAATTGCTGCCAAGCAATTATTTTTCCTCAATACAGCTTTCATCTTCATTTTCCACAATGAAAAATTATTTCCGTTAAACTTCTCAATTTCATACTTTTCCACCATTTTGTTGATAAATACTGCACACAAGCTAGTATACCACCTTGAATAGTTGTGAGTATGTGTGAGAATGTACACCAGGAAAGTTCCCAGGAAAGACTGGAGGGGTCACAATGGTCCCACTTAAAACCCAGTCTCCTTAAGCTCTTATCGCCTTTGTGACAGAACTTTCCTAGACATGTACAGAAAACCACACAGTTGTTTTACTCACACCACTATCCCCTGCTTTGCACCGCTAAATTCTTGGGTCGCTCCCACCGTTTCTTGTGAATAGTACAGTATACTTGAACAGTACCGTATACATGAATAATGCCATATACGTGAATAGTACCATATACGCGAATAGTATCGCTCCCACCGTTTCACGTGAATAGTACCGTATACGTGAATAGTATCGTATACGTGAACAGTGCCGTATACGTCAATACCCCGTACGTGAACAGTACCCGACTCCAAAAATACAACCAATAGCTCTGATACCACTGTTAGGAAATTGGTGGTGAAAGCAGACACGCAGCTAAAGTAAAATTGTAAGAAAATAAAGAATAAGTGTAAAAGAGGACACCAGAAATTACGTGGTTCGGCTTTGAGCCTACGTCCACGGGCGAAGACAGAAGGAAATATTTTACTAGTGAAAAGGAGTTACAAGTATTGTGGTATTTTAGCTCATTTCCCAAAATCCCAATACACCCAAACTCTCAAAACACTAATAACAAGAGCTTATAAACTCAAGCTCTCAAAACTCACTCTCAACTCCAAATTCTCTCTATGGAATTGGATTCAATTGCATTGAATTGAATGAGAAATGCATTCGGGAACTCTCCCTTTTATAGCCAAAAACATGCTATTAAAATATTATTTTTAATAGCATGTTTTTGGCTATAAAAGGGAGAGTTCCCGAATGCATTTCTCATTCAATTCAATACAATTGAATCCAATTCAATTGATGATGGCTGCTGCACACGGCTTTGAGAATTTGAATTCAAAGAAGAATTTGGCTTGAAGAAGCACACGGCTTTGGCTGCACCATCTAGAAGAGTTGGTGGCTTTTGAATGAAAATTGTCAAAGAAGAAAGTTGGCAGCAGCAAGTTTGAAGAATTCAACAGCAAAAAGGCCACGGTTTTGGCAAGAAAAGAGAAAGGAAAAATAATATTTTAATAGCATGTTTTTGGCTATAAAAGGGAGAGTTCCCGAATGCATTTCTCATTCAATTCAATGCAATTGAATCCAATTCCATAGAGAGAATTTGGAGTTGAGAGTGAGTTTTGAGAGCTTGAGTTTATAAGCTCTTGTTATTAGTGTTTTGAGAATTTGGGTGTATTGGGATTTTGGGAAGTGAGCTAAAATACCACAATACTTGTAACTCCTTTTCACTAGTAAAATATTTCCTTCTGTCTTCGCCCGTGGACGTAGGCTCAAAGCCGAACCACGTAATTTCTGGTGTCCTCTTTTACACTTATTCTTTATTTTCTTACAATTTTACTTTAGCTGCGTGTCTGCTTTCACCACCAATTTCCTAACACTTGCAAAGTTGCTGGCACGGGCAAGGCTTAAAGTTCATGTCAAGTTACTCGAAATGAGAAAATCAGATGAAGATAAAATAGGAAAGTTGACTATTAGTTTTCAAATAGACAACAGATTACAGAAAAGCCAAAAGAATACCCAGCACTTGAAAATTAGTTGCGCAAGAATAATGGCACATGCTTACTGTTTCTATTATGGCCTAGCATGATCATCGATTGAGTACATATTTGTAAAACCAATAGTAACATAAATCAATATATGCATCAATGAAATAAAACCACAGTCTGCGCCAATATGAGTTTACCCAAAGGATAGCGAATAACCCCAATATCACTGTGACAGAGGAGGCAACAAAGCTCCAAAAGAAAGCTACCATGTCAACAACAGATTCATCTTCTTCTGCCCCATCAGATGGTGTTTCTGGCGGTTCCAGTACAGTGGTGCAGCTCTTGTTAATTCTTGGACCACAGAGGCCGGAATTACCTCCATAATTTTGCTCATCAAAGTTCGCAAATTGTCCTGCATTAGGGGTTGGTCCGGACAAGTGATTGTACGACACATTGAAGTTAGACAAAAAGTTCAATTCAGTCAGCTGAGGAGGAATTTGACCGCTTAAGTCGTTGTGCGACAGGTCAAGGCTTTCTATCATTTTTAGATTGGAAAGGCTCTGTGGTATAGAACCTGACAAGAAATTATGAGAGAGATTCAATGCACGAATTTCGCTAAGGCTCCCAATTTCTGACGGGATGTCCCCAGTTAATTCATTGCACGAAAAATCCAGTCCAGTCATGTAGTTAAGAATGTCACCTTTGTATGATTCATATCTCTTCTTGGTCATAAATTCTATACCTCTTTGACCTGATGCTTTGTAGAAATGTTTCACCTCGCTTAATTCAAGAGTTGAATTGTAGTAAGCTTCAAATTCAGTGCTAATCCGTTGAGTTGTCTCCCAAAGAACAAACGAGCCAGCAGCTTGTCCTAGAGTCCATAGAGTCACATTTGCGAAGCATACAGGTATTGGTCCATTGAACTTGTTATATGAAAGATCCAAGATATTCAGTAGGCTTAAGTGACATAACTGATTGGGAATGTTTCCTTTCAGCTGATTTCCTCTCAAAAGAAGAATCCCCAGATATGAAAACTCGTTAATCCAAATAGGAATACTTCCAGAAAACTCATTATCCCTCAAATCGAGTACTGTTAAACTTAAGCTTCTTCTTAATGCACCAGGAATTGACCCGTTGAAAGCATTCATGTGCATGTAAAGACGCCTCAGTGAAGAAAGATTGAAGGATGATGGCACGGATCCACGCAACTGATTTTCAGAAATGTCCAGAAATTGGAGACCTGATAAGTTCCCAAACCAAGGAGGAATTTGACCATAGAGCATATTGTTGGATAGATCTAACTCTAGTAATGAAGTGGCCTTTGATAGTCCATCTTGAATCTTCCCACTGAAATGGTTGTTGTTCAAATATAACCAATACAAATTAGTCGAGTTCGGAAAAACTACTTCCCCTTGCAAATGGTTATCCGACAGGCTCAGGAAAGACAATGAGAAGCAACCTGAGAGAAACTGCCTGGGTAACTCTCCTGAAAAATTATTACTCGACAAATCCAACGACTCGAGTCTTTTCATCTCACTCATTGAAGAGGGAATTCTGCCTTCAAATCCATTTTCTGACAAATTTAAACTCAGCAACTCCGGAAGAATCTTACCCATGTTTCCGGGGAGCTGACCGCTGAATTTGTTGTGGGAGATGTCAAGACGAAGCAAATCATGCTTAGAACTGGGGAGTTGAAAATTTCCTGACAGTGAGTTATTCAGCAAATACAACGTATCTAATTTTGTGTTATTTTGCAACAACCAAGAGGGAAAGGCTCCTTGGAGCTTATTGTGAGACAGGTCAATGAATCGTAAATCGAGCTGCTGTAAAAGAATACTTGGGAGTGCTTGTAAGCTGCAGTTCCGTAAGTTGAGGGCCTTCAGTTGATATTCAGGGAGGCCTGGAAATTCCTCAGTTTCTATTTTTACCAAACTGTTTGAGAGTTTGAACACTTGAAGTTTTGAATGATTCTTCAGTGAATTGAATGAGAATAAGCCTTCAAAGTTATTGTCATCAAGAGACAAATACTCAAGAGATTTGATGTTAGCAATAACAGATTGCAGATTCCCAGTTAACTGATTGGAGGACAGATCAAGAACCTTGATATTGGTCAAGTTGCTGAGACAGGGAGAGAGGTGGCCATATAAATTATTCTTGCTTAGATCCAACTCAACAAGGTTCTTCAATTCACATATACCTGAAGTGACGAATCAGATAGAATTAAATAACATTGAAGATTTATTAGGTTTAGACCAAAAATTACCAAGCAAATTGGTAAATGTTATAACTTTGGCTTTCTGGAGGACCGTTTATATAATTATGACTTACGCCCAATGCTTCAAGATTCTAAACTAGCCAAAATCCTCTCTCCCTAGCGAGGTGCACAACAACTGTAGGATGTGCTCATCCATGATCATTCATATCTAACAAGTAGATGGGAAATTATGGGGGGAATAACATGATGTGCTGATTTTCAACTAGATTGGAAATTTATGTATATTTGTTGATGCAAAAATCTTATCGATATTGTTGCGACCAGGCATCCCCACCAACAGTTAAATTTGTTTTGATTGGTGACAACACTTGCTCGCACTTCCTTTCCTTGAGTAGAAACTAGCAACCGTGAGCACTTCTTACGAAACTCACCTGTGTTCACAAAAACCGTTAAGAGGACGCCATATGTTTTTCGGCATGAATCCTCCAAGCTCAAGTAAGTAACCGAGCCTTTCTGGAAAAACTTATGCCACAACTCTTGTGGCTTTTTTATAATTGGCTTTAGTACAAAAAAAGATTTCTAATTAAATCTGGGTAAAAAAGATATAGGACAGAAGTCATGAAAATATATAGTGAGAGAGAGGGTTTTTATAGGTAGCCAAAATCGCCACTCCAAAATTATGCACGACCGTTAGTGGGTGAGCTACGTGACCGATATGGATTAGCTCCATGCCCGGATATTTGGGTGAAAAGTCATTGTTTGACTTTTGACCAAGTCTTATGATTGACTTGGAGCAGGTTTTTTCTCGCGTCAACCCATCGACTGTTAGGAAATTGGTGGTGAAAGCAGACACGCAGCTAAAGTAAAATTGTAATAAAATAAAGAACAAGTGTAAAAGAGGACACCAGAATTTACGTGGTTCGGCTTTTAGCCTACGTCCACGGGCGAAGACAGAAGGAAATATTTTACTAGTGAAAAGGAGTTACAAGTATTGTAGTATTTTAGCTCACTTCCCAAAATCCCAATACACCCAAACTCTCTAAATCACTGTAACAAGAGCTTATTTATTCAAGCTCACAAAACTCTCTCTCTACTCCAAATTCTCTCTATGGAATTGGATTCAATTGCATTGAATTGAATGATAAATGCATTCGGGAACCTCCCTTTTATAGCCACAAAATGGCTATTTAAATATTTTTTTTTCTTTGTTTTTGGTCAAAGCCGTGTGCTTCCTTTGGGTTCCTTTGGGCTGCTGTTCTGTTGAATGCTTCTTCTGAATTCAAAGTCGTGTGCCCACAGGCTTTGAATTCAAACATCTAGAAGCACAGCTTCTAGATGCTGCCATATGTTCACATCGACCACACATGCTGAATAATCTGCATGCTAAGACGAGGAAATTTATCCTCAAATGAATCCACTCGCACCTTAGCTAAGGAGAGCATGATTCACGCGAGGCAGCGTCTAGTCGTGCTTAGCTTTTATCCCTTACACACGCGCGCGCACCCACAAACAAAAAAATCGCTAAGATTCGATTCAAACTGTCGAGTGGTCATTCTCACTAGATTTACGTTAAATCCAATTAAAACAAATAAAATTTATATTTTGGGGGAGATTGGGTTAAATACGAGTTTAGGCATATTTTTATGACATTTCAGATAGGAGGTATAGTTGATGTGATTTGGGAGATAAACTGAGTTGATTTGGGAAGTGTGCCAGGGTGTTACGAGAGGTGAACTTAGGTGATTTGAAAAGTGAACTGAGGTAATTTGGGAGGTTGAACTAAGGTGATTTGGGAGGTGAACTAAGGTGATTTGGGAGGTTGAACTAAGGTGATTTAGAATAATATAGAGATTCAGTAGAGCTTTTGAGAGTTAATTTACAGAGTTGACATAGGGAGCAGAAGTGTTTACGGATTGGATTTCGCATATTGGACATCAATCCATATCCAATTCACAATTTTATAGATTATAAATTTTTAATCCAATTCAATCACTAGATTGGTGAAATTCAATACAAATCCAATACATACATTTACGGATCGGATGCGGATTTGACTTAATCCACCATTTTGCGGATTGGTTTGCGAACTGAAAATTTTTAATTCTGTCCAATCCACAAACTAACTAAATAAAAAATTTAATATAAAAATAATTTTATTACCGATCAAATTTAAAATTAAATAGGATTTAAATAAATTAATTTTTTAAATAAAACTATAAAATACATTTAAAGTTTCAAAATATAACACACCAAAACGAAAAAAATCTCATTCGTTTATATAAGCACATGGAAATTAACTATTTAAGAAGCTATATTTATTTATTTAAAAAAATTTTAGGGAAATTATCATTTGTATACCCTTAGTTTACTCCATTATCAAAAATACTACAACACATTGAGGGTGTATCAATCATCCACCCTAAGTTGACAAAATGTATCAGCTGACCACCAAACTGTTAGTTGCCGTTTAAGTATGATGACATCAGAAGGATAATTTGGTCTTTTCATATGATACAAGTGATAAAAAGAGAATTTAAGGGTATACAAGTGATAATTTTCAAGGGTAAAATCGTCAATTCACTGTAATTCCGTTAACTTTGAAACGGCAACTAACGGTTTGGTGGTCGGCTGATACATTTTGTCAACTAAGGGTGGACGATTGATACATCCTCAAAGTGTTGTTGTAGTATTTTTGATAACAGAGCAAATATAGGGTATACGAATGATAATTTCCTTATTTTTTATTTATATTATTTTCGGATAAGATATAATAAAGTGTTAATGTAACTATATTTTAACTTATTTATTTACTAGTAATTACTAATGCCATATTTACAAGTTTTATTTTTTAATTAAATAAATATTTTTTTATTTTTTTGTGGGTTCGTGGATTTTTACGGATTTGCAGAAGTAGATCCATATCCAATCCACCAATTGCGGATGATCAAATTTTCAATCCAATCCAATCCACTGATCAGATTTTTACGAATCGGATTTTTTTCGGATTAGATGGATAAAGCGGACTGGATTGAATTCTGAACACCCCTAATAGGGAGCTCAAGAGAATTCACGGAATAACTTTGGTGAACTCCAAAATAGCTTTAGAGAGCTTGTCTGTGAAGCTCAGTAGAGCTCATGTACTTAGGTAAGCTTATATACGAAATGGGATTTGCGCATCAAAACCATCATAATAAGAAGAAAATGAGCATAAACAATAAAGAGCACACAATATTTTATGTGTTTCAACATTTTGACCTACATCTCGAAATAATTATCTCCAATCCATTATATATATAAAGTATTATATGATTTTCTTTATAATATCAACAAAATCCTATTAAAGGTTTTTTTTGGTGGATAATAACATAAGGGAGATGTGGGTCTTATGGAGAGTAAAGAGTTTTCTAATAAAAGAATAATAAAGGAGCTTCTTTAAGAGATGAGGTGGCCAAGTTATTTCATGGAGGCATAAAAATGAAGGAGAAGAAGATGAGGTAGTCTCTCAAGAAATTAGATATGGAAAAAATATCCCCAAGGACTGGATAGAGCAAAAAGAGAGAGAGCGCCCCCTCTAAGATTGAACATGTGGAGCTTATATAGGAGTGTTTTTTAGGGTATTTTGATAATTTTAGATACACGACGTTCATTTAATGGCTTGCCTCCCCTAGGCGAGGATATTTGAGTAATTTATATTGTGGTCCCTTGATAGTGAGATTGGGAGACAAAGAAACCTTCAACCACCTTTTTGGCTCTACAGTTGGACATATGGCAACCTCTCAGCCATGTACTCCTACTGATTTCTAGAGGATAACAAAGGACAATTGAGGAGCGCTGACTTGTCCTTTCCTTATAGCTATGCTCAATTGATTATTCTTTTATTAGTCCCTTGCTTTTAGCCTAATGGAAAAAGATATTTATCTATTTTCTAATGGCATGTAGCTTACACATGTGAGAGCTCTAATAGTCATTTTTGTATTCTAATTTTGCCCCTTGAACTGGACAAATTTATTGGAGTTGTCTTCTCTATCAGAGAATACCCATAGCTTGTCTTGATGTATCCTTCTTGATGGACAAAAGTGTTTACTTTTCTTCTCTTTCATTATATGTTATCACGTGTCACTTACACATTGCTCTAAATTAATGTCCCAAATATACTTCCAAATAAAACCCCCATAGTTTCTTGTGTTAGAAAGAATTGAGGCACAAGAAACTCAAGAGAAAATGTTGTGTGGGCAACACATGGCAACTCTCTGCTAACTCGTTCTTTTGTTTACTAGTGAACTTCTTGGCTATTCTGGAGCATGTAGCTGAGCTTTCTACTATGTCTAGCAATTTTCGACAGCACTTTGCTTTGGCGACTGTTAGTTGAGCTACAATTTGCTAACTTTGACGAGTTTAATATTTGAGCTATACTTAGCTTTGGAAACTGATAGTTAAGCTACATTCAGTTAGATTTGGTGATTTCAATACTTGAGCTTAGGAGTGGGCAATTTCGGATTAGAAGGAATTCGATTGGATTTCAGATAATTGGGATTAAAAAAAATCCATCTGATTCCTATCGGAATATCAAATTCAATCCAATTTGATCCGAAATCGTTTGGATTTGATTTGGATCGGATGAATATTTTAGATAAATTCATATTTGGATTAGTTCAGATTGAGTTCAACTTTGGGTGAGTTTAGCTAGTTTGGATGAGGGTTTCAGATCCTACTTCTGAAACCTACTGGCACCGGCGGCTCCACCGTTACTTTCATCAACAAAAGCATGGTACATCAACAAAAAAGAAAGTGCAACCACAACCCATTCAAAGAAAAAGATCAAAACAGAGAGAATACAAGTGAATTTAAGAGTGATAGTGCCATTAGGAGAGCACCCTGACAGAGATGCAGTTTTAGAAGATGCCAGTGAGGACTGTGGCGAACATGTCAGTACCGTAGTGCTTGTTGGAGGAGAGATAGCGACGGAGAGGGAGGTGACGACAACAAGGATGGAGAGTACATGGAGGAGAATGAAGGAGAAATAGACGAGGGAGGGAAATAGGTGAAGGGAGAGGGTGAGGAAGATGAGGCTTGACGATAATTGGTTGATGTTGAATGAGACGACCATTGTTGCTGCTGTTATCGAGAGAAGTTAGAACTAGAAATTGTTGATGATTTGAAGAAATATTGATGATGAAGATGAGTGGAAATATCTGAAGAGATATCAAGTTTTTCGTTTTTATTTAATTATTTAATTTATTTTTTTATATATGTGTAATTTGATCGGATTCTTATATTGATCCGAATCCATTTCGAATCAAATCTAATCAGATGACACAAATTATATCCAATCAGATTATTGGTTAAATCCAAATCAAATCCAAATAAGTTTGGATCAAATC
Source organism: Citrus australasica (assembly GCA_029618585.1). Taxonomy (NCBI): domain Eukaryota; kingdom Viridiplantae; phylum Streptophyta; class Magnoliopsida; order Sapindales; family Rutaceae; genus Citrus; species Citrus australasica. The sequence continues at coordinate 1,172,549 of JARCIV010000269.1, read as the reverse complement.
GGATTAGATTGGATTTATCCGAATCCGATCCAATGCGCAGCCCTACTTGAGCTATATTCAGCTCTAACAATTTCAATATTAAAATGTACTCACGTCTAGGATTTTCAGTACTTTAGCTATACTCAGCTCTTAGCAATTTCAATACTGAGTTGTGCTCATCTCTAGCAATTTCAATTATAAGCTATACTTAACTCTTTGATCATGACGATAAAACATGGTGTACTAACTCCTGGTGATATACATAAATCTTAAGGGAGAGGACTTCTCAATCCCCTTGGTAGGTAATCTTACTGGGGTGTTCTTATATCAATGATTTGTTCATGTTTACAGCTCTTTGGTGACAATCAATATAAGTTAGTTAAAAGAAGAATATCTCAAGGTATTTAGAGCTACACTCTAGAAGTTAATCATGGTGAGTCATAAGTCAAAATAAATTTAATAAAAAAATAAAAAAATAAGGAGTAAATCATTCATTCACAACCATGTGGCGATAAAGATAAATCATCCTCATAAATTATCCATGTAAAATATATTAGAGAAGATAAGCTATTGCACCACACTTTAATTATAGCGAAGATCTTAGCAAAGTAAGCTATACCCATGGGAGCAACAATAATAGTAGTAGTAGTAGTAGTAGTAGTAGTAGTAGTAGTAGTAGTAGTAGTAGTAATAATAATAATAACAACAACAACAACAATAAGAAACAACAACAACAACAACAATAATAATATTGATTTATACATGATAATTGAAGAAAAAGAGATTAATATATGGACGTCAGTCTGGAGAGCTAAACAAGATTTGATATATCTTGAATACTTAAGTTATACTCTTGATTTTATAGGTACAACTCCACTTAGGGGTGGCAAAATAACTCGAATCCGACCCGAACCCGGATGAACTTGGATTATCCGGTACGGGTTAAATCCAGCCCGGAGATTAAAATAATGTGGATCCGGAATTAATTTAGTAAACCCGATCACATCCGAGTCTGGATCCGGGTTTACATAAACCCGGATATTCGAAACCCGGACCCGGATATCTTTATTTTTAAAATTTATTAAATATTTAATTTTAAGTTATTAAACCTAAGTATAAAAGCAAAAAAGAAAAAAAGAAAAAAGAAAAGCAACCCTAAAACAAACTACAGCCCCGTTTCTCCTCTTCTCTCACCATCTTCAATCTTCACACCACAAAGCCCAAATTCATCATCGTCAATTTGTCATCATCATCGTCAATATTCAAGTAATCCCCAAGCATGATCATCAACAACTCATCATCATCCTCAATGTTAACATAAATATTTCTTTATTATTAATTTTGATGATAACAAACTTGATTAAGATTGATTAATCTTTTAAAAGCTCAAAATAGTTTTTATATACTTTTAAATTGTCATTCTCACTTTATAAAGGCTTTATATTCTATGAAAATATTTTTTGGTTATTCTCATGTTAATGGTTTCAATTGAAAAAGGTTTGAGAATTTTGATAATAACAAGTATTGCTTAAAATGCTGAAAATGGATCTATTTGACAAGTTTTATAAAGTTTTGGGCTATAATATAATTTTATAAAGTTTTGAGGCCAAACTATAATTTTATAAAAATAGTTCATTGTAGCAGTCACTATAGAAAACGGTGATCCCACATCTTGATAACGGCTCGCTGTCATCAAACAGAATTGAAGATTAGTCTTTGGACACTAACGACGATCCAACATCTAGATAACAGCGATTCGACAATGAGCAGAAAGTCAATAACGGCTAATTTTTAGTTCCAACTATAAATAAGTTCAATCAAATTCAAACCTCAATGAATCCAACAATTATTATTGAGCAAAGTCTTGAGAATACAACATTCATTGAGCCTTAAATTCTTGTATTAATCTCATTTACTCACACTTTGAATCTTCATTTGTAATCAAACACATTGTGTGAGAGAAATTTATTTTGTAACATTCTTTAAAATCAAATTGAGTGATTGCAAGTGTTGTGATACACTTAAGTTAAGAGATTGGAGATAATCCCTTGTTGTAAAGGTTTATTGACACCTTAGAAGTTAAGTGTAAGCATTTGAAGCCTTAGAGGCTTGCTTAGTGGAATCCTCAAGCTCGAAAAGCTTGGAGGTGTGGACGTAGGCGAGGTCGGCCAAACCACGTAAAAATCCCAGTGTTTGAATCTCTTTTCCCTTATCTTTTTATATTGTGATAAATTTATTTATTATTGCTTTAAATTCGTTTTAGATTTGCATTGAGTTTTGCTTTAAAAATTGAATAATTTTTAGAATCCCAATTCACCCCCCCCCTCTTGGGTTGCATAACTAGAATTTCACTCAATATTCAATATCTCGCCGTTGTTCGTCTTCATCAATTGGTCGCGTCGCCATCCATGATTCACCATCGTCTTCATCGCGTCACCATTCGTCTTGATTACATTATCAACATACATGCTTCTTGGGAATTAGCTGTGCTTTAAGGTAATATTAACATATATGGGTCAACTTTAATCTCTAAAGCATGATTTATTTCAATTCATTTATCTTCAAGTTGTCTCGATTTTAAAAAATCTACAATCCTTCAATTCATCAGTGCTTGCGATTAGAACTCTTTCTGGAATTTTCATAACCTGAAAGAGGTTTATGCTTTTCAGTTCATTTAGTTATTCGGGTTTTAAACATGGCCTCTGGAAACCCGGATTTCTCTTGGTTGAACCCACACCGAACTCGGAGCTAAAAAATTCGGGTTTATATCCAGATTTGAGATGCGAAATTGTCATCTAGGTCTAGAATCGGGAAGGCTAAACCCGGATCTGATCCCGGATTTTGCCATCCCTAACTCCACTTGATTGGTTCCTCTTCTCAAGTATTTTCACTTGGCGAAGTTTGCATCTGATGGTACCTCTGTTGTCCCTTATTCAAATATAGCCCAACACAAATTAACGAGCCACCACTACAAAACTTTTTGTTGTGTTCCTCACATATGGCACCAATTGTTTTAACCGCATATTCACTAAGACTTGATTCAAACGATTAAGTGGTTGTTCGTGCTGGATCTAGGTGAAATCTCATTAAAACAAATAAAATTTATATTTTAGAGGGAGATTGGGCTAAGTTTGGTTTTAGGTGTATTTCTCTTACATTTGATGCATGAGGTGTAGTTAAGGTAATTCGAAAGGTGAGATGAGGTAATTTGGGAGTGTACTGAGGTGTTTTGGGAGATGAATTAAGGTTATTTGAGAGGTTAGTTGAGATAATTTAGGAAATAAATTAAGGCGAATTAGGAGGTGTATTGAGGTGTTTTGAGTTAAGAATAATATAGAGAGCTCAATAGAGCTCTGACATAAGGAGCTCAAGAGAACTCAGGAAATAGCTTTGGTGAACTTGCAGATAGTTCTAGAGAGCTTATCTGCGAAGCTTAGTAGAGCTCATAATATAACTCAGGTAAGCTCATATTTAAAATGTGATTTGGTCATCAATACTATCATAATAAGAAGAAAATTAGTGTAAACAATAAAGAACACATACTATTTTACGTGTTTCGGTTTTTTGGCCTATATTTGGGAGTGATTATCTCTAATCCATTATGTATGTAAAGTATTTCATGATATGCTTGACAATATTAACAAAACTTTATTATAGGTTGTTTGTGGTGGATAATAACATGAGGGAAATGTGGGTCTATGAAAACTAGAGAGTTTTCTAAGAGAAGAATAATGAAGGAAATTTTTTTAAAGATGAGGTGGTCAAGATCTTTTATGGAGGTATAAAAATAGAGGGAGAAAAAGATGAAGAAATCTCCTAAGAAATCAGATTTGAAAAAAAAATTCCCCAAGGATTGGATAGAGTAAAAGGAGAGAGAAAGCCCTCTTCAAGGTTGAGCATATAGAGCTTATATAAGAGTATTCTTGAGGATATTTTAATAATTTTAAACACGTAGTGTTCATTTAATAGTCGGTCTCCCTCAGGTAAGGCTATTTAAATAATTTGCCCTTTGGTCCTTAGTACACCCATTAGCTTGGGAGGTAAGGAAACCTTCGTCCACGTTTTTGCCTTTATAATTGGATAGGTGGTAGCCTCCCAGCCATGTGATCCTACTGTTTTTCAGAGGATAGCAAAAGACAGTTGAGGAGTGCTGATATGTTCTTTCCCTTTTGCTATACCCAGCTAATTATTCTTTTATTGTTCCCTTGCTTTCAGCCTAATGGATCTTGAGATATCCTCCCTTCACATAAAGGTATTGACTTTTCTTCTCTTTCATTCTCTATTGCCATGTATCATTTGCCCATTGCTCTAGATTAATGTCCCAAATACACAACCCTAACATTCACACACACCCTCACACACATACACACATAAGGGAAAAAGACACCTACACCCTAAAGTGAGGGAAAATAGTCATGTAAACCTTAAAATTTTAATAAGGCCACCAAGACTCCTTGTGACTATAATAGCTTTTGTAGATAAGTAACTAAGAAAAATGAATTTAAATTTTTTTGATGAAAACAAATGTAATTTAAATAATTTAGTTTGTCCGGTAGCAAATAATATTAAAATATTTTTAATATATATAATAATTTTTAAAATGTAAATTATTTTATCTATTTTAATAATATACTTGTATTCGATAAAAACTCTAAATAATCTTTGGGTAGGATAGATTTTACAATTTATAAAATATACTTCATGTATTAATAATATTAAAATTATTTTATATAATATTGAAAAAGATATAAATTTTTATATATTTATTTTAATATTATGTTTCTATTTAGTATAAGATTTAGTTTAATATAATATAAGATTGTAAATTATTAATATATTTTTAAATATGGAAATTATTTTAAAATGTATATATTGTTACATTTATTTTAATATTATATTTCTATTTGTTATAGAATATTGGAGTCAATTTTTTAAGTTAATAAAGCCTTAGGACATTATAGTGAGAAGAAGGTCTCGATGCTTCTTATTAAAAATTTAGGATCTATATGATCATTTCCTCAAATTTTAGGTTATAGATGTCCTTTTCCTATTTTTTAATTTTAAAATGTAGGCGGAGGCAATTGGGAAAGTCCAAATTAAATTTTTTACCTTTTATCTCCTTAATGAAAGAAATTTGCTTAATAGCAACTTGGTCAAGTCTTTGACAACTTTAAGAAAATATTTTCAACTATATTGAAAACATTTAAATAGGAGGAAGTTCAGGTATACCTAGTCTTGTTATGGATGCGGTCAAACTATTTCCACTTAGATCCAAAAATTCCAAGTTTGTCAAATTTGCTAATTCTGCCACAAGAAAAAAAAGAAAAAAAAGAAAAAAGAAAAGTCATGAGATCATTTATAAGCAACGAGCATAGAAAAATCAATTCGAAATGAGAAAAGGTCCCCCAAAAGGCGGACAAAATATGAGAGTCAACTCAATCAAATGTAAATTTTAATACTAGTAAAATGTGAACGATCGAAAATGCCTCCTACGGCACCGATTGAATAAAATAGCGCTGTAGTTTTGCTAATCTTATTTGCTTTTGGGAAAAAAAAGAAAAAAAAATAGAACCAACTAACTAACAAACAAAGAAAGAAATGGAAATAGTGATGACAATTTCAAAAACTAATCATGTAATGTAAAAAAAAAATGACAATAAATACAAATTTAAAGGGAAAAAGCTTCCTGTGGGTCATTTGACTTTATGCTTTTGCTTGTGAGTAGATTCATCCCTAGATGCCACCGATTGCTTGGTTTAAGTTAAATGTAAATGTGACAAAAGGCAATAGAGTAGTGTAAGCCTGAACGATCTAAATTCTATGTAAAATTCAAATAATTAAGGAAGAAATATGACAAAAAAATAAATAAATAAAAATAGGAAATTAATTTTTAGGGTATACCTTGACTTGGTGTAGTAAATCCATAATTATTACTTAGATCCAATCTTTTCAAGTTTCTCAAGCTGCTCAAACCTACATTGAGAAAAAGAAAATTTATATTACTTTAGAATTAGTTTCAGGGGTGTCGTGTCGAAACTTTGTAGCATGAAGAAAAATACTAATCAAAGAGACTAAAGACTGAAAAAATACTGACAAAAATAAACTATTAAATCATTTAGTATTGTGGTGATAATTGATTATTTTGTCTTTTTCACTAATACGGTATTATTGTTCATTTTGTTAGTGTCTTGTCAAATTTTTTTGTGCAAATATAAGTGCTCAGCAATTAATTAAATTCAAACCACACTAACTCACCTAGCCTTGCTATGAAGCGACCTGTTATTGGGTTACCACTTAGATCCAACACTTGCAAGTACCTCAAAGTTGCCAATCCTGCATTTTGAGATAGGCAGTATGTATTTTGTGAATATTAGCTTATTAAGATTATAAATTGCGTGATATAGCATATCTTTTAGAAATGTACCTTGCTTGGTTCTGGAACCTTCAATGGAATTATCACAAAGAATCAAAGTGGTAAGTGAAGTTAGTGTGTTCAAATACGATAATATGCTGTCGTTGAGGCGATTATTACCAAGATTTAAGATTTTCAGCTGCTTCAAATTCCCAGAGCTATTGTAGGCTGCAAAGTAAAGGCATGTATGCAATACTTAGTAACTCAAGATTTATTTTATATTTTTCTTGGGCTTTTCTCATATAAGTTTTTACTTAAAAAAAAAAATTAGCACTCCGGGAATTGATCAGGAAGTTGCTAAAACACTGATTATGAGGGAAAAGAAGGGGTTATATTTATTGGTTTTTATTTATGACTCAATAATCCCTGCAATTCATAGACGTGACGAAATTTTGAGGATTAAATGACTGTGACGCTTAAGTGGAGTAATTATTAATTAATAAAATACTCAATTTTCATTAAAAGCAATTCAACTACAAAATTTCAAACACAGTATTCTAAAAACTTCCAACAACACTCCGATACTCGCAAGATTTTTTCAACAAACATGTCCCCATATAATATTCACAAAGAAAATTTTTCAATCTAAAATTAAATTCCGGAAATAAAATCTGGGACTTTTTCGCTCGGGCGAAAACCGTGAAAAGATAATTTACAATGTCGTAAAACAGTTTCACGCCCCAGCAAAACAGTCCCGAACTTTTCCAGATCTGAATCTCACTCATATTTACAGAGTAGGTGGTTTATGATTTATAACCAACGTATTGTTTTTGGCGAAATTTGTGGTGTTTCTCAATTGATAGCTACTTTTAGTGCTCTGCGTAATTCTGTACCTGAGGCTGAGAGAATATTCTCGCTTGTCGGTCTCTTGACAAGATCAATTTGACAGAACAGATAGAAAAGCTAGAGTCACATCAATTTTTAGAAATTTCCTAGTGGTCCAGCAGTCAAGTCATCTTTGGCGCAAATAAAGAAGCTAGAGTCAATTTTTACAAACACAGTTAATAAAGAACAGTAAAGCCATTTTCCTGTATTTTGGGTGCTATCAAGTCATCTTTGGCGCAAATCGCTCAGACAGGGGGAAAAAGTGATGTACATACCTTTACTCTCAGAGACGCCTCCAAACCAATTCTCAGATAAGTCAAGGCTTTGCAGTTCTTGAAAAGGAGGAAACAATGACAGGTCCAGAATTATAACTCCATCAGAAGAGTTATTAGGGTTGGAACTCTTGTAATGCTTCAAACGATTGAGTGAGAGTTCCGTCACCCGTCCTGCGCTGGCGTTGCACTTAAGTCTCTCCCAATCACAACAATCAGAGATTCCATCGTCAACCCATGAGGTAAGGATTTCGTCTGTATATTCGCCACCATTGATTGATATAAAGAACCTTTTGATCTCCAGTAGACCAATCCTTTCCTCTTCCAAGCAACCATCGTATCCATGCATTTGAATCGAAGACATTAAAACGAACGGTGTGAAGAACTTAATAAAGAAAGTTTCCATTGGAGGGCAACCTTTAATTTGTTCTCGAGAATCAGAAGCTTTACTCTGAAATTATATATCCAATTAAATTCGTAATAAAGAATGTGTAGCAATGAGAAAAAATGATTATTCTATTTGGAACACTATCATCACATCCAGGAAAGACTTGCAATTTGATTGATTGAGGAATCAGCAACCAGTCAAACATAAGGAAATGTCATTATTGGTGATGCAATTGGGTCAAGTCTATCTTTTCTGACCAGGTCCACTTGTTGAAATATTGACGTCAAAGGTGGAAATTATTAGAGACCAACGGGCGGAGAGTTGAGTGGTAAAAGTCGTGAAGATGAAAAAGTGAAATTGTTTGAAAATTTTGTTTATTTAGTTAAATGCTATATGGTAGTGGTCACCGGTGATCAAAAATGCTTTCTATGAAGTATCAGGTTTACAGGTAACCGAACCCTGGACTGTGATTAAAAAACTGTTATGTTCGTTAGTTAGTTAACTTGGGGGATGATGTACAAGCTGAAGTGGCGAAAGCTACTATGCTTGTTAGTGTTGAAAAGTCAAAAGAGTTTGGTTGAAAAATGAGCCACATGCATTGGTTTTGTTTTTCAAAGTCGGCACCAAATTGCAAGCTGTATTTGGCATTTGACAATCATGCACCAAATGAAGAAAAATGGAAAAGTTAGCAAAATTTGTCAAATTGACAGATATAAAGATTGACAAATTGCAGAGGGATTAGGTGGAATAGTGTAAGCTTGAAGCCTATAAATTGAAGTCATTTCTTCATTCTTAATCATCCCAAATATTTGTTAAGCTTATAAGTTTCTAAGCTTTTGAGAGTGAGCAATTGGAGAGTGTGTGTGAGAGTACTGGGTGTATTTGGGTTCTGGGAAAGTGATTTTTTTACTCAAATTTGTACTCAAATAATTGTTAATAATACAATTATTTTTCTCTTGCTCCCGTGGACGTAGGCATATTGCCGAACCACGTAAATTTTGTGTCCTTTATTTTTCTGTGATTATTCGGTGCGCTTGATTCCGCATTCCGCGCACAACAGTTAGTTAAGAGTATTTGCTTTCTGTTTCATTCATCATGACAGAATGATCTGATAGTTAAAAGAGTGTTCTGTCATCCCCTGTTTTTTATAGGCTCTGTGTCATTAAACATTTCAAAGGAGTTGGGTTCTGTTAATGTATACAGAAAACTGAATGCTCTGGTTTGTTACTCATGCAAACGATCAAAAGTAGAGAATTAAACGAAAAAAGGGAACTGTGCAGTTTATTATGTCTTATCACATTCATTGTTACATTATTATTTTCGACATTTGAAGAGACCAAAGACTTGACAAGTCTACAAATGCAATGAGGAATTTGACCAGATACCATGTTGTTGGATATATCCAAAAAGTTCAATGAATTGGCCTTGTTTAGACAATCTCCAATCTTCCCACCAAAGAGGTTGTTGTTCACATGTAACCTAACTAATTTAGTGAAGTTCCAATATTGAGGAAAAATTTGCCCATCAAAATTATTATTTGACAGGTCCAAAAATATCAATGAGGGAAAAGTACACCTACACCCCTAAGGTCAAAAAATTTGACCTTCAGTTGAAATGCTGGTGGCCTGGGGAATGTTTCAGTTTCTACATGTAATGTACTGTTTTTTGTTGACAGTTGAAATATCTGGAGCTGTGAAAAGTTAGTCAATAAAGTAAATGAGAATAAGCCTTCAAAGTTTTTACCGGTAAGAGAGAGATATTCAAGATCTGTGAGGTTAGCAATAACCGATGGCAAATTTGTACTCTAAAATTATTCTTTAACATTTTATTATTCTGCACACTTAACTACAAAATTTAAAAATTTAAGTTTTACTATGGACACTCTTTAAAAGTACTATTTTATTTTATTCTTTGATATTGTCTATGATTACGTTGCCAAAAGACGCTACGACTGATTTGGAAAGAGTAAAGATTGCTTAGTTTTGAAGAAAAATAACCATTGAAACTTCTTATAAACAGAGATGAGATGCTACGTCGCAATTTTTTAGATTGTTTGAAATGTCTTGTTGACCAGAGAGCATGTTGTTGGATAAATCTAAGGCAACTAATGAAGTGGCCTTTGACAGTCTATCTTGGATCTTCCCGCTGAAGTGGTTGTTATATATTCAAATTTAACCACCTCAAATTAGTCTAGTTCATATGTTCAGGTAAAACCATCCCTCGAAATTTGTTATCTGAGAGGCTTAACAATGACAACGAGAAGCAACCAGTTACTATTCACTTTAAAAGTACAAAGAGAAAAACAAATATGAAAACAGGCCGGCCAATGAATCTATGATTGCCTCAGCCGGTGCCCGTGAAATACATACTTGCGCCGGAAATAGAAACATGAATTTATAAATGCATCAACTGAATAAAAACATTGCCTGCGCCAATAAGAGTTCAACAAAAGGATCGCCAACAACCCCAATATTACAGTCACATAAGATGCAGCAAAGCTCCATTTGAATGCCACCATATCAATTGCAGATTCATCTTCTTCTGCTGATGCTGCTGTTGTTGGAGGCAACTCACCGCTGCAATTTTTCCGGACGGCTGGACCGCAAAGATACGGATTTCCTCTGTAATTGCTTTCATCGAAGTTTGCAAACTGCCCTTTATTAAGAACGGTCCCTGACAAGTTGTTGTATGAAACATTGAAGATGGCTAAGAAACTAAGCTCACCCAACTCGAGGGGAATTTGACCATTTAATTTATTGCATGAGAGGTCCATGCTCTCTGTCAGTTTCAAATTAGAAAAGCTCCTCGGTATAGATCCTGACAAGAAACTGTTAGACAGATTCAGAGCATGGATCTCACCAAGGTACCCAATTTCTGAAGGGATGTCCGCAGTTAATTCATTGCTTGACAAATCCAGACCCGTCATATACTTGAGAACATCGCCCTTGTAAGATTCATATCTATTCTTTGCCATGAATTTTACTTCTACTCGTTGACTTGATTCTCGATTTATCTTCTGCCGGCAGTGCCAAGGAAAGAGTAGAATTATAATAATTCCCTATTGTAGGAAATTGTACAGCGATATCATGCCAAATTACAAATCCAGTAAAAGAATCACCCTTCTCCATCCACAACGAAATATTGGTAAAGCATGAAGGTATTGGCCCGTTAAGAGTATTATAGGAAATATCGACAATAGCTAGTTTCCTTAAATGACACAGTGGCTCAGGAATATTACCTTGCAGATTGTTCCCTCTCAAAAGAAGAGCACGTAAATTCGAATCCTCATTGATCAAATGCGGAATATTTCCTGAGAATTCATTATCCCTTAAATCGAGTGTTGTTAATTGGGAGCTCTGTAATAATGCATTTGGAATTGTACCGCTAAGAGAGTTGTTATGCAGAAAAAGGTGCCGAAGTGACGAATGATTGGATGAAAATTCCAGAGGCCCATATAACTTATTTTCGGAGATGTCAAGTATTCTAGCAACTTCAAGGTTGCTCAGTTGAACGGAAACATCACCTTCGAAAGAATTTCTCGACATTAAAAGAACATCTAAATTTGAAAAGTTACCTATCCAACGAGGAAGTTGACCAGATAACATATTGTTGGATACATCTAGGACATATAATAAAGAAGCATTCAGCAATCCTACTTCCAGCCTCCCAGTAAACTGATTGTCATTCAAAAACAAAAACACCAGTTTGGCCAAGTTCATGTATTTTGGAAAAATTTTCCCATCAAAGGAGTTTTGTGACAGGTTCATGAACTCCAATGAGACACAGCCGGTGAGAAAATGTTTAGGTAAATCTCTGGAAAAGTTATTAGAAGACAAATCCAGAAACAGGAGCCTTTCCATGTAACCCATGGAAGGAGGAAAACTGCCTTCAAAACTATTTTGTGACATGTCCAAATACACCAATTCTGGAAGGATTAAACCGAAATTCTCTGGGAGCTTACCAATGAAACTGTTGTTGGAAATAACCAAATGAAGCAAATTTCTTTTGGAGTTGGGCAATTGAAGATTTCCTGTCCGGAAATTGTTGAACAAAAACATGATTTCCAATTTGGTGTTATTTTGTAGCAACCAAGTTGGAATTGTATCAACCAAATTGTTATCCGAGAGGTCAATGTATCTCAAGTCATACTGATGCTGAAGGAATCTTGGAATGGTTCCACTAATGTTGCAGTGTCGTAGATTGAGCACTTTCAATTGAAATTTTGGTAGCCATGGAAAGTTTTCAGTTTCAACTTGTAATCTTGAAAGTTGGAAAACGTTAAGTCTTGAATGGTTAGCTAATGCACTTAAGGGGAATGATCCTTGGAAATGGATATCAAATAATGATAGATATTCAAGGGATGTGAGATTAGCAATGACAGATAATGGTGGATTCCCACTTAATTTGTTCTACGAGAGATCTAGAACTCGAAGGTAAGTCAGGTTACTGAGACATTGAGGGAGAAGACCATCGAATTCATTCTCATTGATATTCAATTCAACAAGATTCTTCAAGTCACATATTCCTGAAAGGAAATGGACAAAAGTTAGAGAGAACAAAAGTGTTTGCTGAAATGAATCAAATGTTCGACCTAATGCCTGAAAGAGTATATAATCATCAATCATATGTCCGAAATGAATGAGTTGTTCGACCAAATGCCTGGAAAATATGTAGTGACATTTCAGGTGACTCAACAAGTGAGCAAGAACAATCTGGAAGATATGAAGATAAGATCAAGATGAATAAGTAGTCACGTGACTGTCCTTGCGAAGGACACTCTGATATAAGCCACTAAATTGAAAGGGGTAGTAGCCCTTATATTTAAAATTTTAGATTACGGCTGCGAACAGTATTATATTTCTTGAGTAGGAAGCATCAACTTTGTATTGTTAATATGAAAGGCAATGAAAAAGATTGTGCTGTGCTTTTATTCATTTCTCTGCATTAGTAGTTCAATAGCTTAAGTTTTTTCATTTCTTAATTAACTAGAAATAACTAAGAGTAGAGAGGTTTATTGATAAACGGAAAAAAGTTCTGTTCATTAATTATAATAACTAATTTAATGGTATGATGACATTAAATAACTTTTCAAGGGGACATATACTATAATAAACGAAACTTATGAACTACTTTTATGAGTGTAACAACCTAGACCCAAGAAGTAGATATTATTTGTTTCGGGCGCATAGCCCATTACATAATTGTTTTTGGGATTTATAATCTAAAACATGTATACTAAGCTAGTACAACTCAAGACTTATAAACTACCTTGGACGCTCACTCACTAGTAATGTGAAATGTTATAATAGGATTCCAAAACAGATAATATCTGCTTAGTAATTTGGCTTGGTCTACTATAATGTGTTAAAAATTTTATGTGAATTAATGATGTATGTAGATGTAACATCAACTTACAAAATTCCGTCTTTAAAGAGAAAGGGACAATAAGTAAAACGTAATGGTACCTTGCACTATTAAAGATTCAGTTATTTTGTTACCGCTTAAATCCAACACTTCAAATTTCTCAAATTTGCTAATTCTACGTCAACAGAAAAGAAAAAAAAAATCTCATGGGAAATTATATATAAAAAGAGTAAGTTATTTGATGATCAGAAAAACAAAATCTTAAAAGATACCTTTGTTGTGTTTGAAGCCTTCACTGAAACTATTGCCTTGCAGGAATAGAGAGGTCAACGAAGTTAGCGAAGTCAAAAGTGGTACTAGACTTTCATTGAAGGAATTATAACCAATATTTAAAATCTTCATTTGTTTCAAACTCCTACTGGTGTTGTAAGCTGCAAAAGAAAAATCATAAACAGTTGGAACCAAATTTTAAGGGGTTTTGATTAAATGGTGATCAAAGCCTTGTGCCGATCTTTTTATATTTGATGGTAGTTACAAGATAAAATTATATAAATAATTAAATATTTATTGTACACGATATTAAATGTACATATGACTCAAAATCTTTAAAAAATTAGTAGAAACCAAATCTAACATTTATCCAAATAAAGCATGCAATGACCTTTCATAAATTTTACCTTTACTCTCTTCCCAACCTTCAAATCTGTTGTCCGATAAGTCAAGCACGTGCAGTTCTTGAAAAGGAACAAATAAGGACATATTTATAATTGGAAATCCATCATTAACGTCATCAGAGTCCACTTGTATTGCACTATCGAGTGAGAGTTCCATCACCCGACCTGTGGTGGCGTTGCACTTGATTCTCTCCCAAGTACAGCAATCAGAGGTTCTATTATCAACCCATGAAACAAGAATGGCATCCGCATACTGCATGTCACTGACTGATTTTATGAAGGCCTTGATTTCCAAAAGACCGATCCTCTCGCTATCCAAACAGCTTTTGGGTGCATGCATTTGAACAAAAGTTACTGCAACCCACAATGAGAACTTGATAATTAAGAACCTTCCCATTGTAACTGATTTTGCTTGTATGCCAGTTGCAACTTCTCTATTTGAAGTTTGTCACCAGACAAATTTATAATGATAAATAACGTATGTGCATTTGCTAAACAAGTAAATATTTTGCGTTTTGCAAAGTGTACTTCATGGCTTTCTCCGTCCATTTTTTGCGAAATGAGACAAGCGGAATATGAATTGATAGGTCACATGACTCACATAAACTTATTACACAGACATGCAATGGCAGACAAATTTTTTGATAGTTTAAAATTGGCCGGCTAGACTTCAACATCAGCATTATAAATATAAATATAAATGAGGCCATCTAAATAATAGTAGACCGAACTTCAAGCTCAAAGCTGTCATGGGATAAAGATGCTTGTGATGTAACACCATCTATATCCTTATTGTGATAGACCGTGGCTACTTAATTAATGGGAGATGAAAAAAATGCAGACTTTATGTGCTAAAGAATGAACACTGCAATGCACAGAGAACAATGTTGTAATTACCAGCCTGCATTTGATTCATTTACATTCAATATTTATATTACATAAAGAAGCAAAATCCGAACAACTGTAGCAATTGATCAAAGGCCATGATTTCATCAGTGACCAATACAAAGGACAACTAATTCTTAGTATATTTTGTCTTCATGCTCCTTGATGACTCACATGCTTATCTCTCATTATAATTCGCGATCATTCTTGGAACAAACCTTCTAGATGCTTTTGTATCAACCATTTGATTGTAGCCTCATCTGATCATCACAAGAAAGCCATTTAATTTGCAGTATATTTTGAACTGAATATTTACCACTCAGAATACTTCATTAAGGCATTTTGTTAAACGCTTGGCACCAAGCATTCAGCACGTTCATTCTAACTATGCGATAGTTTGATCATGTAGACAAAAAGAGAAATGGAGATTTCTTTGTTTAAAAAAATAAAAATAAAAATAAAACTAAAAATGCATGGCATATTTTAGATATATAGTTTTTTTCATTAAATAATTGGGGATAAAATTACTTACCTTTAATTTTTTTGTTAGTGCTCATTACTATTTTAGTTTTAAACGTATTAAACTTCACGGCTTAATAGTATATCCTCATTGAAAAAAAATAGAGTACCTACATCTGAAAATATTTTTATACATACATATACATACATTTATGTGTGTGTATAAAACCTGAATTCAGACCCGACCCATCTTAGTTTCAATTTCTTTTCTGTTTTTATTTTTGAAGTACTTGAATTTGGGTAAATGAAGGCATAAAATTCAATGAATCTAATGCATACTTAAAATTAGTTCAGAATAATACAAAACTTTAATTTTTTAAGTCACTCGATGTGAAATAATTTTCTTATCACTCTTGTCAGCTGTCACGAGCACAGGCCAGTCTTTATGACGTGGGCTTATCATGTGGAAAGGCATCAAGCTTATATTTTTAAGCAAGTGAAGTAGGTTTAAAGGGGTGATTTCCAACAAAGCTATCCTTTCTGTTTCCCTGCAACGTCCTCTGGGTCCATGCATTTGAACCGAAGCTATTAATGCAATCCAAAATGAGAACTTGATGAAGAAAGTCCATTGATCGAAAGACAACGTTCCTGATGCTATCAATATTATGTTGTAATTAGATTACATAATGTGACTTTGCTGAGGATATGCAATAATGTAATAGATATCTAGCCGAATAAGTTTGCTTTGAATGTTGTTGGTCCCTCAATTAAAATTAACGATTATTAATTTGATTCAAGTCTAACTTCTCACTTGTCCAGCTTCTCAAGTTTTACTCTTGAGTTCAAATATTGGCCCGCCGGCGGGGCCATGATCGTAGGCGAGGCCGGCCTAATCAATGAAATGAATTCTTTAATTTATAATTTATAAGTGCTGTAATATATTCTAATAGAATTTGACCACATCAAAGAGTTAAGATCCGTATATTCAGTTTTTCCCCTCTATCTCACAACACATCTCCTGTATTGCTTTCATTCCAAGAGGACAACCAATTGAAATTATTCTTTGATTATAATGAGGTTTTTCACTTTGAAGAAAAAAGAATTTTTTTTAATGATTTTGTATGAATTTTAACCCCACTGATAATGAGGATAGTATGGGCTTTAGATTTAAATATTTTAATCTTTACCATTGATTTAATTTAGTAGATAAATAGCTAATCACCTAATACTTCACATGCAAAATCGAGATTATAGATGATATATATGTAGGTTCATGGATATAATTTTATTTCTAATTTTCATTAATTGATTACTATTATCTAAATCACCAACAAAATAAAAAATTAAATATGCAAATATACATAATAATTTACATTTGAAAAAAAAAGAATTATTTAATCTTCTAAAACATATAGTAATAGTGACCCCTTTGAGTTGAATGGATTGTTGCTATATTTATTGGTGTTAAGTAAATAAAAGCATCAGCTTAGCCATGCCATCATCCCCTCCCCGGCATAGATCACCTCAACCAAATGGTACGAGCAGAACACTGATAATGAGCCTTTTACAAACATGGGCCAACCAGAGACGAGTACCAACTAGAGGAATGCACCGACCAGAGACATATACCGAGCAAATACCCATTCCCCAAAGAGCGGGAATACGATCTCACGAAATCAGGACAGTTGCGCTATGCACAGAACCGTTGAGGGAGACACGGTGTCCCACGTTTATCCACTATATAGCAGTTGGAGTCCCATGAGGGGCTGCCACTACCCGAGAAAGGGGGGCATGAAGGGTGAACGGAAACGTGGGACAACAGCTATAAAAAAAGGAGAAACCAGTGGAGAAAGGGGAGAAAAAATTGAGAGAAGGGAAAACTCTGCCAAATTGAAACCAGATCACTTTCTATACAAAACTGTGAGCAAATTATCGAGTCTAAATTACACCGTTTTCCCGTAAACACCTTATACTAACTTAGGCATCAGAGGGTTTACGCCGGTAAAACCACCGGCATCTCTGATCCACTTTTGTGAACGCAGGTTTAGTAGGAGAAGGAATGACAATTCCAACTTCAATGACTCGAGCGATTGTTGAAGCAAGAAGAAATTGACATTTTCTCTACCGACCACATAAGCGTTGGTGTAAAGATCTGGTCGGGCAAAGGGCGAGCAGATTTCAACATCAACAATTAGTCTAACAATTTTTTGGTGAAGAAGTGAGGATTAAGATAAAAATAAAAAATAAATATGAATTGTGTTAAAATTTAAATAATACCTTTTTTATCAAGATTCTCTCTTGATCTGATCATGTTCTGAGCAAACCAATTAATTGTTGATTGGTTGTTAAGAGTTGCGTCAAATTTTTAAACCAACAGGTGTGAAATAGTTGCCTTCTCACCTCTGTCGCGCGTGCAAACCAGTTTTCATGACTTCGCCTTGTCATGTGGAAAGGTCTCAAGCTTATATTTATGAGCACGTGAAATAGATTTAAAGGCTTGATTTTCCAGCAAAGCTGTCCTCTCTTTGATCATGCAGCCTCTGGATCCATGCATTCCAACCGAAGCTATTAAACAATCCAAAGTGAGAAGATGATGAAGAAAGTCTCCATTGAAAAACAACGTTCCCGATGCTATCAAATTGTGCTGTGGTTAAATCACATTATATTTGTTCCTTTGCTGATAGATGTAGCGAATTAGTTTGCTTTGAACGTCGTATCTCCCTCAATTAAAGATGGCAATTATTAATTTGGGCCAAGCGCAACTTCTCACTGGGCCCAGTTTATAAAGTTTACTATTGAGTTCAATACTGGCCCGCAGGCGGAGCCATGATCGTAGGCCAGGCCCAGGCAGACCAAATTAATTTTATGATTTCTTTTATTTATATTTTTTTATCAGGTTGATATTTGACCCCTTAATTTATTTTATCAGCTTTCACTTTTAAATAAATAGTATTTATTACAGAATTTTTCTTATTAAAAAATAAAAGTAATATTTTCATGTAAGTTTTCTCTGTTTTCTATATTATTAATTCTATGTTTCAATATTAAACCTCAATTCAGTTTAGTATTGAAACATAGAATAATAAAGAAAAAAAGAAAAAATACTTACATGAAAATATTATAAAAAAGAGAGGAGCTTTTATTGATAACACGCTTAGAATTTTTACAACGGAAGACTTAGAAAATTAAAAACATAAAAACAGAACATACCATAAAATTTTTTGTTTTTGTCTTAGCTCTTTGCTTTTTTTGGCCTGATGATTCACATGTCAATGATATGAACTTGATTAATAATGAATATAACTCTTAGAACAAAAATGAATGAATATTGTCTTTATTTATACTTAATTCTTGTGTTGATTTCATCTTCATTATGATTCTTAATTACCTTGAGCATAAATGACAATTCTTTCACTGTTTTGACTTAAGATTTGTTATTGATGCAATTTAAGTTAAAAATTGAAATTGAGTAAGTGATTATTTGTCTTGATTCTTATATCTTGTATATTAATTAGTTTACATGGATCGATAATCAGATATAAAATTTGAAATTGAGTACTAGGGGTGGGCAAAACGAACCGGAACCGAAAAAAATTCAGTTTGGTTTAGGTTTTTTCGATTTCGGTTCTGATTTTTTACTTTAAAAAACCGAATATAAAAATTCGGTTCGGTTTTTTTCGATAATATCATTTGGGTCCTTCTCTTTTATAAAATTTTATTACGACTCAGTATTTAAAAAATATTTGCATATAGAAATTCTATTATGGCTTAACATATGTTGTAAACTTTTCAAAAGTGTCCTTAACCAAAAGTCAACAAGGGAAGATAACATTATGATCCCTATTTTTTTTATAAGTTATGTTATGGTATAGAAACTTATTTTATTTTATTTATGTTTTGAACCAAAGGTTTTAATATTAAAAATAATGATGATGATTCTAAAAATTATTCAATTTAGTCCAAAATTTTGCAACTTTTTTTGCTTATACAAATTTATAAATTATTTTTTTATTGATTATACATTGATTATAGTAGGCCTTATCTGCAAAGTAAGATAAACCAAAAAACCGATCTGTTAAGTGAACCGTTACTGAAAAATTGAAAAATCAAACCACAACCTAAACCGAACTATCGGTTCCAATTCGGTTTTTATTTTCTCTAAAAACCAAATGGATTTTTTTGAATTTAGGATTCGAACTGAACCGAAATCGAAAATTTATCCCGAAACCGGACCGAGTCGAACCGATACCCACCCCTACTATGTATCACTAATATATAAAGGATATATAATCAATAATGAAAAGAAAGCTACCTTAGATTGTAGAGTAAAAGCTCATGATTATGGAATAAAATTAAAAAGCAATCAAAAGCAATGTACATGTTGAAAAGGAAATCAAATTAAAGAAAATGCACACTTATGATTGTCTCGAAAAGAAAAAAAGACACAACCCTCGTCACATTTCACCACCGTTGCCACCATCTCAAGACAACATTATTTATTGTGCATTCTAATCTTAGGCACTTTATTGCTATTCCTTTTTCATTATTTATCATTTTTTTCAATTAATTTATAGTTTCTTGATTCTTGTATTAAAATAATTCTTTGCTTTTTTTGTTTGATATTATTTTAATTTTGATACTATCATATCAATCTCAAAAAAATCAATTCAAATAAATTAGAGGTTTTAGTCGGCGGCTGTGGAAAATTATTAGTAGGGTCAATCAACTACTCAGGACTAGCGGTGTGGTGGTTTGACGTGGTGAGAGTGTAGTGGAAGGTGACTAGGGCTTTTAGAATTATATTTTTTTTAATTATTTTTTATTGTTTAACAAGGATAATTTTGAAATAAGTGAGATAAATTAAAAAGTAGAAGTTATGGAGAGAAAATGAGGGGGTCAAATACTATTACTCTTTTTTTTTAATTAAAAGATAAGATAGTGGATAAAACCTAAATTAATTTTAGCCCCTTACCTCCCTATAATTCAAAGTCTGGCAGCTGGTGTTTTAAAAATAAGTGAGATCAATTGAAAAGTGAAGATTGGTGAGAGACAATAAGGGAGTCAAATATCATTATTATTTTAATCTTTAAAAAAACATCATTACTATTTATTTATTTATTTAGAAGGTAAGAGAGTGGATAAAATCTAAATTAATTTTTGGCCCCTTACCTCCCTAGAATTCAAACTCTGGTGGGTAGCGAAATAAAATTGTTTTAAAACAACATTGGCTAAGCGACCATGGTAGCAGTCCAAATCTAAGAGTTGAGATCCTATATGAGTATATTCAATAACCAACCACCCCACCACCACACGATCCTTTGGCAATGGGACAGGATGGGATAGGATTTATTAATCTTAGTCCCGTCTTATATATATAAGTGAGATAAAAAGACGTCCCACTCATGTTCTTATATATATTTTTTAGTCAAAAATATATCTCAATTCCATCCTAAAAGAGATGAGATCATGCAAGATCTCATCCCAATTAGAAAAATTTTCATTCTTAGTCGGTATTAAGACGGAATGGAACGAGATTTGCCAATCCTGATTCCGTCTTGTATATGCAAGTGGGATAAAAAAAAATGTCTCACTCCCGTCCCTATATTTTTTTGTGGGATAAAAATATGTCTCAATCCCATCCCAAATGGGATGGGATCCCACAAGATCCCACCCTATTAGGAAAATTGTCATCCCAAGATGACATGTCTATAGTTAATATATTAATTTATATGTTAAAGGGAAATAATGGTAATTATCAGTTAAAAAATAAATTTTTTATTAAAATTAACAGAATCCCATTAAAAAATTAGGATTTAAATATCTTTTTTGAAACATTAAAGAATTTATGTTCCTTTTTTTAAACAGTTGGGTGTATCAATCCTTTTTCCATTTAAACAATAGTAGATTGAATGTGAACCTAAAGGCTATCATGGGATAAAGATAATTGTGATATAAAACCATCTACATGCCTTATTGTGATAGACTATGGCTACTTAATGGGAGATTTTAAAAATGCAAACATTGCATGCTAAAGCAGAACACTGCAATGCACAGACAATAATGTTAAAATTATCTAGCCCGCATTCAATTCTTTTTAATTCAATATTTATATCACATAAAGGTGCAAAATCATAACAGCTCTAACAATTGATAAATGGTCTTGATTGCGTTGTACATTTTGTCTTTCATGCTCCTCGGTGACTCACATGCTCCTCGGTGACTCACATGCTTATCTCTCATAATTTTGGATCAATCTTGGCACAAACCTTCTAGATGCTCCGTTTGCTTGTTGCCTCATCTGATTATCACAAGAAAAACCATCTAATTTGCAATATATCTTGAACTGCATAATATTTACCGCAAGAATACTTCAATAAGGCATGCTGTCAAACACTTGCCAACAAGCATCCAGCACCTTGATTTCAAATATGAGATAGTGTGATCACGGAGATAAAAAGTGAAAATTGAATTTCTTTGTTTAAAAAAAAAAAGATATAAATGCATGGCATATTTAGATATATAGCTTCTTCTTCTTCTTTTTTTATATCAATAACTAAGGATAAAATCACTTTTAATCTGTCATTGTTAGTGTTCATTTAACATTTTACAGCTGTATGTTACAGGAATAGTATTTTGCGCAATAACTCATATGGTATTTAGACAACTTCTATTACAAAAGTTACTAAATAAGTGTATCTAACTTCTCGAATTAGCTAAATAAAGATGCTAGCGAAAAATCTAAAGAGAAGAGAGTATACAATAGAATTTAAGAGCTTTACAAATACGCTTGAGTTACTAGGTGTGTTGTGCGTAAAATGGAGGTTTCTCCATTCTAGAGTGTTCCATGCAACTTGCCAAAATATATAGATATTTATGAGTGTAAAAATTGTAAATATGTACAAGTTGATGAGACTGCTAGAGTGTACTGAAAATTTCTAGAATCAAGACACGCTAACACACTTGGCTTGGATTTGGTCTTTTGGGCTTGAAAATTTGGCGGCCTGTTACTTAGTGCACCTTGTTATCTCTTAGCACACCTCTGATCAATTTATCCCCGTTTCTAAGAAAATCAAGCTTTACTAGGAAAATCAAGCGGCCCACGTAGCTTAAAAGCCTACTACAAAAATACATACAAATATATGTGGAGCCAGAATTCCACTTTCTTCATAGTTACAAAATAATTAGAATTTTTCCATGACAAATGTCAGGATAAGTTTGAATTCTGAGCCGATCCATCTCCATTTCCAATTTTTTTTAGTTTTTAGTTTTAAAGTACTTGAACTTGGACCAATGAAGACATAGAAGTCAAACCTAATACATAGACTAAAAAGTTCAATGAAGAGTTAAGAGTTGCACGAAACCGAAATTTTTAAGCTCGCTGATGTGATGATGGATGCATTTGAACCGAAGCTATTAGTGCAATCTAAAGTGGGACCTTGGTGAAGAAAGTCTCCATTGAAAGACAACGTTATTCATGCTATCAAAATTATGTTGTAATTAGATTTCATTATGTTCCTTTGCTGAGGATATGTAGTAAATTAATGGATATATACCCGAATAAATTTGCTTTGGATGTTGTTCCTCAATTAAAATAACAATTTTAACTTCGGTCAAGTTTAGTACACATGAATTCCTTACAATTGGGCCCAGTTTCTCAAGTTAATGTTGAGTTCAAATTGGCCCGCCTTTAGAGCCAGGACCATATGCCGGGCCGGCCTATTTAGTTTTATGAATCCCAAGTGAATTTAACCAAATCTAATAAATATATATATATTTGGGGTCGGGCTGTAATGCGGTGCTGCATGTCATGCAGCTGCCTTTATTATTTTTTTAATAATGCGGATGTAACCGGCCACCGATACCCTCCTTTTAATCGCTTAAAGCGGCAAATGTTAAAAGAAACTATCATACAGCTCCCTCGTTTTAGGAAATATTAAGATAATCAATTCAAAACTAGTAAATTATCAAAGACCCCCTCAACTTTACACCAAAAAAATACTTCCTTTTTCTTTTGATTCATGGAAAATATAGTTAATATATTTAACTTATATCCTAAAAGAACATAATTAAATAAAATTAATTGGACTAATATATTTAAATAAAAATAATTATATTATTTTTCTTAATATTACATTATAAATTTAATGATATTTTGCTTTAAAAAATGTAACTTATGTACTAATGAGAATACTATTTAAATATAATAAATGGAAATAATTATATATTGATTAAATAATAATAATTTATTAATTGCACTATTTTTAATATTATGTAATAAATGTAATGATATTTTGCTTACAAAACTATCAAAATAATTTTATCAACTTTTAATTACATTAGAATCCGAGTATGTAAACATATAACGAAATCGATTTATTTCCAGATATTTAGAAAAAATCAATTCCAGGATCTCACAATACACATTCAGGGACTTAAATCCCCACCTACTAAAATGAGGAAAATATTTATCCAACTATCAAATAATTATCATTCCAAACATCATAATTACCCCTCAAATGTTGTTGTTATTATTAGTGGCCAATATTAGTATGTTTTATGTATACCCTCTAAAAAAAATATTCATATATTACAAAAATATAAAGCATCTAATATTTGATATTTTTAAATAAAACTCATAATCAATCTCTTGTGCAAATTAATTCATACTATCTTAAGTGAGATTAATTATTTTATTTAATCCTTTTTGCTATAATAATTTTTTTGTTAAACATTAATCAAATTCATAATGGTACATAACGTGGATAATCACAATTTGAATGCAACTAATATTGAATAATGTTGTATTATGTTATACTTACAATTATATAATTTAAGCATGATAGTTATATTTCTAAATTAAATTAAATTATTTGAGTAATATAACATTGCACTCACTATATGGGTACATGATTTTGTCTACTAAATGATGTACAAGTATTATAAAATATGTTCAATCTTACATTTATATCTATATTTTTTTGAAATTAAGTTAATTTATATCACAACTAAAAAAAATTAAATTATTTAAAAATATGAAAAATATAAATTCATTTTCATAGTAAGTAGTATGTTTTACTAAATTTACTTTTAAAAAACATTTTATGCCATTGGGGAGAAATATAGTCTTTTAAATTCATTTTTATTTATACATCTTAAGCTTGTTATAATCTTTGCCACATGAAATATGTTTTCACTGTAATTCTCGCTAAATTTAATTTATATACTTTTATTCTAGTGGTAAAAGAAATTGAATTTGAATATAATTTTTTCAATTTAGTTTTTTTTTAAACTGATTAAGCATCATGTTACTGTATTACACAGATATTTACAATTAGATATATAAACTTAAACTTATATTATTACATTTTAAATTCTATGAAGTAAGTGCCTAGACAAATAACCCTCACGGAAGAGGAGTGTCTCCACTCCACTTCACTTGCATTTCGTAAATTACCCTCATTCAAATCACAATTATTTTTATTTTTTTAATTTATCAAAATTTTATTATTATTTTAAATGTCATTAATAATAAATTTTATTAACTTTATTACTTTAGTTATTATTAATTATTTTTATTTTTATTATTAATATTATCATTATTAACAATAAAAATAATGATAAAAATAATAATTTATAAAAATAATTAATTTATCATTATTTTTATTTTTATTAATAATAATAATAACAATGATTAATAATAACTAAAATAATAAAGTTAATAAAATTTAATAGTAATAATAATCTAATTTTCATTATCTAGATAGAAAAATGATATTAATTAAAAAAATAATAATAAATGTTAATAATAATATTAACAATAATTAATAATAATTAAAATAATAAAGTTAACAAAATTTAATAATAATAATAATAATAAATGTTAATAATGATAATATTAATAAAAGTAATAATAACAATAATTAATAATAACTAAAATAATAAAGTCAAATAAAATTTAATAATAATAAATGTTAATAATGATAATATTATTAAAAATAATATTAACAATAATTAATAATAACCAAAATAATAAAGTCAATAAAATTTAATAGTAATAATAATAATATTGTGACTGTGTTTACATACTCTTGAGACAAATATTATAGTCACTATAAATCATCTATCGTGACAAATGTCAAGTGTCATTGATTGCATTTTTGTATCTCTAATTTGACTATTTTAAATACCATTTGTGACGATTTTAATTTAACTTTAAGACGATGATTTTTGTCACAAAACAATAGTTTTAACATGACAAAAATAATTGTGGTCGCCAGAACCTTTTAAGACGGTATTTCAACGACTAACGTATGACAATCTATTTTTCGTCGTAGAAAATATAAAGTGACTAACTTGTCATCTTTAGTGACTAAAATTTTTATAATAAAATATCTTTTTTCTTGTAGTGTGTACAATTTCTAATACAAATGATAAAAGGGCTTTTAATATTAGATGATGCTATTTGATGATTTAGATTATTCATGCAATCAAGTTTGTTCTTGTTCATTGTAGATGTATTCTCCATTTATCTTCCAAAGATAACTCTGTCATTAAACTGAAATTGACATAAAGGTTGCATAGAACAAGTATGCTGATTTTTTTCCTATTGAAAATAAAACTTATTTGATCCTACCCAAGAAGTTAGGACATGCATTGGAAATTCTAAATATTATTTATTTTTTCCCAACCTTGTTTTCTAATATCATTTATTTATTTATTTATTATTATTTTCTTTTTTTGTATGCAGAGACTCTTGAAATATAGCAGCATTTGAAGTCTAGCTTTCGGAAGTTGTAAATTGATTTAGTTTTGTATTGGTTTTATTTGATGTAAAAAAATTTTAAAACATGTTTAGATGAATGGAAATTTTGATTTCTTTCACTTTTTAGAGCACTGAATAAATTAATAGTGCATTATAATTTCATTTACAAACAAATGCCAATAAACCATTTAAAAAAAATTAAACACGCCTAGATCATAATCATAAATGTTGTTACTATATCGTTATATTTTCATAATGCCATGCATTAGTCATATTAAACATTGAAAAATTATTTTAGTTAAGTCTTGAAAATTTGAAAAATTATTTAAAAGAGGGTGGTACTCGTTGAAACAAAAATGATGTTAACAAATTATAATTATTTAAGTGATAAATGAGCATAAATGTGAACAAAGGTTAAAATTTCAAATATAGATGATGAAACTCATGATCGAATCTCGCGAGGTGTTGAGTAATGATTTCAACCAAAAAATGATATTTCAACACTTAAAGTTTTGTAACTTGCAAAAATCAATTGCATAATCAAAATGGTAATGATACCTTAATAATCTAAAAGAGTGCAAAAATAGCGTAGGACATATGTACATTCTTATTATATTTAATCATAAATCCCACATGATATGATATTAATAATAATAACTGTAGTAATATCCAACAAGCACACAGAAAAAAATAGAGATGCTCAACTAAAATAGATTAACTAAGCTTTAATCTTGCAAATTAAAGTATTTTTGTAACTTAACTTATATCATCATAGCTTTAAAAGCATAGCAATTGCAATCCTTCTTACTTGTTATTTATTTATTTACTGTTGACGTTATGAGAAACTAAAGCAATTAATTTGAAAAGTAAAGAGAAAGATGAAAATAAATTAAACGCTTTTAATTAAAATGATTACAATGAGAATAGATATGTATAAAAATTAAAAGCTCAAGTATACGTATAATAAAATTCAAAAGATTGCATAAAGTAATGAAGATGAAAAAAAAAGACTTAGATTATGGACTCAAAATGTTGAAAATGATGAAGGGTTGCAATAAAAAAATTCTTAGTATTATGTGGTAAATTGATATTTGTTAAGATAGTAAGGGGTCAACCACAATTTGTCTTATTGATATTATTGTTATTTTCAACAAGTATTTTATTATTAGTAAAAAAAAGGACCTGAAACATGTACTGGCAGTGTTGGAATATAATAAAAATAATAATAACATAAAACCATTATTAGAGTTTAACAAGAGTTGAGGAGCATAACTTAAAAGTTTGAAGAACTTAACAAAAATCTGATAAAGTTTAATAATAAGTCGAGATCTAGATAGTGAACTTGAAATATCTAAGTAAAATGTTAGAAATCAATGAAAAGAGTTGGAATACATAACCAAAAAGTAGTGGGAACAAGAGTAGAAGAAGTTTACCTAAAAGTTGAAATAACTTACGATGAATTTGATAAATTTAATGGCGAAGTAGGGATCTGAAAAGTAAATTTGACATATTTACCCAAAATTTGAAATTTTATAAAAAGAATAGAAATATTGAACCAAAAAGTGGTGAAAAAATAAGTCAGAACAACTTAGCGATAACTAGATAAAGTCTAACAGGATATAGAGATATAAAAAATAAATTTGAAATGTTAACTTAAAATTTTGAAATTTAATAAGAAGAGTGGAAATATAGAACAAATAACTGGTGGAAAAATGAATTGAAACAACTTACCAAGAATTTGATAAATTTTAATGGAAAGTGGGGATCTAAAAATTAAATTTGAAATTTCCAAACAAAAAGTGGGAATTCAATAAAAAGAGTAGGAATATAGAACCAAAAAGTGGTGGAAAAAAGAGTTGAAGATGTTAACCTAAAATTCGGAAAGAGTACCAAGAATATGATAAATCCACTAATAATTAGGGATCAAAAATTAAACTTGAAACATTCACGAAAAATACTTAAATTAAATGAAAAGAGTAGAAATATAGAACAAAAAAAAAAATGGCGGAAACAAGAGTTGATGAGCATAACCTAAAAGTTCGAAGAACTTAACAAGAATATGATAAAGTTTAACAATAAGTTGAGATCTATAAAATGAACTTGAAATATTTAACCAAAATATTAGAAATTAATTAAAAGAATTGGAATACAAAACAAAAAGTAGTGGGAACAAGAGTGGAAGAAGTTACCCAAAAGTTGAAATAACTTAACAAGAATTTGACAAATTCCAACGCGAAGTAGGGATTTAAAAAGTAAATTTGACATATTTACCCAAAATTTGAAATTCAATAAAAAGAGTAAAAATATTGAACCAAAAAGTGGTGGAAAAATAAGTTGGAACAACTTAGCGATAACTAGATAAAGTCTAACAGGATATAGAGATATGAAAAATAAACTTGAAATATTAACCTAAAAATTTAAAATTTAATAAGAAGAGTGGAAATATAGAACAAATAACTGGTGGAAAAATGAATTGAAACAACTTACCAAGAATTTAATAAATTTTAATGGAAAGTGGGGATCTAAAAGTTAAACTTGAAATTTCCAAACAAAAAGTGGGAATTCAATAAAAAGAGTAGGAATATAGAACCAAAAAGTGGTGGAAAAAAGAGTTGAAGATGTTAACCTAAAATTCGGAAAGAGTACCAAGAATATGATAAATCCACTAATAATTAGGGATCAAAAATTAAACTTGAAACATTCACGAAAAATACTTAAATTAAATGAAAAGAGTAGAAATATAGAACAAAAAAAAAATGGCGGAAACAAGAGTTGATGAGCATAACCTAAAAGTTCGAAGAACTTAACAAGAATATGATAAAGTTTAACAATAAGTTGAGATCTATAAAATGAACTTGAAATATTTAACCAAAATATTAGAAATTAATTAAAAGAATTGGAATACAAAACAAAAAGTAGTGGGAACAAGAGTGGAAGAAGTTACCCAAAAGTTGAAATAACTTAACAAGAATTTGACAAATTCCAACGCGAAGTAGGGATTTAAAAAGTAAATTTGACATATTTACCCAAAATTTGAAATTCAATAAAAAGAGTAAAAATATTGAACCAAAAAGTGGTGGAAAAATAAGTTGGAACAACTTAGCGATAACTAGATAAAGTCTAACAGGATATAGAGATATGAAAAATAAACTTGAAATATTAACCTAAAAATTTAAAATTTAATAAGAAGAGTGGAAATATAGAACAAATAACTGGTGGAAAAATGAATTGAAACAACTTACCAAGAATTTAATAAATTTTAATGGAAAGTGGGGATCTAAAAGTTAAACTTGAAATTTCCAAACAAAAAGTGGGAATTCAATAAAAAGAGTAGGAATATAGAACCAAAAAGTGGTGAAAAAAAGAGTTGAAGATGTTAACCTAAAATTGGGAATAACTCTATCAGAATTTGAGTAATTTCAACTGTAAGTTGAGATACCAAAAGTAAACTTGAAATTTTGAACTAAAATATAAAAATTCAACGAAAAGTGTATAAAGATAAAACTAAAAAGTGGTGAAAATTAGAGTTAAAGAATTGAACCTAAAAGTAGATATCAATTACTGGGAATTTGATACATTTCAACTAGAAGTACGGATAAAAAAAGCAAACTTGAAACATCAACTTAAAATGTTGGATTTTAATACAAAGAGTACAAATATAAAATCAAAAAGTAGTGGCAAGAACAACATCACCCAAAATTCGGAATAACTGAACCAGAATTTGAGTAATCTCAACTGGAAGTTGAGATTCCAAAAGTAAACTTGAAACCTTGACCTAAAATATTAAAATTCAACAAAAAGAATATAAATATAAAACCAAAAAGTTGAGCAAACAAGAGTTAAAGAGGTTAACCTAAAAGTAGAAAAAAAAATTACCAAGAATTTGACAATTTATAACGAGAAGTAGAAATCTAAAAACCAAACCTGTAACATCCATTTAAAAAGTTGGATTTTAATAAAAAGAGTAGAAATATAAATCCAAAAAGTAGTGGAAATAAGAATTAAAGAACGCAACCTAAAAGTAAAAAATAAATTACCAAGAATTTGACAAACTTCAATGAGAAGTAGAAATCTAAAATTAAACTTGAAATATCAACTTAAAATGTTGGATTTTAATACAAAGAGTAGGAATATAAAACCAAAAAGTGGCGCAAACAATAGTTAAAGAACTTAACCTAAAAGTAGAAATAAATCACTAGAAATTTGATAATTTCAACGAGAAGTAAGGATTTAAAAAGTAAACTTGAAACATCTACTAAAAATGTTGGATTTTCATAACAATAGTAGGAATATTAAACCAACAAGCGGTGGGAAGAAAACCCCAACCGAAATTTGGAACAATGTCATAGAATTTGAGTATTTTTAACTGAAAATTGGAATACAAAAGTAAACTTGAAACTTCGACCTAAAATATTAAAATTTAACAAAAAGCGTGTAAATATGAAATTAAAGAGTGGTGGAAACAAGAGTAAAAAATCTTAACCTAAAAATAAAAATAAATTATCAAGAATTTGAGAAATTTCAACGAGAAGTAGAAATTTAAAAAGTAAACTTGAAACATCCACTTAAAATGTTGGATTTTAATACAAAGAGTGGGAATATAAAATCAAAAGGTGGTGGAAACTATAGTTAAAGAACTTAACCTAAAAATAGAAATAAATCACCAAAAATTTAATAATTTCAACGAGAAGTAAGGATTTAAAAAGTAAACTTGAAACATATAATATAAGTATTAGAATATAACAATAAAAAGTCGGAATATGACTATTTTGTGATATTTTTATAATATTTTTATGCTATTTATAAGTTTAAAATTATTACAATTTTTTAATCTCATTTGAAGGTCATTTTTTAATTTTTCCCTTTTTTTAAATAATTTTTTCACATTAAAAACAATTAAAAAATTTAATTTGCATTTATTAACCGGTTGAAAACCGATTGTACCGGTACCATGCATGCGCTGCATGAGATGCAGCGCTGCATGGTAGGTTGACTCATATATTTGAAGTTACCGAATCCAAGAGCTAAGATCCGTATTCCGTACATTCACTTTTCCCCTCCTCTTCCCCTCCCCCTGAAAACGCATGGCTTCTATTGCTTTCATTCCAAGAGGCCAACCAACTGAAATTATTCATTGGTAATAACAGAACCATTGCCTGGGCCAATTAGAGTTTAACAGATTAGAACAGCCCGGCCTATGATTGCCCAATTCGGCGCCGGTAGAATGCAAGTTTGTACAGGAAGTAGAAACATGATGAATCTATACATGCATCAACTAAAAGAAACCATTGCCTGCGCCAATAAGAGTTCAACAAAAGTATTGCCACCAGCCCCAATATCACTGCCACATACGATGCAGCAAAACTCCAAATGAATGCCACCTTATCAATTGCAGATTCATCTTCTTCTGCTGCTGTTGTTGGTGGTGGTGGTAGGCCACTGCTGCAATTCTTCAGGACTGGTGGACCACAGAGAAGTGGATTTCCTCTGTAATTGTTTTCATCAAAGTTCGCAAACTGCCTTGAATTAGGAACTGGCCCTGACAAATCGTTGTATGACACATTAAAAATTGCTAAATAGTTTAGCTCAGACAATTCAAGAGCAATTCGGCCACTTAATTCATTGTAAGAGAGGTCCATGCTCTCTATCATCTTCAAATTAGAAAAACTCCTCGGTATAGATCCTGAAAAATGATTATGTGACAGATTCAACGCATGCAGCTCTTGAAGGAGTCCGATTTCTGAAGGGATGTCTCCGGTTAATTCATTGCTTGACAAATCCAGACCCGTCATGTAATTGAGAACATCTCCTTTGTAAGATTCATATCTATTCTTTGCCATGAATTTTACTTCTATTCGCTGACTTGCTTCTCGACTATCTTCTCCCGGCAGCATCAAGCTAAGAATAGAATTATAATAATTACCCATTGAAGGAAATGGTACAAGGATTCCATGCCAAATTACAAATCCATTAAAGGAATCACCCTCTTCCATCCACAGCGAAATGTTGGTAAAGCATGAAGGTATTGACCCATTGAGATTATTACAGGAAATATCGACAATGGATAGTTTCCTTAAATGACACAGTGGCTCAGGAATATTACCTTGCAGATTGTTCCCTCTCAAAAGAAGAGCACGTAAATTCGAATCCTCATTGATCAAATGCGGAATATTTCCTGAGAATTCATTGTCCCTTAAATCGAGTGTCGTCAATTGGGAGCTCTGTAACAAT
Organism: Citrus australasica; assembly: GCA_029618585.1. Lineage (NCBI taxonomy): Eukaryota > Viridiplantae > Streptophyta > Magnoliopsida > Sapindales > Rutaceae > Citrus > Citrus australasica. The sequence goes on along the minus strand of JARCIV010000269.1, from coordinate 1,140,298 downwards.
GCATTTGGAATTGTACCATTGAGAGAGTTGTTATGTAGAAAAAGGTGCCGAAGTGATGAATGATTAGATGAAAATTCTAGGGGCCCATATAACTTATTTCCGGAGATGTCAAGAATTCTAGTATCTTGAAGATTGCTCAGTGGAACGGAAACATCACCTTCCAAAGAATTTCTCGACATTAAAAGAACATCTAAATTTGATAAGTTACCTGCCCAATGAGGAAGTTGACCAGATAACATATTGTTGGATACATCTAGGATATATAATGAAGGAGCATTCAGCAATCCCTCTTCAAGCCTCCCAGTAAACTGATTGTCGTTCAAATGTAACCACGCCAGTTGGGTCAAATTCATGTATTTTGGAAAAATTTGCCCAACAAAAAGGTTATGTGACAGGTTCATGAACTCCAATGAGGCACAACCGGTGAGAAATTGTTTGGGTAATTCTCCTGAAAAGTTGTTGGAAGACAAATCCAGAAACAGGAGCCTTTCCATGTAGCCAGTAGATGGAGGAATACTGCCTACAAAACTATTTTGTGACATGTCTAAATACACCAATTCCGGAAGGATCACACCAAAATTATCCGGAAGCGTACCAATGAAATTGTTGTTGGAAATAACCAGATGAAGCAAATCTCGTTTTGAGTCGGGCAAGTGAAGACGTCCTGTCAGGAAATTGTTGAACAAAAACAGGATTTCTAATTTTGTGTTATTCTGCAGCAACCAAGTGGGAATTGTACCAGCCAAATTGTTATGAGAGAGGTCAATGTATCGTAAGTCATACTGATATTGAAGGAAACTTGGAATGGTTCCACTAACGTTGCAGTGCTGTAAATTGAGCACTTTCAATTGAAATTTTGGTGGCCATGGAAAGTTTTCAGTTTCAATCTGTAATCTTGAAATTTGCAGAACCTCAAGTCTTGAATGGTTAGCTAATACACTTAAAGAGAATGATCCTTGAAATTTGTTATCAGATAGTGATAGATATTCGAGGGATGTGAGATTGGCAAAGACAGATATTGGCAAACTCCCACTTAACTGGTTGGACGAGAGATCAAGAACTCGAAGGTAAGTCAGGTTGCTGAGACATTGAGGGAGACTTCCATCGAATTTATTCCCACTGAGATTCAACTCAACGAGGTTCTTCAACTCACATATTCCTGAAAGGAAATGAAAAAATGTTAGACAGAAAGCGTTGCTGAAATGAATCAGGTGTTCGACCTAATGCCTGAATGCATGTGCCTGAAATGAATCAGGTGTTCGATCTCATACCTGGAAAATATGTACTCACATTCTAAGTGACTTAGCAAGTGAGCAAGAACAATCTGAAGGAAATGAAGATCAGATCAAGATGAATAAGTAGTCATATGACCGTCCTTGCAGAGCACTCTTTGATATAAACCATTAGATTGAAACGGTAGTAGCTGTTATTCTTAAATTACGGCTGTGAACAGTAATACTATCTTTCTAGTGTAGCAAGACATCAACTTTGTATAAATTAAGATGAAGGGCAACGAAAAAGATTATGCTGTACTATTGGCTCCCTTCAAATATCTTCTTAACACCCCCTCTTCAGATATATTTACTTTAATTCTCAAATACCCTTTTAATTAACACTCCTAATTTATTATTATTTCCTAATTTTTAAAGTTGCTTTTTCACTCTTAAAATCATATTCTTCTTTTTTTTTTTTTTGCAACATTTAATGAGAAGTTCTTTTATGGATAAATTTATGAATGAAAATCATTGACTTGAAAATTATGATTTGAATTAATTTGCAAAAGAAAGAAAATCGATTTGAAAAGAAATTATTTAGATTTACACAAACGAATTAGATACATGAGAGGTCATACAAAAAAAAAAAAAGAGGAGAGAGAGAGCGAGAGAAAGATGGATGATGAATCAATTCGCATAAACAATATATAAGAAATTTGCATGGGGTTTAAGGAGTTAGACCTGGAAAAAAATTGATTGGTTTAATTAGATTTAAATTGGTCCTTAAATATAATTTTAGTAGAAGATTGGTTTTATTAGGACAATGAAGGGGTGCTAATAGCTACACTCTTTCATTATTATTATTATTATTTTGGATGAACGTTGAAAGTAAAAGTAAAGCTTTATTGATAAAAGGAAAACGTTTATGTTCCTTAATTATAATATCTAATTTAATGATATGATATTAAATTACTCTACAAGGGGACCTGTATTATAATTAACAAAACTTAGTTCAAGTTTACTGGAATAACAATCTAGACCCAACAAGGAGATATTCTCTATTTTGGCCACACAACTCATCAAATAATTAATTGTCTTTTGGGATTTACAATCCAAAATGTATATACTAAGTTAGGACAACTCAAATCAAGACTTGTAAACTACTTAGCCTGGAAACTCCCTTATTAACATTGTGAGATGCTACAATGGTATCTTAAAGCATACAATGTCAACTTTTGTATAAAATTCTGTCTCTAAGTAGAAATGGTTGTAAATAAAAGATAATGGTACCTTGCATTGTTAAAGAGCCAGTTAGTCCGTTACCGCTTACATCCAACACTTCCAAATTTCTCAAATTTATTAATCCTAAATCAATAAAAAAAAGAAAAATGAAATTGAGATTGGAAATTTTATATGAAAAGAGTAAGATAGTTGATGTTCAAAGAAATAAAATCTTAAAACATACCTTTCTTAGGTTCGAAGCCTTCTTTTAAACCATTGGCATGAAGGAGTAGAGTGGTCAACGAAGTTAGTGAAGTCAAAAGTGGAACTAGACTGTCGTTGAAGGAATTATAACCAATATTTAAAATCTTCAACCGTTTCGAAATCCCATGGGTGTTGGAAGCTGCAAAAGAAAATATTTCACAATTAGAACCAAAATTAAACGGGGTTTTGACTCAACGGTGATATAAGCATTGGCCCGACCCTTTTTTTTTTTTTTTAACGTTGTGATAGTACGTTGATACGACTTATTTAATGGTCATAAGTGTTTCTTTAATCTTATAAGTTTTTATAATAATTTTTGTTATTGTTTGATTGTTTTTTTAATAGAGTTTTTGAAGATTAAATAAATTATTTTATCTTTACTAGCCAAAGTTTTAATTTTGGGTTTTTGGAGTAGAGGTTGAAAAGTTTTTTTAAATGTTGAAATATCTTCTACTTATTTAACGATTTTATTTTATTATTTTCTTGCATAACTTTAAAAAAGTTGTCTATTAAAGTAATTTAATAAATTTTTAACAGAAATTCTTATTGACAACCAAATAACTAAATTTTTTTTAGTAAAAGTTCTATTATAAAAGATCTACTTAAATAAGTTATACTTGAAAATCTGTACCAAACATAGCTAAATAGTCGTTTAATTCCTATATTTTGAGTTAAATATTTGTTTACTTCTTGTATTTTAGAAAATGCCTTAGGACACTCATACTAATGAATATATTATATTCCCACTCTTACTTTTTCTTTATTTTTACAATAATACCCTTACAATAATATTATTAGAGATACTACTGAAAAAAAAAGTGAAATCAAATTAGCCTAAAAAAAATCACTCTAAATATTTTGTTATTATTTTACTTTATGATTTATTTGATAACTTAATTTTAAAAAGTTTATTAAAATTATTGCAAAGGTATTAAACATTGCTTTAAATTACTAATTAGTAATTATTCGTTAATTTACTAATTAATTTTTTTATAGATAAAAAAATTAATGCCAAAATTTTTATTCAAAAGCTATTGTTATAAAAGCTAAGAAAAGATAAGAGTGAGATTGTAACATATTTAATAATAGAAGTTTCTGAAGGTATTTTTTAAAAATATAAGAAATAAATGGGCATATAAGCTAAAATATGGGAAGTAAAGGATTATTTCCCCTAAAAATATATAAGAAATCAAATCTCCGCCGTACACAGAAACGAATGCACATAAGACTTAAGATCCTTAAAACACCAACACTACTTAAATCAGCGTTTAATCCAAATAAAGCATGCAATGACCTTTCATAGATTTTACCTTTATTCTCTTCCCAACCTTCAAATCTATTGTTGCATAAGTCAAGCACGTGCAGTTCTTGGAAAGGAACAAATAAGGACATATTTATAATTGGAAATCCATCAGAAACGTCAACAGAGTTGACTCTTATAGCGTCACTGAGTGAGAGTTCCATCACCCGGCCTGTGGTGGCGTTGCACTTGATTCTCTCCCAGCTACAGCAATCAGAGGTTCTATTATCAACCCATGAAACAAGGATGGCATCTGCATATTGCATATCACTGACTGATTTTATGAAGGCCTTGATTTCCAACAGACCCATCCTCTCGCTATCCCAGCAGCTTTTATGTCCATGCATTTGAACAAAAGCTATGGCGACCCACAATGAGAACTTGAATATAATTAAAAACCTTCCCATTGTAATTAATTTTGCCGGCAATTTGCAGCTTCACTCTTGGAGCTCGTCACCAAACAAATATATAGAGAATAACACCAATGCGTTTGCTAAACAAATATATGTTTTGCCAAGAATGTACCTCGTGGCTTCCTCCATCAACTACTTGCAAACATATATTTTTTGAATTACAACCTTTTAAAATCCTGCAGGCACTAAGAGGGAGACAAATGGACTTCTATTATTTGATAGGTTGCATGACTCACATCAAGTTGTTATACAGACAAACAATAGCAGACAAATAATTTGATAGTTAGATTAAGAATGGCCGGCTTTAGACTTCAACGTGATATCAGCATTAAACGGATATAAAAAATTTTAAAAAAGAAACGAAGCCATTTAAAAAAAAAAAGTAGACTGAGCTTCACGCTCAAGGCTATGTCATGGGATAAAGTTTATTGTGATATAACACCATCTATACATTGAATTGTGATTAAAAAAAAAAGAACGAACTATGCACGCACAGAGAATGTTGAAATTAATACCAGGCTACATTTAATTCATTTTCATTCGACATCTATATTGCATAAATTTGCCAAACAATAACAGCTGTAACAATTGATCAATGGGTCATGATGTCATTCATTGATCATTCTTGGTGACTCACATGCGTATCTCTTGTTATTCTTGATAATTCTTACAATAAACCGTCTAGATGCTTATCAGTCATTTGATTGTAGCCTCATCTGATCAGCACAAGAAAGCCATCTGATTTGCAGTAAATTTTTAAGCTTCAAGAATACTCCATTGAGGCATTATGTCGAGCACATAGCAATAAACAACAAACACCTAAATTTTTACGATGGATATTTTTAATGAGGCAGATAAAAAGTGAAGTTTTGATTTCTTTATTTCGAAAATTAAAAAAAATGTATGGAATATGTACAAATAAAGTTTTTTTTTTTTTAAATCGAACAAGTTTAGCTTAGAAGCTACAACTACAGCAACTATATATATGAAATAGAGGCAAAGCCTCATTTAAGGTCATGTCAAGCCATAATTCCACTTTCTTTGAAATTTGGATGAATGAAGGCATAGAAGTTTTTATTTTCAACATATTTGAATTTGGATCAATGAAGTCATAGAAATCAATGGTCGTGACTCAAGACTCTTTAAGATTTACAAGTTGCCTCATTCTAATAGTTTTAAGCCAGTAACTTCGCCAAGGATATCCCAAGACTTATATGCTTGATCCAAGATCAAGAAAAATCCTAACCGGATCTAATGTCTTGGATGAGATGATAAGAAATCATGAAATTCTATTTCGACTTTTCCGTGCTTTGTTTTGGCAAGTAAACGGGATAAATTAATGATCAAAAACCTCTTCTTTTAGTAAATTAATATTTTTTTATGCTTCAAAATTCATCAAAAACCATTAAAAATTATGTTAAATTTCATTATTTTAATTACTTTTTTACCCCCGAAAATCAAACTAATGATTAAATTTTTTTAATGATGATCGTTGACATGAGCTACCAATAGTTAAATAAATAATTTTTTTAATCATTAATCTTTTAATTGACAGGAAAGTCTTAATTGAAAATTTGGTAGAGAAATAATTAATTTGGACAAATAATAGAAGGGTTTTGATCAATTCCGTCATGATTATAATCAATTTTAAAATTCTATACAAATTAAGTTCAGAAAACGTATTACCCCTAATTCTAAAGACTGCAATGGCCATATTTGAAGGTGTGGGAACCCAGCTTGATGCCCATCAAACAAGTTCCAGAGTTTGATTCAACTTAACTTAAGCATTGAAATGCAATTATGTTTATCAGTCCCAACTAGACTTCAGAAGTTAATTACAAGTGGTAAAAGATAAGCAAGCACAACAAACTAATATTCAAAGCTTCAATGCTAGCTCAATTAGCTTAAGTAACAAAGCTCTAGTGAGAGTTCAAACCATCCATTCATTTCAGATCAACCTTTGGCATGATTTTCTTCCAAATTGCGCTCAAACTTTAAATTACTCATACAAAGTTAGAAGTATTTGGAGAAATTCTCTCTCAATTTGGTAGATTATCCTTAAATCAAAGGCACTCTCAGAGGATATTAAGGAAAATTTTCTAATTCTTTCTTTGTATAGAGGATCATACGAATACAGGGCTGTATCCTCTAAGGCCGTGCCACAGGAGATGAATGAGGAGACGGAGGACTAGGCGTAAAATTATCTCTTCCCGCAGCCAAAAACAAGTCGAATGATTGCTGCTTATGTTTGTAACTCTTGATGAAAAAATCTTTCTCTTCCTTCATCTCCAAACCTGTCATAAGGGAACACATTTTTAGTATATGTCAAATATTACAAAAATTTATGTGGCAAAGTTGTAGAGAGAAAAAAAAAATTATTTTTGTGAAATCATAGTGCAGTTGGTGTAACCATTGCCTCTATATATGATCAATCAAAATTTAAATTTTGTATGCGGAGAATCATTTCCAAATAAATGAACAAAAACATGAGTTTAGGCATACTTCACCTTTGAGTAACAGATGTGATCTTGTCGATGAGAATGCATCCAATCCGAGCAGCAAAATCATAATCAGAGCACAGAATGCAATGGCACAGAATTTTCTCATTATGATCAATTAACTTAGTAAGTGGAGAAAGCTATAGTTTATTGAAATGACTCTCCAGCACGTTTATCCTTTTAGAACAGCAATATTAATGTGCACAAGATGTGGCCTATGCCAATTATTATGTGCTTTTAATCCTTTTTTTAAATTTTTTAATCAAACGCCAACTCAAAAAATGAAATGCAGCCCAAATAAAACAAAAGAGAGAATGTGGATGATGCTAGATCACCAGCTGTGTCTTTTGAATTTTGGAAATTGTATACGGCCACGAGGATCTAACTCCTCTAATTTTATCTATGAAGTTGATTTAGGTATCTCTGAAATTACGTGGGGTGCTGTCAAAATAGTTTAATGGGGAAAATAAAGAAAGCGGTTTTAAGGGGTTTTGAGAGGGTGCTAAATTGCTAATATCTCTCCACACTTCAAAAAAAAGATACCAAATGCACCCCAAACCCATAAATGGTATCGAGGACTAGGCCTAATCAAGGAAGCCCATCTCAGATCTAGGTCGTGATCCCTCATTCCAAATGCGACTTGCTTGATGTGTGGTGGTCGTAGGAGTACGACTGGGGATTCAATTCATCCAATCCAACGGTCTCGATCATACTTTGAGAGAAAAATATGAAATTTTCAATCAACTGATTATAAATTGTTCTAGTTTTAAATTGTAGGTTTACTCTAGAGAACCAAATAACGATTTTTTCTTGATAGCCAAACAATTGAGAATAGAAGGTACATAGAAGTAGTGATTCTATCTCGATAAAAGTCGGACTCTTAATTTTTGTAAAATCATAAGTATTCACAAGTGCATCGGTGGTACACGAGGTGAATCTAGCTTGAAGTCTTTAAAAGCTCAAGAAACAACATATAAAAAAACATCATTATAGAATTCAAATCACCCGTGAACTCAAACTAGGAAACTGATGAATTATGATCTTTTACATCCATTATACAGAAAATATACGTTTGTCAATTGATGTGGTTTCTTCCGGAAAGTAGATGAAAACCCAAATTCATCTAAGAATATTAAAAGAAATTTGGAATATAAACATTAATCTTATTATTATTTCTAAAAGAAAATCAATAATATCCATAGTCGAAATATAATTTTTAAAATAATAAATATAACAATAATACACCAAAACATAATTCAGTTTTAAATAATTACTAAAATAGCAACAATTGAACCATCAAGAAAATACCAAAATTTTCAACTAACAAATTCTCTTCTCTCAACTAAAAAACCCAGCTGCCTATAACATATAGACGTACTAACTTTGTTAGTAGCATTTTGACTGGCAAATCAACTTGAATTAGCGGCGGCCTGTGGTGAGTTTAGCTATGATTCATGGCGCTTTATAGCCCGTGTTGGAGGCGATGGTGAATGGTTTAAGATGTGTGGCTATAAGGGATATGCGGTGTCGATTAACGATAAAGGTGGCTAAACTCTGGTGGTTAGGTGGTAGAGCCAAGGGTTTTGAGTGATTTGCAGCTGATTGTACGAGGTGGTTGAGTGTAGGATGGGCCGACGTTTAGTCGGCGGAGGCTGGTGAGTTTGATGGTTACAGCAAGTGATGGTAATAGTGGCTGGATTTTAAAGGCAGTAGAGGTGGGTTTGGCGGCTAAGGTTAGGTGAATCATTTTTTTTTTTTTTGATAGATTTAGTGGGAATGGATGTGGGTAACTTTTTATTTGTAATTATTTAATTATTAATTATCTTTATTTATTATTTTTAATTAATTAAATTATTTTATTGAATAGGAAATTAATTAAAGATTAAGGATAAAAAAGACATGAAGAAATTTAAATTTGGGAGTCAATAAGATTAAAATTGAAAGTCAATTCTTTCAAAAGATGAACGGTGGACATGTATTTAGAAAGTAAAGATTTGGCAATTTGGAATGCAAGGCTGGGCATTAAAAGAAGAAAGTTAAAGCTACAGCACATAAAAACAAAGCTTTTAATTAAGCCTTTGAATGGAAAGTCAAAGTAGAATAAAGGAAGGAAATCAATAACTGTTGGCTTTTATTGTTTTCAAACGTGGCAGGCTTAGAGCTTTAGCTTGTAAAAGTTGATTTAGTTATTAGAATCACAATAGGATTCCGTGGCCAAGCAATATAAAAGGAAGTTCTGCTTTTGAATTGGGGAGGACGGAAAAACGAAAGGAAGAGAGCTGCAGACGCAAGGCTTCGGCACAGAAGAAGAATAGTGAGGGCAACAATATTTCGGCTTCTTATGGCTGAATTTATTTATTTTGTTGCGTCCAATTTAAGTATGTCTAGTTAAATTTCTTATACTGAGGTTAAGGATGAAACCTTATTTAATAAAATAATTATCTTTTTATTTATTTAAATCCCTATATATATTTTTTAATGATTATGGTTTTTATTTCACATGATTAATTGGATGTTATTAAAATCTTTTCATTAATTCTGTCATGCATTATTGATTGTTAGGATTAATATTCGATTAAATCTATGCTTGGATTTATAAAGTTTATACATGACTATCTTTGATTTTATGTCTTTCATTAAATTGTTTACATAGAGTGCTTAGGAAACTTTGACTCTTTGTTATTCAATATGTTTACATAAAATTCTTAGATATCATATTATTAAGCAGAAAAAGAACCTACATTAGATTTAATTACTTGGGCTTAATTGTTATATCCATGAGATGACATAGATTGATTTCGAGTTGTCACTCTAAAATTGGGGATTAATTAATAATTAGATAATTACTAGTTGAATAGTGGTGGATTCTGAAACCTTGGTAATTCTTATCTTATTAAATTCTCCTTTATATGCATAGATTAGAATTAATGGCATGGATGTGTTTTCTTTGATTTTTATCATTAATATCCCTATTATTTTTTAAAAAGGTAAAATAGTTAAACATTTGACACATAATTTTAAATTATTTTAAATTTTTATATTCTGATCAATTGATCTAATTTGACTATTAAAATTAGTGACAGTGTAAGGACAATAATTTGTAAAAAAAAATAGTACATAAAATCTTTTTTTATTTTTTGGAAACAACATAATATTGACTTAATCTATAATAAATAATTTAAATATATAATAACAGTATATTAATTTATTAATAATACTAATCTATTTTTTAGAATAACTTAAAATCTATTTAATCCATAATAAATAATTCAAAACATATAATTAAAATTTAATTTATTAATAACTATATAACCAAATATAATTTAAATTTGGTCAACTAGGTTAGAATTAATATTAATTTTAGATTTAAATTAGACTTTTCAATTATAACAATCCATGTGGGATCGACCTCGTTACCACTACTCTATTTTTAGATTCGTGCGCTTGCGAGTACATTAAAATTTTCACAACAGTAACCAAGAAAACTATGCAACTGGCATAAATTTGTTTTGATACCAACTAATGGAGCGGTGTAGAAGAAGCGAATTGATGTAGTAGAAAAACACTAGATATCTCTGAGTATTGGACCAAATTAACATTACTAGTTATGCTCTAATCGAAATATGATTAGATTTTGTTCTAATCAACTTGTTGAGATTTTTAATAACGCGTTAAGTGAGATTAGATGACGTTCTAACCCAAACAATTCTAATAGAAATATTTTTGATAGATAATTCTAAAGTTAAAAATTAAAAGAGGTGTTTTATTAATTAATCAAATGTTAAAGTTACAATAATAAAAACCCTCTAAGTTTACATACCCAAGTTAACTCAAAAGAGAAACTAAACTACAATTATAATAAAAATAAAAGACAAAGACACACAGTATAATTCACTCTAATTACAATAAAAAATGTCAAAGACCTAAAATAATAAAATTTTAAAATTCTAAAATAACATCCTACGTCACTTCAACCTTTTACTTTTACAAAGTAATAAATTTGGAGAAACTATCTCTAAATTTGGTAGATTAATTATATCCCTTATCAAAAAAAAAAAAGATTTATTATCCTTAAATCAAAGATGCTCATACTCATAGATCATATATATGATTAAAGGGTCGTACCCTCTAGGGCCATGCTGCAGGAGATGAACGAGGAAATGGGGGAGTAGCTGTAAAAATATCTCACTTTGCCAAAAATAAGTCAAATGACTGCGGCTTATCTTCGTTACTCTCGATGGAAAAATATTTCTCTGGCCTGTCACAAGGAGAACACAATTTAGTATGTCAAAAGTTACAAAATTTATATGCCATAAATAGAGAAAATGAATAAGTAGCTACACAATCTAATGTATATGTACTTCTAAATTTTTGTAAAATCACAGTGCAATTGGTGTGACTCATGCCCAATTATTATGTGTTTTTAATATTATTTTTAGGGCAAAATCAACAACCCAAAAATTGAAATACAGTCCAAATAAAACAAAGGAAAGAATGCGGATGACACTGTATCACCATTCACCAGGGGTGCCTTTTGAATTTTGGAAATTGTGTATGGCCACGAGGTTCTTACTCTTCTGATTTTTAATTCAGTTGCTTCTCCGTGCGGCTTCGAAAATCAACAAGAATCTTTTTATTCTTTGAAAATGAGGATAGATATCACTAAATTTCTTACCCTTTTTATGTTTTAGGAGAGGTTATTTCAATTTAATTTTTTTATAAAAGTTTTAAGTCATTGATCTACGGTAAACGTAGAAAATTTAAGTTGAAATAATATAATTCTTATTTTTTTGTTCAATAATATTCCAAAACTCAGTCAACGAATGATTTTTAACTTTTTTATTTTAACATGAGCTTGAAAAAAAGGTTTCATGTTTAGATGATGTTGATCCCAGCTTTATTGTGAGCTCTTCCGAAATCTTTTACCTGAATTTCGTTAAAACGAGTACACTTCTAAATCATGTGTTATTATAATATTATTGTGCAGCACACAACAGTGTTGACTGCAAAAATTGCTTTCATTTCTTTGTCCACACAGCTTTAAATTAAACATCGAAAAATTTTACCAATTTAATCGAACTAGTTAGAAATTTCGGACATGAAAACCTTTTTTATTGCCTATCCCAAAGACTATAACTGCAACGAGGACCAGGCCCAATCACACAAGCCCATCCCTGATATAAGTGGTGACCCTTGATGCCATAGGGGACCTTCTTGATCTGCAATGGCAGGGTTAAGCACTGGGGGATTCAATCCATCAAATCCAACGTTCCTTATCATACTTTGACAGTGATAATTATCAACTAATTATAAATAGTTCTAGTTTTAGGCTATAAGTTTATTCTAGAGAACCAAATACTTCCGCATAGAAAGTACATACTAGTGATTCTAGCTCGAAAGTAGGCAGACTCTTGTTGTAAATTTGTAAATACACACAAGTGCAATGGAGGTAAACATAGGTGAATCTGGCTTGAAGATTCACTCAACAACTGTAGAAACAACATATAAGATAAGATCGATACAGAATTGAGTAGAATTAATCATCCGTGGATTACTAGAACTGAAACTAGGAAACTAATAATTAATATATCACGAACTTGTACATCAATTGTACAGAAAATATATATTTATTGACTAATATGCCCCACGGTGCAGCTAGCTTGGTTGGCCATGAATACACCTTGGGTCTATAGCTATTCGAGTTTATTGTTCAGTAGGCGAGGTTTTTCATCTCATGCAAATCTTTTCACGCAAGCTATGGACGATTGCCAGGAGGGCGTACAGGAGCTGGTTGATTCTCTCTAGGTTGTTCTTTATCCCGACCTCGAAGAACTCGAGCATGGTAATTCCATTCATCAGTGCCCGTCTTGCATTTTCTGCATTCACTAAGAACTGAAGGAACAGGTGACGAGGCTAAACAGTTTTTTGGGTCAAGTAATAAGATTGAAAACAATGCAAGGATTGCAATAGCTGAGAGTTTTCCCATTTGTAGAGAAGGAAGTGCTTGTGTGATTTGATGACTCCCTGCCACATTTATAGCGAATTTTTGCATGTTTTTGTTGGTAATTGGCTTGAAATTGTCCATGTTGACTGGTAATATTATTCAAAAGATTTGAAATAGACAAGAATAACGAGTGAAGAAAAATGTAATTGATCAGCACGAACACATTATTATTTTGACTTTTGTGTACTCAGTTGGCTCCAACATTTTAATAGGTATTCGACCTTGGGTTCACAAGAAACAAAAATCTTCTGCTTTAATTTTGTTAGGTCCAATGCATGATAGTTTCATACACCATGGAACTTTTCATATCGGTGAATATTTTCTTTTAAATGTAATTGAGATATCAATATTTATTTTTTTTTAAAAAAACCAACCTCTCATGCAAGAGAAACTTTTTTGAAAATAAAAGTATGAAGGAACATTTCATTAATTTATTAGATAGGAATTCGGGAGGTAATCAAGCCTTAGCACTCAAGAGACCTAGGAATTAGAAGGAATAAATTTGACTAGAAGACTAAATGCAAAAAAATGTTCCAAAGAGTGCACCATAATACAAAGACATAAACTGAGGCTCCATTTGGTACTTACATCAGTAATTTGAAAGGTAACGTGTTTTAATTCCACAGTTAGTTGATGAAAAATTTATGTAATTTATTATTTTGACGAAATTATTATTTAGAGGGTTATTATTGTTTTACTATTCAAGTTTTGGAATATATTAGATAGTTACAAGAAATGTTGGGTTGTAACTAGAGGTGGTAAAATGGGTTATGATACGATCACACGACAAAGATACAACATGATTGTTTTTTTTGGTATTCGTGTTGACACAATTAATAAATAGGTTGACACGACACGATATGATAAATAATAATGTCGTCTTCGGATTGGAACACCTCAATATAATTACATGTTTATGAGATGAATATCAATTAATTTGCGGTAATGTTATTAAAAAAATTAACTAATATATATATATATATATATATATTAAACATTAAATTAATTATTCATGTCATATCCCTATCGTGCTATAAACTTATATATATCATATTTATGTTATGTTAACTTATTTATCACATATTTTTAAAAATAATATTGACATATTTATTATTTTTTAAAGTTGACTTTTAATTTTTTGTATTAAACATATTAAACAGATCAATACAATTAACATGATTAATGAATGAGTTACATTGTGTCTTGATATTTCAACACAATTAATAAATGGGTTATATTCATGTTTGCTTAAATTTAGCATGACATGAATAAGACACAACACAATCACAACATCATTATATGAATTGACACCTCTAATTGTAACACTTTACAACTAAATAACTTTACAAACATTTTCGACTTTTGCTTTAATGTATTGCAGCCATTTAATATGATTTCACAATTAGTGCATACAGGAGATTTTTTTTTTTTTCCTTTTTGAATGTGAGTGATTTTAGATCGAGGAAATTCATATTCTTATTGTAAAAATAGGCGAATTAGCTATGAACAACGCTAATTCATTGACTAATATGAACAACGCTAGAACACGTATAAACAAACATCAATAGAGAATTGAGTAGAATTAATCATCCTTGGATTACAAGAACTCAAACGAGGAACTATGAACTTGTACATCAATTGTACCGAAAATATACATTCATTGACTAATATGCCCCTCAGGTCTAGCTAGATTGGTTGTCTATAGTTGAAATTGTCTATGTTGACCGGCAAAACTATTCAAAAGATTTGAAGTACACGAGGAAAACGAGTGAAGAAAAATGTAATTGACCAGCACCAACACATTTATTATTTGGACTTTATGCATTCAGTTGGCTCTACCATTTGAATATGTATTCGATGGTGGCTCACTAGAAATAAAAATCTTGTATATCAATTTCGTTACGTCCAATGCATGATAGTTTCTTACGCCATGTTACTTTTCATATCGGCGAATATTTCCTTTTAGATTTAATTGAGATATAAATATTTAAAAAAAAACTCTGATGCAAGAGAAACGTAATTGAAAATACAAGTGAGAAAGAATATTTCATTAATTTATTAGATAGGAATCCGGGAGGTAATCAAGCCTTAGCACTCAAGAGAACTTGGAATTAGAAGGAATAAGATGATTAGAAGACTAAATGCAAAAAATGTTCCGAGACTCCACCAGAATACAAATTATAAAGACATAATTAAACTAAGGCTTCACTTGTTGCTTCCAACGGTAATGTGAAAAGTAAAGTGTTTTAATTCCACAGTTACGAAATAATAATTTACTATTTTGTCAAAATAATTATTAAGAGAGTCATTATTGTTTTAATATTCAAGTTTTACGAAATAATAAATAGTTATGATAAATATTGAATTGTAACTATAGAAGGTAAAATGTAGTATCACAGGATCATACTATACGGATATGACACAATTTTTTTGCATTTGTTTTGATAAATATTGACATAGATAATAAATGGGTTTACATGAAATGACGTGATAAATAACAATGTCCTATTTATGTTGGACTATTTTAACATGATTATATGTTTATGACATGAATATCAATTAATATTGAATAATATTATTGAAAAAATGATTAATCTATGTATTGAACTCTAAATTAATTATTTGTATCATATCAATGTTGCTTATAAACTTATTCATGTCATGTTCATATTGTGTTATAAACTTATTCATACTATATCCATATTATGTTAACTTATTTATTACCTATTTTAAAGATTAATATTGACATATTTTTGTTATTTTTAAATTAATTTTAAATTTTGTTATTAAATATGTTAAACAAATTAACATAATGTATAAATATGTCATATTTGTGTTTTGATATTTCAACACGATTAATAAATGTGTCATATTTATATTTGCTTAAATTTGACACAACACAATTATACAAATTGACACCCCTAATTGTAAGATTTTACTACCGTATATTTTATCAACTTTTATTTCATAGTATTGTAGCCAGTTAATATTGTTTCACAACTATTGAAGTAGAAATATGATAATAACAATTATTTAAAAAGCAATATTTACAACATAATATATTAATTTTTAGATTTTTCTATAATATTTTATGACTTCTTACAGCATTGATATTTAAATAATTTAATCTCTACGATTGGTTTAATTTAGTGGATAATTAGTTAATTAATTAATTAATAGTAGGTAACTTATAGAATTAAGTTAATGAATTCAAATTGAATAGAGAGGCACGTGCATTCAATGTGGAAGGGGAGGTTTGATCACGAAAGTCTTTTATTTTTTTTCCTTTCTTAGTTATAAATAATCTTTTTAATCAATTTGTTAACTAATTACAATATTTTTAAAGAACTTGTATTTTTCATTTATATAAATATTTTATACCACTGATCAAAATCCAAAAGTGTGCATTTGTTACATTTTCAATGTCATAAAACAAATAAAAGCATCATAAGATTAACCTTAAATTTTACTTTACGACGTTCTATTTCACATTAGGTGTGTCTTTAACCCATTACATTGTAATACCAAATAGTGAAATAGGGCCTAAATTTATAGGAGGAGATAACATTTTCGGTTTACGTTTTCTAGTTATAAAATTTCAAAGATTACGAATTTCACATTTATAAGAATTTCTCTCTGTTCATGTTGGATAGGTTGCTTGATTTTAGAATTGTCTGCATGATCAGCAATTCAACGATGATTAATTAGATAAGATGCTGGGGATAAGAAAATTGGCATTGATTAACCGCTACGTGCAAATTTGTAATTATGACCTTTTTAGCTAACTAAGGTGAACGTAAATGTAATGAGATGAGGCCCAAACCGGACAACCCCGTCTAATATTAAAGTGATTGGGCCTAATGGCATATTTCTCTTTCGAATTGGAGATCCGGAAGTTCGATTCTTTATTTGGGTACACAAGGTGCACAAGAGATACACCCAGCACAAGGGTGAATCTAGATTGAAGATTCAATGAACAACTCTAGAAAACATATATAAAAACAAACATCACTGGAGAATTGGGTAGAATCAATTCTCCATGATCAATTGTACAAAAAATAAAAAATAAATACATTAATTGACTAATATATGCTATGGGTGTCGCTCGATTGGTAGTTTTTTTGAATTCGAGTATTAATATAATAAGGGGCATGAGTTGGTGTTCAGTGAGTGAGGTTTCTCATCCCATACAAATTTTTTTAAGGGAAAAAAAAAAATACATTTTTTGACTGATGTACAATCTAACAGTTATGGATGATTCATAGGAGGGTGTAGAGGAGGCGGTGGAGATCCTCTAGGCTTGTCTTTATCCCGACCTTGAGCTCGAAGAATTCGAGCACGCCAATTCCAAGCTGCATATGGCCATTTATCAGTGCCTATCTTGCATTTTCTGCAGTTACTAAGAGCAGGAGGAACCGTTGACAACGCTAAACAACTTCTAGGGTCAGGCAATAAAATTGCAAAGAAAGCAAAAATTGCAATAGTTGAGAGCTTTTCCATTTGTAATGAAGGAAGAGCTTGCGTTATTTGATGAGTCACCTGCCACCACATTCATATAGAGTTTCTGTGTGTTTGCGTTAGTAAATTGGCTTGAAATTCTGTACCTTGACCAGCGAAATATGAATCAAAAGATTTGAAGCAGACAAGAAAACGAGTTAAGAAAAATGTAATTGGTCAATGGTAACGCGCTTATTATTATTAATTATGACTTTTATGTATTTAGTTGGTCGAGACCCAACATTTAAAAATGTATTCGCCCTTGGCTGACAAGAAATAAAAATGCATTTTGATTTTGTTATGTCCAAATGTACACATATCTTATCAATAATTGATAGTTTGGTACGCTATGACAAGTATTTTTTATCTCTTCGCAATTAGAATTTTTATTTCACAACATTTGTGTCTTTAATCTAGAGGGGAAGAGACTGTTCACAGATTACCTTTCAAGTTATAAAATTGCAACCAATGCAATGACTAGAGGACTAAAAAAATTTTGCCATTCGTTTGAGAGACTGCGATTTTTCACTTCTCGTATCGATGGGTTTGATTATTTCAGACTTAGCTCCACAAAAATTTCCGAAGCTGGTGTATTTACAATCTTTTGACTTAAAAAAAGAGAGTTTTTTTTTTTTTTTTTTTTTTTTTGTGGCGACCATTTGTCTCTATATGTCTAGTTATTCAATATTTTACCCCTTATTTTCGGACATTATAGAGTTTGGTCTCTCTAATTTTACCATCATAATATTTTGGTTCCAGAATTTAGCAGGCATGCGCGATTGATTCGTCTGAACTGAACATTCATCTCGTCCACAAGCAGCAGGAAGAATAGCATTAATGGTTACTCCAAATGTAGGACATGGGCGGGTCACCCATCGGGAAGCAGTTCTGTTTACCAACCTGGAAGTAACCACTAACCACCACTTGGTAGTTACCAAGTCTTAAACTTGTAGGGAGCAGTTCTGTTTCTAAAAGGAGAAGTTAAATATGAAGTTAGTAATTTCATTATAAATGATAATCCTTTAAAAAGGAATCGCTTCAGCTTATTGCATTAATTATTTGTGGGTCTTACGCTGCGACGAGAGGGGATTTTTCGGCGTTGTTGTGATTTTCTTTCGATCTAGGAAACAATAATTCAATTCTATAGACGATCATAATTTTGCTTTCGCTTGCTGTGCAAGTAAGTATATTAATTGTTGCGACTAGTATTAGCATATCTATCATTTATCAACAATGATATGAAGAGCTTTGCCATTGCTGAAAATTGAAGAGGAGTTGCAACATTGGTACCTCTTAGGCTTTTTTCTTTCCCCTTAAACAGAGCTAACATTAAAAGGATTCCAATCTGCATTTATTTATCCAAAACTCAATTAACATGCTAATTCGTACCTGCATGTATGATATTGAGTTGAAAACTCAGACAATCAAATTATGTTTGATTCTTTTAAGTACCGTAGAAATTTATAGCATACGATCTTTAAAAAAAAAAAAGGAAAAAAACTGTATTATGGAAACTAATTAAATCTCTAGTCCTTGTTGGGATCTCAGAATAATCTCTCATAGTTAATCAAACTAGAACCTTTTCAAACTCTTGTAACTTGCATTAAATTTAAACATCTCTCAAACTAATATCTTTGCAAATGTTGATAGACAAATTGTACGAATTCCCTGCTACTAAACAATCATTAATCTCCCAAAGCGAAATCAACTACTAACCAATAGGAAATATTGTTTGGAAAGGAAGAAAAAGAAAAAAAAAAAAAGAAGAAGAAGCTAAATGGGCAAATGGGTACCCACAAAAAGAAAGGTTTTTCTTTGTCAAAAAAAAAAAGCTCTTGTAAAATTCAAAAGCATAGAAAAAGGTCAATGTGAAGTCCTCATTGCTCATCGAAAAAAGAAACTAAGTGAAGTCAATCAATGCCAAACTTGACAATTTTTACTTCTTTGAAAAAAATGTCAGTGAGTTCCACTGTCTTGCATGATACTTTACCAACACTCCAACCTCTTTGCTAGATTTCCTTCACGTTTTTTCACCCTACGGTCATCATTATCAATCATACAAAATTGGACGGCTGAGATTTTGAGGTGATTTTGAAATCTTATATCCTGAAAACTCTGAGACTGTTAGATTTGTGAATAATTTGTCTGGACTGACATGGCAGCGCAATATTAAATAAGCTTGACGAGTTAATCCACCCCATTGGGCTGTCAGAAAGAGGCGCCGCTTGCTTCCTGTATTTTACAACACCGTCATTATAATTTAAAATTCAACGGCTGCCAGCTTTACTGTACCATTAATGACCCTACTGATTCTAATACTGTGTCCATAAAATTTACCTGATCCAAAAAGCTGAAGCTAAGAGAATTTTTTACCTTAAAATGGGGAAATCAGATATGACATTTATTTTCTTCATTGTCTTAGTATTACGCGCTATTCTGCGCGTTATTTTTTTTAGTTGTAAATCATTCGGTGTCCCGCACCCGCATTAAATTTTAACTAATTTAAATTTAGAATGTAGTTACAGTTTTTTAACCTTCTCAAATAATGTGTTTAATAGAGATTGAATCTGAGAACTCTTTCCACAAACTCAGCATGCACTGCCAACTGAGCCACAACCATTTGATATTCTGCGCGTCATTCATGCAAAGAGCTAGTTTTTTTTTTCTTCCCCCAAATCAAAATCCTTAATTACGTAATCTATAGTTGAGTTAAAGCATTCACATTTAAACACCATCAAGACACTACTAACGTAGAAAATAGGATTTTTTTAAGAAAATTATTTGTGCACTATCTCTTCTCATTTATTATATGTATATTTAATTATTATAAAATTTTACTATATTTTTCGCACCATTTTTATTTTTAAACTTGTATTAATAAGTTATTTTGACACTATGAATTTAACTAAAATAATTATTTTAGTCCTAAATAAATTAAAAAATTATTTTATTTTATAAAAATTTTAAAAATAAAAAAATTAGAATTATCACTTAATTAATTGATAAAATATTATTGAAAAACTAGGTGTGTGAGCACCATTTAATTAAATGATAAAATATTATTGATTTTTTTAATCCTTTGCTCCCCTACTCCTATAAAAAGGCCGGCGGAAGGAATGCTCTGCTCATCTTTCTTACGGCTCGTTACCACAGCGTTCGTTCACCCCTTCGGCTTCTTCAATTCAAAAAAAGAGCCTTCCTCAAGAAAATGTCAATCAATTGATCCCTATTCATTCGGTCAAAGTCTCCACGGCGTTTTCGCGCCTCTCTACTGAGTACTGACCTAAAATATGTGTAATATTCATCTTAAATATTTTATTTTTTTTTATTTTTTAATCAATCATATAATCAAAAGTATCAAATGATTTTTATCATTTAAATTAATCACTAAAGTAATAATAAGTGTAAACCAACTTTGAATAATAAAAAAAATTGTAATTACAAAAATTATTATTTAAAAATTATACTTATGAAAATTTTTGAGATTTATTTGTTTTATAAATTCAGATATATTCTTATAATTATAATTTTTTATTTTTAAAAAATTTTGTAGGATAAAATAGTCTTTTAATTTCTTTAGGAATAAAATGGCCATTTTATTTAAATTCTTAGTGTCAAAGTAGTTGATTGGTGCAAATTTACAAACAAAGATGATTCAAAAAATATGTTAAAATTTTGTGGTGATTATATGTATATCTAACAAAACAAAGGTGGTGTAAAGATAATTTTTTTTATATTACAGTATATCATACTATACGAAAACAATAATACTATTTATGCTATAGTGCTATCATTTTTGTCATGATGGTATTTGTTGGTGGTTATATCTCATTTTTCTTAAGGTTATATTAGAATGAGTGATGATACAACTACAAATTCTTGTACAAATTTATATTGTACAAATTGATGTGGCATTAATTCATTGGTTGAAAGAAAATATAAAATAATAGAAATAAATTATGTTAATCAAGATATATATAATTCAACTAATGAATTAATGTCACATTAATTTATACAAAAAATTATACAAAATAAATTTATACAAAAATTTATGGCTATATTATTACTCTATTCGAATATGTGGTGACCAAACGTAGTTTTAGCTTAATTCAAATAGGTTACGACCCTAGGGGTGGATTTATACAAAGCCTAGGTAATTGACTCTGCTCAGCAAAAAGATTCCATCATTCGTATGAATTTTTTTTTGAAAATTTGTTTGAATGGGTTAAATTTATGAAGAAATTTTGATATTTATGTCAATTTTAAAAATTATTAATTTTTATTATATTTTTATCCTTGATAAATTAAGCTTTTAGATCCACTCTTACGTATCCCACTGTCCAAAATTATTAAATTGTCAAAATTTATCTATCTTTTTTATTGAGTTTTTGATCATCTGATTATGTAGGATAAGATTCGGTACTCTTAAAAGTATCGAAATTGAACACATGTATATGATAACCATTCGTAAGTTTATAAATTAATTAAATTCAACGATATTTTGCAAAACACTCCTTAAGTGGTAGACTTGTCCGTTAGAACATATTTATTATTTCTTCATCAGGAGTGAATTTTCAAATTGAATTTTGAGTGACAAATGTTTCCTAACTAATTTATTTGGCAAAAGGAGAGCGACCTTCCAAGCTAAATTTCAACTTTCATAAATCTGGATAAGGCCCGATTTGGAATTTAATTTTTTAAGGCCAGGACTACAATGGTTCAGATGCATCAAATACATCAAGATGAATAAAAAGTTATAAAAAAATTTCACACCATCCGATGCAAATTCAAAGTAAATCAATGGTTGAGTAACGTAAAAAGAAGAGAAAGTAAGTGTGGTGCCTATCTAATAAGTAACAGTGTGTTAGATTATTTTACCAATTAACACATTCATCCCTGTTTGCGACGGCATCACTGTAGCAGAACTGTGGCATAACAATAACACCGGTCGATGTCAATTTATTATTGTGTTATAAAATATAAATTGAATTAGCTTTCAATATTATTAAGTTTAGGAAATATAAATAAATTAAGTTTTATAATGCAAAACACATTATTAATCATATTACTAACTTATTAATATCTTGAATGATTTTTGAATTTGAAAAATAAATAAATATCCATAAATATCTACATTCATCCGTATCCAAATCAAGCAATTAAAATTGGACATGGATGAATGTGGACATAATGCATAATTCTGAATATTTACCATTCTTAATTCAAAATAGAATTATAATTACAATCCCAATTACAATTCCATCCCAATTACAATTACCATTACGATTTCAGTTTCAACTATAGTTACAATTCCAATTACAATTATAAGTTTAATTTCAATTCCAACTACAATTACGACTGCCATTACCATCAAACTTATAATTACAAGTTCAATTTCAATGTAGTTCCAATTATAACTAAAGCTACAATTCTAATTCAATTACAATTACAAGTCCAGTTCCAGTGGTAATTCTAATTATAATTAAAGATACAATTTCAATTCAATCATAATTACAACCATTGACTAATTAAATTGATGTACATAAGTCATGCTAATATTATTTTAATTTTAATATTATCATTGCAATTGAAATAATATTTGTTACATACTTATATTATTTCTTTAATAATATTCATATAGAAACACAAACATTAACATTTAGGTAGGTAATTGACTATTATCTTACCCCCTGGGAAAAGTTTCATTTATTATCTTTTTGAGGGCAAAACCACCCGCTTAGTTTTTTTATGCAAAAATTTCAATTCTAATGATGATAGATTATTTTACCATTATAATCACCATCATCATCATCGTCCTGACTTTCATGTAGCGGCTACCAATTTATTCATAGCTTTCATCTCAATAGGAACTATGAAATATTTGGGACATTAGCTTTTAGAATTTGTGATACACAAGTTTTAGGTAGCTTTTCTTGTTTATTTATCTAAAATCTAAATAAACCTGACCCAATTCTCATTCAAGGCCATTAATTTCCCTTTTAAGCATACTTCAAAGTCCTTCTAAAAGAAACAAATGTAACCATATTTGAAGTAAAACATGATAGCTATAATGTAGTAGTTATGGAGAGCTTGGTTCGAATATCAACAACCACATTTGTTTTTTTTTTAAAATATCTTTGATCATTTTTGCAAGATTACCTTGTATTACTAGATTGAACAAAGTCTCTCGAAATCTAAAGTCTTGGGTCCTCCATTTTATTATTCATTACCTTCCCCTTATGATTGTGAGTCCATAAAAAGGAGGTCATATAATTTAAAACATATTAATAAATTACTGGATCTCTAAGTAATGGTTAGTTTTCTACCCACTTAAGGGTCTCCTCTAGTTTTAGATCAATTGGGACCTTTGTTTGAATCCTAACACACATGTTTATTTATTTATTAAATGTATTTGATCATTTGTGCAAGATCATCTTGTATTACTAAATTGAAATAAGCCTCCTCTAATCTAAATCCATAGGTCTACCAGTTAATGATAAAAGTAGTAGTTAAATTAGCCAAAAATATTTTTTATTTTTTAGGTTTAGAATCCATTTAGTACACACACGTCTGTGTGTGTGAAACAATACCAAGGTTCAACGTTTCAATGGCTATTTAAATTAAGAAATGATATTCATGCCAACACTAACTTAGAGCATAAAGTTTTCAGATTTTTTTTAACTTAAAAAACAAATGACTTAATAATTTTTGTTCCACTTTTGGTGAAGGGAAATATTGGAATATATCCAAAATGAACCATTTTACTTTTTTTTTTGGTTTCATAATTTGTTCATTATTTCCAATTAATTAAAAAAATTACAACTCATTTTCTTAAACACATAAAACAACTTAAATTTTCGTCAAAATCATTCAAAATTAAAATTTGATTTCTTTTACAAAATAATTTTATCCTAATTAAATTAATTAAATATCTTCTTTCATTGGGAACATTTCTTACAAAATTTATGCCTAATGTTGGCCACTTGAGACAATAAAAGCCCAACTACATAACCTGTGACATGCAGTATATTACCTGTAATAACATTATTGAGCTAACAGAGCTTGTGACACAGTATACACAACTTGGAACACACAGACACAAACTAAGGCAGTTGTGAATTCAACCGGAGTAACCGGTTACTTTACCATCCTTATTGCCCACATGTAAGAATTTAATTGGCTGTATGTCATGTCACAGTGAACCACGCGTACACCGGGTGCAGAGTAGGAAGACCCTTTTAACTTATTTTAAATAGATCGAAACAGATTGGACGAAACTTCGATTATACAATGCAATTAATGTGAAAAAAAGGCTTTATTTTTTAAAAAATGAAATTCTACATTTCCATTTTGAGACAAAAGAGGTACATAGCAATAGCGCGTGTATGGCACGCGTCAACATAATAAAATGATTTTAACCTGCAAATTAGGTAAAATTACCCGCTTTTTAGGCTGCCAATTTGCAACCTGAAAAAAAATGAGAAACGAAGGAGAGAGAAAAAGAAAACTAAAAAAAAAAAACAAAATTGAGCCAGAAAACACCTGGAATTAAGCCATTAAGGTAATAATTTTGTTGGTTACACGTTAATACATGTGAAATTAAAAACGAATAGCCACAATTCATTCACAAAAATAAAAAGAGTTAAAATTAGATCGATGTACTTATTATTAAGTTAATCAACTAATAAATTACTACTGATTAGAAGAATTATGAGGATCATTGTTTCTAGGAGAAGTTAATGGAAACAAAGGAAGCAACTCAGGCTCCGCTCCTCCTCTTGGCGTACTCAATGGACTTGGATGCAAATAAAATCCTTTCTCAGCAATAATGGCTCTCTCCGCTTCTTCTCCACCGCCACCACGCGCGCACAACAACTCCTCGCGTGGGGACCTAGGGCTCACGCGCGGCGCCAGAAACTCCAAAGTCGAAACCGGCGACACAAGAAACGCCCCAGTCCCACCTCCACGTTGCTTGTAGAAACTACAAAGCTCGTAGCCATTGCTGTAAACGTTGCTGCTGCTGCTGCTGCTGTTGTTGATGTTTGTGTTGTTGTTGTTGTTATTGTTGAGTTTGATTTCGAGTTTCTTTGCTGTCTGTCTGCGTTCATGCAGCTTGAATGCGGGTCTTTTGGGGCCCATGTTCGCTCCGGCGACTGCGGCGGGGGTGATGGCGGCGGCGGCTGATGTGGCTGCTCGTGCGGGGTGAGTGACGGGGAGTTTTGGGGATGATGGATCGTCGGGGGCTCCGGTTAGTTTTTGAACTATCTGTCGGAAAGTTGATGGGTCAGCTTGGACAAAGGTGGTGGCCGAGTCTGACCCGTAAGCTGCTGCCGGCGCCATGGTGGTGGCAGCGTTGCTGTTATTAGAACTTGATGCCATGAAAGAGATGTCTGAGCAGGAAATGAAAGAGGGTTATATAGTAAGTGAGAAAGAGAGAGAGAGAGAGAAATGCTTTTCAAAGTTTGTATTAATTATTATTTTTGTATTTGTTCTTTTATTTAATTTTTTGGGGGTTATTTTTTATTCATTAGTCAAAGGAGAAATTGGATAAAAATGGTAAGTGGAATATGTGGGTTGCTGAATCCAATCCACTAAGGTTTGCTACTCAAGTTTTTGGCCGGTGTTTGGGTTTTAAGATTCTTTAGATTGAAGTATATTTTTAATATCCAGCCACGTACAAATATTTCGAGTGCACGTTTTTATAAAGAGATTAATTGATTTGTACAGTACTTTCCATATATCCAAAGGGAATTGACACCAAATTTGTCATAATTTGTTATGAATTTCAAATTTTCTTCATTCATAAATGATGATTAATTTTTTTCTTAACAAATGGAGTTGAAGATTATTAAATAATACGATAATTATGAATCATTCAATTATGATGTATATTGATAAGTGGTAGTCATGGGGTTTATTAAAAAAAAAACTGGTACAAGTGTTTTTTTTTAAAAATATAACATCACAAATTTAATGATGGGTGTAAAAAAAAAGATTGTCTGAACATGTCATGATATATTATTATTGATGTTTACTTATTTGTTAAGACTTATCTAGTATTCATAGTTAAAACGTAATTTATCGATTAAGACTCAAGACTCCTCTCAATATTTTATAGTTGAACTATAGTTTGAAAATTTACTTTTTTATAATTATCATATACTTTTAAAGATAGAATCAATTCTCAAACCCTCAATGTAATTAATAATGTAGAAATACTGTGTAAAGATATGCCTATCAATATGTTAAAGAGGCGTTGATATTTTTTTTAATAAATTTTACCTAATCACTTAATTCGTATTGTAACCTTAAGTTAATTTCATATCATAGAACTTTTGAATTTAAGAAAATATCAAATTCAAATCAATACATCATTTCATGAGATAATTGAGAGCAGAGTATATGAATGGGCCCAACTGCAACTGCCATGAGTTTGTTATTGAATTGATGCATTCAAAACCTCCTTTTTTTTTTCTTTTTTTTTTCCCCCCAACGACCGAAGGGATAGCCCTCTTTCAAAGTCTAATGTCTCATAATAATAATTCGCCACTTGGGCTTGTAGCCCAGTGGTGGACCATTGTCCTCAAAGTTAAGTATGATTATGAGGGCAATGGTTCGAGTCCCCACGGATTCAAAACTCTCTCAATTAAATTTAATTGTGCGGAGCATTATTACCACGTCTTTCTCCCTTGCGAAATGCGAGTGGAGTGGAGGCATCCCTCTTCTATGAGGGGTATGTGGATGGGCATGTACTTCATAGGATAAATGTCATAATATAAGTCCCATGTATATATATCTGATTGTAATTATCAGTGTAATGCCCTGCTGTCATAGCAGTTGTATATATCTCTGTAATACAGTAACCAACTGATGCTTAATCAGTTTCAAAAAAAAAAAAAAAATGTCTCATAATAATTCAAGTGACGTATATAATGTGTCTCATGATGTGTAATAATGACAGCCGAGACAAGGAGAGTGGAGTGCATGTATTTATTGAAAAATCTTGCACACTTTGAATTTGAAACAAAAAAAGAGAAAATACCCAATAAATCAAATAAAAAAAATATATATTAAGTTATTAACGACGATATAGCTGGCATTGAATGATGAGTCATGCGGGGGGGTCAGCGGGGCATTGAAACAAGAAACGAGGAGAAGACTTTACAGACGCACGGCAACAGCAATAGCAGCAGAGACTCTGCTGCCGCGGCATGCCCTGCTGCTGCCTAATAATAATTATTATCAGAAACAGTTTCCAGTCTCTTGTGTTTTCTTTCAATCTTTGCTTCTTCAACTCGTTTGTCTTCTTGTGTCGCGGCATTCATTTATTCATTTGCTTTTTTTTTTCCCCTTCGTTTGCGTGAGGGAACTGCACTTTGACAATAAGAGGAAAAAGTTTATACAGGCTTTCGCTTCGGGTACTTTTTTGGCCTCGTTCCTTGGTAGTTTCTTTCCTTCACTCTTCATTTTCTTTGCAGTTTCTCGCTTTTGATTTTGCGTTTCTCAGATGGTTAGGCCGTTCGTTACTTTTTGAGATTTGTGGGGTTTCTTGATTCAAGGGAGTTCCCTTTTGTTTTTTTGCCCTTTTTTTAATCCTTCATTTCTTACTACCTTTCTCCTTTATAATTAATTGTACTTAAAATTAATAAATTTACAGTGTGTATAGTACATGACATAGGAGAATTGATTTTATGGGCGGCCTGGAACTCACAGTTCTCCTATAAGAGCTGGACACGTGAGCAAACGCTCACCCACCACCAGATCAAAACCCCATGACATAATAATACAGATTTTGTTCCTTTGCAAAAAAACGCACATGTTATTTACTCGCTTATTTATGGAGGTTAAATTTAGACAATTTAGACATACGTAACGTTTCATACCACCTCCCAGCTCCTCATGAGCAAAAGAAACAAACATCGTATTTACGCTCTCACGGCAGAAAAAAGCCCGGCCCGGCCCGGCCCAGTTTCACTCATTTTCTCAAACTCTCCTGAGAATTTTCTTCGAAAGACAATATTAATTTTTTACGTCCCATTTAATACACATGTCAAACGTGCACAGCAGGTATTAGAACCACTGCACTGAAAGATTAGGTTCAAGCGACGGACATTGACGTACTCGTAAGTCCATGTACAACTAATTAATTGACTGTACCGTAGCTTTGATCACCAAATTAACAAAAGGCATATGACGTTCTATGGTGTGTACAGATCATCGTAAAACTTCAATTTAATTATTAATTAAGGTCAATTTAGCCGCCCTATCTCTTAGTGCTCATTGTAATTTGTTTTAAACTGATTGTTGGCCTTAATGGACCAAATGAAAGTACATATTTGCCCCATATGTTAGCGAGATAGTCAACGTATTCATCATTAAGCACCGACCATTTGGGTGCCGTCCGATCATCTAGGATTCTTGAAATCATATTAGAAGATGCCAAGGGAACACACAATCATAAGGAGGCATGTGTGGACGACAGTATCATGGCATTGTAGACTTGGAGTTTTGGCGCATCGTACGTCACAGTCACATTGAACTCGTATTGGCGCAGGCTATGGTTTCGTTTTGTTGATTCATATATTAATTTGCGTTGTATTGGCTTTTTTTTTTTTTTTTAGACGAGGTGTTGTATTGGCTTTTGAAATATGTATTTTAGTTTCACTGTCTCCGCCACCATATGTTGGAGATATTTCATATGTATAAGCTCCTCTCATTTTTCTTTTTTTTTGTCCTTCTTATTGAATGTACAAGTGAATTTTTCATTCTTATTGATTAGCTATAAACATAAAAGACAATCTTTCATGTTACCACACATCATGCATGCTTACTCATAACTATAGTTGATTGGTGACAAATCATTTGAGATAATTCAAACAATATATTCAGACTGTATAAGTGTAGTGTGATTAGTTGATACAGAATAGGTGTTATGGGCAAATGCAAATAACTAAGGGGCATATTTTTCACATAATTGAGCTCATGCTACTCCCCTTTCCCACACGCAGCTACACTTCGGTAGAGCCTATATGCTGCCTTCTAGTGGGTATCTTCAATTTTTATGTAAGGTGACCTTTACTCGCAATGAACGCATCTTGCTTTGGAGTTCCATTCCGTGCCGCTTCTTGCTACTCTAGAGCTATTGATTCAAAATACTCGAGCAATGCAGCAGAATCCTGTAAAACAAAAAAATACAAAAAAAATAACAAAAATCTCTTCCCATCAATAATATGGAACTTGAGAAATTCTCTTCTGACAGTTAAGGCTAGAGGTGGTAAAATGGGTTACAACACGGTTACACAATAGAGATACGGCATGACTTTTCCATATTCGTGTTGACAAATATCGACACGGTTAATAAATGGGTTGTCAAGACACAATAAATAACCATGTCGTATCTGTGTTGGCCCACCTCAACACGATTACGCGTTTATAACACGAATATCAATTATTATGAGGTAATATTATTGAAAAAATTAACAAATATATATATTGAACACTAAATTAATTATTTGTGTCATATTCATATTATACTATAAACTTATTCATGTCATATTTATGTCATTTTACCTTATTTATGGCCTATTTTTAGAATAATATTGACATATTTGTTAATTTTTAATTCTTTTGTATTTAATATGTTAAACAAGTCAACATGATTAATAAACAGGTCGAATCTGTATTTTGATGTTTGGACACGATTAATAAATGAGTCTTATCCAAGTTTGACACCAAAAACAGGCCTCCAATACAATTTGTTTTATATCTTAATATCATCTGCAAAAAAATGACAAGAGAGAAGCCAACTAGCCGAATCGCACAACGCAACCAATTAAAATATGACTACATGCAGTCACCTGAGAACGCAGATCTTCCAGTCTAAGTTTTGCTTGGAGAATCTTAAGTGTAGTCAGCTCATGTTGCATACCTTAATGAATATGCCTCCATCAAGTAGTACTTCTTACTTAAGAGCCAATTCAACGTGTTGAAGGCGATAATAGAAAACTGAAAGATCCCCATAGCTTTTCATTGTATCTAGATGGTCAAGACCAAGTTCCCTCTCATTAAAATCCAATGCCTTCTGCTGATATGTGGTTGCCTAAAATGAAGAAAAAGATATTTTGAGTACATAAGAACGCCACTCTTAACATTCAGATCCAGACGCCATAAGACCAAATGCCACCTCATAAGAACCATGAATGTGTTTGATTAGGATAAAATATATAGTCTGATATCGGAATTATGCTAATGCCCGCACATGTAATTCCTAAGTCCAGAAAATTATAATTCCTAATGCATATCTGGGTTGTACAAGACCATAAAAACTAACCATAACACACAAAGTTTCAAATCAAATGTCTCACTGAATGAGAACCTCTCTACAGAAGGAAGTTATAATTACACTCAACTTAGAATTTAATGGTGAAATACAACTGAAGATTGTCATACCTCATTAAAGTCCCCAGTATAGTAGAGAACTACAGCTAGAAGACTGTAAGCACTTGCAGTAGTCTGATGGTAGGGACTGCATACAGCTATTATGCATGCTTTCAAGTATTAGCACGTCAATTTCTCAAAAAAAATGTATTCATACAATATACAGTAATATCTAAAGACGACAATAATTCGGTGGCTTGGAGAAGGTCAACAATGTAAAAAATTCTATGGTGTAGTACAATTTTCAAAAAGGAATATTGATAATTCAATCCACGAAAACTTAGGGGGATTGTTTACATATAGAAGACAACTTAGGGGCTTTGTTTAAATAAAGAAGGATAACATTTGTCCATTCAGTAGGTGAATTGGTGGTGGTTGCAAGTCCGAGAGAGAAAGAGGGAGAAATTCCTCACCACGTGACCTAAAGAGTGCATTTGTAGTCCCCTTAAATGCAAAAACTCGGTCAGTGTGCGGCCATCAACCGGAGAAAGTTCAAGTGATCCAAGGTATGTTACCTAATAAAGAACGGAAATTAGTTCGTAAACCATCCACACCCATGTCTAAATTGGCTGCAACAAAGGCCCTAAATAAATTAAATAGTACCAGCTTTGCTAAAGCAATGTCATTATAATATTTGTATGCCATTTTCATAAGCTCATCCACCGCCTGTGCTAAAAATTAATTTTACCAGTTACTCCAAAGGTAAATAGAACAAACCAAATTCAGCATCATGAAAACACAAAGTAGCAAACCTTATAGTTGAAGTGAAAAACAAATTTGGGATTTAGAAACCTTTGTATGAAGGCCAGTTCCAGCTTCTTTCAATCGCAAGAAGGATTCTTCGGAAATTAGTTTCTTCAATTCCATCTCACAATTGAGCTCGTCATTGCTTTGCTGTCTGACATTAGTTCCCACATTCATGCTGCATGGTCCATTGTCATTTTCGGTTGTCTCATTAATGCTACCAACACAGTTAGGTTGATTCTCCCTCTTCTTCAAAAATTTAAATTGCTTTCCAAGGCCTTTGACAGCATGTTCAGTCTCAATATCATCCCCAGACCTCGTTGAAATGGTATCTGTTGGAGTTTCCTGCTTCTATAGATGTTTCACCCAAGAAGAACCAAGTTCCCATCTGATAGATCATTCTAAAACAGCTGGCCCCGCCTTTAACTTTGCTAAACTTTGTTTGATAACTCTATGGACAAGACTTCTAAAAGCTTCTGAATCATCCAAATTGCATAGAGGTGACTGGTCCCTTCGGGCTGATCCGGCACTAAAAGACTTCTGAAGTACAACCCTTAAGCTGCAATAAATAGTGTACCCTGTCAGAACAAATTAAACAGAGAAAGACATAAGAGTATATGAAACGAAGGGAGGATCCACCAAAGATTGTCTAAATACTTTCTGAAATAGCACAATCTAAAAAGTTGATGACCTATTTCAGCAACTAAGCATCCACTGTAATTATACTGTCCTTAATCCTTTATTTGAACATCATCAACAATGTCTGTAGGTTATTTTGTTAATATAACAATTACATACCAATGTCAGGGCACATAATTATAAACACTCAGCGCATTATTGTGAAAGCCATGACTTAATGTTTCCTGCAACCACTCATTATTATTTAGGTGATCTACAACTATGCAGTGGTGAAGCATCCCCATACAGTGAAGAATCTCCACGTATTTTAATGGAAGAAAAGCCA
Organism: Citrus australasica; assembly: GCA_029618585.1. Classification (NCBI taxonomy): domain Eukaryota; kingdom Viridiplantae; phylum Streptophyta; class Magnoliopsida; order Sapindales; family Rutaceae; genus Citrus; species Citrus australasica. Next base: position 1,107,742 of record JARCIV010000269.1, on the reverse strand, counting down.
TTTCGTGGTCCGCAGGATGCTGAAACAGGAGTGTATATGCCTATTCTTTTCTTTGGCCTATTCATAAACTCAACACTTGAAGAAAACTTGGTTTAGAAATCTCACATCAAATCCCCTCAAGAGTTCAGACATCCACGGATTAAATCCCATCTTAACAGGAATAAAAAGGAGCAGGTGCTGTCCTTTCTTAAGAATCCCAAACACCAGCATTTCAATCCTGTTTTATCTGGTAAGAATAAAGACAATGACAATGCTCTGCATCATGAATTCAGCTGTGATTAGACACTAAGCAAAGAAGCTCATACCAGTTAGCATTTCTAAGATATCTAGCAGAATGGCTTACACCAGTTAGTCGTTGAAAGATAATTTTTTCATATCTTACTGCCATTCCCCATCTGTAGATTTCCTAGTCTTTTTGTGCTTAGAGGGATCAAGAGAGGAAGCATTGTGTTAGAATTTCAAACCTGTTAATACTAAGAGAATTAGCTCCTCCAACAGGTTGATCTGCAATTTCAATATCTTGGGTGTCAGACTTCTCCTTCACATCACCAACAACTTCTATTACGGCAGTGTATCCACAGTGTCTTATAATGATGGTACCCAATGAGGAGGTATCCTGGCAAACAACTATATTGTTTCAGTTCTCTTTATTACAAAATCTTTGAAATTAAAATAAACGATAAGAAAAAAGAAAAGGACGATAAATCTAGATATTTGAGCAAAATGAATCTAGATATTTCAAGAAAATTTTATTTCAAGATCTACCATACTAAAAACTTTAGCAATTGTACCACTTGTTGATATTATACAATCATTTCCAACGAAGGTTAATAGGCTTCCCCAAAAAAGATTGATGACATTAAGCTGGAGAAAACTACAAGCAGAAAATCAGAGCGATATGGATAAAATTAGTAGAAAGACCTGCTCTCAAGTGATTTCAACAGAATAGGGAGTGACCAAACAGAATGGCAACATAAGATTCATGAAGCTAAACCAGATATAAGGTTAATACTAAGAAGTGATTCTCAGGAAGGAACCTAAAATTGACTTTCTTGTGCATTCATACATGTATAAAAAGAGAGAGTGAAAATTATGGGTATTTTAGGCCATCATCAAAGGCCAGAGATCAGATAAAAAGTTAAACACCTTAATCCAACTGAAAAATACTCCCTGACAAAGGTAGAGCTCTATTGTCCTACCCATGTAAGTATCTTCAGCTTTAATGAATGTCTTTCATGTGTGTATTCTGTGAATGCTTTTATGTGTGTAAATTCCTTTGAGCAACTTCTGCAACAGACATACCAGCTGACTGATTTCCTTTAATATTAACCTCAGACTTCAAGCTTGCATCTTCTGTATCACATTTTACTGTAATAGACAAGTCTATCAAACGATCGTCATACAAGATTGCCCCCTTTTGGTCATTGATTGCATCTTGAGTGTGTAAATTTGAATCAATGAAACGGCTTATTGCTCCAACAGCTTTAAAAATTGAGACATCAACACATTGGTTATGAAGCAAAAAGGCCTTCCAATCTCTAACCACCCTCTCCTCTTCAGTTTCGCAGGGAAGCCAAGCCAGTATAGCAAATTCCGTGGCCCATGGTTGTATATCATGTTCTCCATCTCTTCTCCGGCCTCCGCCATTGCCACCCCAATTCTCATCTTCTGCTGGTAGGCATGGAAAATTTGATGGAGACGCAGCAACAGATGGAGGTACAAGCCACGCATTAGCTCGAAATCCATAGGGAAGATTACCACACTGAAGATACCAAACTGAAGAAGGATCATAATTTACTATGTCAGTAAAATGAAATTAAAATCACATTTGAATTGGAATTTGCATTGGTAATATACTATGTCAGCGCAGAAATTGTTACCTTATTATATTCAACAAAAGCTTTCATTAGAGATTCATATGCTTGTGTCTCACATAACGACCGTAATTATTAACAAAACAATCAAAAGGTAAGCTAATTGAATTTACAGAGGAAGAAAAATAAAAATGCATTCAGATAAAAAAGAAAAAAAATGTGTAGATTCAACTATAGAGTACCCACACTGGCAAAAGCTTGACTGAGATTTTGCAGAAGATTCACCAGGGAGTGGCCTTGGAAAAACTGCTTTCCCAAAGTATAGACCCCCTTTACTGATGCAACTACTTGTACAAGCTTTCCATTGCAGATTTTTATCTGTACACTCAAAATACAGTTTTGGCGCTTTCAAATACTCACATTACTACAAAGACATGAAATAATTCATGCATTTTTATTAATTAGCAGACAGTGATTATTAAATTTTTAAGACCTATTGGCCAATTCATTCAACAAAACTAACGAGTGGGATAGCTCAATAATTAATTAGTCCTTAACAACAATAATCAGAATGTTATATTAAATGGCACCAGAATTTCAAAATAATCACCGTCCCGCTTCTCTCCTTCTTTGCGTTCATATCTTCTCAAATCTTCAAAACCAAAATTATTAAAAATTAAAATCAATAAACACAATTTCATATTCAAATAAATCATATATATTTATATGATTTTTTCTTTTTCTGTTCAACCATGTAAAAAACAAAAACAAATAAACAAATGAATGTTAGGCTTACTCAAGATGGGAGCAGTGAGGTGTGAGAAAGAGAAGAAGTCATAAAACTCGGAGACTTTAGGCGTCGGGTGAATGGCCGCCATGTCCAGACTTGGAGAAATCGCCGATGAAGCTGACAATGATGCCGCGCAGAAGCAGACAGAGCGGCAGAGTTTGGCGAAGGCTGGTAGGGCCTACTGCCGTTATTTTTGGCACATGACTCTGATGATGGCGGCGATCGAGAGTTTCTGGGCTTGGAGAATCGTGTGGTGCACGCGTCGATGTCGCGAAGCCGCCGCACGCGTGCCACGGCCTGAGATTCCTCGGCGTAGTTGTCTGCAAAGGACAGTGGCAAAAATGTAAATAAAAAGCATTGCTGGATAAAGTTTTTTCTTTTATATTTTTTAAGTTCTGTCTAGTGTCTATTAATTTAATTATTCATGGTAAAGTTAGTAATTATATGAATTGGGTCCGCCTACTGTGCAACGGTTGCACGGTACCCAAACTTTGTCCTTTTCTGGTTTAGCCGTGTTCAACGACTGAGACGTATTTAATTGGTTATTAACACTTAATTCCCTATTGTTTATTATAAAATTATAAAAATTAAAAGTTTTTAAATATTTACTTAAGGCAAAACAATAATAATGATAATAGTATTACTTAAAACAAAAAAATTTATAAAGTTTAATAATGCTGATGATGATGATGTTGAGAACATTAATAATAATATAATAAATTTTAATAATATTACTATTAATAAAATAATAATAATTAATAATAATTAAAATAATAAAGTTAATATATTTTAATAATAGTAATAAAAATAATAAATAATAATAACTTAATCAAAGTAATTGTAACAATTAAAATAATAAAATTAAATAATTTCATAATAATAATAATTAATGACAACAATAATAATACATGACAATAATTAAAATATTAAAATTATAAAATTAATAATTTTAATAATATTACTATTAATAAAATAATAATAACAATAATTAATAATGATTAAAATAATAAAGTTAATATATTTTAATAATAGTAATAAAATTAATAAATAATAATGACTTAATTAAAGTAATTATAACAATAACATAATAAAATTAATTAATTTCATAATAATAATAATAATAATTAATAACAGCAATAATAACACATAATAATTAAAATAATAAATTAATAAATTTTAATGATAATAATAATAATATTATTAATATTAATAATGATGACATTTATGGTAGTAATAATAATACATGATAATAATTAAAATAATAAATTTTAATAATAATAACAATAATGTTAATATAATAATAATGACATTAATAAATATTAATAATAGTAACAGTTAAATTTTTTTAATTCATTTTATCCCAACAGAGGACTCATATATAAAAATTTGTAATGTATAGTGTCTATTCAATTTTTTATAAAACATAGGTATTTGGATGTAATTAATTGAAAAAGATAAAAATGAGTGGTATGGTGCAACCGTTGCACTATAGTTTCATCCTAATTATATATATATAAATACACTTCTATAAACCCTTCCTAATTCTTTGCAATTTTTGAGTGTGGAAATCAATTTCAAAGCACTTCAAGTTTTGTTAATCAATAGAAAATAGGGGTGCGTGATGCATCCATTACTATATGCAAACAAGAAGTAGATGCTTTACATGCAAAAAGAGAAGCTGAAGGGTTAGGTTTTAATTCCAGACAGCTTTTGGACGTTAAAAAGAAATTTTGTTAAAAGAGCTAAATTTTTAACACTATACTCGATTTACATCTCCTCATTCTTTTCCCTGTAGCCGGAGCCTTACAAAATTATTCTAAATTGCATGCAAAAATTCGTGTTACTTGTAAGTTGCGGTTCATTTCTCTCTTCTACTATTCCTCAAAGAAACAAAATACCCATGCGTAATGTTGAAGGAAGCCAACGAAAATTTAACTCCAAATTGCGAAACGATGTGAAAGAAGAGGCACTCTAAATAAACTGCCAACTTATTCATTACATACAAAAGGTGATCACAAGCTGGGAATAATAGTGTGTTACATAGAAGGTTTATAGAAAATTGGGACCAGATTCCAAAGAGTGCAAATATGCCGAGTCAAAGACGGCACTTAATCATTAATCTATGCCTTGTCGATAGCAGTCGCTTGGCCTATAAAATTATTTTTCGTGCTGAATTGACTATTCAATTAGATACACTTGACTTAAGTAAAAAATCAAAAAAACTTTGGATATCAATTAAAAAAAGTTTGGTTAGGCCGGCAAAACAAAAAACAAACTTCGAAATATGCCTGGCTTAGTGAAGTTATTAAAAAAAAAAAAAAACTCATGCTTATAACAATTTTAATCTGCAAATTCGAAAACTTGCTTTATTTTTTTCTTTTAAATGGTGTGTTCTCATAATCGGAATATTAGTTATTATTAAAATATATTTATATATACTTTATAAAAAAAAAGTTTAACTCTTAACAATACTATAAAAACAACGTCAATTCTTGCTTTATAAAATCGAACATTTACACAAAAGAATGACTCTATTTATTTAATAAATTTTTATTAATTATATAATGACATGATACATTCAATATAAGGCAGCAGTTGTGTAAAAAAAAATGCTCTCAAGTTGTAATTATTTATGCCTTAAAAAAATTTCCACCAATAATTTCAAGCCAAAACTTATGCAAAGTATAGATTCATTGTAAATTTGTAATCTCCGACCCTTTCAAAATGTTTCTTTATCGTCTAAAAGGTCAAAAAAAGATAATTAATTTATAAATCATTTATATTTATAAAATTTTACAAATAATATGTTAATTAGTAATTACAGCTTGTGAGCGAAAAACAAGAAAGTATTAATAAGCATATATATAACTTGAGAACAACTTGTGATTCATATGCGGTGGTGATCGTAATATCAAGAACACTACTTGGATTAAAGTATGATTTTTGTATCCGGCCACGTACAAATATTTTGAGTGCACGTTTTTATTTGGAGATTAATTGATTTGTATAGTGCTTTCCACTAACCAAAATGGGATCGATGCCAAATCTGTCATACTTTGTTCTGAAGTTCAAATTTTCTTCACAAATGATTAACTTTTTCTTAACAAATGAAGTTGAAGATTATTAAATTATACGATATTTACGAATCGTTCAATTATCATTTAAATTAAGTCCAATGTCTCATAATTTAATTAAAAGTGAAGATTATTAAATTATACGATATTTACGAATTGTTGTTATATTGTGTTAGCGCAAATGTAGTCCTTGTTAATGCCAATCATTTGATTTAAAGTTTCAACATTTTACTTATACTTTTGTGTATAGTTCAATGCAAATTGTATATTAAAAAAACCTATTATTCACTCAATGAGTTTTATACTCACTTTGTTTTACAATATTTTTTCTCCTGACACGAGGTTGCCAAAGTGAGCCCAACCACTATAGTTATTTTGAGTTTTAGCCACATGTTAGAAGACATAAATAATATTACTAGGAAATTTCAATCATATCATTTTGAATTGTACAATTATACTGTAATTTGATTATTATGGATGTGTTACGTATGTTGGCAATTGCTATAGTAAATTTTTTTTTTGATACTTTGAAAATATTGGGTGATGTTTGAATGAGATCATTTGAGTATATTATGCACTTTGATGTTTAATATTATGTTTAACGAGGTTAGTTAATGAAATTTGTTGAATATTGAATTATTTTGAGAGTTTTTATATACTGATTTACAAGTTGAAAATACCAAAATATAGGGAAGACTCCGTTGAATTTTCAGCAAGATCTTTATTGATAATTTTATTTTTTCATATTAGATAAAACTAGATAGATTGGTCCTTAGAATTTGAGGCGGATCATTTCAACTGCTTTGACAACGTTGCTAATGTGTGAAAACATACAATCAAAAGTGGTTCTTGGATTTAATGAAGTCCAAGATTCTCTAACCAGAAAATTTTCATTACTACTCATTAGCCACCCTTCAAAAGAGATACAAAACTATTCCCTCGGAAATGTCAAAACACTTTCGATGAGATCAAGAAATGGTCCCAAACACACTATTCGCGTAGTTTTACCATCAAAACCGAGTTGTAGCTTATTTACATCTGGAAGCTCCGTCAACTTTTGTTTCTTGTACGTAGCTTTATTTACGTTGGCCGGCATTATTTGTTTCTTTAATTCGCCGGCCATTAAATCAAGGTATTGTTGCATATATATTAATCTCATCAAGAGTGCGATTTAAACTAAGAGTTTGTCTTCATCATACGTACGTACAATGGAAAAGTTTTCAATCTTGCTGGTTTTAATAGCTTTGCTGATTCAAATGCATGGATACAAAGCGTGCTTTAACAAAGAAAGGTCTGCTCTGCTGGAACTCAAGAGCTTCTTTTCGTCAATAAGTGATAGGAAATATGCAGACAAAATTCTTACTTCTTGGGTTGATGATGGAATCTCCGATTGTTGTGATTGGGAGCGAGTTAATTGTGACGCCACCGCAGGACAAGTGATTCAACTCTCGCTCGATTTTGCGAGGATATCCGACTTTTATAGCAGTTCTGACGGATTTCCAATTTTGAATTTTTCATTGTTTCTTCCTTTTCAAGAATTGCAAATTCTTGATTTATCGGGCAATTACTTTGACGGTTGGAATGAGAACAGAGGTATTTCATATATATTTTCTTACCGAAGCTTAATTAATCAAAATCAGGAGGAAAAATTAAAAACAAAAAAACTTAGTCACATTTTCTTTTGGCCCTTCACTCACTAATTATACTGCATGGCTTCGCAGATTATGATAGCTCTTGGAGTTTGAAGAAGCTGACAATATTAAATCTTAATTATAATAACTTCAACGACAGTGTATTACCATATTTGAATACGCTAACTTCACTTACCACTTTGAATCTTTATTACAATAGAATTGAAGGTCTCAATCCCAGTCAAGGTGTGTTTTCCCGATGTGCCATCTCATTTAATTTCAAAATCTATATTGCATTGCTAATTTTTTTTTTTTCCTTTGATGGGCAGGACTAGCAAATTTGAGAAACTTGAAAGCGTTAAATCTGAGCTGGAATGGCATAAGTAGCGGTGCAACAAGGCTAGGTAAGCTTCTGTTACGGTACGAGACCCAAAAAAAAAAAGTGGATAAATAATGTGACTGGGTAGATATTGTCTGTTTTTAAGTAAACAATCCACAACAATTTTACTCCTTTACAATTTAAACTAGAAAAACCCATGACTTCTTTATAGTCTAAAAACTCACTCGACATAAGTTACAACTACTAATATTTGAATTCAATTGATTGAAGCAGAAGACCAACAATGTAACTCAAGCGAAATCACGATCATGTCCTTCTACAATACCCTTCACGCTAATTTCACAACAATACTAATTTTCTTTTCTCAGTGAAGAATTATCAAATTCGAAAATATAGAGGGAGGAACTGCGGGGATTTTCGGCCTCTGGAATTGCGAGTATTACTAATTTCCTTAGATCTTTTCACATTTATTAATTTATATATGTTTTTTATGTGCAGGATTAGGAAATTTGACAAACTTGGAAGTCTTGGACCTAAGCGCAAATAGAATAAGCGGGTCATTAACAGGTAAAATTTGACTTTGCATAATTAAGTGCGGCCCCCAAACACAACTGTTATAACCCTTTTAAATTTTTGCCTCTGAAACAACATATTCCAAAAAAAAAAAAGAATAATATATTACTTCATTTCTTTCGATTAAAGCTGTAACAAACCACTAAAAAGGATCTTCGATATTAATTTTAATATTAAAAATGTTTAGCTATATTGTATTCATTATATTTAGAATATTTTGTTTCAAGGGCAAAAATAGTCAAAGGGTTATAAAGGTAGTGTTTCAGGGATACGTGGGTAATTTTCAATGGGAAAGAGGGTAATAGTTAAAACAAGAAGGGGAAGGGGAGGTTTCCCAAACATAATTGTCTACCTATTTAGAAAAAGAGTAGTGCTATACATTCTAATTAAATTTTATCTCTTACAATGTGGCATTCATCACAATATCTAGGATCATAATGCCGAGTTGACTTTATTTGTAATTTCCTTACTGATTTATAAATTCCATTTCTTCTTCATGTTGCAGAATTAGCTCCATTTAGGAACTTGAAAGTGTTGGGTATGAGGAATAATTTACTAAACGGTTCTGTAGAAAGCAAAGGTAATTAATACTCGTTGCCTTCTTCCTCTTCTTTTTTTTTTTTCCAAAAAAAAGGTGCTTTTTTTTCCCAAAAGAAAGGTGCTTTTTTTTTTTTCCCAATCTATCGTTTATGGCATGTATAAAGTAATTACTTATTTTTACAATCTTGCATCCAAAAACTTGAGATGAAGGTACAAACACAAAAATTTGAAGTTTAAATAAATCCATGAATTATGACCCTAAAGATTTTGGTTATCAGGAATATGTCAGTTGAAGAATCTTACAGAGTTGGATCTCAGAGAAAATAACTTGGAGGGTCAACTTCCTTGGTGTCTCAGTGATTTGATTGGTCTCAAGGTTTTTGATATTTCTTCCAATCAGTTAAGTGGAAAACTACCTTCAGTAATAGCCAACCTTACGTCCCTTGAATATTTGACTCTTTCTGACAACAACTTTCAAGGCGAATTCCCCCTTAGTTTATTGACCAATCATTCAAATCTTGAGGTGCTCCGCCTCTTAAAGGTTAGCAATAGCTTAAGGATTAAAACTGAGAACTGGATCCCTACATTTCAATTGAAGGTCCTTCAGCTACCCAACTGCAGCTTAAAGGTCATTCCTAGTTTTCTTCTCCACCAGTATAACTTAAAATTCCTTGACCTCTCTAGTAATAAATTAGTTGGCAATTTTCCAACTTGGTTGATGCAAAACAATACAAAATTAGAAGTTTTGCGTCTGCTGAATAATTCATTTTCAGGAATTCTTCAACTGCCCAAAGTTAAACATGATTTTCTTCATCATCTAGATATTTCCAATAACAATCTGACCGGTACGCTCCCTCAGAATATGGGTACTGTCCTTCAAAAATTGATGTTCATTGATATATCAAAGAATAATTTTGAAGGTAATATTCCTTATTCAATAGGTGAGATGAAAGAACTTTTTCTATTAGATTTGTCTAGAAATAAATTCTCAGGAGACTTATCAGCAACTTCTGTCAATGGTTGCGCCTCACTGGAGTATTTGGATGTGTCAGAAAACAATTTCTATGGTCAAATTTTTCCCTCCTACATGAACTTGACCCAACTGCAGTGGTTATATTTGAAGAATAATCATTTCACTGGGAAAATTAAGGCCGGGTTGTTGAACTCCTATGGATTAGCTGTCATAGATATATCCAACAACATGTTATCAGGCCACATTCCTTGTTGGATTGGTAATTTCTCATATCTTCACGTTCTTTTAATGTCAAAAAATTCTTTGGAAGGTAATATACCAGTCCAAATCAACAATTTTCGACAACTTGAAATTTTAGACCTCTCTGAAAATAGGTTATTTGGGTCCATAGCATCTTCCTTGAATCTTTCATCAATATGGCACCTTTATTTGCAAAAGAATGCTCTCAGCGGACAAATTCCAAGTACCTTACTTAGAAGCACCGAATTGTTGACTCTAGATTTGAGGGATAATAAATTTTTCGGGAGAATTCCTCATCAGATAAATAAGCATTCAGAATTGCGTGTTCTTCTTTTGAGAGGGAATTATCTGCAAGGAAAAATCCCTATTGCACTGTGCCAATTACAGAAACTACGTATCTTGGATCTTTCACATAATAAGCTTAATGGGTCAATACCTTCTTGCTTTGATAACGTGTTGTTTTGGAGAGAAGGAAATGGTGATTTGTACGGTTCCGGACTCGATATATATATTCAGATTGGAGGTCTTCGTTCAATTGGTACATACTACAACTCCACTCTTGACTTGTGGCTATCTAGAGACGATTATGCAACATTGCATCAACGAGCACAAGTACAATTTGTGACAAAGAACCGATATGAATTCTACAATGGTAGCAGTCTTAACTACATGTCTGGAATGGATTTATCATACAACGAATTGACCGGAGAAATCCCATCAGAAATTGGAGAGCTTTCAAAAGTTCGTGCATTGAATTTGTCTCATAATTCCTTGTCGGGATCTATACCGGGGAGCTTTTCCAATCTAAAAATGATGGAGAGTCTAGACCTTTCTGACAATGAATTAAGTGGCCAAATTCCTATGCAACTCACTGAGCTATATGCCTTATCTGACTTCAACGTGTCATACAACAACTTGTTCGGCCCAATCCCAGATAAAGGCCAATTTGCTACGTTTGATGAAAGCAGCTATAGAGGTAATTCAGATCTTTGTGGTCCACTACTGAACAAGAGTTGCGGCAATGCATTACCGCCGACAGTGCTACCACCAAATGATGCTGAACAAGATGAATCTGCAATTGATATGGATGCATTATATTGGAGTTTTATCGGTTCATATGTCACAATAGTGTTGGGGCTGTTGGTGACTCTTTGGATAAACTCGTATTGGCGAAGACAATGGTTTTATTTAATTGATGGATGTATCGATTCATGTTACTATTGGCTTTTCAAATATGTATTCCGTCAGTAATCGAGTTAAGCCATTGTAGAATTAATGCAGTCGGTCAACTCTGCCGCGACGCATTTATACTTGATGTGTTGATTCACGTTTCCATTCGCTTTTCAAATTTCTCTTCTGCTGTTTTTGATTGGTTGATCAGAAAATGTAGGTTAATTTTTATGAAATTACGCAACCAAAAAAAAAAAAAACAAAAAGAACAGTTTGTTGTAAAATATAGAAGCCCAGACCTTATTAGAAATTTCTACCAATATTTGTACGCATTATCAAAGTGGGTTCAAAGGGCCATATTAGCACTACTTTTACGAAGCCATTAGCAGTTTAATAATGTGACATCTAATTTCTCATTCACTACTGGTGTCAATATTAATAAATAAAACGTGAGATATTAAGGTTAACAATTACCGTCATCTTCAATGATTATTAGTAACACATTACTTTAAATATAAACTTTGTATCTCATCTTTTATGTATGGAAAGGGAATCTGATTTGCCCATGCTTTGAGTTAATAATTAAGTTGTTTTATTTCAAAATCTGGCTTAAATTGTGTGGCTCCTCAGCCAATTAAATTTGACTATTGCCCATTATTCAATCAATTTCGGTTGCTTATGTCCCGATCAAAAAATGTCAATTTGAATTGTATTTTTGGAAAGAGCGTAAAAGACAAACAAACAATGGACTTCAAATTGCACAGCTCCTTCGACTTTTCACGCCGTGATTTATGACTTTCTCTAAGATTCTCAGAAAATTTTAAATATCAAATGAACTCCCAAGTAAGATATTTCTTTTCAGTTGAGTGATAGTTATTTCAGTCAATCAAATTATTGCAATCCCACCATGGATGTGATGAGATTTTTGTTTAGAAATATCCTTCCGTCATTACATGCAATACTCACATTAAATATATGTGATTTATGAGTGGTGAAGCTGCAGATTGAGAACAAAGTACAAAATATGAAAGGTTGGCTTCCAATGGAAACTTACATTGTTAAGTTCTCAGTGTCGCTGACTTTACTAGCTTTGATTCAAATGCATGGATACCAAGGGTGCCTGGAGAAAGAGAGGATTGGTCTGCTGCAACTCAAGAGCTTCTTTATATCAATCAGTGATAGTGAAAATAAGTATAATATTCCTAATTCATGGGTTGATGATGATCCGATGTCTGATTGTTGTGATTGGGAGCGAGTTAAGTGCAACGCCACCACGCGACGAGTGATGCAACTCTCTCTCGATAGTTTACCGCAAAACAAATATAATGACTTCATTGATGGATCTCCGCTTCTGAATATGTCATTGCTTCTTCCTTTTGAAGAACTTCAAAGCCTTGACTTGTCTTTCAATTTGTTTGAAGGTGTCTACAAGGATAAAGGTGTGTTCATTTCCTGTTTGATTTTTGGTAGTCTCCACATTCATCCTGAAAGGAAAATTGACAATTAAATTAACCAATTAATTTCACCTGCGTGCCTTGATTAGCAGCTTATGATAGTTTTGGGAGTTTGAAGCAATTGAAGATATTAAATCTCGGTGATAATCTCTTCAACGACAGCATACTACCATATTTGAATGCACTTACTTCACTTACAACTTTGATTCTCGTTGGCAATAACATCGACGGTTCTAGAACCAAACAAGGTACAACAGTTCCATATATATGCAAATCTTAATCAATCTATATCTAATTTTCAAAATCCAATACTGTCCTTTTCAAAAACTTTTATATTTGATGCAGGATTAGTAAATCTGAGGAACCTGCAAGTGTTGGATCTAGCTGGTAACAGAATAAGCGCTGGTTCGGTAACAAGGCTAGGTAAGCTACTTAAGGAGCAGACAAGCAATGATATCAAGCGTACTACTAATCACCACTTTCTTACCTTCTGTTTTTCCGTCTATTTGTGGGACTTACTGTGCAGGAATAGCGAATTTGACAAATTTAGAAGCTTTGGATATAAGGGGTAACAGAATAAATGGCTCTGTAACAAGGCTAGGTAAGCAACTGTGATGACAGAGCAGCAATGTTATTAACTAAGCATACTGATCACAGCTTTTTACAACAGCTCTCACACTAATTTTCAAGCACTGATTCCTTTTTCTTGGCGTAGAACTGGGAAATTTGAGAAAGTTGAAAAGATTGGGCCTAGGTGGTAATCTGATAAGCGGCTTTCCAACGAGTCAAGGTGACTGTTTTATTTCCTAGTTTCCATTTATTTTTGTGGAATGGAAAATAAATCTTCTTTGTTGTCAACTTAATTTTCTTATTACAGTAGATAAAATGCTAAGAATTTGGAGATTTAATTATTTTTGGTGTGAATTGATAGAACATATACAATCTAGTCATTATTGACTATCGCTTCGAATTCTGATATGTTAATTGCATCTATCCACTTAAGATTTGATAAGGCTTATTTCAAACTTGAAGGAATTTTTTTTTTGGGTTTAAATCTACTTAATTTTGACCCTGTGATCATGGGGTGAGTTGGCATTGGTCGTTCTTAGGTTGCAAGCTGGGTTAGTAGTTTGATACATAAGCTGGTTCTTTTTGAGTTGACAGTACGTACTCTGTTTCATCATATGTTGCTCAAGGATTTCTAGATTTATGCTTGGTAAATGAGAATCTTGAGAATTTAATTGAATATTGGTTTCAGGCTCTGAGTGTACTGAGCATGATCTGTTTTGTTGTGAGAAAATGATTAGGTTAAATGTAAATTCAATGGTTGGATTTTATCAGTTTATGAGAGGCTCTGCAAATATTTGGTGATCTTTTGGTACATCTGCTGCCCCTCTTCTAGCACCCAAAATCTTCTTCTTATTATTCCAACCTCCTTAGCATCTAATTATTCAAGTCTTTGTTTACATGCTTGGTAGGAAGTTGTTTCTTTTCACTCCTCTATAGTTAATTACTTGTTTAATTATCTTTTCCTTGTTGCAGGATTAGAAAACTTGAGAAACCTGGAAGTTCTGCAACTAAGTGAAATTAGAATGAGAGGATCTGCATCAAGATTAGGTAACAATTGCATCTACAGAGAGTTGCTTACCCTTCAAAAATTACGGTTTCTAAGACCATTTCATTTTTCTTAATGCAGGATTAGCAAAATTTAAAAACTTAAAAGCATTGGATCTGAGCTATACTGGTATAAATGGTTCTCTGGAAAATCAAGGTAAGATAATAATAAAATAAAAAACTTCAATACCTTATTTCTAATATGACCAAATAAACAAACTTAAGATATAGAATTGTCTTTTTTTTTCCTCCCCTTATAAACAGGTAGAAATGCCATACCGAATAACACTTTAATAGAGTTCACAAATGCTCCATCCCAACACCATAAAAGAAAATAAAAATACTTACACATTTGTGTTGATCTCTTCTGACTAATTGTATACCCTTTTTCTTGAAAATTTTCAGGAATATGTGAGTTGAAGAATCTTATTGAGTTGAATCTTGAAGGAAATACTATTGGGGGTCCTCTTCCCCAGTGTCTCAAAAACTTAACCCGCCTCAAGGTATTTGGTATTTCCTCCAATCAGTTAAGTGGGAGCCCACATTCTGTTATCGCGAGCCTCACATCACTCCAATATTTGGATCTCTCTGACAACTACTTTCAAGGCATATTCTATCTCAGTTCATTGGGTAATCATTCAAATCTTGAGTTCTTCATGCTCTCATTAGTAAACAATACGTTAGAAGTGGAAACTGAAAATTGGCTTCCTACATCCCAATTGAAGGTCCTTCATTTACGCAATTGCAACCTAAATGGAACCCTAGGTTTTCTTCAAAAACAGCATGACTTAAAATCCTTGACCTCTCACATAATAAGTTGGTTGGCAATTTTCCTGCTTGGTTGCTACAGTATAACACAAAATTAGAGGTTTTGCGTTTGACAAACAACTCATTCACAGGAAGTCTTCAACTGTCCAATTCCAAACTTGATTTCCTTCATCATCTAGATATTTCTAGCAACAGTTTCACCGGTAGGCTCCCCCAGAATATGAGTACCATATTACAAAAATTGGTGTACCTAGATATGTCAAAAAATAAATTTGAAGGTAGTATTTCTTCTTCAATAAGTGAGATGAAAGACCTTCGTATTCTGGATTTGTCTAGAAATCAGTTTTCGGGAGAATTGTCTGCGCCACTTCTCACTGGTTGCTTCTCACTATGGTTGTTGGACCTGTCGCATAACAGTTTCTGTGGGCAAGTATCTCCTAAGTTTATGAACTTGACTCAATTGGGTTGGTTATCTTTGGACAACAATAATTTCAGTGGCAGAATTTCGAACGGGTTTTTGAGCTCCGCTAGGTCATTGCAAGTGTTAGATATATCCAACAACAAGTTAGTTGGGCAGATTCCTAGTTGGATGGGTAACTTTTCAAGTCTTGCGCTTCTTTCAGTGTCAAAAAATCTTTTGGAAGGTAATATTCCGGTCCAACTCAAAAATCTCGAAGCACTTGAAATTTTAGATGTCTCTGAAAATAATTTGTCTGGGTCCGTTATATATCCCTTCAATCCTTCATCGTCAGTGAAGCACCTTTATATGCAGAAGAATTCTGTGTGTGGATCAATCCCAAAGGCATTCTTTAGTAGCTCCAAGTTGATGACATTAGATTTAGGGGATAATAAATTTTCTGGTAGTACTCCTCATCAGATCAATGGGCATTCGGAGCTGCGTGTTCTTATATTGAGAGGGAATTATCTGCAAGGTCATATTCCTAATCAACTGTGTAAGTTAGGAAAATTAGGTATCATGGATCTTTCACGTAACAGACTTAATGGGTCAATACCTTCATGTTTTGTTAATGTATCACTCTGGAGAGCAGGAAATGATGATCTTTATGGATCTGAACGTGAGTTTTCTTGGAGTTTAGGTGTTGATTCTATTGGTATTTACTTCAATTCCTCTAACCTTGACTTGGAGTTTTATGGAGATGATTATAAAGCAGCAAATGGAGTAAAAGTAGAATTTGTGACAAAGAACAGATATGAAGTTTACAACAGTAGTAATCTTAACTACATGACTGGACTAGATTTGTCATGTAATGAGTTGACCGGAGAAATTCCAGCGGAAATTGGAGAACTTCAAAAAGTTCGTGCATTGAATCTGTCCCATAATTACTTATCAGGATCTATACCAGAGAGTTTTTCCAATCTGAAGATGATAGAGAGCCTAGACCTTTGTCACAATAAATTGAGTGGCCTAATTTCTCCTAAACTGACTGAGCTCAACTTTTTATCCAACTTCAATGTGTCGTACAACAACTTGTCAGGTCTGATCCCAGACAAAGGACAATTTGGCACGTTTGATGAAATGAGTTATAAAGGTAATCTCGGTCTTTGTGGTCCAACAGTTAATAAGAGTTGCACCAGAGCAGAAGCAAATCCAGCAACGTCGTCCTATCAAGGAGAAGACGAAGATGAATCTGCAATTGATATGGTGTCATTCAATTGGAGTTTTGGCACATCGTACGTCACATTCATGCTTGGGTTATTTGCGATCCTTTGGTTGAACTCATATTGGCGCTGGCTGTGGTTTTGTTTCATTGATGCATGTATTGATTGGTGTTTTTATTGGCTTGTGAAATTTGTATATTTCATCCGTGATCGTGCTAGACCATAGTTTACCGTATCTTTTGTTATGTGTAATTAAACTTTCATGTATTAATTTTAGTCGGTTGCTTTCAACCTGGGTTCTTGAATAATGTATTAATTTTTATGCCTTGTTGTGCACTTCATCTGCCATATGATTCTGAAGATTTCTTGTGCGGGCTCACATATTCGTAATTTATTATTAATATTAAAATTTCAGAGGCTAAAAGAATACAAAACTAGTCTGCGAATTGTCATATTGAGATGAATCAGCTTATTTATATTACAAAAATAGCTTTAAACAAAATTACAAAAAGGATAAAAATTTAATTAACTAATTATTGCACATTTGCACCCACCATAAAAGCCTAACCATCACAAAATTACTACTGCCATAGTATGCTATGATTTGGTGATTGAAACAAGATATGAAAGGTGCATGCTTTGGTGGGTTTCACCTTTTTGCCTAAAATGTGCATGTGAGATAAAAGTTGATCTGAAAACAATAGTAAACGAAGGCCTCGGTTACTCGGTTTATAGTTAATAATTTAATATCGGTCCGATATGTAGTTCACTTGGAGCACCTGCGCATCGGAATCGAAAAGCTTAAACGATATTACCTCAACTGGTTATCGCTGTCATTTAAACATACGAGCACGGCACGTGATTTGGTTCAGTCAAACTGGGTCAAAGGTTGGTTAAGTTCGTTAAAAGAAGAGCGGGAAGCTTCTGGGTCTCTGTTTTAACAGCCTTTAAAATGCTAATCAGACACTGCTCTTCTCAATCTCATCCACTCCGTGTTTTGCGAGTTAGAGAGAGGGAGGCATCAAATCTTGTTCTCTCTACCTCGCTGCTCTTGATTGAGTCTTTGTTAGTTCTTTAAGGTATTGGAGTGTTTAAATCGAGTGGTTTTAGAACAGTGATCAACTTGTTTGATCCGTGTTTTTTTTTGCCTTTCGCTTCATTGACTTCTTCTTTTCTTTCTCTCTTTTGATTGGTTTTATTAGGATGACTGATACTTTACTTATTCCGTAGTGGGTTTCTTATCTAAGGAATTTTGCTGTGTTTTTCCCTTCTTTATTGATCTTTACTATTTTACTCTCAATTCAGTCCCTTTTTGACATGGATTAGTATCCCTGTCCTTTTGACATAATAACGCAATTTTAGTGGTTCATTCAACAAAACTGATGTTAACCGCGTACACCTAAATTCTGAAAAATTTTAACAAGACATTAGCCTCGTAACTTAACTTTCCACTTTTTAGTCTTTTATTATTTTATTCCTGACAACTCTTATAGATCAATGGCGGCTTTACCGTATCAAAGATAAAAATAATGAAAGACAGAAAAGTTAAAAATTATTAAAATCTTTTTAGCAGCAAACGGTTTTGATCAATTTTCCTTTAATGTTATATTGATTTTGATGGAGGTGCAGTAGTAGGAAATAATTTTATCCAAAAAAAGAAAAAAATGTCTTCATCTTTTTTTTTTTTTTTTTTTTTGAAAAGAAAGTAAGCCTTTCATTAATCACAACACCTTGAATACATCATTTAACTCATTCGGAATATGTCCTAGCCACAAACAAGGAAGGTTATTCCCTAATGCTATCTTAGCTAGGCAATGGGCATAAGCATTACAATGTCTTGGAATATATTGAACTACAACTTTCTGGAAACTCTGCATCTGGTTTTGGATTGCCAGAATTGTCCAGAAAATTTCAGATCTGCTGCCCTTGGTGTTGTTCACAAGCTGGACCACCTCCAGGCAATCGGACTCCATGATCACAGAGGCCACTGCTGCACTTCTTGCTAACTGAAATCCCCATAGCATAGCCTCAGCTTCATACATGCTGGTGGTGCCCTTGGGGGAGCTTTGATTAATCCCAGCCGCCACCACCTTACCAGTGAAATCTCTGATTACAGCTCCCACTCCTCCATTCTGGTTTCCAAAGTTGACATCCGCATCCACATTAACTTTAAACACAAACTCAGGGGGGGGAGCCACTCTTGCTGTCTCTCTGATCTGGGGAGGGAAATGTGTGCTTGCTCGGGCTTGCGAACTCGCTGAAACTCGGCCACTACAGACTCAACTTTGGCAGCTGATATGATAGGATTAATCTCCTTACCATCAAAAATGTACTTGTTTCTAGCAAACCACACAGACCAACATATAGCAACCATGATTTCCAGGTCTGATTTCCGCATCTGCTTAGCCATCCCTCGAAGAGTGCTGAAAATGTCCTGAGAAGATGCTTCTGGGCTATGGACGGAATACGGGGACTGGACCCAAATTTTACTCGCAGCCTTGCACTCCAAAAGAGCATGGCTGATGGTCTCAGTACTGAGTTTGCAGCGCTGACAGAGGGGGTCCTTCAAAACTTTCCTTTTCCACAGATTTTCCGCTGTGGATAGCAGATTGTTTGAGGCCCTCCACATGAAGATTTTGAGCTTCTCAGGTAGCTCCATCGACCATAGGGCGTTCCAGTACTGGTGCGAGTCCTCGGAGCTGCTGGTGGAGGCTGGAAATTTTTTTCGCAACGCTAACTGATATCCACTCTTCACCGAGTAGTGCCCGCGTTTGTCATAGTGCCAGAGCACTGCATCATCCGCTGGCTCCGCGGGGAGAGGAATCTTGATGATCTCTGCTGCGTCAACTTCCTTAAAGTGCTGCCTGAGCTTGATGTCATCCCATTGGTGATCAGCCGTGATCAACTCTGCAACAGTGGAGTGTACAGGCAGCGATGGGGGGAAAATTGGTCTGAATGACTCCGGTCTTGGCAGCCAGTTATCCGAGAAAATTGAGATTTGCTGACCATCACCTACCCGCCATCTCAAGCCCTGTTTAATGACTTGCCGACCCCAAAGGATGCTTCTCCAAATGTATGAGGCATTGCCACCTGCTGCTGCAGTTAAGAAGCTTGAGCGTCGGAAGTATCTCGCCTGAAGGACTTTAGAGACCAGTGAGTTGGGGTACTGCAGAATCCTCCATGCTTGCTTAGCTAGCATTGCTTGGTTGAAACAGTAAAATTCGCGAAATCCCAATCCCCCTCTAATTTTTGCTTGGCTAAGCTTCTCCCATTGGCGCCAATGGATTCCACGCTTGTCCCCGGTCGAGCCCCACCAGAACTTCGCTATAGCTCGCTGAATGTCATCACAAAGACCTCGCGGGAGCTTGAAGACACTCATGGCATACGCTGGAATGGCTTGGGCCGCGGCTTTAATAAGAATTTCCTTCCCCCCGCTGGACAACATCTTCTGCTGCCAGCCTGCAATCTTGGTCAGAACTTTCAACTTAATATCCTGGAAAAAACTCCCCTTCTTTCGCCCAACCATTGAAGGTAGGCCGAGGTATTTCTCGTGCTGTGAGACTACGCTTAGATTGAATAATCCCCTTATGACAGCCCTTTGATGCTCGGAAATTCTGCCACTGAAGAACAATGAGGATTTCTGGAAGTTGAAGATCTGTTCGGAGGCTGCAGCATATGTATCAAAAATTGCCTTTAGATGACTGCAATCTGCCACTGCTGCACGAGTAAATACCAGGCTGTCATCCGCAAACAACAAGTGGGTAATGGACACTTCACGCGCAAATTTGAGTCCTCGGATGAGCTGGTTCTGTTCAGCCACTACCAGCAGATTGGATAGAGCCTCTGCACAAATGATGAAAAGGTATGGGGATAGCGGACAGCCCTGCCGTAGCCCCCTTTCCGGAAGAATCATTCCTCTAGGCACCCCATTGATAAGCACGGAGAAAGAAGCAGAAGAAACACACCGCAGAATCAGAGCTACCCAAAGTCTAGAAAACCCCAACTTCAACATAGTTTGTTCCAAAAAAGCCCATTCAACTCGGTCATATGCCTTGCTTATGTCCAATTTGAGAGCCACCAAACCATTCTTTTTCCCCTTGCTATGCCTTATTTTGTGAAGGCATTCATACCCAATAATGACATTGTCGATAATGAGCCTATTGGGGATGAATGCGCTTTGCATTGGGGATATAATTTGGGCAAGGATTGGTTTCATTCGATTGGCAATGGCCTTAGCTATGACTCTAAAGATGACATTACAAAGGCTAATAGGTCGATACTCACTCACTTTCCTAGGCTGTGTAATCTTTGGAATCAAAGCTATATAAGTATGGTTGAGGGTAGAGGGGTTACCTTGCTCGTTAAGAATATTGAGGCATGTGGAAATCACTCCTTGCCGAATTGATGGCCAATGCTTTTGGAAGAATGCTGCAGGGAGACCATCCGGGCCAGGAGCTTTTGAGGGACACATACTGGACAGGGCGGCCTCAACATCTTCAGCAGTAAACGGCTCCTCCAGCTGAGTATTCATCTCCGGAGTTACTTTAGGAGTCATTCCTTGAAGGGCTGCTTGGATTTGGATTGGAGTCGGGCTGGTAGTAGAGAAAATATCTTGGAAGTGGCTGCAAAATTCCTCCGCGATTTCTTCCCTTTCCGTCAGCCAACTACCATGAATATTTTCAATCCCCCACACCTTGTTCTTTCTTTTGCGAGCAGACGCTTTGGCGTGAAAAAATTTCGTATTCTTATCACCTTCACGTAGCCAGTCAGCCCTCGAGCGTTGCTTCCAATAGATCTCTTCGTCAATGAGCATAGAGTTAAGCTGACTCTCTATTTGCCGAATTTCCCTGCCATCTTGCAGCTTTGAAGGCCCTCTCTTTGCAGCCTGAAGGCGCTGCAGTAGCTGGTCTTGCTGTTTTTGCCTTCCCTTAAATTCAGCTTTGCTCCAGGTTTTTAGATGCGCCAATGAAGCTTGGGCTACTCGCTGAAACTGCTGGACATGATATGTAACACATGTGGGAAAAAGAAAATGAGGCGGTTAAAAAGTAAATAAAAATAAAAGAAGAAGCTGGAAACAGGGGAACACATACACACGTGTGAGAGAGTGACAGGAGCTGTAGACCGACCCGAAATCCGACCCACACCCACTAACCCGATCCGGCCATATCTGCGCTTTCCGGCCACCTCACCGGCCGAGCAAGGTACCAATCTGAAGCTTGAAGACCGGTCGTCATATCCCTGCCATCACTGTTTCCGAGTAACAGTCAAAACGCCGGCAATCAAGCTCGATAAGCCGCGGTAAAACCTACCCTTTCTCGCCGTCGGTTCAGCCGGTTTTGGGTGACGCCACCGCGTGAATCTTGATCCTCAGCTCATGCTCATCATTTTTCGACCATCCCCGCTACCGGAAACAGCCGTTTTGACCGCGAACGACTGCCGGAAAGTTTGCGGCTTGGGAAGCTCGACCCGCCGCTGTTGCCGCGCGTGGGAGCTCACCGCTGGCACTATTAGACTGAATTCCGGTCTCCGTTAACCGGTGAGGGTAATTTCACATTTTGAGGGTGATTTTGTAATTTAAAAAATTGAGTATTTGTTGTAATTACGATTCTGAGGGTGATTCGGCGATTTATGATTTTGTAATATTTTAATAATTAATGGACTCGAAAGTATTTTAATAATTTTATCGATAAGAAAGTTGTAAATTATAGATAAATGTTTGTTTTGAATTAATTGCTTGAATTTAGTCCTAATTTCGATTTATGGAATTATGTCATTTTCTTAATTTAGGTGGATTTGCAAGTGAGAATCAGTTCGCAGGTAAGGACGGTATTCGAGTTTAAACATTTTTACTGTGAGTGGAATATACAAAATTTATTTTGTTTATAGTTTATTATGATTTTAAAATATGGTAAAGCATGTTTACCAAATAAGTTTTAAAGGCTCTGATTTTTTTTTTAAAATGGATTTTATCTACAGATTAGTGTTTATTATTAAAGATATGTATGATTGATAAATTTTATTGCCGATTTTGAAATATTTTAAAGAAAAGGAATTAGATTCAAAGTATGTTAAATGAAAAGGAAATGAGATTTCATATGTGATTATGTGTTTATGTATATGTGTGTAACCTATTGTTTGTAAAATTATTGGACATGACCCTTCTCCGGTTACAGTGATACAGAGATGATGAGGCCTTTGGGGCCTGTCTGAACACAGATAGAAGCTTTAGGGCATGTGTTTAGTGGTAAACTATTATTATTTTTATCTTTTTATTTTTTTCAAATTAGCATTATTTATCTTTATAATTTTTTATTAATATTTTTAAACAAAAACATGATAAACTATAATTAATTTCATAAACTATAATAAAATTAATTAACATATATAATATAGAATATTAAAGAGTTGTATCCAATTGAATATGATTTATGTTATGACATTTATTGTTTTATTTATATTCTTTGAAATGTTTATTATTTGTCTAATATTTTATAATTTGTAAGGGCATAAATGTAAAAAATATTAATGTTCATTTTTTTAGGTAAAAAAACAACATAATATTTATTTTTAGTGATTCAGATAAAAAAAACAAATATATCATTCAGATTAAGACATTCAACTCTATTCAGAATTCAGATTAATTAAGATATATTCAGATTGCAGACAAAAAACCAAACGCCACCTAAAACGATCAAAATGAATTCTAATTTTTGTTTAATATTTTCAAGGAGCAATTATAGGTATCTCAACATTTAAGTCTCAATTGATGTGGCATTCATCTATTACATTGTAGTTAAGTAATTTTAGTAACTATGAAATCCATCATCCAATAAATGAGGGACACATAATATTGAGACTCAAGTTGGGACTCAAATATTAGGATTCTTAACATTATTGATTTTCAAGACGTCTATTACTTCCACCTAGCTTTAGACTGGGAATTATTTGATAATTTCAAACCCAAAATTACACTTAAATTCTTTAAATTATCTCAACTTTTATTTCACTAGTTGACTATCTCTATCATCTATTGGAAAAAAATAGAATTGACATACGACCACTTGTATGTTGGCTTAATTTCAAAGTCAATTAACATTTATTTTTCACGAAGGTTTGGTTTGGTATAACTTTTTAAATAGAGTTTATTTAAATAGAGGTTTTGTTAGTAGAGTTTTTATAAGTAGAACTTATACGCAAAAAATTTTATTTGTTTGGTTGTTAAGAAGAGTTTTTATTAAAAATTATAAAATTAGTTTAATAAACAAGTTCTTAAATTATGTCATGAAAAGAATGAAATAAGATTGTCAAAAGTAAAGGATATTTTAATATTTAAGAAAAAGTTTTTTAATCTCTACTCCTAAAATTTTTTATCTTTTGCTAGTAGAGACAAAATATGTTATTTAATTTTCAAAAGTTCTACTAAAAGATAATCAAATGACAAAAATGTTGATAAGAGATTATGAGATTAAATAAGTAATTATAACCATTAGATAAACGATACTTAATAGACACAAAGTTCGAATAAAGCCTTTTTCCTCATTTATCTAAGTCTTACAAGTCTTCTTTAATCGTTATAGAGATCAGGACTTATTTGTCTTAATCTGTGCTAATCACTATAATGATTGATTGTCGATCAATATCAAGATCGATTGTCCAATAACATAAAGATTGATTGAATCAAACTTTAAAAATCAATCAAATTCCTAATTATAATGACTCATGATTGAAATATTTATTTCACAAAATTAATTTTTGTATAAATTGAGCTTTTATGCTCATGATTGATGAATTAATAGAGTGAAAATTTTGATATTGATTCAAGTATATAATAATTAAATAACCTTCAACTCTTGAACTAATTTTTATAAATGAGTTAGGTCCATGTACTATTCTACTCGTTCTTCTAGTAAGAAATATTAATTCACCACCCACAACATTTGATGGACTACTCATTCACAGGTTTTGGTGGTCACCGTGATTGACGCTTTAACTCAATGATTGGATGCTGCAATATATATGTGCTTACAAATATGAGTTAGTTGCTTGTGACATGCGCGGCGTCTCTGTTAATGATTTTGATTCACACGGCAAAATAAAGAAACGCGGGACATGCGTGACATGAATTAGTTGCATGTGACATGCCCTTGATGTTGAAATTAGTTTTCAACATTTTCACACAATCTTTTATTTTATTTTTTTAACATTTTCTTTGTTAATGAAAATCATTTTCTAAGTTTTCCTTCACATATCTGTAATTTATAATTGATGTTAAAATTTCATGGTTTGATGATGATGAACCTCCTTCATATGATGTTAATGATGAATTAGCTTATTTTTCTTTGGCTTTCCTCTATCTATCTTCGAGCACTGATATTTGAACACTGTCTAGAAGCCACCTAGATAGAAAAACCAGTATTGTTTATACTACAATACCACTAGTTTACTGTATCTTTCTTTTATGAGCAATTGAACTTTTTATGTATTAATTATAGCCGGTTGCTTTCAAGCGGGGTTTATGCCTTGTTCTGCAATTCATTTGCCATATGAATCAGAAGAATTTATTGTTCACTGAGATCTTAAGACTATGGAGTGAAGGCCTTTGCTTTTCCTCCATTCAAATTCTTTCACCGTGCGGCTGTGGTCCTCAAACTCAATTATGATATTTACTAGTCGTGCGTCGAATGTGGCTCTGATTGATGATACGATTGCTTGATTGTGTTTATAAACTTGGCTATTGGTTAACGTCAACACACATCCTCCATGTCCCTGGGTTAGTTGACAGAGTACGTCAATCGAAGGTCGCCTTGCAGTGTGCGTGTTTGATTATATGATTATAATTATACGTCAATCGATTATATGAAAGTCAGTCAACATTTATTTTCCATGGAGTATTAATGAAGCATTTTTCCTCATTGAGGTCCTACAAGTCTTCGTCAGTCATTATAGAGACTAAAATTAATTATCTTTATCTGTGCCAAACGCTATAAAGATTGATTTTGAATTAATATTAAGATCGATTATCCAGTAACATTAAGATTGATTGAAAGTCAGTCAACCTGTTCTGTAACCTGTTGATGAATGAATTAACATTAAGATTAATAATGTAGTAGTGCATGCTGCTTATTGATAAGTGACACAATATTAAATAAAGTCAACAACACTTGACATGCGATAAGATTTTTATTAGTGGAAGGTAAGACTGGATTCAGTTATGATGTGGTACCATAATTTTACCACACTTATAATACAAATTATGTAAATATAATATTATTACTATTTAATGCATCTGGATTAGAGAAAATCTCAATTTATTTACCTTATTTTGATGATCTCTAAAATTTTATCTTAATCATCGCATTGAGAAGAAAAAGGAAAATCGAGATTTTTCTTTATTTTAATTTATACCCCGTGAACCGTATTTTGCATTTGATTTGTTTGGTTGGTGGGGAGGGGCCAGAGGATTTGTCTCGAAAGAGGATTTCTTAGTGGAAAAGAAATTGATGGCCACTTGTTTGTTGGCTTAATTTGAAAGTCAGTCAACTTTAATTTTCCAAGTAGTTGTAAAATTTTTATTTTCCACGTACAGCTGTCCCAAGTTCATACGAAATTTCTGTTTTGGTTATTTCAAGTGATTGCAATAGTAATGAAGAGTGCAGACTGAAAGTCAGTCAACATTTATTCCACATTGCGACATGTGGAATTTCAGGCTTACAATTCTTCATTAGTCATTACAGAAACCAAAACTGATTGTCTTAAGTACAAATCACTATAAAAATTGATTGTCAGTCAATATCAAGATTGATTGTCATTACAATATACGCCACAATTTTATGAGTAATTTATTAAAATCTTTAAATATGAATGAAAATTAGTTGATTATTGATTATCACAAATTTCAATATATCAAACATCCTATCGAATTATTAATTCCAAAGCATGTTATTTAAGAATCAATAATTAAATAAATTATTTGAATATTTCAAACACAAACTCACGCTTGCACTTTAATTCAATGATTGCATGTTATGATAAATAAATTATTTGCGTATTTAAACTGCACCTCTCTGTATGTCGTGCATCATATAAAATAACATTTAAAAGTTTATAGCAATGGAAACTTTCCTTATTAAGGATTCCCAATATCTTTGATTTTAGTAGCTTTGATTCAAATGCATGAACACAAGGGGTCACAAGAGCCTCAAATAACATTTATGTTTTTTGTCATTTTAGACAACGCCACACTAACTAAACATATACGAAGATTTACGTTGATTAATTATTGATTTTCTAATAAATTAATTTAAAATTATCAAACATCCAATCAAATTCTTCTCAAAACACATTATTCAATAGATTGACTGATAATGCAATGGAAATCCAAACATATGGTTAAATTATTTAAATTCTCTCAGTCAACTTTTATTTTATTAGTTATGATTATCTCCATCAAACCATTGGAAAAATTTATAGTTTACAATCACTTTATCTATATTTTCCACGGGGTATTAATGAAGTGCTTACAAGTCTTCAAAGATGGCAATGTATTGGAAAGTCTTAAAAACGTCTTCAGCCAATCAAATTGCAAGACCTGCGATAAACTTTTAGTATAAATTGCTCTGCAATGGAAAGTTGCTCATTGCACATTTAATTTTAACCAA
The DNA here is from genome assembly GCA_029618585.1 of Citrus australasica. Taxonomy (NCBI): domain Eukaryota; kingdom Viridiplantae; phylum Streptophyta; class Magnoliopsida; order Sapindales; family Rutaceae; genus Citrus; species Citrus australasica. The sequence continues at coordinate 1,080,483 of JARCIV010000269.1, read as the reverse complement.
ATGAAAAGTTGCTCTGCAATGGAACGTACTTCCTGTCTTAAGTTCTCATTAATGTCACTAATTTGGATTATTGTTTTGATGAATGAAATGCATGGATACAAAGCATGCTTGGAAACAGAGAGGACTGCTCTGTTGGAAATCAAGAGCTTCTTCCTATCAGTCAGTGATATTCGATATGATGACAAAATTCTTCCTTCATGGGTTGGTGAGGATGCTGGAATGTCGTCTGATTGTTGTGATGATTGGGAGGGAGTTAAGTGCAACGCCACCACACGACGCGTGATGCAACTCTCACTCAATCATACACAGAGATTGAATTATTTTGATAGTAGTTCGGCTTCACTTCTGATCAACATGTCATTGTTTCATCCTTTTGAAGAATTGCAAAGCCTTGACTTGTCTGACAATTGGTTTACAGGCATCTATGAGAATAGAGGTCCGTATATATGTATACATTTATTTCTCGTCCATAAATATTTTGTCAGTGACTAATTAATAATAACTTCGGGAGTTTGAAGCAGCTTACGATAGCTTTGGGAGTTTGAAGCAGCTGAAGATGTTAAATCTTGGTGCTAATTTCATCAACGACAACATATTACCATATTTGAATACACTAACTTCACTTACCACTTTGATTCTTAGTGAGAATTCCATTGAAGGATCCAGAACCAAGCAAGGTATACATATACGTTTCAGGCCAGCAGAAATACATGTCAGGCAACTTAATTAATTTCTTAATTAAAATATATATTTATATTGTCTTGATCAAAATTAATGTTTTTTGAGCAGGATTAGCAAATTTGAGATACTTGCAAGTGTTGGATGTAAGCAGGAACTTCAATATAACTAGTGGCTCTTTAACAAGGCTAGGTAGGCTACTGAGATAATTACCAAGTCAGCACATTAATCACAACCTTAGTATATGTTAATTTTCATTCAATATTTACCATATTATTTTAATTAAACAATTTAGACGAGAGTGACATAACTATTATTGACAAAATTTATAATTTTTTTAACAGGATTAGCAAATTTGACAAACCTGCAAGTGTTGGATATAAGATATAATCAAAATTTGACAACGCTAGATAAGCCACTGAATCTGAGATAAGAAGCAAATTAAGAATTAATGTTTACCAAGTGCACGGATCACATATGATGCTTTTAAATGTAATATTTTCATTTTTAATTGGCGCATGTAAGATTCGCAAATTTGCCAAACTTGAAAACATTGGATCTTCATTATTGTGGGATAACAACAATTCAAGGTATATAACAATTCACTTCCTCCAATGACAAAATGTTTTAGATGTTAATCAAGATGATAATATATTTCCATTTTTTTAATTTTTTTTTCACATTTTCAAGTTTACTCAAAGTGCAAACTCATTTACAAATTATGATTCAAACACTCCAAATCTTGGTAATGCTAAAAGTGACGGTATATATTAAAATATCAATAGAAACAAAAAATAATAATTTGCACAGTTAATTTTCATTCAATATTTACCATATTATTTTAATTAAACAATTTAGAAAAGAGTGACATAACTGTTATTGACAAAATTTATGTTTATTTTTTTAACAGGATTAGCAAATTTGACAAACCTGCAAGTGTTGGATTTAAGCTATAATCAAAATTTGACAACGCTAGGTAAGCCACTGAATATGAGATAAGAAGCAAATTAAGAATTAATGTTTACCAAGTGCACGGATCACATATGATGCTTTTAAATGTAATATTTTCATTTTTTATCGGCGCATGTAGGATTCGCAGATTTGCCAAACTTGAAAACATTGGATCTTCATTATTGTGGGATAACAACAATTCAAGGTATATAACAATTCACTTTCTCCAATGACAAAAAATGTTTTAGATGTTAATCAAGATGATAATATATTTCCATTTTTTTAATGCTTTTTTCACATTTTCAAGTTTACTAAAAGTGCAAACTAATTTACAAATTATGATTCAAACACTCCAAATCTTGGTAATGCTAAAAGTGACGGTATATATTAAAATATCAATAGAAACAAAAAAAATTACAATGTGCACAGTTAATTTTCATTCAATATTTACCATATTATTTTAATTAAACAATTTAAATGAGAGTGACATAACTGTTATTGACAAAATTTACATATTTTTAACAGGATTAGCAAATTTGACAAACCTGCAAGTGTTGGATTTAAGCGGTAATCAAAATTTGACAACGCTAGGTAAGCCACTGAATCTGAGATAAGAAGCAAATTAAGAATTAATGTTTACCAAGTGCACGGATCACATATGATGCTTTTAAATGTAATATTTTCATTTTTTATCAGCGCATGTAGAATTCACAGATTTGCCAAACTTGAAAACATTGGATCTTCGTTATTGTGGGGTAACTACAATTCAAGGTATATAACAACTCACTTCCTCCAATGACAAAAATTGTTTTAGATGTTAATCAAGATGATAATATATTTGCATTTTTTTATTGCTTTAAACTAGATCAAATTTAAATTAGAAGCGCTGCATTTTTTTTTCTTATGTTCATTAATTCTTGATGCAAGATTAGCTAAATTCAAAAGCTTAGAAACATTGAATTTGAGTAATAGTAACATAAAAAATTCTCTAGAAACCCATATTAAACAATTTACACTGTGTTTTTATGTTGAAATATGATAAATAAGAGCCCAATATTGTTTTCTAATTGTTTTTTCACAAATAAAAATGAAAATGCCATTTTTAAATTTATTTCTAAAATTTAAAAATGTGTGCAGTATCATTTTAAAAAATAATCTCAAAAATGAGAAAAAAAAATATATTTGGTGAGAATATCTCAAAGAATTATTATTGGAATAATTTCCATAAACTTAAGATTAAGCAATGTATATTGATTATTTTAATTTTAAGAATAAATTAGGTGATCTTTCTATTTTTTTGTTCAAAGAAAAATGATAAACCCTGCATAATTGATTTAGTTAATATATAAAAACATAAATATTATAATGTCTATAAAAAGAAAAGATTATTGTGAGGGAAATTGATTCTTTAGGTACAACAACAACAACAACAACAACAACAACAATAATAATCTCTAGGTGACATATGTTTTAGCAAATTTTGAGAAGATGACACATTTTTAAAAAATATTCAAGCGAGTGACATTCTATTAACTTTTGCCATTAATTTTAATAAGAATAGTAAATTAAATTATGTTTCTACCCCACAAAATGATGTTTCTGCCCATACTCACTCATTTTTAATTTTTTAAATAGAAAAAATATAAAAAAAAATTAAACCTAAGTCTAATTAACAGGTTTTTTTTGTTAAATAAAATAATTTTTTTTAAAAAATTCTTGTTGAATCAAACTGATTTGTGAATATAAAGAAGCAAAAAGCTTATGAATTATAAAGTATTGTATAAATTCAATATTTTCGTCTCTTTGGCTTTATGAAAAGAAAAAGTCTATTTTTTCCAATTCTACTCTCCACTAGTTAAAATTAACAGCAAAAATTAATGCAATGTCACCCACTCGGGTGTTTTCAAAACATGTGTCATCATTTTGAAATTTATTAAAACATATGTCACCCAGGGATAATTAAACCTAATGATAATAATAATAATAATAATAATAATAATAATAATAATAATAATAATAATAATGTTGATATTATTATTATTTCAGGAGGAGGTAAAGAGAATTCTTCATTTTGGAACTTAATAATGTATTGGAAAATAAGGAAAATAAGAAAAAGTTGTTTCTCATTTCTTTTGTTAAAATGTGTAGAATGAATTTTATATTTTTAAAAATTTTTTTAGAAACAAACTACCGAACACGTATCTAATATTTTCTAAATTCAAAAAATAAAAAACAGCATATAAAAACAATGCCAACGCACCCAATATTTGCATTACTGATGCACAATTCCTACTTCCCAGTGACTTGTCGGTCAAATTAAATATGAAGACCAGTTTTTTTTTTTTTAATGCTATGAGAAGAATAAATAAAGTTTAAGAAAGCAACTAATATATTATGAGTTTCTCTTTACATTATCCAACAAATTTAGAGATTAGAGAACGAATATCCAACGAAAAAGACGAAGTCAACAAACTCTTCCGCAGAAAATCATTATTTTAAACAACGAGAATTCCTGAAACGCTTTTTGAATGGATTTTGATGAGCAAGAATTGCTGACTGCTTTTATATTATTATTATTATTATTATTATTTTATTGTTAGATTAATTGAAACGCTTTTGCAATCAACATCATATTATATGAGAAATAAATTCATATCATTCTATTATTATTTATGTTGACCAAAATACTTAGACAATTTGATTTCATGTCCATTTTATAAGTCTTATATTGGGTTTATGATTGAATGCGCTATAATTAGTTTTCGTTTTATAAAATCTGAGCTTTTTATTTTCACTTTCAGGAATATGTAATTTGAAGAATCTTCTTGAGTTGGATTTAAGCTCAAATAATTTTGAGGGTCATCTTCCTCGGTGTCTCAACAACTTGACCAAACTCAAAGTTCTTGATATTTCTTACAATCAGTTAAGTGGAAATTTGCCTTCTGCTTTGACCAACCTCACATCACTTGAATATTTGGATCTCTCTTTCATCGAGTTCCAAGGAACATTCTCAATAAATTCATTGGCTAATCATTCAAATCTTGAGGTTTTGCTACTCTCGTCAGCAAACGATATGTTGCAAGTGAAAACCGAAAACTGGCTCCCCACATCCTCTCAAGGTTCTCCAATTATCTCACTGCCACTTAAATGTCAATAATAGTTTTCTTTTACACCAACACCACTTAAAATTCCTTGATCTCTCTCACAATCAATTGGTTGGCAATTTCCCAACTTGGTTGTTGCAAAACAACACAGGATTAGAAGTTTTGATTTTGTGGAATAACTCATTCTCAGGAATTCTTCCACGACTTCCCAATGCCAAATACGATAAGCTTCGTTTTCTAGATATTTCCACTAACAATTTATCTGGTAAGCTACCAGAGAATTTGGGTTTTGTCTTTCAGAAATTGATACACTTGGGTATGTCAAGAAATAGTTTTGAAGGTAATATTCCTTATTCAATCAGTGAGATGAAAGAGCTAATTACTTTGGATTTGTCTGGAAATAATTTTTCAGGAGAATTACCTCGGTCTATATTCTCTAGTTGCCTCCCCTTAGATACGTTAGACCTATCAAATAACAATTTCTATGGCCAACTTTTTCCCAATTATATGAACTTGACTCATTTGCGTTCCTTACTTTTGGGCAACAATCATTTCAGTGGGAAGATGACAGATGGTTTGTTGAGCTCCCCTTTGCTGGGGGTATTAGATGTATCCAACAACAAGTTATCCGGCAATATTCCCCACTGGATTGGCAACTTCTCAGACCTTTGGCTTCTTTTAATGTCAGAAAATTATTTGCAAGGTAGTATTCCGGTCCAGCTCGGCAATCTTGAAAGTCTTGACTTTATAGACATCTCCAAAAATAGTTTGTCTGGGTCCATGGTATCTCTCTCCAATCTTTCATCAGTGGAGCACATTTATCTGCATAACAATGCAATTAATGGGTTAATTCCAATTGCATTGCTTAGAAGCTCTACATTATTGACTCTCGATTTGAGGGATAATAAACTTTTTGGTAGGATTCCTCATCAGATCAATGAGCTTTCGAATTTGCATGTTCTTCTTTTGAGAGGGAATTATCTACAAGGACGTATTCCTAATCAGTTGTGCCAATTAAGAAAATTAGGTATCGTGGATCTTTCACATAACAGACTTAATGGGCCGATACCTTCATGCTTGGGTAACGTGTCATTCTGGAGAGAAGCGATTGATGATTATTCATATGGACGCGAATTTGCTGTGTCAAATCGTGATTTCAGTTTTACTTACTACAATTCTACTCTTGATCCGCAGTCGCCAGATGAACCACATGGTAGACTAGATCAACAAGTAGGTGTAGAATTTGTGACAAAGTATAGATATGAATTTTTCATCGGTCGCAATCTCGTCGACATGGCTGGATTGGATTTGTCGAGCAATGAGCTCAGTGGAGAAATTCCATGGGAAATTGGGCATCTTCAACATATTCGTGCACTTAATCTGTCGAATAATTTACTATCAGGTGCTATACCAGAGAGCTTCTCCAATCTGAAAATGATAGAGAGCCTGGACCTTTCCCGCAACAAATTAAGTGGCCGAATTCCTCCTCAACTAACTGACCTCAACTTTTTATCAAACTTCAACGTGTCATACAACAATTTGTCCGGCCCAGTCCCAGACAAAGAGCAGTTTGCCACATTTGATGACAGCAGTTATAAAGGTAATTCGGCTCTTTGTGGCTCAATGATAAAGAGGAAATGCAGCAGTGCGTTGGCACCACCAGCGACACCTGCAGGAGGAGGAGAAGATGAAGGCGATTCTGTGATTGATATGGTGGCATTAAGATGGAGTTTTGGAGCATCCTATGTGTCAGTGATTTTGGGCTTATTTGCAGCACTTTGGATAAACTCGTGCTGGCGCAGACTGTGGTTCTATTTCATTGATAGATGTATTGACACTTGCTACTATTGGCTTTTCAAATATGTTTTCCATCGGTGATTGTGCTTACGAGCGCATACGGTTCTGCCGTGTATAACTTATCGTGCTGTGTTATGTCCCCGTTGGCTTTTCTCCAGGCAGCTACGCATCCATTAGGATTAGACTTACGGCTTCTTCTTCAGTTTCTGTTGATTGCAAATTTAAATTGAATAAGGAATTTTGCCAACTACTATGTTAGTTGTAATATCATCAGTGCAGCAACTTCAGCTGCAAATGTAAGCTATCTATCAGTGGGTCAATTCAACTCCATTCCGAACGTATTGTTCACACGCACCAACCAAATACCAAATAATTTGAGGCATAATTAACTACAAATCTCAGTCTAAAACATTAAAATCCATTGTAGAACAACATCACAGATCTCTTGATAATGAAAATCGCCCAATTAATTTATCATAATTTATTGATCAAAACAAAATCTCTTAACAAAACAAGAAACCGATTTGTACAAATATTATATTAGAACATCCAGAGAGGATAACTAAAATGATACAATCAAGTATTGATTAAAACTTGCTCCAAATTTTAACCATTTCTTCAACGGTAACATTCACTAACAAATTTTTCGAATAAAATTGGGAGAAACAGGACGACACCTTTGCATTTTATTCCTTTGCTCTCTCTTTTAACGAACAGAAGCACAGATGGATTGATGATTGTACATCTCAGTTACCCCATTTGTGATCTGCTGTCGGTATCGTCTCCGTTTTCTGACAACTATAAATCCTTCACCATCCCCACTTTTTTGGTTTTCATCTTTGGGTTTTTGCTGTTCGTGATCATTGGACTGAGATACCAAGTTTGTTTTGCCCTTTTCATTTCCATAAAGGATCTTTATGATAGCACTATCATTTGCAATTGCATCTGAAGAATTTCCTGAATACCCAATCTTCTTTTCGTAGCCTGAAGATTGGCTTGGAGCATCCATATTATGCTGGACTGACTTTACAATGAAGCTAAGTAGTACCTGTCTTGCCAGCTCTGACTTCTCCGCCTCTGTACTGCTCTTTCTTGAGGTATTATCCTCGCCTTGGATGCTGGACATTTTGTCAAGTTTCTCACCGTCTGCCTCACTTGTGTCATTTGAAGAGTTCGACTCATTTGAAACATTTGAATCTGCATATCCAGGATTTATTTGCCAACCTCTCATTGGCACAAACTCGGGTGCATGCGGGTTCATGATTCTTGAAGGCCCCAACAGGTTTCTTTCCATAACGGAAGAGTGGTATTTTGGAAATCCATGTTTCATAATGTAAGAATAATTATTTCTATAATAGAGAGGCGACCTTGGCCCACAAGGAACTATAGCAGCAGCGGAAGGTACAGCAGGTTCTGCAAGCATACCTTGACTAGTTCTCGCTTCATAAATACTCATGGCTGCTACAGAGTTTAGCAGATGAGTCATGGAGACAGCTCCTGGGTTGAATGGTTTGGCTGTGGCAGAAAGCTTACTCCCATTTGTTTCCATGGGCTTTTCCTCATTAGAAGAACAAGGAACTTCCTCGATATCTGCAGTAGTAGTTTCAGATTGAGTTACACTTCCATGAGTTTCTTGAGACTGACCATCAACTGGCGCATCTTCAACGGGAGAGAAATGGTTATTCAACTCTGCCTTTGATGTCTCAGGAGCATTACTGCACATCTGTGTTTCAGTTTTTTCTTCAATTTCTTCATCAGCTTTCTCTGGTAATGGCTTTGGAATCGTACCTGGTGCTGCCACAGCTACTTCTTTGTAAGACAGCGACTTGGAAGCCATGGCAGTAAGGTTTGGTGGACTTGCATTAACTTTGGAGACAGAAGCTTTTGCCTGCAATTTAATTGCATCCTTCATGCCTGTTAACTCAGTGGTGGTGGTCCTTGAAGCATTTTCCCGTGCTGGAGATACAATTTCCCGTCTATTGCCTTTTTCTCTAAGATTTGAATGTTCACAACCATTAACATTTAGCTTTGTAAGAACAGGTCGCCTCCAGCTGAGCTTCCGAACAGCAGCATTTCCTGACCTACCTTTTGGATTGGCTTCTTGCCACCCCTCATCTGAATTTGTTTCTTCCACAAACTCACCTGAAATTGCCGGTCCATATCTAGTAATATCATCATTCTCTTCTGGCTCTTCAGGTTGAACACTGTCTTCTATTACTTCCTCGGTCTTGCTTTCCACTATAGTCATACTATTTTTCAATCCATCATGGGGCAGTGCATCTTCCACCATCATATCATGATGTGCTCCATGAATCTTTTCCCTAATCTGCATTACCTGAAAAAATAAAAAAATAAAAATAAACAAAACCTTTTTAACTTGTATGCATATAAAATGTCAAAAATTGAGCAAATAGAAATAGTTCATTTCAAGTTACAATCATCTTGTAATTTTACAAGTAGCAAAATTTATTACAACAAATGCGGACATAACATGAGGCAGAATTCAGTGGAACATAATGGGAATTTGATACGTACATGCCTGAAATGTTGAAAAAAAACACTCAGTGAGAAATTATGCTAATATATACTATGTTAAACTAATGAAATTCTACGGCCTTTTGAATCATGGAATTCTCAAAAAAAAAAAAATAATCATAGCGAAATACTTTACTAGTGTCTTAAATTGTCAACCAGGTAATACTTCAAATTAGCACATAATAATCCTGTCTATCTAATATGTAGTATTATTTGGTTCTCTAAGGCCTACAAAATGGGGAGAAAAAAAAAGGGAAAAACTCCAACTGCCAAATCGAAAAATGTTCTTCAAGAATCAATAAAAACAACCAGTAAATAACAGTAGAATGGAAGAACTCCATCTACTAGCCAAAATGATAGATCTGTCATATCCATCCATTGCACTTCAAATTAATGGTTTCTTCCCACTCTGTTCAAGATTACAGGGGAAAACAAAAACTATCACTCGTTCTGCTCATCATCTCTGAATTTCCAAAGAACTAGCAGCTTGACCAAGCAACCCTCCATCATTGCCTACTAACTATCAGCTGGCCCAATCTATGGCCATCAATATATCAGAAACTTCTAAAGTTTCAATCATGTCTGCGATCTGTATAAGCATGTTAGATTTCTTTTTGTTGGGCGGGGGATTCTATGCTAGAAATGGATGTTATAATTGGTGCTTTCAGAGTTCACTCAGAAAAGTAGAACTATTATCCTGCTGATATATAGTTGCATTTTGCATGGACAACAAGTTTACTCGTGTAATCAGCAAATCCAAAACTATATGCAGCCAGCAGAGTGCACTCTAAAATACCAAATCCTAACTACAATTAGTTTAAGAATCCATTCAGATGACATCACAAGAAAAAAGGAACAGAGAACAGCAGCAGGCTTAATGCTTCATTTGACATAGCTTTTCAAATATATCTTATCTGAGTAGACCTTTTGTTAGTAAAGATTTTATAAGTAAAGTTTTTACCCAAAAAATTAGTGTTGTTTGGTTGTCAATAAAAGCTTTTATTAAAAATTATAAAATTACTTTAATAAGCAAATTTTTTAAAGTTATATTTTGAAAAGAATAAAATAAGATTGTCAAATAAGTAGAAAATATTTTAGATATTTTAACATTTAAAAAAAACTTTTTAACCTCTACTCTCAAAAGCACAAAATTTGAGCTTTTGATAGTAGAAGTAAAATAACTTATTTAATTTTCAAGAGCTCTACGGAAAAAACAATTAAACAACAAAAAAAAATTGATAACAGCTTATGGGATTAAATAAAAATTTATGACTATTAGATAAGTCATACTAAACAAGCACTAAGTATATACTACCTTTGCACGTCGCTGTTTCCTATGTGCTTCGCTTCTTTTAGAATCTTGACCAGGACTAATGTAATCCAGGAGATCTGATACACTGCAAAAAGCGATCATTATAGGTCTTGGTGCCACAAGAAATAATCAACAATTTAGAAACAAGTAATGTGGGAATACCCTGTTAATACCTAAGGTGACCTTTACTCGCAATGGACGCATCTGGCTTTGGAGTTCCATTCCATGCCGCTTCTTGCTGCTCTAGAGCTTTTGATTCAAAATACTCCAGCCATGCAGCAGCATCCTATAAAACGAAAAAAAATACAACAAAATAACAAAAATCTCTTCCCATCAATAATATGGAACTTGAGAAATTCTCTTATGACAGTTAAGATTAGAGGTGGCAAAATGGATTACGACACGATTACACAACATAATATGACATATGATCCATATTCGTGTTGACAAATATTGACACGATTAATAAATGAGTTGACACAAAACGATAAATAACCGTGTCGTATCTGTTTTGGACCATCTCAATATGATTATACGTTTATAACACAAATATCAATTATTATGTGTTAATATTATTGGGAAAAAAAAACTAAAATTTATACTAAACACTAAATTTATGACTCATGTTATACTCACATTATGTTATTAACTTATTCATGTCATACTTATGTCATTTTAACTTATTTATAACTCATTTTTTTTACACGTTTGTTATTTTAAAATTAATTTTTAATTTGTTTGTATTTAATATTAAACAAGCCAACACGATTAATAAACGGGTCATATCCGTATTTTGATATTTCGATACAATTAATGAATGAATCCATATTTGCACCAAAAATATGCCTCCAATACAATTTGTTTTATATCATAATATCACCTGTAAAAGATTGACAAGAGAAAAGCCAACTAGCCAAATTGCACAACAGAACCAATTAAAATATGACTACATGTAGTTACCTGAGTACGCAGATCTTCTAGTCCAAGCTTTGCTTGGAGAATCTTAAGTGTAGTTTGCTCATGTTGCACACTTAGTGAATATGCCTCCATCAAAGAAAGAGCTATGGCTATGGCATGATAACTTGCAGCTGTCTGTCACGTGAAGAAATCAAACAAAATTCTGAGTTTACAGAAAGATTTATAATTCTAAAGAGTGTGTATACATGCGTAAATAGAGAGAGAAAAACCTGTATATGGTCACCTCCTAATAGTCTTTGGTTGCATTTAAGGGCTTCATGCAAATATCTAAGAGAAAGATGAACATTTCCCATGCCCTCTTCCATCATAGCCACATTTATGTATGTTGCAGCCGTGTTTGGATGTGAAAGTCCACAAGTAAAATGCAAAAGGAATAAGGCACGATTTACATATCTGCCAATGGTAAGGTATGATCAAGAGCTAGAGCCAATAAAAGACAAATAAAAGCTAAAGTAGGTAGATAAAAACTGCATTTGTTCGAAGCAGATTCAATACAAAGGTCACATTTTTCAAAACTTCCAATTTAATTTATGAATAAATAAACCTTAATCAGTTAAAGAATGAAAATCACAAAGTTGCTCTGGTAAATCAAGCAGTGCTACTTACTTAAGAGCCAATTCAATGTGTTGAAGGCGATAATAGAAAACTGAAAGATCCCCATAGCTTTTCATTGTATCTGGATGGTCAAGACCAAGTTCCCTCTCATTAATATCCAATGCCTTCTGCTGATATATAGTTGCCTAAAATGAAGAAGAAGATATCTTGAGTATATATGAACGCTACTCTAACACTCAGACGCAGATGCCATTAGACCAAATGCCAGAACATAAGAACCATGAATGTGTTTGATTTAGTTAAAATATATAATCTGATATCAAAATTATGCTAATGCCTGTCCATGTAATTCCTAAGTCCAGAAAATTATAATTCCTAATGCATATCTTTATACAAGACCATAAAAACTAGCTATAACACAGTTTCAAATCAAATGTCCCACTGAATGAGAACCTCCGTACAGAAGGACGTTATAATTATACTCGACTTAGAATCCCCAAGTTAACACTGAAATACAAATGAAGATTGTCGTACCTGATTAAAGTCTCCAGTATGGTAAAGAACTACAGCTAGAAGACTGTAAGCACTTGCAGTAGTCCGATGGTAGGGACCACAAACAGCTATCATCCTTGCCAGAGCCTTACAATGCAAGTAATACATCATATGAGATCAAGAGATGCCTTATTATGAAAAGAATAATGTAAGTCTTACGTATAGATCGAGTGGGTTATTACCTTTGTCCCATGATTTACAGCATCTTCTAGTTTTCCTTTATCAAGGGCAATTTTGGATGACTCTAATAAAGTCCGTCCATCAGCTGAAGTGCAACCTACATGCTGTAGAAGGCCATAAAAATAGCACAATTACATTCAATGTACAAATGAGTGACTCATTGAGAATGTAAAAACTAAATCGAAACACAATTAAGAGAGAAAATAGTCTCACCTTGCACACAGGAACCATGCTGACAATATCATCTCTCGTGAATGGGTTTGGGCATTCCATATCATAATCTCTTGGAACCAACTCCAACCCAACCTGGTTAAAGTTTACAAGCAGAATTCAAGCTTTGAAAATATTCCGCTGCCAAAGGAACCGAAAAGACAGTACCTTACCTTATGGCAAAGCCCACGTAGAATTGAAATCTTTCTCAAATGCTGAAACTCGTCTTTCAGGGACCAACCAAATCTTCTGCCAAGAAATGTTCGTAGCCACTGCAATCTAAGGATATGATCTTCATTCAAGCTTTGGTCATCTTCCATCTCACAACAGCCAAATAAGAAATTTAGGGAAGAAGCTATAGCTGCAGATAGGTCTGATAAATAGTCAACAGATGCGATGACTCCTTTAAGTATATGCTTGAACGCTCGAGTAACCATCTCATGAATACAAAGTGATTGTATGTGAGGAAGCTTCTCTGCAAGTTCAACCTGAATTTGTAAATGGGATTAGAACCAACAGAAGAAGAATACCAGGCTTTCAAGTATTAGCATGTCAATTTCTCAAAATATTGTATGTCATACAACATACAGTAATATCTAAAGACGACAATAATTCAATATCTTGGAAAAGGTCACCATGTCATAAATTCTATCATGTAGTACAATTTTCAAAAAGGAACATTGATAATTCAATCCAGGAAGACTTGGGGAGATTGTTTACATATAGAAAGATAACTTAGGGGCTTTGTTTACATAAAGAAAGACAGCATTTGTTTATTCCGATTTCCACGGGTGAATAGGTTGCATGTCTGAGAGAGAAAGAGAGGGAGAAATTCCTCACCACGCGACCTAAAGAGCGCATTTGTAGTCCCCTTAAATGCATAAAGTCTGTCAGTGTGCGGCCATCAACCGGAGAAAGTTCAAGTGATCCAAAGTCTGTTACCTAATAAAGAATGGAAATTAGTCCAAAACCATCCCCACGCGTCTAAATTGGCTGCAACAAAGGCCCTAAATAAATTAAATAGTACCAGCTTTGGTAAAGCAATGTCATCATAATATTTGTATGCCATTTTCATAAGCTCATCCACTGCCTGCACAAGAAATTAATTTCACCAGTCACTCCATATGAAAATAAAACAAACCAAATTTAGCATAATGAAAACACAAAAAGTAGCAAACTTTACAGTTGAAATGCAAAACAAATTTGAGATTTTGAAACCTTTGAATGAAGGCCAGTGCCAGTTTCTTTCAATCGCAAGAAGGATTCTTCAGAAATTAGTTTTTTCAATTCCATCTCACAATTGAGCTCGCCATTGCTTTGCTGTCTGCCATTAGTTCCCACATTCATGCTGCACGGTCCATTGTCATCTTCGTTAGCCTCATTATTGCTACCAACAAGTTTAGGTCTGTTCTCCCTCTTCTTCAAAAATTTAAATTGCTTCCCAAGACCTTTGACAGCATGTTCAGTCTCAATATCATCCCCAGACCTCGTTGACTTGGTATCTGTTGGGGTTTCCTGCTTTTGTAGATGTTGCACCCAACAAGAACCAAGTTCCCATCTAATAGATCTTTCTGACACAGTTGGCTCCAGCTCTAGCTTTGCTAAACTCTGTTTAATAACTCTTCGTACAAGACTTCTAAGAGCTTCTGAATTATCCAAATTGCACAGAGGTGACTGGTCTCCTCTAGCTGATTCAGCACTGAAAGACTTCTGAAGTACAAGCCTTAAGCTGCAATAAATAGTTTACCCTGTCAGAACAACTTAAATGGAGAAAGATATAAGAGTGTATGAAACAAAGGCAGAATCCACCAAAGAAGGTCTAAATACTTTCTGAAATAGCACAATCCAAAAAGCTGATGACCTATTTCAGCAACTGAGCATCCACTGTAATTATACTTTCCTTTATCCTTTATTTGAACATCATCAACGATGTCTGTTGGTTATTTTGTTAATATAACAATTACAAACCAATGTCAGGGCACATAACTATAAACACTCAACCATTATTGTGAAAGCCATGACTTAATGTTTCCTGCAACCACCCGTTATTTTTTAGGTGGTCTACAACTATGCAGAGGTGAAGCATCCCCATACAGTGAAGAATCTCACACATATTTTAATGGAGGAAAAGCCATTTTCTAGTCCATAGGATGCTGAAAGAGGAGTACATATCCCTAACTAGATATCAGCTTTCTTTTCTTTGGCCTATTCATAAACTTAACACTTGAAGAAAACCTGGTTTAGAAATCTGACATCAACTCCCCTTAAGAGTTCATCTAAACAGGAAGAAAAAGGAGCAGGTGCTATCCTTTCTTAAGAATCCCCTACACCAGCATTTCAATCCTGTTCTATCTGGTAAAAATAAGGAGAATAACAATGCTCTGCATCATGAATTCAACTGTGATAGACACTAAGCAAAGAAGCTCATACCAGTTAGCATTTCTAAGATATCTTGCAGAATAGCTTAAAACAGTTAGTGGTTGAAAGATAATTTTTCATATCTTACAGCCATTCTCCATCTGTAGATTTCCTAGTCTTTGTGTGCTAAGAGGAATCGACAGAGGAAGCATTGTGTTACAATTTCAGACCTGTTAATATTAAGAGAATTAGCTCCTCCATCAGGTTGATCTTCAATTTCAATATCTTGTGTGCCAAACTTCTCCGTCAGATCACCAACAACCTTTACTACGGCGGTGTATCCACAGTGTCTTACAATGACGGTACCCAGTGAGGAGTTATCCTGCCAAAAACTATATTATTTCAGTTCTCTTTATAACAAAATCTTTGAAACTAAAATAAAAGAAAGAGAAAAAGAAAAGGAAGATAAATCTAGATATTTCAAGAAAATTTTCTTTCAAGATCTACCATGCTGAAATCTTTAGCAATTGTATCACTAGTTGATATAATACAAGCATGCCCAACCAAGGTTAATAGGCTTCCCCAAAAAGGGTTGATGACATTAATTTGGAGCAAACTACAAGTAGAAAATCAGAGGGATATGGATAAAATGGGTAGAAAGACCTGCTATCATGTGATTTCAACAGAATAGGGAGTCACCAAACAGAATGGCAACATAAGATTCATGAAGCTAAACCAGATATATAAGGTTAGTAACGAGTAGTGATTCTTAGGAAAGAACCTAAAATTGACTTTCTTGTGCATTCATAAATGTGTAGAAAGAGAGAATGAAGAGGATGGGTATTTTAGGCCATCATCAAATGCTAGATATCAGATAAAGAGTGAAACATCTTAATCCGACTGAAAAATCACTCCCTGACAAAGGTAGAGCTATATTATTCCGCCCACGTAAGTAATTTCAGCTTTGATGAATGTCTTTTCTGTGTGTGGTCTGTGAACGTAAGCATAAGAAGTAAAGGAGAAATCGACTTACGTGAACAACTACACTCTCATCTGCAGTAACACCTTTTAGTAAATTCCTTTGAGCAACTTCTCCAGTAGACATACCAGATAACTGATTTCCTTTAATAGTAACCTCAGACTTCAAGCTTGCATCTACTGTATCACGTTTTACTGTAATGGACAAGTCTCCCACACGATCTTCATGCAAGATTGCCCCCTTTTGGACATTGATTGTATCTTGAGTGTGTAAATTTGAATCAATGAGATGGCGTATTGCTCCAACAGCTTTAAAAATTGAGACATCAACAAATTGGTTATGAAGCAGAAAGGCCTTCCGATCTCTAACCACCCTCTCCTCTTCAGTTTTGCAAGGAAGCCTAGCCAGTATAGCAAATTCCGTCGCCCATGGTCGTAAATCATGTTCTCCATCTCTTCCCTGGCCTCCGCCATTGCCACCCCAATTCTCATCTTCTGCCAGTAGGCATGGGAAATTTGATGGAGACTCAGCAACAGATGGAGGTACAAGCCATGTATTAGCTCGAAATCCATAGGGAAGATTACCAAACTGAAGAAGGATAATGAATCTATATATCAGTAATAAAGTTAAAATCACATTTGAATTGGAATTTGAATTGGTAATAAACTATGTCAGCACAGAAATTGTTACCTTATTATGTTCAACAAAAGCTTTCATTAGGGATTCATATGCCTGCATCACGCATAATGACCATAATTATTAACAAAACAATTGAAGGGTAAGCTAATTGAATTTACAGAGGAAAAAAAGATGCATTCAGATAAAAAAGAAAAAAATAATCTGTAGATTCAACTATTGAGTACCCACATTGGCAAAAGCTCGACTGAGATTTTGCAGAAGATCCACCAGGGAGTTGCTTTGGAAAAACTGCTTTCCCAAAGTATAGAACCCTTTTACTGATGCAACTACTTGTATAAGCTTTCCATTGCAGATTTTTGTCTGTAAGCACAAAATACAGTTTCCCGCACTTTCAAATACTCACATTACTTACAAAGACATGAAAATAATCCATGCATTCTTATTAATTACGAGACAATGATTATTAAATCTTTAACACTCATTGGCCAATTCATCAGCAAAAATAACGAGTTGAATAACTCTACAATTAATTAGTCCATAAACAACAAACAACGATAATCAGAACTTCATATTAAATGGCACCTGAATTTCAAAATAATCACCGTCGCGCTTGTCTCCTTCTTTGCGTTCACATTTTCTCAAATCTTCAAAATCAAAATTATTAAAAATTAAAATCAATAAACAAATTTCATATTCAAATAAATCACATATATTTATATCATTTTCCTCTTTTTTTTTTTTTTGATCAACCATGTAAGAAACGAAGACAAATAAATAAATGAACATTAGGCTTACTTAAGATGGGGGGAGTGAGGTGAGAGAAAGAGAAGAAGTCATAAAACTCGGAGAGTTTCGGCGTCGGGTGAATGGCCGCCATGTCCAGACTCGGAGAAACCGCCGATGAAACTGGCGATGACGTGGCGCGGGGCCCGCTTCGGTTATCTGCTGCTGCTGTTGCTGCTCCATCAGACAGAGCGGCAGAGTTTGGTGAAGGTTGGTGGGGCCTACTGCCGTTCTTTTTGGCACATGACTCTGACAATGGCGGCAATCGGGAGTTTCTGGACTTGGAGAACCGTGTTGTGCACGCGACGATGTCGAGAAGCCGCCGCAGGTGTGCCACGGCCTCAGATTCCTCGGTGTAGTCCTCTGTCAAGGACAGTGCCAAAAATGTAAATAACAAGGAATTGCCGGGCAAAGGTTTTTCCTTTTATTATTTTAGTTCTTTCTATTAAATATTAACTTAATTATAAGTAGAAAATAATTAAAAGCACTAAACTATTCGTCAAACTTATTTTTGAAAATATTTTTTATAATTAAAATACTTTTAGATTAAATTATAATTATAAGCACTAAAAAATAATAAAAAAATAAAATTTTCACTCTTTAAATAAGTCTTTACATATAATTTTATTAAACTCCAATCATATTAATTATTCACTGTAAAGTTATTAATTCTAACCTTCGTGCTTCTGTTTATGCTTGACTAGAAAAAAAATTATTTTCATGTTGAATTGACACTGTAAAGTTATTTTCATGTTGAATTGACAGTTCAATTAGGTATGCTTGACTAGAAAAAAATTTTTTAAAAAAATGAATATCAACTAGAAAAAGTTTGGTAAGGCTAGTAAAACAAACTTCAGAAACATGGCTAGCTTATTGAAGTTATGGGGACAACTCTTTCTTATAACAATTCTAAAACTTGTTTTATTTTTTTCTTTTCTACGGTGTACTCTTGTTTTATTTTTTTTTTTTATATGGTGTATTCTCAAATAAAAGTTGAACTCTTTTGATAATGTGGTAAAAAACATCGGTTGTTACTTCATGAAGTCGAATAATTGTAATAGAGAATGATTCCATTTATATAATTAATTTTTACTGATTATATAATGAAGTGATGTACCCAACCTAAGGCGGCAGTTGTATAAAAATATATAGTGGAACAAAAACAAAATGCTCTCAAGTTGCACTTATTTATGCCTTAAAAATATTTCCACAAGTGTATAGATTCATTGTAATCTCCGACCCATTCAAAATATTTCTTTATTGCCTAAAACAGTCAAAACCCAAAAAAAAAATCATCATTCTTGTTTTTTTTCCTATTTTTACCTTTTAAGGGATGTATTATATTGACCAGAAATATGAACAAGTTTCCTGATTTAAGCAAATCTTCAATATCTATATCATAAATTTAATTGATAAAGAGAGATTCTGAAGAAATATAATGAAATAATAAACATGGAGCAATAAAAAGGAATTATTGTTTTTTGTGCAATAAATGGAAAATAATAATCTTTCTTTTTTCTTTGGTTTGCACAAGTGAGATGAGGGGGGATGAGTAAGAGCATCTATGAAGCAGGCAAGGAACGAGATGCTTGCATTTTTTTAAGTATCCCCTCAAGATTGGCAAAATTTTGTCATTTAATGATTAAACTAATAAATAATAATGCTCCTAGATATGAGCTGCGTATAATTTCTGAAGTTTAGGCCAGTTACTTAAATGCACGTTATTATTGTACTTTTGAGACAGCTTCAACTTTTACTTGAAATGACAAGGACAGCTGAGTCCAAAATGTACAGCTCTAAAAAGCACGGTAACGTTCCAAGTGTTCAGGACTAAGTGGACTGCATCAAATTGATTTTTTTTAATGTTAAAAAATAAAATAATGTCATTTATTCATTTATTTATTTAGTCAATAATTTTTTTACTTTAACCTGTCTTTTTCAACAATATTAAAAAAATAATTTCGAATTAAAAAATCTAAAAAACATATAAGAAAATGAATATAGTTAACTGAAATAGTATGGCAATGAATGTACAACTAAAAAGATCTAAATGTTAATAATTAAAAATAACAAATAAAATGAGACCCACATCCATATGCATGAGATTTTTTTTTTATTCAGAAAATTGGACATGAGAGAGCTTCACCTACCTTCAACCATTCTGAGCATACATGGCTTCAGAGTAACAACCTCTACTCTATCATTCAGTTTCTGCCCCCTGACCTGATCCAAAAAAAAAATTAATAATGCATTAATATCATAAAGAAATAAACAGATAAAAATAAGGTGGGAAAAAAAGTATCTACTGTTTAATATCATTATTCATAATCATATATAATAAAAAAAAGAAGAGAGGTAATAAAATACATATATATATATATATATACCTCGTGAGAGAGAGAATAATTTGTGAGGTGGCAAGTTTCTACATTGGAAGCCAACAATGTTTTCACATCAAGTATCTTGTCAGAGGAGATGCCCTTTGAGCAAATTTCAATCAAACAAAAAAAAAGGATAATTAATTAATCATTCATTTATATTTATAAAGTTTTAAAAAATAATATCCTAATCATAGCTGGTGAGGGCAAAACAAGAAAGTATTAATGATAAGTATAAATGTATACCTTGAGAACAACTTGTGATTCATATGGGGTGATGATTGTGATGTCAAGAACACTGGGCACTACTGCACAACAAAAGAATCAATGAACAGAAGGAAGCTAGAAAGCGGAAGCACTTTACAAAGAGCACTTTCCAATGAAAGAAGTGAATAAAAAGGATTAACAATCCAAACCTTTCTCTTCTTTCTTCTTCTTGTCCGCCTTGGCTTTATTGGACTTGCCTCTTCCAGACCTTGGAGCCATAGTGATCTTTCCTCTTCAAGACCTTGGAGCCTACTCACCTTATCCCCATTCCTATCATCAATTTAATAAGTAAACAAGTTATTCATTCCGATTTCTCCATTTCGATTCTCATTCCGGTTTAATAAACACAGCCTTAAAGGAGACAATCCAACATGCAGGCTAAAAATAATTGGTGGTGTTGTGGAAGTTTGATTTCATAGACTTACAGCTCAGTCTAAATGTTCATTAAGTATAATTTAAAAATCAGCTTTACATATATTTTTACTAATATTTGAATAAATATATGTATCCTTATTCATACGGGTTTTTTATTTAAATATGCTCAATTTACCCTTAAATGCCAAATTTATACCCTATTACATACATATACCTCATGAAGATAGGAAAAGTAAAAAATAACCTTTAAAAAACTAAGAATTCACATCTTTCTTCCCCCCATGGCTTCTCTTTTTCGGGCTTCTCTCACCATTCTCTATTTTTCTTCTCAACATTTCCCTCTTTATTTTCTTCTCTTCTCACCATTTTCCCTCTTTGACAGTTTCCTTCTATCTCTCCATTTCATTATTTGACAGTTTCCTTACTTGACTTTAGCTCCAATACAAAGGTTTTTGATAAAAATAAACACTTAAGAAGGTGCATTATCAAGGTATGTTTGAAATACATTCTATTTATATGGTTAGGTTTTGATTTCATTTCATTATAAGTGTACTTGCTAATGATTTATGAATTTTAGTAGTACATTATTCATTTTTTGTGCTTGCACACACACACACACACACTATTTCATAGAATGTAGGGATTTAAGACTACATTCAAGTTATGAGTGATTGAAGAATTAGTGCAGGAAGAAATTGGGTACGAAGTCGGGTAAATCGAGAATTTAGTCGAGTAAGAATTGGAGATAAGTAAGTCGACTATATGGTCGGGTAAAAAGTCGAGTAAGAATATTAAATGAGTCGAGTAAGCATGTTAAATAAGTCGAGTATATGGTTAGGTAAGAAGTCGAGTAAGAATATTAAATGAGTCGAGTAAGCATATTAAATAAGTCAAGTATATGGTCGGGTAAAAAGTCGAGTAAGAATATTAAATAAGTAGAGTAAGCATATTAACTAAGTCGAGTATATGGTTCGGTAAGAAGTAAAGTAAGAATATTAAATGAGTCGAGTAAGCATATTAAATAAGTAGAGTATATGGTCGGGTAAGAATTCGCGTAAGAATATCAAATGAGTTGAGTAAGCATATTAAATAAGTCGGGTATATGGTCGCATAAGAAGTCGAGTAAGAATATTAAATAAGTCGAGTATATGGTCCGGTAAGAAGTCGAATAAGAATATTAAATGAGTCGAGTAAGCATATTAAATAAGTTGAGTATATGGTCCGGTAAGAAGTCGAGTAAGAATATTAAATGAGTCGAGTAAGCATATTAAATGAGTCGAGTATATGGTCGGGTAAGAAGTCGAGTAAGAATATCAAATGAGTCGAGTAAGCATATTAATAAGCCGGGTATATGGTCGGGTAAGAAGTCGAGTAAGAATATTAAATGAGTTGAGTAAGCATATTAACTAAGTCAAGTATATGGTCCGGTAAGAAGTCGAGTAAGAATATTAAATGAGTCGAGTAAGTATATTAAATAAGTCGAGTATATGGCCCGGTAAGAAGTCGAGTAAGAATATTAAATGAGTTGAGTAAGCATATTAAATAAGTCGAGTATATGCTCGGGTAAGAAGTTGAGTAAGAATATCAAATAAGTCGAGTAAGCATATTAAATAAGTCGGGTATATAGTCGGATAAGAAGTCGAGTAAGAATATCAAATAGGTCGAGTAAGCATATTAAATAAGTCGGGTATATAGTCGGGTAAGAAGTCGAGTAAGAATATTAAATAAGTCGAGTAAGCATATTAACTAAGTCGAGTATATGGTCCGGTAAGAAGTCGAATAAGAATATTAAATGAGTTGAGTAAGAATATTAAATAAGTCGAGTATATGGTCCGGTAAGAAGTCAAGTAAGAATATTAAATGAGTCGAGTAGCATACTAAATAAGTCGAGTATATGGTCCGGTAAGAAGTCGAGTAAGAATATTAAATGAGTCGAGTATTAAGGGTCAAGTGATAATAAAAGTCAAGTAAATTTTTTGAACAAGTCAAGTAAGATTTATGTAATTTTTAAAGAGGTCAAGTATTAAGTTCGGTAAGTTCATTGAGTCGAATATTAATATTTTTAAAGAAGTCGAGTATAGAGTCTGGTAAGTTGAGCATTCAGTCGAGTAAGAAGTGAAGGCAATTGAATAAGTTGAGTATCTAGTCGAGTATAAAGTCGGGTATGAAGTCTGGTAAGTTGAGCATTTAGTCGAGTAAGAAGTGAAGGTAATTGAATAAGTCGAGTACAAAGTCGGATATAAAGTCTAGTCAGTTGAGCATTCAGTCGAGTAAAAAGTAAATGTATTGAACAAGTCGAGTATTAAGTTGAGTAATGTTTTAAATAAGTTAGGTAAATGTCAAGTAAGTTTTTTAACACGTCGGGTAAGAGCTACGTAATAATGTTGAGTAAAAATTCCGTAATAAAGTCAAGTAAGTGTATTGAATAAGTCAAGTATTAAGTCGAGTAAATGTCAAGTAAGTTATTTAACACATTGGGTAAGAGATGAGTAATAATGTTCAACAAAAAGTCACTTGATCAAGTTGAATATGTCAAGTATTAAGTCGAGCAATATTTATAACAAATCAAGTAAAAGTTGAGTAATTTATTACAATTAAAGTAAAAGTTATGTAAATTTTTAAAGAAGTCGAGTTAGAAGTCGGGTAATTCGAGTATTTTAATGAGTAAAAAATGAGTTAAGTCAAGTAAGAAGTCGAGTTAGTGTGTTGAATGTCAAGTATTAAGTCAAGTAATTTTTAAAAATAAGTCTAGTAAACGTCAAGTTATAAACAAGTTGAGTAATAAGGTCGAGTAAGTCACTTAATCCATATTTTTTTACTAAATTTTTTGTAATGATGGCAGTGTCTTCACTCATTAATGGCAACTGTACGTGTTCCTATATTGTATAATGGTGAATGGACTCAGGAAAATGGTGAATATAGATTTACCGGTACTAAGATACGAGGTATTAAAGTGCCACATTCAACTACACTTGAGCAACTTGTCGAAAAAGTGGCAGAAGTGATTTCTATTGACCTTTCTGAATTTGTTATTAATATGAAGTTCAAGTTCAAAATATCGTCAGAGCCTTTGCCACCTATGGAAATTTTGAATGATTGTGATGTAGAATTTTTTTTGGAAGAAGCTAATAGCGGTTTCAGAAATCCTCTCTGCATCACTTATGAACGTAGGGTAAATATTATCGAGCCTAATGGCGATATAAGGGCAAAAAAAAGTCCACATGCAAGACACATTTTCTTGGGAGGAGAGTCATTATTATCCAACCGTTGATTTATCAGCTTCCCAACTTGAAGTTGACAGAGTTAGAATAAAAGATGATAATTTTATTCCTCATCCAACCGAGATCCATCTTGATGTCGAAGACATAATGGTACCGAATATTGAAGCACGAACTGTCCATCTTGAAGCCGAAGACATGACACTACCGAATATTGAAGTAAGAACTGATAGTCCACCGGTGTTGACCATAATTCAGCCTCGATGTAGTAACAACTATTTACCGAGACTTGATTTGCTGGCTAGTAGTAATTCAATAAGCACAAATGATTCGTTCCTTAGTGTTGATAATTTAGTATCAAATGAAGTTGATGATGATAGCGATGGATTTATGGAAAGACAACAATTTTCCTCCAAAGAGGTCTTGGAAGGCAAGCTCAGTGCATATGCTATAACAAGAAATTTTGAATATAAAACATTTAAGTCTGGTAAGAGTATACTTGTTGTCACTTGCGTGGATAAAAACTGTAAATGGCGTCTTCGTGTTGTTAAGGTCAATAATTATGGTGTGTTTGAAATTAGGAAGTATTGCCATGTACATTCTTGTTCCCATGATGTATCGAAGAAAGATCATCGTCAAGCTTCTGCGAAACTAATTGCCCAAAATATTCAGTTTAAGTATGACGGTTCATCTTCTTCATCTAGGGCTGCAGACATTAGACAGGATTTTCAGCAACAATATGGTTACAATATAAGTTATCACAAAGCATGGAGAGCAATGGAATGTGCAATGCAAATTGTTCGAGGTTCACCTGAAGAGTCTTACAAATTGCTTCCACAATATATGGCAATGCTTGAGAAAAAGAATATTGGGACTCGAACTTTTCTTGAGGTTGATGACATAAATCACTTCAAGTACTTCTTCATGGCAATAGGTAGTTCTTTAAGGGGATTTTCTTCTTCCATTAGACCAGTTATTGCAGTTGATGGTACCTTTTTCAAAGGAAAATATAAAGGAACTATGTTTATTGCCACATACAAGGATGGTAACAATCAAATTTATCCATTAGCTTTCAGTGTCGGTGATAGTGAGAACGATGCATCTTGGTTGTGGCTTTTCACAAAGTTGAGGGAATCAATTGGGGAAGTTGAAAATTTAGTTTTCATTTCTGACCGCCATCCAAGTATTAAGAAATCTGTATCTACTGTGTTCCCGAATGCAACCTATGGAGTTTGTACATATTACTTAAAGCAAAACCTTAGGGCTCACTTTAAAGATGTTGATGTTGGTGGTATATTTGAAGCAACTTTAAAAACTTATCAACTAACACACTTCACATATTATATGAATAAGATATATAAGATCAGCGAAGCAGTTAGAAAGTATCTTGAGGAGGCATGGATTGATAAGTGGGCACGTTCGCACTTCGACGGACGACGTTACAGTATTATGAATACCAACATTGTTGAATGCATGAATGAGATTTTAAAATTTGATCGATTGTTACTTATTCATAAACTAATGGATAAGATAATTGACAAACTACGAAAGTGGTTTTGTAAGCGTCGTGAAGAGGCTGCGGCTACAAATAGTCAACTAACAAAATGGGCAGATAAGGTAGTGAGAAGTAGACAAATTGTCTCTCAAAATTTTCGAGTGATCAACTTAAATCTATATGAATTTATTGTCAAAGATGGTGATCTTGATGGGCATGTGAATATGTTAGAAAAAACTTGCACTTGTCGGGAATTCCAACTTGAACAATTACCATGTGTACATGTTGTGGCAGTGTGTAGGCATCGAGATTTTTCAATCTATGATTATTGCTCTTATTACTATTCAAGTGATGCATGGGTGTTAGCATATTCTAAGACTATTTATCCTGTTGGTCCTCAAGAGGGGTGGGATGTTTGTGGTGATGTATATGCCTGCGAAGTACATCCTCCTCTAGAAAAGCGGTCAAGTGGGCGTCCAAAAAATAATAGAATACCATCTAGGGGTGAGGAAAAGGTGCCTCGTAAATGCAGTCGGTGTGGTGGTCGTGGACACAATCGACTCAAATGCATGACGCCAATGCCGTTACATGAGTGATACCTTGTTTTAAATTTATATGCAATGTAAGTGTCTCAATTCTTGGTATTCATTTATGTTTTATTTATTTCGTTAATGCTGTTTAAATATGTACTAAATTTAACATTATGTGTACAGGGCTTGACGGAGGATTTAGCTTGTATGTTGTCTTTAAATGGTGGCATCGTAGATTTTTGGGTTATGGCTTGAGTTTTTGGAGCAATTAAAGGACTATGCTAAGTCATTGTATAAGGATTTTCATATTGAAATTGCATAAGGATGAATTTACTAGTTGCTATTTAATGTTTCCTGGATAAGGATCAATTTACTAGTTGCTATTTACTAGTTGAAATTGTATAAGGATAAAATAGAATTGTATTTCATGTTTCCTGAATAATTTAAAGTTGTTGTAGAAAAAAGTCGAGTGCTTCTTGTTATTTACCCAACTACACTGAAAAAGTCAAGTATTTCCCATTATTTACTCAACTTCGATGAAAATAATTTACATTTACTGAACTTCGAGGAGATGAGAATTTTTGTTCAATATTTTGCAAGGTCACATCAAAGTTAAGTATTCTCGACCTCATACCCGACTTGGATGAGTCGAGAATTTTCGTTTAATCTGACGCAATGTTACATTAAAGCCGAGTATTCTCGACCTCATACCCGACTTTAGTGAGAGGAGAATTTTCGTTCAATGTTAGAGAAGATTGCAATATAAGTTGAGTTTTCTCGACTGCTTACCTGACTTCGATGTGGAGAAATTTTATTTAATGTTAGGCAATATTACATTAAAAGTCGAGTTTTCCCGACTGTTGACCGGACTTCGATGAGGAGATTTGTTTAATGTTAGGCAATATTACACTAAAAGTCGAGTTTTCTCGACTATTTAAATTGTCTACCTGACTTCGATGAGGAGAAATTTTTTTCAATGTTAGGCAAGATTACATTAAAAGTCGAGTATTCCCAACTATTTTCTTAAATTTGCTGAAAGAAGTCGAGAGTTAAGTCAATCAGAGGAGAATTTTTTAGGCAAGTGTACATTGAAGTATGGGAATCAAAATACCAGACTTTGATGAAATAAGTTGAGTTACTCGACTCTTTACCTGACCTACATAAAAAAGTATAAAATTTCTTAGAAGACTTAATGCTGACTAAATAATAACAAAAACCAAAATATTTAACTTATTCACACATTTACAACAATACAAGTCATTTTATAAGGTTTTGATTAACATTATCCCAAAAGTTAAACTACAAACTAATACGAAGTCGAGTATTCTTGATTATCCAAAACAATGAACTTCTTGTCATCATCAATCGCACTCCTCTATCAACTTTTTGTCAGAAAACAACCTTGTTGCCACTTGTTTTCGGTATGAGTTAATGCCTGCTTGTGTACAAACGTCATAACAAAAACCCCACAATCATTGCTGCAAGAGATAAATAGAAAGTGATAGTTATTTGATATTACATAACTCAAGGGATAATATAAGAGAGGCAACATATTTCTTATTTGTTTTTTTGTTGTGGGGTGTCTGAAACTCACACAGCCTTCCACTTACAAGTTAGAGAATTATTATCAGAATGTGAAGTATACCATGAGATCCTATCTAGAATCAATGGCATCATAACTACAAACGGCAACAATTCCTTCTCAAATGCACTGTCATTCATATAATCTAATATGGAGTCATACACAAAAGTTATCTCCTTTTGAAGGTCAAATTGTGCTAGTGCCCAATTTTCTTGCTTAGGATGAAGCGGAATATATACCTACAGAAAAAACCATGTAAACCACTAAATGGAGAAAAAAAACTATAGTCAACATGTCAAATAAATATAAGCAACTTACTTTGGAAACATCTTTCCAATGAACAACACATTTAAGTTTTTCACCCTTGGCATAATTTGTCCATACTTTTTCAGGGTTGATCATGTAAACTGAATACAGATGCTCTAACTTTCGCTATCATTACAGAAAACAAAAGTGTAAGTGTCTTATATATTTTATATTTTCCTATATGTTTTATAAATGTAATAACAAACTCACTTGATATATAGTGTCCATTATGGCACAAGATGGGGAGTTGACCAAGCTGTGTCATACAACATAAAAAAAAAAAGAGTCCAAGTGCTGTAGATAATAAACAATAGTTATTATATGCATTGTTTAACATATTCATTAAAGTACCTAACAAAAATTATTACTGCGCTAGATATCCATGATCTTGGTTTGCATAATAGACGGAAGAAGTCTTTATCTGCATCGTGGGCGGGCCACCTTATTGTCAAACTACCATAAAAAATAAGAAATATTATTACATAGCAACTTGAATAAATATAATTAAGCCTAAAACAAGAATAAAAGAAGAAATAAATATAATTAACCCTAAAATTAAAAAAAAAAGAATAAAAGAAACTTACGGCTCCATATTGCCATCACGCATCCAATCATCAAAGTTTATTGGACCTTTTGATTCAGTTACTGCATCCTTTCGTGACTTCTTATAAGAGTCAGTGTAAGGTGTGCTAACATATACTGATTTTTTCTTTTTTTTTTCTCAGATAATGTTGTTCCAATGGAACATAATCTTGTTCTTTGCATCTTTTTTTGTCGTGAAATTTGCTAGAAATTTCATCAATAATGTTAATTACACCATGTACAGGTAGTTGTATTATAGGTAAATAAAGTAAATTTTAGAATTTTGTATATAATTGCTAGTAACTAATTTCAACACGAACTAAATTTAAATTTACCAACCTCAACATCAATTTTATCGGCATCTACATGAGCAGTCCCTGCGGTTTGATAATCATGTGCAGATGGTTGTATTACTGATAAATACAATCAAATTTAGAATTTTGTACATAATTGCTAGTAACTGAATTCAACACGAACTAAATTTAAATTTACCAACCTCAACATCAATTTTATCGGCATCTACATGAGTAATCCTTGCGGTTTGATGATCATGTGCAAGTGGCTGTATTACGGATAAATACAATCAAATTTAAAATTTTGTACATAATTGCTGGCAAGTAAATTCAACACAAACTGAATTTAATATTACTAACCTGATCATCTATTTTATCATGGTCTATATGAGAAGCCACTGAGATATGAGGATCATGTGCAGGTAGCTATATTACAGATAAATATAACATAATTTAGAATTCTTTACATAATCGTAACCAACTGAATTTAACTTCAACTAGATTTAATATTACAAACCTGAACATCCATTTTTATCTATGACTACATCAGAAGCCACTGAGGTAGGAAGATCATGTGCAGGTGGCTGTATTATAAATAAATATAATAAAATTTAGAATTCGCTCGTAATTATTGTTAACGGAATTTAATTTTAATTTTGTCTAAGCCACTGAAGTAAATGTAAAAATATACAAAAAATAAAAATCGCTTCTAAAAGTGTTTAAAATGTTGCAAACCTGATCAATGAGACTATCTTTGGCTGCATTAAAAGATGCTAGAAACTCCTCGAGTAACTTCGTCGTTCTCCATAAGTCTTTTGTAATGTTGTCAAGCTTTGCTTCCAACACATCAATCTTTTGCACCTTTTCCTCGATTTTGCTTAATCTGTCATAAATTTTCTGAAATGTTGGAGCAACATGATCGCCTATGGAGACACGACAAGACCGAGTGACCTACGAACATGTTTTAAGATATAATACTAAGTTAATTTCATAAATAAAAATCTCAAAATTTCTTTAAACAAATCACTAACTTACATTTTTGCTTGTTTTTTCGTGGAACGGTGTTGTCCTCTGAAAAGTAGGTGCATTACGTTGTGAAGGAAAAAATCCTGGGGAGGGTGCATTGAATGGTGTGTGTGAAATATCATCAGTGATGGTTGCATGCCTATCATCCATAACAACATCAACTTGTTGCTGCATTTGCACATTTGAATGTGCAAAATTTGGTTCGATGTTAGGCTCATCACCACTCACAGCATTGAGTTCGCCAAGCTCTTGCTTCCATTCAATTTTCGAAGCCAAGAACCATTGCATGTAATGTTGTGCAATCTCATTACTTCCACCACTTCTGGTGGCATGCAATGTTATCACTACAGTAAACTATATAATATAGATGTTAATTAAATTATACCAAGAAGGTACTAATGCTTTAACTAAATAACTCAAGTTAAACTAAATAATTTATGCTAATGGTTCGCACTTAAATAAGAATGAAACACTTACGGTGTCTTCCTCTTTCAAGGCTTTATTAATTACATCAGCCATAATCTTGTTCTTACAGAACCACTTAAGAATTCTTAGAACCTTTAAATCACCCTTTTCGGTTGCAAATTTTTGGCCGAATTCAGAAAGGACCTCGTATGTCCACACCTGCAATATTACAACACTACATCAATATCATATAAAATTCATGTATTTATTATAAAAATAAATAAATAAGCATTCTCACCTGAAACGCATATGGAAAACCATAAAGGCTGTATTTCTCTTTTGTGTTTGGATTTAATGAACCAATTCTTTTGCTTCTCCTTGTAACTGTGTTCTTCAAGTTTAACATTGTTGCCTCGAATGACAAGCGACCCCATGGATAATTATTAAATTCTTTAAAGTTGTGTAATAGACGAATATGGAGGTCATCAATCTTATTCTTGGGCTCCTTTCCTAGCAACATAGACTCCAAGAAATATAGCATGGCGAACTTGACCATCAAGGTATCATCATTGGACTTGGCTATTGAAAAAGCTTTCTGTAATTATTTTTGAGTAAATTCATGATTGCCCCCCATGAACACTTCACATATACTATCAGTACTGTCTTTCTCATGTACTAGAAGATCATGTTCTTTATGGGATTTCAATCCCGTAATTAAGGCAAACTCAAGCATAGAAAATCTACACTCTTTTTGTCCTATTTTGAAGTACATTGCCTTATCAGTTGATCTCACATACCATAATAATAATGCATGAACAATTTGGCCAGCGAATTTGAGATCTTGAAGGTACACAAAATGACCAAAGCATGTTTCCTTAAACACTTCATATTGTTGCTCTGTGAGACGTTGCTTTATAAGTAAAAGTGCCTTTAGTGATAACATATTAGACACTTTTACTAAAACCTCCTTCTGATCATCGTTATCTAAATTATCATCGGATGGCATGGTTTTTTTTTGTATATAGTCTAGAACCTACATGATCAAGTAAAAAGTTTTATCTAGAGGTTAAATGAGTTATAAACTAATCATATGAAGCCTGATAGTAAACAATTCAAATGTTATTAGGCTAATAACATGCCAACAACTATTTTCCAGCTCATAATTAAACTCTAACCCTGATTTTAGAACACAATACATATAGATTCTTACACTACAATCCTTAATTTCATAAATTTACAGAACAATATGTTTATAACAACATTCAAAACAATAATCAATAAAAGGCAAATCCAATGAACACAATCAAATAACCTTTAAAATTGAATCATAATGTTTCAAAACTAAACACATCCTTTCTCCAACCGCAAAGCAAAAATTGGGAAAACTAACCCACATGATTCTTTAATCAACTTTTCTTTAACCATATTGTTGCCAAATCTTAATTGTTGCACTCAAACAAAAAAAAAGAATACACAATCCATAGAGGAAATAAAATAAATTTGAAGTTCTTCAAATAAAAATATGTTGTCTAACATTTGTTTTTGTATGTCTCTTCGTGATATATTGTATTACATTGTTCATGTTATACTTCTAATTCTTTCCATTTTCAATAATCCCATAAATTATACCCAATTCACTAAATCACTTACTACTTTCAAGCAAAACCCTAAAATTTTTCTTTGAATATTTGTAGGAGAAAGAAGAAAATGAAAATTAATTACCTAGTAATCAATGACGGAGGCAAGACAAGGTGATGGTGACACAGCTGAGGCGATGGTGATAACTGAAGTGCAGAATGGGTAGAGAGCCGCTTGTTCTTCAAGGAGTTTTCTCTCTTATTTTGTTTACTCGACTTTGTGATTTTGGGTGGGAATCGATTCTGTTTTGTTGGCTTTTATTAAGGTTATTTTTGTATTTTCCCTGATCTTTTTAAGTATATATGTGTAAAGCTAGCAATTTTAATATATGGAGGTATATTTTAGGTATTTTGAGGGAAACCAGTAATATCCCACGCAATTTGCTCTATTGATATTTTATCAAAAATGGATTATAAAGAGCTTTGATGGAGATTGTTAGGGAGAATTTTGTGGGGCAGGCACGCCAGGATCCACTGGATCGCACAGCCGCATCAACAAATTTTTCATTTAAAAAAATATAAAATTACATTATTTTAATTTATAAATCCCATCACACCTGCCAAATTAGCGTGCAGGCGCGCACCACCTCAGCCTTTTCCCAAATTGTTGGGGACTGCAGACTGCAGCTCACGGTTGAATTTTCCCCGTAGCGTTCTGGACGTACGCCAATATTTTTAGTCAGCTTTTAACTTTAAGCCTTTGTTTTATAAAATTATTTCACCAGCAGATTACATGTATTTTGGCAAGTTTACATTGTGAAAGAAAGACACGGTTCAATTCAGTCGTATCTTGTTAAAGCATATGCATTCGAAAGGCACAAATTGGTGGTCTAATCTATTGTAAAGCCTTGTACTTCATTTATATGATTCTGGTCATCAGTGTCTTTTGCTTATTCTTTCGCTTTTCCTTTCGTTAGTTATTGCGGAAACGCGTTTGAGTAGTCATCAAAATTTGCATCAAATGTTGTGGCAATGAACAAATACAAAGAAGAGAAATGGGATTTGAAGCAAATGTTGTTGTACATTCACAAGTGAAGTGTGAAGCTAACATTTCCTTGCATCTTCAGTTATTTCCTTGGTCGGTGTTAGAGTAGCTCACTATGCTGAACAGAAGAAGGAGAAAGCTAAGATGAAGAAAATACAGAGCAAGCGTGCTAGCAGTGCCAGCTCAGCAAATTAGTTAAAGTTTGTTACAAGCACACTGTGCATTGTTCTGAAGTTTAGTTAGCCTGATAACGATTAGCTTTTAGATTAGTTAAAGTTTTAATCGTCATTCAGAAATGTGTATAAATAACTGCTGCACTGATATCATTAGTTAAGTTGTTGAGAAATAAAGTTCGTTCAGCATTTCCAGAACTTTCAGTCTATTTTCTCAGTAACCAAACAACTTCATCTCACTTTCTTTCAGTCGGTACTAAAGTCAAACTCATTTCACCATAATATTCAAGTCAATATTTCAACATTCTTTTCTCTCTTCAATCTGGTCAAAGGTTTTAATTCACTCGTATCTTGCTAAAGCAGATGTAATAATCTCACTTACTTTGTTCAAAACTAGCTAGATATAGTATAGCAACTCATTTGAATGATGTGCTACAAATCAAAGTGAAACTTGAAGGAGATATTCCAACATGCGGGCTCTAAAAATAATTTGTGGTATGCTGGAAGTTTTAGTTTATAGATTTAAAGCTCACTCCAAAGATTTATTAATATTAATTGTAATTTGAATATCAGTAATATATCTGTTTCTATCTATATTTTGTTAAAAGTGGATTATAAAGAGGCCAGATGAGGATTGTTGATGACTGCAAGCCGCAGGCCACGATAAGAGAGTGACCTGAAAATGTCTAGCCAAAAGCTAAAAGCATTTTCATTTTGTTATTTTTCATTTTCAGAAGCAGAAAACACTTATAAAGACAAATTAGATGGTAACTTTTGATGTCACGTGATTTGCACATGATGCAGGTAAGTCAGCTGTTAATTTCTCTTTGTTTCAATGTCTTTGGACGGTACTAGATTCACAAGCAGATAACATGTATCAACAGGTAATATTCTCTCACTTGCTTTTTTCAATCCATGCATGTTTTCTCATTGACAGGGCACGTGAAAATGCGCAGAATTTTCATTCTGCTTATCAAGTTGATGGTGTATCAAAGACTTAGTTTTCTAACATTTCCATGTGTGTATATACAAATCATATATTTGCTAGACAGCCAGAAAAACTTCAAGAGAGCAACAATTGACAGGTCAATCTTGTGAGTGTTTCTCTTGCAGTTAATATTAATAATGAAAATGCTTTTGATGAAGTTGTCATTGTGGATTGGCATAGCTTTGATTCAGTTACACGGATACAAAGCATGCTTGCAAACAGCCAGGATTGCTCTGTTGGAAATCAAGAGCTTCTTCATATCAGCCAGTGATGTTGGATATGATGACGACATTCTTTCTTCATGGTTTGATGATGATGGAATGTCGTCTGATTGTTGTAACAATTGGGAGGGAGTTAAGTGCAACGCCACCACCCGACGGGTGACGCAACTCTCACTCAATCAGAAAACAAAAAGCAACTACTTTGATTATAACTCTTATTCTTATGGAGTTTCCCTTTTGAGTATGTCATTGTTTCACCCTTTTGAAGAATTGCAGTGCCTTGACTCATATTACTCATTCATAATTATTTTGCCAGTGACTAATTAATGATAATAATTTATATGCACTTGCAGCTTACGACAGCTTTGGGAGTTTGAAACAGCTGAAGATCTTAAATCTTGGTGGTAATTTCAACGACAACATATTTGAAGACACTAACTTCAATTACCACTCTAAATCTTCGTTCCAATAACATTGAAGGTTCTACAATCAAGCAAGGTATATTTTTCTGACGCCAGCAGAAATGCATGTCAGGCAAGTTAATCTCTTAAAATATTTATGTCTATTGTTTTGATCAAAATTAATGTTTACTGAGAAACTTGCAAGTGTTGGATCTAACCTAGAACCTCAATCTAACAAGCGGCTCTTTAAGAAGGCTAGGTAAGCTACTGAAATTACCGATCTATCACAACGATCACAGTCTTCTACAATAATTTTATAGTAACATTTTGCTTTATATTGTTGTAGGATTGGCATATTTGACAAACTTGAAAGCAATTGGTCTTCGTGGTTGTGGAATAACTACACTTCAAGGTATTCCGCAACAATCACCCCTTCCTACTTACTTTCCTAGTCCTTTTGGCAATGTTATGGCCCTTTATTTTTCAATATTTTTTCTAGTAAATCAGCTTAATTGGATCTTAACTAATCACTTTATAATAATTTTGTAAGTCTAATTTGAATTCCCTTTCTTCATTCTTTTGATTCTCGATGCATAATTGACTAATTCTAACTTGATCAAATTTCAAATAGAACCACTGCTTTCTTTAATAAATTTTAGTCCTTAACATACTCTATCACTATTTTCTAACATAACCTGCTCTTTTCTTTCATTCTTTCTTTTTTTCTGATTTTTTTTTAAATCAACAATGATATCTATCTTCATTTCATTACTTATAGTTTTGAATGAAAAACGTTTTTTTAATAGCTCTTACATTTCAATGCTTTTGAAGTATTATTTTTATCTATACATCAAAACTGGAAAAAAAAAATCTAAATCTAACTAATATGACATTTACCTTATGTTCATTAATTAATTCTTGATACAGGATTAGCTAATTAAATTCAAATACTTGGAAGCATTGAATTTGAGTAGTAATAATAATATAAACAGTTCTCTAGAAACATAAAGTGAACAATTTACACAGAATTGTTATGTTGAAACATGATAATTAAATATTTGCATCACTGATACACCACCTTCCTAATGATTTGTTGATCAAAGTACTTGGACAAAATTATATATGAAGACCAGTTCGTTTTTCTTTTTCTTTTTCTTTGAATGCTGAGGAATAAGGTGGTTGGCAATTTCCCAATTTGGTTGTTCCAAAACAACACAAGATTAAAATATTTGTCTTTGGCGAACAACTCACTCTCATGAATTTTTCATCTACTTCCCAATGCCAAACACGATATGCTTCGTCATCTAGATATTTCCAATAACAATTTCACTGGAAAGCTAACACGGAATATGGGTATTGTTCTTCGGAAACTAATTTAATTGGATATTTCAAAAAATATTTTTGAAGGAGATATTTCTTATTCAACAGGTAAGATGAAAGGGTTATATATGCTGAATTTGTCTAGAAATAATTTTTCAGGACAATTACCCCGACCTATGGTCTCTGGTTGCGTCGCTCTAGATTTGTTAGACCTATCAAATAACAATTTCTTTGGCCAAATTTTTGCCAAATATATGAACTTGACCCATTTGCATTGGTTATATTTTGACAACAATAATTTCAGTGGGAAGATGGATGATGGTTTGAGGAGCTCCACTTCATTAGAGGGGTTAGATATATCCGACAACATGTTATCCGGTAATATTCCTAATTGGATTGGTAACATCTCAACTCTTAGGGTTCTTTTTATGTCAAAAAATTATTTGGAAGCTAATATTCCAGTCCAACTCAACCACCTTAAAAGTCTTGAGCTTATAGACATCTTTGAAAATAGTTTGTCTGGGTCCATGGTATCTTCCTTCAATCTTTCATCAGTGAAACACCTTTATTTGCAGAAGAATGCTATTACTGGGTAAATTCCAAATGCATTGTTTAGAAGCTCTAAATTAATCACTCTAGATTTGAGGGATAATAAATTCTTTGGTAGGATTCCCTATCAGATCAATGAGCTTTCGAATTTGCATGTTCTTCTTTTAAAAGGGAATTCTCTACAAGGACATATTCCTAATGAATTGTGCCAGTTAGCAAAATTACCTATCATGGATCTTTCAAATAACATGTTTAGTGGGTCAATACCTTCATGCTTGGGTAACGTGTCATTCTGGAGAGAATGAACTAATTATTATTTGTATGACTATGGTTTGCTTGATAAACTCCTATTGGCGTAGACGGTGGTTCTATTTCATTGATGAATGTATCAATGTATGTGTTTTGCTAAAATTCTTAATTTGGTTCTAAAACTATGCTCAAGTTTCGAAGTTCCTTCGAGTGGTTTCGTTAAAATTAGACTTATTGTTTCTTCTGCAGTTTCTGTTGGTTGCAAATATAAATTTAACAACTTCCTGTTGTATCTCGAACGTGCTTGTGTTGATTGAAAGAACCTGAGACTCGAAATGCTACAATCCGAAGGAGCAATTTTCCCAAATACTATGTTGATTGTAATATCAACGGGATCTCGCGGTGCCGCCGATATTTCTGTGTAGAACAGCGACTTGGAAGCCATGGCAGTAACGTTTGGAACCTGGGACTCTTCTTTTGAAGATGGAAAAACTCCATTTGCCAAATCGAAAAATGTTTTTCTAGAATTAATAACAACCACCATTAAATAACAATAGGATGGAAGAACTGCACATATCAAAATAATGGTTTCTTCTCACTCTGTTCAAGGTGAATGGGGAAAACAATAATTATCACTCTTTGCTGCCCGTCATCTCTGAATTTCTAAAGATGTAGCAGCTTTACCAAGCAACCCTCCATCGTTGCCTACTAACTAAACAAGCTGGCCCAATCTCTGGCCTTAAATAGTTCAGAATCTTCTAAATTTTGAATCCTGTATGTGATCTGTATAAGCATGTTAGATTTCTATTATACATATATATATATATATATATACATATGCTAGAAATGGATGTTATAATTGGTGCCTTCAGAGTTGACCAATTAAAGTACAACTTTACTCTGTATTCAGTAAATTTGTGTACAGCCCTGACTTGTATATACAAGTTTTTAATAATAACTTATGAATATGAATGTATATAAACTAATTTTCTTTAATTGGGTAAATAGATTTTCTTTAATTGGGCCTAAAGTAATATTTCAAAACCCCATAAACAAAAAACTAAAATAAGTTTTATATATAAAGCGAATTAAAACAGAAAGCACTTACCATTGCTTTGCACAAGCTCACGGGCATGAGAGGAAGACAATGGGAAAATTTTTCATGATTTAGGATTTTTCCAAAATTGAGTTTGGTCTTTCATAACTTGGATTCGAGAGTCATTCTAGGGTATTTTTATCCCTAAGTTCATTTGGAAATTCATTGGAGAGGAATTTAAATGTAGGAAGTGTGGAGAAAGGATTTGAGTGAGAGGGAAGTGATTCAAGCTGTCAAGTTGAATTTCTCACCAAATGGAGTAAGATTTCTATCATTTTATCTTTACCTGAAATTGCATTTACATGAAAATAAAATTAATTTAAAGATTAGTATACTTTTATTATAGTAAGGGCTCCCAACAAATGGGTGTAGTCCGTCCCAAGCTTATTTTAGTAATTGGTGGATCATTTTAGGTGGACAAAGGCACCAAGGCATTAGAGCCAAAATGTGTAGCCCTCACTATTTCCTCAATTCGGTATGTAAATAGCTTATTGTTATCTATTATGTTTGGGTAGTTCATGGTCAATAATGAGATTGGTGATAATGTGGATTATTGATTGGTATTATAGGATATGGAAATTTAATTATTGAGCTGGAATATGGAATTTTGAGCATAAGGTGTAATTGATGGTTTTGATAGTATTAGGGTAATTTTTATTTACAAATAATGGATTCGAGAGTTATAAGCTATGGGATAAATATTCATTGTGAATCATATCACATAAAATTAGTTGTATTTCTTATGTTGGAAAGTAATTATGACATTTCCTTGATATAAAAGGAGCCACGAACATCAATCCGCAGACATCAACAATAACCAAACTTGAGCATCGTCGTTGTTAGTTACATCTGTAACCCAAGTTATGACCTTTGGAAGATACCCTACTCATTGTACGCAACCATCCTACATCATGCCAAAGTTAGTTACATGGGACACGCGTGATGTCTTCGTTAATGGTCTTGATTCACACACCTAAGAATTATGTTCAGCCTTGCACTATTAATATCACTTATAAATTATGATCCATGAAATCCTCTGCTTTTAGTTTCTCTGCACTCTTTTATCATAATTATTTTTTTTAACATTTTCTCTATAAGCCAAAATTGGCGTTCAACAATTAATAAGAGTTGTAACAGAGGAAAATCCTCAATAACATCCAATCGAGGAGAAGACGAAGATGAATCCTTTGGTTGAACTCGTATTGGCACTGGCCACGGTTTTCTTTCATTGATGCATGTACTGATTGTTGTTTATATTGGCTTTTGAAATCTGTATATTTCATCCGTGATCTTGCCAGGCCATAGTTTACCGTTATCCTTCTTTTATGTGTAATTGAACTTTTATGTATTAATTTTTATTTCATTGCTTTCAAGCTCGGTTCTTGAAAAATATACTAATTTTTATGCCTTGTGCAATTCATTTGCTATATGAATCTGACGAATTTCTCGTACCTGAGGTCTTAAGACCAGAGTGAAGGCCTGAATATTTCATGTACAGGTGCCTGTTGGTGATTTTGATTTAGAATTATGGATTTTGAATGTTCAACCTTGCGCATTTGCACTAGGAATATCAATTAGGACATGACGAATGAAATCCTCTGTTTTTAGTTTCTCTGCCCTCTTTTACTTTCTTTCACAGTTACATTTTTCCTGTAAACAAAAATTTGTCTCTAAGTTTTCATTCACATATTTGTAATTTATCGTTAATGTTAAAAAATTAAGTGGCTAAAAACATCCAAAAGTTGCGTGCAATTGTCATATTATGTTAATGATGAATTAGCTTATTTTTCTTTAGCTTTCCTCTATCTTTCTTCGAGTACTGATATTTGAACACTATCAAGAAACCACCAAGATAAAAAAAAAAATCAGTACTGTTTACTGTATCTTTCTTTTATGAGTAGTTATGCCTTGTTGTGCACTTCATTTGCCATATGAATCTGAAGAATTTATTGTGCATTGTGTTCTTAAGACTATGGAGTGAAGGCCTTAACAGAATTAGCTCAAGGTGGCGCCAACATTAGTTACATGTGACACGCGGGACGTCTCTGTTAATTATTTTGATTCACACGCCAAAGAATTATATTGAGCCTTGCACTCTTTTCTTTTATTTTTTGAACATTTTCTCTGTGAACAAATTTTGGTTTCTAAGTTTTCCTTCACATACCTGTAATTTATCAGCTTATTTTTCTTTAGCATTCCCCTCTTTTCCTTTTCATTTTACTTTACTTTTCCTTCATTCAAATTCTTTAACTGTGCGGCTGTGGTCCTCAAACTCAATTATGATATTTACTAGTCGTGCGTCGAATGTGGCTCTGATTGATGATACGATTGCTTGGTTGTGTTCATAAACTTGACTATGGGTTAACATTAACACACACCCTCCATGTTCCATCAACCAGCAAAACCGGAACTGTGCATAGACTCATGCTTTCTCTCCCGTACCCTTTTATGACCCCTGTCCCCAGTTAGTTGACAGAATACGTCAATTGAAGGTTGCCTTGCAGTGTGCGTGTTTGATTTTAATTATTGTAGAATAAGGACTCCCTGATCACAAGTCAATGAAATTGCAGAAAGTCTATGATCATTGAATGCCAATTCCATCTTACTGGCGTAGACTATGGTTTAATAAATATTTCGTAAATTTCCTCATCGCTTCCTATGTCATAATGATATTGGTGTAGCCGGTGATTTTAGATAAACTCATACCGGTGTACATTATGGTTTTATTATTAATTGATGGACGAACCAATTCATGTTTCTAAAAAAAAGAAAGAAAGAAAGAAAGAAAATCATATTGGCTTGTATATTTTATTGCAAAATATACAAGCCCTTGTACACACCGGATAAATTTCTACCAATACTGTACTATACTTGTAAAGAGAGTTCAAAGAGCCATATTAGCACTTCCTGGAACTATATTATTCATCAATTTTTTTATAATAATATTTTTTATTTTTTTATTTTTTATTTTTTTGGTTTGAGCACTTCAAATCTACAATGGTTCGTGTTCATGAAGGGGCTGGGTTCGTGTTCGTGAAGTGGTTTCGGTCCGACGATAACGACTCGGCGTTGGGAGTCAAGAGGAGAACCGGGCTAGGTTCGTCATTCTTTATTGATTCTCCTCTATCGCATTTGCATTGTTTTGACCAAGACATCAAGTATGTATATATATAGAGCATGCGTTATTCTCTCACCTATGTATGGTGCTATTTCACTCAATTCTCAAACAAGTTGGTTTCTCTGAATCTCAAAGAAATGGAACAAACTTTCATCATGATCAAGCCCGATGGGGTCCAAAGAGGCTCGTTGGTGAAATCATCAGCAGATTTGAGAAGAAAGGTTTCTCTTTGAAGGGTTTGAAGCTTATGACTGTGGACCGCCCTTTTGCTTAGAAGCACTATGAGGATTTGTTGTCAAAGCCTTTCTTTGGTGCGCTTATTGGGTACATAACCTCTGGTCCTGTCATTGCTATGATTTGGGAGGGTTATGTACCCTATGTTCCTGTAATATAATATTGAATTTTTAAAAAAAATAATAACTATAAAAATATTTTAATTAATTATTATAAATTTTAATTAGATAATTTTAAATAACTAATAATAATAAAAGATTAATAAATTATAATGAATTATAATTATAATAATATTATAATACATAATAATGAAATAATTTCATACTGATAATAATAACAACAAAATTATAAATATAATAATATTTTTACTAAATAAGAATATAATAAAATATTAATAATAATAACTTATTATTTTAATGATAATTATAAAGTTTGATTACAATAATATTTTCACAAATAATAATCATATAACAAAATCATGAAATTAATAAATAATAACAATAATGAATTAGTAATCATAATTATAATACTATTTTAATAAATATTATTACGATGATGATGATTATTATTATTATTATTACCACCAATTGACAAAAATCAACAAACGGCATTTAAGTAAATCATGATAATTCATTCCGATTTCAAGACAAATTAAACACATCAATGGAAATGAATCTCATTCCGACTTCAATTTCTACGGCTTAAATAAATAACTTATTCTTATTCACATTCTTGATTTTGATTGTAGCCCGTTCCGATTACTTATTAGTAAATGCACCATGAGCACATTATTATTTTCTTCTTATGTTTTTAATTTGTATCAACCAACCACCAAAAGAACAGAAAAATTTATACAAAATTACCACTATTGCCATTTGTATTTATTTTTGTATTGTCATTTCATAAGTGTAATTCTATCTTTTTAGTAGATGACTAATATGAATTGTAAACTTAAGGCGAAAAATGAATAAATGATAAACTTAGGACGGACAATTGATAACTTTCCTTATCTAAATTCTTAATCAATTTTTGTTTTATAGCATCGGCCGTCTCCATCAATTGGTAGAGGAAAAATAGTAGACAGCCACTTGTTTGTTGCTTAATTTGAAAGTCAATCAGCTTTAATTTTCCCGTAGTTGTAAATATATGGGAAATTAGCTAAATTGAACTCGTATACATCTGTCCCAAGTTCATATGAAATTTCTGTTTTTGTCATTTCAAGTGATTGTACTAGTAGTCGAGTTGCAGATTGAGAGCAATCGAAACTTAATTCCCTTATTAAGGTTTATCAATATATTTGATTTTAATAGCTTTGATTCAAATGCATGAACATGAAGGGCCACAAAAGCTTCAAATAACATTTATTTGTTTGTCATTTTAGAGTACATCACACTTTTATGAGTAATTAAACTACTAAATTAAACTTATCAAACATCCAATCAAATTCTTTACAAAACATATAATTTAATAGATTAACTGATAATCCAATGTAATCCCAAATATATGGATAAATTATTTAAACTCTTTCACACAACTTTTATTTTATTAGTTACGACTATCTCCATCAAATTGTTGGAGAAAATATAGTTCGCACTCGCTTGTTTGTTGGCTTAATTCGAGAGTCAGTGAACTTTAATTTTATTTTTCACGGAGTATTAGTGAAGTTCTTTTTCTCCTGGGTCGATGTTGCAATATATATGGAATTTCAAGCTTACAAGTCTTCACTAAAGACAGGCTTCAAGATAGCGATGTTATAATGTATTGACAATTAATGTTTTGTCTTTAATAACCCTCTAAAACAAAAATAAGATAATCAAGTATTTTTATTACTTGATGTCTCTAAGATGTTTCATTTTCGTTAGGTTGGGTGGTTGGTAATCTTCAGCCAATCAAGTTGCAAGGTCCACGATGATAAATGTTTAGTATAAATATTGAAGTTTCCTCCTTGCAAATTTTATGTTGACCAATTGAAAAGTTGCTTTGCAATGGAAAGTACTTCCTTTGTCAAGTTCTTGTTAATTTCACTAATTTGGATTATTGTTTTGATGAATGAAATGCATGGATTCAAAGCATGCTTGCAAACAGAGAGGACTGCTCTGTTGGAACTCAAGAGCTTCTTTATATCAATCAGTGATAGGGAATATGAAGGCTCTATTCTTACTTCATGGGTTGATGATGGAATCTCGTCTCATTGTTGCGATGATTGGGAGGGAGTTAAGTGCAACGCCACCACACGCCGGGTGATGCAACTCTCACTCAATGGGACAAGAATGTTCAACTTCTCTGATTATAGCTCTTATTCTTATGGAGTTTCCCTTCTGAATATGTCAGTGTTTCATTCTTTCAAAGAATTGCAGAGCCTCGACTTATCTGATAATTGGCTTAAAGGCCTCTATGAGAACAAAGGTACATGTATAAGTATATGTATATATTTCTCGTGCATATTATAATATTAATACTTCATATGCATTTTCATTCAAAAACAAAATACT
The DNA here is from genome assembly GCA_029618585.1 of Citrus australasica. Taxonomy (NCBI): domain Eukaryota; kingdom Viridiplantae; phylum Streptophyta; class Magnoliopsida; order Sapindales; family Rutaceae; genus Citrus; species Citrus australasica. Next base: position 1,036,952 of record JARCIV010000269.1, on the reverse strand, counting down.
TCATATGCATTTGCAGCTTACGATAGCAATGGGAGCTTGAAGCAGCTGAAGATCTTAAATCTTTGTGACAATTTCTTCGACGATAGCATATTACCATATTTGAATACACTAACTTCACTTACCACTTTGAATCTTGGTTACAATTGCATTGAAGGTTCCAGAATCAAGCAAGGTATATACATTTCAGGCCAGCAGAAATGCATGTTAGGCTCGTTAATCTCTTAAAATATGTACGTAAATTGTCTTGATCAAAATTTAATGTTTTCTGAGCAGGATTAGCAAATTTGAGATACCTGGAAGTATTATTTCTAGACGGAAACATCAATCTAACAAGTGGCTTTTTAACAAGGCTAGGTAACCTCAGACATCAAGCTTGCATCTACTGTATCATGTTTTACTGTAATGGACAAATCCCCACACGATCTTCATGCAAGATTGCCCCCTTTTGGACATTGATTGTAGCTTGAGTGTGTAAATTTGAATCAATGAGATGGGGTATTGCTCCAACAGCTTTAAAAATTGAGACATCAACAAATTGGTTATGAAGCAAAAAGGCCTTCCGATCTCTAACCCCCCTCTCCTCTTCAGTTTTGCAAGGAAGCCTAGCCAGTAGAGCAAATTCCGTCGCCCATGGTCGTAAATCATGTTCTCCATCTCTTCCCTGGTCTTGGCCATTGCCACCCCAATTCTCATCTTCTACTGGTAGGCATGGGAAATTTGATGGAGACTCAGCAACAGATGGAGGTACTAGCCATGTATTAGCTCGAAATCCATAGGGAAGATTACCAAACTGAAGAAGGATAATGAATATACTATATCAGTAAAATCAAGTTAAAATCACATTTGAATTGGTAATAAACTATGTCAGCACAGAAATTGTTACCTTATTATGTTCAACAAAAGCTTTCATTAGGGATTCATATGCCTGCATCACGCATAATGACCATAATTATTAACAAAACAATTGATGGGTAAGCTAATTGAATTTGCAGAGGAAAAAAAGATGCATTCAGGTAAAAAAGAAAAAAATAATCTGTAGATTCAACTATTGAGTACCCACATTGGCAAAAGCTCGACTGAGATTTTGCAGAAGATCCACCAGGGAGTTGCTTTGGAAAAACTGCTTTCCCAAAGTATAGAACCCTTTTGCTGATGCAACTACTTGTATAAGCTTTCCATTGCAGATTTTTGTCTGTAAGCACAAAACACAGTTTCCCGCACTTTCAAATACTCACATTACTTACAAAGACATGAAAATAATCCATGCATTCTTATTAATTAGCAGACAATGATTATTAAATCTTTAACACTCATTGGCCAATTCATCAGCAAAAATAACGAGTTGAATAACTCTACAATTAATTAGTCCTTAAACAACAAACAACAATAATCAGAACTTTATATTAAATGGCACCTGAATTTCAAAATAATCACCGTCGCGCTTGTCTCCTTCTTTGCGTTCACATTTTCTCAAATCTTAAAAATCAAAATTATTAAAAAGTAAAATCAACAAACAAATTTCATATTCAAATAAATCACATATATTTATATCATTTTCCTCCTTCTTTTTTTCTTTTTTGATCAACCATGTAAGAAACGAAGACAAATAAATAAATGAACATTAGGCTTACTTAAGATGGGGGGAGTGAGGTGAGAGAAAGAGAAGAAGTCATAAAACTCGGAGAGTTTCGGCGTCGGGTGAATGGCCGCCATGTCCAGACTCGGAGAAACCGCCGATGAAACTGGCGATGACGTGGCGCGGGGCCCGCTTCGGTTATCTGCTGCTGCTGTTGCTGCTCCATCAGACAGAGCGGCAGAGTTTGGTGAAGGCGGGTGGGGCCTACTGCCGTTCTTTTTGGCACATGACTCTAACGGTGGCGGCAATCGGGAGTTTCTGGACTTGGAGAACCGTGTGGTGCACGCGACGATGTTGAGAAGCCGCCGCACGTGTGCCACGGCCTGAGATTCCTCGGTGTATTCCTATGCGAAGGACAGTGCCAAAAATGTAAATAACAAGGAATTGCCGGGCAAAGTTTTTTTTCTTTTATTATTTTAGTTATTTCTATTAAATATTAACTTAATTATAAGTAGAAAATAATTATAGCACTAAACTATTCGTCAAACTTATTTTTGAAAATATTTTTTATAATTAAAATACTTTTAGATTAAATTATAATTATAAGCACTAAAAAATAATAAAAAATAAAATTTTCACTCTTTTGATAATGTGGTAAAAAACATCGATTGTTACTTCATGAAGTCAAATAATTGCAATAACTCATGAAGTATTAATGAAGTCCATTTATATAGTTAATTTTTACTGATTATATAATGAAGTGATGCACTCAATCTAAGGCGGCAGTTGTATAAAATGTATAGTGGAACAAAAACAAAATGTTCTCAAGTTGCACTTATTTATGTCTTAAAAAATTTTCCACGAGTATATAACTTCATTGTAATCTCCGACCCATTCAAAATATTTCTTTATTGCCTAAAACAGTCAAATCATTCTTCTTTTTTTCTATTTTTACCTTTCAGGAGATGTATTATATTGATTAAAAATATGAACAAGTTTTTCTGATTTAAGCAAATCTTCAATATCTATATCATAAATTTAATTGATGAAAAGAGATTATGGAAAAATAGGATAAAATAATAAACATGGAGCAGTAAAAAGGATGTGTTGTTTTTTGTGCAATAAAAGGAAAATAATATTTTTTTCTTCTTTGGTTTGCACAAGTGAGATGAGAGGGAGAGAGTGAGAGCATCTATGAAGCAAAAAATTATGGCATCAAAACAGAGGCAAGGGACTAGATGCTTGCATTTTAAGTACCCCCCTCAAGATTGGCAAAATTTTATCATTTAATATTAAACTAATAATGGTCCTAGATGTCACCTGCGTATACTATAACTTCTGAAATTTCTAAAGTTTAGGCCAGTTACTTAAATGCACGTTATTACTGTACTTTTGACATGAGAGAGCTTCACCTACCTTCAACTATTCTGAGCAAACATGGTTTCAGAGTAACAACCTCTACTCTATCATTCAATCTTTGCCCCTTGACCTGATAAAATAATAAAAATATTGTATTAAAATCATAAAGAAATAAACGAATAAAAATAAGGTGGAAAAAAATAGTATGTAGTGTTTAATACCATTATTCATAATCATATACAATAAAAAAAAAAGGGGAAGAGATAATAAAATATATATACCTCGTGAGAGAGAGAATAATTTGTGAGGTGGCAAGTTTCTACATTGGAAGCCAACAATTTTTTCACATCAAGTATCTTGTCAGTGGAGATGCCCTTTGAGCAAATTTCAATTAAAAAAAAAAGTTGATTAATTAATAATTCATTTATATTTATAAAGTTTTAAAAAATAATATGCTAATCATAGCTGGTGAGGGCAAAACAAGAAAGTATTAATGATAAGTATAAATGTCAATGAACATAACGAAGCTATAGAGCAGAAGCACAATCAAACATGCAGGCTAAAAATAATTGAATAAATATATGTAACATGCAGGCTAAAAATAATTGATGGTGTTGTGGAAGTATGAATTCTTAGATTTACAGCTCGGTCTAAATGTTCATTAAGTAAAATTTAAAAATCAGCATTATATATATTTTTACTAATATTTGAATAAATATATGTATCCTTTTATCAAAAATGGATTATAAAGAGCTTTTATGGAGATTGTTAGGGAGAAACTCTTGTGGGGCCAGCACGCAAGGATCCAATGGATCGCACAGCGGCATCAACAAATTTTTCATTTAAAAAATATATAAAATTACATTATTTTAATTTATAAATCCCATCAGACCTGCCAAATTAATGTGCAGGCGCGCGCCTCCTCAACCTTTTCCCGGATTGTTGGGGACTGCAGACTGTAGCTCACGGTTGAATTTTCCATGTAGCGTTCTTGACGTACGCCAATATTTTAATCAGCTTTAACTTTAAGCCTCTGTTTTATAAAAATTATTTCACCAGCAGATTACATGTGAAAGAAAGATATGCCTCAATTCACTGGTATCTTGTTGAAGCAGATGTTTTCAAAAGGCACAAATTGGCGGTCTAATCTATTGTAAAGCCTTGTATTCATTTACATGATTACTGTCATCAGTATCTCTTGCTCATTCACTCGCTTTTCCTTTCGTTAGTTATTGCGGAAATGCGAAAAGAAATGGGATTTGAAAACAACTCTCACAATCCGGCTGAGACGCCGCAATTTCCTTATGCAGCAAATGTTGTTGTACGTTCACAAGTGAAGTGTGAAGCTAACATTTCACTGCCAATAGCCATGCACGTCAAACTAACCAATTAATTTGCATCTTCAGTTATTTCTTCACTTGTACGTTCACAAGTGAAATATTTCAAGTCAATATTTCAACATTCTTTTCTCTCTTGAATCTGGTCAAATGTTTTAATTAACTCGCATCTTGCTAAAGCAGATGTAATAATCTCACTTACTTTGTTCAAAACTAGCTAGATATAGTATAGCAACTCATTTGAATGATGTGCTACAAATCAAAGCGAAACTTGAAGGAGATATTCCAACATGCGCGCTCTAAAAATAATTTGCGGTATGCTGGAAGTTTTAGTTTATAGATTTAAAGCTCAGTCCAAAGAATTATTAATATTAAGTGTAATTTGAATATCAGTAATATATCTGTTTCTATCTATATTTTGTCACAAGTGGATTATAAAGAGGCCAGATGATATGATTATGATATTTACTAGTCGTGCGTCGAATGTGGCTCTGATTAATGATATGATTGCTTGATTGTGTTTATAAACTTGGCTATTGGTTAACGTCAACACACATCCTCCACGTCCCTGGGTTAGTTGACAGAGTACATCAATCGAAGATCGCCTTGCAGTGTGCGTGTTTGATTATAATTATCGTAGAATAAGTCAATGAAATTGCAGAAAGTCTCTGATCATTTAATAAATCTTTCGTAAATTTCCTCATTGCTTCCTATGTCACAATGATATTGGTGTAGCCGGTGACTTTGGATAAACTCGTACTGGCGTACATTATGGTTTTAGCATTGCCCGGAACTATATTATTCATCAATTTTTTTTTTTTTTGGTTTGATTGATGATATTATTCATACTGGCGTACATTATGGTTTTAGCACTGCCTGGAATTATATTATTCATCAATTTTTTTATAACATTAAGACATCCTCCACGTCCCACGGGTTAGTTGACAGAATACGTCAATCGAAGGTCGCCTTGTAGTGTGCGTGTTTGATTATATGATTATAATTATACGTCAATCGATTATATGAAAGTCAGTCACCATTTATTTTCCATGGAGTATTAATGAAGCATTTTTCCTCACTGGTCCAGGTCCTACAAGTCTTCGTCAGTCATTATAAAGACCAAAACTAATTATCTTTATCTGTGCCAATCGCTATAAAGATTGATTTTGAATTAATATTAAGATCGATTGTCCAGTAACATTAAGATTGATAATCAAACTTCCAATTATAATAATTGTGACTTTTTTTTCATAAATTCGTAATTTTTTTATAAATCGAGCTTTTTATGCTCATGATTGGTGAAGCAATAGAGCGAAAAATTTGATCTTGATAGGAAATATTAATTGAGCATACATTGGGTTTCGATGGACTAATCATTCATAGGTTTTGGTGGTCACTTTGATTGGCCTATGATAAACTTTTAGTATAAATTAATATTGAACTTTCCCTAATTGCAAGGCCAATTCTCGTGGAATTCTACAACAACCATCCTGATTCTTGAATGGCCGCGAAAATTCCACAAGCGATGAACCCTCTCTTACGCACCACTCATCCTCTACCACAAGGATCAATACAAAGATGAGGACGAAGACTATTAATCACCGAGAGTGATTTTCCCAAGCTTTGTCAATCACTACTAAGATTTATTACCAATCAATAATATCAGTTGACGCAAAGATTGATCGTCTTTTTTTTTTCTTTTTTTGAGAATATCAACGCTTGAATATATTGTTTGATATATATAAATCAATATAAACCCAATCATACTCTTAAGTTATTTATATAAATTCTCAATATGGGTCTTTGATTTTAATTCGAGCTTTGATTCAAATTAATGCAAGGATACAAAGGGACTCAAGAGTTTTAGATATCGTTTCAATTTATTAACTTATTATTTCAGTGTACACCACAAATTTATGAGCAATTTATTAAAATGTCTAAACATTATGAAAAATAATTGATTATTGATTTTCACAAATTTCAATATGCCAAACATCCTATCGAGTTATTAATTCCAAAGTACATTATTTAAGAATTAATACTGAAATAAATTATTTGATAATTTCAAACCCAAACTTACGCTTAAATTCTTTAAATTATCTCAATCAACTTTTTTTTTCTTAGCTGACCATCTTTATCAACTGTTGGAAAAAATAGAATTAACGACTACTTGTATGTTGGCCTAATTTGAAAGTCAGTCAACATTTATTTTCCATGTCATGTTAATGAAGCATTTCCCTCATTGGTCCAACATTGCAACATGTGGAATTTCAGGCTTACAATTCTTCATTAGTCATTACGGAAACCGAAACTGATTGTCTTAAGTGCAAATCACTATAAAAATTGATTGTCAGTCAATATCAAGATTGATTGTCATTACAATATACGCCACAATTTTATGAGTAATTTATTAAAATCTTTAAATATGAATAAAAATTAGTTGATTATTGATTATCACAAATTTCAATATATCAAACATCCTATCGAACTATTAATTCCAAAGCATGTTATTTAAGAATCAATAATTCAATAAATTATTTGAATATTTCAAACCCAAACTCACGCTTGCACTTTAATTCAATGATTGCATGTTATAATAAATAAATTATTTGCGTATTTAAACTGCACCTCTCTGTATGTCGTGCATCATATAAAATAACATTTAAAAGTTTATAGCAATGGAAACTTTCCTTATTAAGGATTCCCAATATCTTTGATTTTAGCAGCTTTGATTCAAATGCATGAACACAAGGGGTCACAAGAGCCTCAAATAACATTTATGTTTTTTGTCATTTCAGACAACGCCACACTAACCAAACATATACGAAGATTTACGTTGATTAATTATTGATTTTCTAATAAATTAATTTAAAATTGTCAAACATCCAATCAAATTCTTCTCAAAACACATTATTTAATAGATTGACTGATAATGCAATGGAAATCCAAACATATGGTTAAATTATTTAAATTCTCTCAGTCAACTTTTATTTTATTAGTTATGATTATCTCCATCAAACTATTGGAAAAATTTATAGTTTACAATCACTTTATCTATATTTTCCACGGGGTATTAATGAAGTGCTTTTTTTCCGTTGGTCGAATGTTGCAAAACATGAAGTGCTTACGAGTCTTCAAAGATGGCGATGTATTGGCCACTTAAGATATTGAACAGAGCGGTTGAATAATCCTCAGCCAATCAAATTGCAAAGCCTACTACAAACTTTTAGTATAAATTAATATTGATTTTCCCTCATTGCACATTAAATTTTAACCAAATGAAAAGTTGCTCTGCAATGGAAAGTACTTCCTGTATTAAGTTCTCATTAATGTCCCTAATTTGGATTATTGTTTTGATGAATGAAATGCATGGATACAAAGCATGCTTGGAAACAGAGAGGACTGCTCTGTTGGCAATCAAGAGCTTCTTCATATCAGTCAGTGATATTGGATATGAGGACAAAATTCTTCCTTCATGGGTTGGTGAGGATGATGGAATGCCGTCTGATTATTGTGATGATTGGGAGGGAGTTAAGTGCAACGCCGCCACACGACGCGTGATGCAACTCTCACTCAATCATACACAGAGATTGAATTATTTTGATAGTACTTCGGCTTCGCTTCTGATCAATATGTCATTGTTTCATCCTTTTGAAGAATTGCAGAGCCTTGATTTGTCTGACAATTGGTTTACAGGCATCTATGAGAATAGAGGTCCGTATATATGTATACATTTATTTCTCGTCCATAAATATTTTGTCAGTGACTAATTAATAATAACACTTCATATGCATTTGCAGCTTACAATAGCTTTGGGAGTTTGAAGCAGCTAAAGATCTTAAATCTTGGTTTTAATTTCTTCAACGACAGCATATTACCATATTTGAATACACTAACTTCACTTACCACTTTGATTCTTAATATCAATTCCATTGAAGGTTCCAGAATCAAGCAAGGTATACATATACGTTTCAGGCTAGCAGATATACATGTCAGGCAACTTAATTAATTTCTTAATTAAAATATATATTTATATTGTCTTGATCAAAATTAATGTTTTCTGAGCAAGATTAGCAAATTTGAGATACTTGCAAGTGTTGGATTTAAGCGATAACTTCAATATAACTAGTGGCTCTTTAACAAGGCTAGGTAGGCTACTGAGATAATTAGATCTCAACCTTCTACAATAATTTTAAAAGTAATATTTTACTTTTCATTGGTGTCGGATTGGCAAATTTGACAAACCTGGAAAAATTAGATCTTGCTGAATGTGGAATAACTACAATTCAAGGTACACGGCAACAAGTTACCACCCAAATTCCTTGTGATATTATTATGGCCTTAATTTTTACATATGTATAATGTCAAATTAAAAGCAATTTTTGACTGGAAAACTTGACAAACTTGACTACAATTGGTAGTCGGCAAAAATTTACTTTCTAATTTCTTAGTAAAATTTTAACAAAAGAAAAAATAAAATCATTTTTGAGTATATGATCAATTTAATTAGATCTTAATCATCATAAGCTTTATTACTACAATTATTTAATCTAACTTTGAAATTTGTTTCTTAATCTTATTTCTTTTTTTTCCAAAGATGATTAATAAAATTTTTCTTCTTTCTTGGTATGGGATTAGCTAAATTAAAAAACTTGGAAGCGTTGGATTTGAGTTCTAATTATTATATACACAGTTCTTTAGAAAGTAATTTTTTTAATTAACAATTTGCACAGTTAATTTTCATTCAATATTTATCGTATTATTTTAATTAAACAATTTAGACAAGAGTGGCATAACTGTTATTGACAAAATTTACATTTTTTTAACAGGATTAGCAAATTTGACAAACCTGCAAGTGTTGGATTTAAGCTATAATCAAAATCTGACAACGCTAGGTAAGCCACTAAATCTGAGATAAGAAGCAAATTAAATGTAGAATTAATGTTCATCAAACGCGCGGATCACATACAATGCCTTTAAATATAATATTTTCATTTTCTATCGGCGCATGTAGGATTCGCAGATTGGCCAAACTTGAAAACATTGGATCTTCGTTATTGTGGGGTAACTACAATTCAAGGTATATAACAACTCACTTCCTCCAATGACAAAAATTGTTTTAGATGTTAATCAAGATGATAATATATTTGCATTTTTTAATTGCTTTAAACTAGATCAAATTTAAATTAGAAGCACTGCATTTTTTTTTCTTATGTTCATTAATTCTTGATGCAAGATTAGCTAAATTCAAAAGCTTAGAAGCATTGAATTTGAGTAATAGTAACATAAAAAATTCTCTAGAAACCCATATTAAACAATTTACACTGTGTTTTTATGTTGAAATATGATAAATAAGAGCCCAAAATTGTTTTCTAATTGTTGTTTTCACAAATAAAAATGAAAATGCTATTTTTAAATTTATTTCTAAAATTTAAAAATGTGTGCAGTATCATTTTAAAAAATAATCTCAAAAGTGAGAAAAACAAAAATATATTTGGTGAGAATATCTCAAAGAATTATTATTGGAATTAAACTTAAGATTAAGCAATATATATTGATTATTTTAATTTTAAGAATAAATTAGGTGATCTTTCTATTTTTTGTTCAAAGAAAAATGATAAACCCTACATAATTGATTTAGTTAATATATAAAAACATAAATATTATAATGTCTATAAAAAGAAAAGATTATTGTGAGGGAAATTGATTCTTTGGGTATAACAACAACAACAACAACAACAATAATAATAATCTCTAGGTGACATGTTTTAACAAATTTTAAGAAGATGACACATTTTTAAAAAATATTCAAGCGAGTGACATTCTATTAACTTTTGCCATTAATTTTAATAAGAATAGTAAATTAAATTAGGTTTCTACCCCACAAAATGATGTTTCTGCCCATACTCACTCATTTTTAATTTTTTAAATAGAAAAAATATAAAAAAAATTAAACCTAAGTCTAATTAACAGGTTTTTTTGTTAAATAAAATAATGTTTTTTAAAAAAATTCTTGTTGAATCAAACTGATTTGTGAATATAAAGAAGCAAAAAGCTTATGAATTATAAAGTATTGTATAAATTCAATATTTTCGTCTCTTTGGCTTTATGAAAAGAAAAAGTCTATTTTTTCCAATTCTACTCTCCACTGGTTAAAATTAACAGCAAAAGTTAATGCAATGTCACCCACTCGGGTGTTTTCAAAACGTGTGTCATCTTTTTGAAATTTATTAAAACATGTGTCACCCAGGGATAATTAAACCTAATAATAATAATAATAATAATAATAATAATAATAATGTTGATATTATTATTATTTCAGGAGGAGGTAAAGAGAATTCTTCATTTTGGAACTTAATAATGTATTGGAAAACAAGGAAAATAAGAAACAGTTGTTTCTCATTTCTTTTGTTAAAATGTGTAGAATGAATTTTATATTTTTAAAAGTATTTTTAGAAACAAACTACCGAACACGTATCTAATATTTTCTAAATTCAAAAAATAAAAAACAGCATATAAAAACAATGCCAACGCACCCAATATTTGCATTACTGATGCACAATTCCTACTTCCCAGTGACTTGTTGGTCAAATTAAATATGAAGACCAGTTTTTTTTTTCCGCTTGGGCAAATAGTTTTTTTTTTTTAATGCTATGAGAAGAATAAATAAAGTTTAAGAAAGCAACTAATATATTATGAGTTTCTCTTTACATTATCCAACAAATTTAGAGATTAGAGAACGAATATCCAACGAAAAAGACGAAGTCAACAAACTCTTCCGCAGAAAATCATTATTTTAAACAACGAGAATTGCTGAAACGCTTTTTGAATGGATTTTGATGAGCAAGAATTGCTGACTGCTTTTATATTATTATTATTATTATTATTATTATTATTATTATTATTATTATTATTATTATTATTATTTTATTGTTAGATTAATTGAAACGCTTTTGCAATCAACATCATATTATATGAGAAATAAATTCATATCATTCTATTATTATTTATGTTGACCAAAATACTTAGACAATTTGATTTCATGTCCGTTTTATAAGTCTTATATTGGGTTCATGATTGAATGCGCTATAATTAGTTTTCGTTTTATGAAATCTCAGCTTTTTATTTTCACTTTCAGGAACATGTAATTTGAAGAATCTTCTTGAGTTGGATTTAAGCTCAAATAATTTTGAGGGTCATCTTCCTCAGTGTCTGAACAACTTGACCCATCTCAAAGTTCTTGATATTTCTTACAATCAGTTAAGTGGAAACTTTCCTTCTGCCTTGACCAACCTCACATCACTTGAATATTTGGATCTCTCTTACATCGAGTTCCAAGGAACATTCTCAATAAATTCATTGGCTAATCATTCAAATCTTGAGGTTTTGCTACTCTCGTCAGCAAACGATATGTTGCAAGTGAAAACCGAAAACTGGCTCCCCACATATCCTCTCAAGGTTCTCCAATTATCTCACTGCCACTTAAATGTCAATAATAGTTTTCTTTTACACCAACACCACTTAAAATTCCTTGATCTCTCTCACAATCAATTGGTTGGCAATTTCCCAACTTGGTTGTTGCAAAACAACACAGGATTAGAAGTTTTGATTTTGTGGAAAAACTCATTCTCAGGAATTCTTCCACGACTTCCCAATGCCAAATACGATAAGCTTCGTTTTCTAGATATTTCCACTAACAATTTCTCTGGTAAGCTACCAGAGAATTTGGGTATTGTCTTTCAGAAATTGATACATTTGGATATGTCAAAAAATAGTTTTGAAGGTAATATTCCTTATTCAATCAGTGAGATGAAAGAGCTAATTACTTTGGATTTGTCTGGAAATAATTTTTCAGGAGAATTACCTCGGTCTATATTCTCTAGTTGCCTCCCCTTAGATACGTTAGACCTATCAAATAACAATTTCTATGGCCAACTTTTTCCCAATTATATGAACTTGACTCATTTGCGTTCCTTACTTTTGGACAATAATCATTTCAGTGGGAAGATGACAGATGGTTTGTTGAGCTCCACTTTGCTGTATGTATTAGATGTATCCAACAACAAGTTATCCGGCGATATTCCCCACTGGATTGGCAACTTCTCACACCTTTGGCTTCTTTTAATGTCAAAAAATTATTTGCAAGGTAGTATTCCGGTCCAGCTCGGCAATCTTGAAAGTCTTGTGTTTATAGACATCTCCGAAAATAGTTTGTCTGGGTCCACGGTATCTCTCTCCAATCTTTCATCAGTGGAGCACATTTATCTGCATAACAATGCAATTAATGGGTTAATTCCAATTGCATTGCTTAGAAGCTCTACATTATTGACTCTCGATATGAGGGACAATAAACTTTTTGGTAGGATTCCTCATCAGATCAACGAGCTTTCGAATTTGCATGTTCTTCTTTTGAGAGGGAATTATCTACAAGGACGTATTCCTAATCAATTGTGCCAATTAAGGAAATTAGGTATCGTGGATCTTTCACATAACAGACTTAATGGGCCGATACCTTCATGCTTGGGTAACGTGTCATTCTGGAGAGAAGCGATTGATGATTATTCATATGCATCCGAATTTGGTGTGTCAAATCCTGATTTCAGTTTTACTTACTACAATTCCACGCTTGATCCGCAGTCGCCAGATGAACCACATGGTAGACTAGATCAACAAGTAGGTGTAGAATTTGTGACGAAGTATAGATATGAATTTTTCATCGGTAGCATTCTCAACTACATGGCTGGACTGGATTTGTCGAGCAATGAGTTCAGTGGAGAAATTCCATGGGAAATTGGGCATCTTCAACATATTCGTGCACTTAATCTGTCGAATAATTTACTATCAGGTGCTATGCCTGAGAGCTTCTCCAATCTGAAAATGATAGAGAGCCTGGACCTTTCCCGCAACAAATTAAGTGGCCGAATTCCTCCTCAACTAACTAACCTCAACTTTTTATCAAACTTCAACGTGTCATACAACAATTTGTCCGGCCCAATCCCAGACAAAGAGCAGTTTGGCACGTTTGATGACAGCAGTTATAAAGGTAATTCGGCTCTTTGTGGCTCAATGATAAAGAGGAAATGCAGCAGTGCGTTGGCACCACCAGCGACACCTACAGGAGGAGGAGGAGATGAAGACGATTCTGTGATTGATATGGTGGCATTAAGATGGAGTTTTGGAGCATCCTATGTGTCAGTGATTTTGGGTTTATTTGCAGCACTTTGGGTAAACTCGAACTGGCGCAGACTCTGGTTCTATTTCATTGATAGATGTATTGACACATGCTACTATTGGCTTTTCAAATATGTTTTCCATCGGTGACTGTGCATACTAGCACCTACGGTTCTGCCGTGTATAACTTATCGTGCTGTGTTATGTCTCCGTTGGCTTTTCTCCAAACAGCTATGCATCCATTAGGATTAGACTTACGGCTTCTTCTTCAGTTTCTGTTGATTGCAAATTTAAATTGAATGAGGAATTTTGCCAACTACTATGTTAGTTGTAATACCATCAGTGCAGCAACTTCAGCTGCAAATGTAAGCTATCTATCAGTGGGTCAATTCAACTCCATTCCGAACGTATTGTTCACACGCACCAACCAAATACCAAATGATTTGAGGCATAACTACAAATCTCAGTCTAAAACAATAAAGTCCATTATAGAACATCACAGATCTCTTGATGAGGAAAATCGCCCAATTAATTTATCATCATTTATTGATCAAAACAAAATCTCTTAACAAAACAAGAAACCGATTTGTACAAATATTATATTAGAACATCCAGAGAGGATATCTAAAATGATACAATCAAGTATTGATTAAAACTTGCTCCAAACTTTAACCATTTCTACAACGGTAACATTCACTAACACATTTTTCGAATAAAATTGGGAGAAACAGGACGGCACCTTTGCATTTTATTGCTTTGCTCTCTCTTTTAACGAACAGAAGCACAGATGGATTGATGATTGTACATCTCAGTTACCCCATTTGTGATCTGCTGTCGGTTTCTTCTCCGTTTTCTGACAACTATAAATCCTTCACCATCCCCACTTTTTTGGTTTTCATCTTTCGGTTTTTGCTGTTCTTGATCATTGGACTGAGATGCCAAGTTTGTTTTGCCCTTTTCATTTCCATAAAGGATCTTTATGATAGCACTATCATTTGCAATTGCATCTGAAGAATTTCCTGAATACCCAATCTTCTTTTCGTAGCCTGAAGATTGGCTTGGAGCATCCATATTATGCTGGACTGACTTTACAATGAAGCTAAGTAGTATCTGTCTTGCCAGCTCTGACTTCTCCGCCTCTGTACTGCTCTTTCTTGAGGTATTATCATCGCCTTGGATACTGGACATTTTGTCAAGTTTCTCATCGTCTGCCTCACTTGTGTCATTTGAAGAGTTCGACTCATTTGAAACATTTGAATCTGCATATCCAGGATTTATTTGCCAACCTCTCATTGGCACAAACTCGGGTGCATGCGGGTTCATGATTCTTGAAGGCCCCAACAGGTTTCTTTCCATAATGGAAGAGTGGTATTTTGGAAATCCATGTTTCATAATGTAAGAATAATTATTTCTATAATAGAGAGGCGACCTTGGCCCACAAGGAACTCTAGCAGCAGCCGAAGGTACAGCAGGTTCTGCAAGCATACCTTGACTAGTTCTCGCATCATAAATACTCGTGGCTGCTACAGAGTTTAGCAGATGAGTCATGGAGACAGCTCCTGGGTTGAATGGTTCAGCTGTGGCAGAAAGCTTACTCCCATTTGTTTCCATGGGCTTTTCCTCATTAGAAGAACAAGGAACTTCCTCGGTATCTGCAGTAGTAGTTTCAGATTGAGTTACACTTCCATGAGTTTCTTGAGACTGACCATCAACTGGCGCATCTTCAACGGGAGAGAAATGGTTATTCAACTCTGCCTTTGATGTCTGAGGAGCATTACTGCACATCTGTGTTTCAGTTTTTTCTTCAATTTCTTCCTCAGCTTTCTCTGGTAATGGCTTTGGAATCGTACCTGGTGCTGCCACAGCTACTTCTTTGTAAGACAGCGACTTGGAAGCCATGGCAGTAAGGTTTGGTGGACTTGCATGAACTTTGGAGACAGAAGCTTTTGCCTGCAATTTAATTGAATCCTTCATGCCTGTTAACTCAGTGGTGGTGGTCCTTGAAGCTTTTTCCCGTGCTGGAGATACAATTTCCTGTCTATTGCCTTTTTCTCTAAGATTTGAATGTTCACAACCATTGACATTTAGCTTTGTAAGAACAGGTCGCCTCCAGCTGAGCTTCCGAACAGCAGCATTTCCTGACCTACCTTTTGGATTGGCTTCTTGCCACCCCTCATCTGAATTTGTTTCTTCCACAAACTCACCTGAAATTGCCGGTCCATATCTAGTAATATCATCATTCTCTTCTGGCTCTTCAGGTTGAACACTGTCTTCTATTACTTCCTCGGTCTTGCTTTCCACTATAGTCATACTCTTTTTCAATCCATCATGGGGCAGTGCATCTTCCACCATCATATCATGATGTGCTCCATGAATCTTTTCCCTAATCTGCATTACCTGAAAAAAAAAAAAAAAAAAAAAAAAAAACCTTTTTAACTTGTATGCATATAAAATGTCAAAAATTGAGCAAATAGAAATAGTTCATTTTAAGTTACAATCATCTTGTAATTTTACAGTAGCAAAATTTATTACAACAAATCCGGACATAACATGAGGCAGAATTCAGTGGAACATAAATGGGAATTTTATATGTACATGCCTGAAATGTTGAAAAAAACACTCAGTGAGAAATTATGTTAATATATACTATGTTAAACTAATGAAATTCTTCGGCCTTTTGAATCATGGAATTCTCAACAAAAAAAAAATCATAGCGAAATACTTTACTAGTGTCTTAAATTGTCAACCAGGTAATACTTCAAATTAGCACATAATAATCCTGTCTATCTAATATGTAGGATTATTTGGTTCTCTAAGGCCTACAAAATGGGGAGAAAAAACTCCAACTGCCAAATCGAAAAATGTTTTTCTAGAATCAATAAAAACAACCAGCAAATAACAGTAGAATGGAAGAACTCCATCTACTAGCCAAAATGATAGATCTGTCATATCCATCCATTGCACTTCAAATTAATGGTTTCTTCCCACTCTGTTCAAGATTACAGGGGAAAACAAAAACTATCACTCGTTCTGCTCATCATCTCGGAATTTCCAAAGAACTAGCAGCTTGACCAAGCAACCCTCCATCATTGCCCACTAACTATCAGCTGGCCCAATCTATGGCCATCAATATATCAGAAACTTCTAAAGTTTCAATCATGTCTGCGATCTGTATAAGCATGTTAGATTTCTTTTTGTTGGGCGGGGGATTCTATGCTAGAAATGGATGTTATAATTGGTGCTTTCAGAGTTCACTCAGAGAAGTAGAACTATTATCCTGCTGATATATAGTTGCATTTTGCATGGACAACAAGTTTACTCGTGTAATCAGCAAATCCAAAACTATTGCAGCCAGCAGAGTGTACTCTAAAATACCAAATCCTAACTACAATTAGTTTAAGAATCCATTCAGATGACATCACAAGAAAAAAGGAACAGAGAACAGCAGCAGGCTTAATGCTTCATTTGACATAGCTTTTCAAATAGATCTTATCTGAGTAGACCTTTTGTTAGTAAAGATTTTATAAGTAAAGTTTTTACCCAAAAAATTAGTGTTGTTTGGTTGTCAATAAAAGCTTTTAGTAAAAATTATAAAATTACTTTAATAAGCAAATTTTTTAAAGTTATATTTTGAAAAGAATAAAATAAGATTGTCAAATAAGTAAAAAATATTTTAGATATTTTAACATTTAAAAAAAAACTTTTTAACCTCTACTCTCAAAAGCACAAAATTTGAGCTTTTGGCAGTAGAAGTAAAATAACTTATTTAATTTTCAAGAGCTCTACGGAAAAAACAATTAAACAACAAAAAAAAATTGATAACAGCTTATGGGATTAAATAAAAATTTATGACTATTAGATAAGTCATACTAAACAGGCACCAAGTATATACTACCTTTGCACGTCGTTGTTTCCTATGTGCTTCGCTTCTTTTAGAATCTTGACCAGGACTAATGTAATCCAGGAGATCTGATACACTGCAAAAAGCGATCATTATAGGTCTTGGTGCCACAAGAAATAATCAACAATTTAGAAACAAGTAATGTGGGAATACCCTGTTAATACCTAAGGTGACCTTTACTCGCAATGGACGCATCTGGCTTTGGAGTTCCATTCCGTGCCGCTTCTTGCTGCTCTAGAGCTTTTGATTCAAAATACTCCAGCCATGCAGCAGCATCCTGTAAAACGAAAAAAATACAACAAAATAACAAAAATCTCTTCCCATAAATAATATGGAACTTGAGAAATTCTCTTATGACAGTTAAGATTAGAGGTAGCAAAATGGATTACGACACGATTACACAACATAATATGACATATGACCCATATTCGTGTTGACAAATATTGACACGATTAATAAATGAGTTGACACAACATGATAAATAACCATGTCGTATCTGTTTTGGACCATCTCAATATGATTATACGTTTATAACACAAATATCAATTATTATGTGTTAATATTATTGGAAAAAAAAACTAAAATATATACTAAACACTAAATTTATGACTCATGTCATACTCACATTATGTTATAAACTTATTCATGTCATACTTATGTCATTTTAACTTATTTATAACTCATTTTTTTGACATGTTTGTTATTTTAAAATTAATTTTTAATTTGTTTGTATTTAATATTAAACAAGTCAACACAATTAATAAACGGGTCATATCCGTATTTTGATATTTCGATACGATTAATGAATGAATCCATATTTGACACCAAAAATATGCCTCCAATACAATTTGTTTTATATCATCATATCACCTGTAAAAGATTGACAAGAGAAAAGCCAACTAGCCAAATTGCACAACAGAACCAATTAAAATATGACTACATGTAGTTACCTGAGTGCGCAGATCTTCTAGTCCAAGCTTTGCTTGGAGAATCTTAAGTGTAGTTTGCTCATGTTGCACACTTAGTGAATATGCCTCCATCAAAGAAAGAGCTATGGCTATGGCATGATAACTTGCAGCTGTCTGTCACGTGAAGAAATCAAACAAAATTCTGAGTTTACAGAAAGATTTATAATTCTAAAGAGTGTGTATACATGCGTAAATAGAGAGAGAAAAACCTGTATATGGTCACCTCCTAATAGTCTTTGGTTGCATTTAAGGGCTTCGTGCAAATATCTAAGAGAAAGATGAACATTTCCCATGCCCTCTTCCATCATAGCCACATTTATGTATGTTGCAGCCGTGTTTGGATGTGAAAGTCCACAAGTAAAATGCAAAAGGAATAAGGCACGATTTACATATCTGCCAATGGTAAGGTATGATCAAGAGCTAGAGCCAATAAAAGACAAATAAAAGCTAAAGTAGGTAGATAAAAACTGCATTCGTTCGAAGCAGATTCAATACAAAGGTCACATTTTTCGAAACTTCCAATTTAATTTATGAATAAATAAACCTTAATCAGTTAAAGAGTGAAAATCACAAAGTTGCTCTGGTAAATCAAGCAGTGCTACTTACTTAAGAGCCAATTCAATGTGTTGAAGGCGATAATAGAAAACTGAAAGATCCCCATAGCTTTTCATTGTATCTGGATGTTCAAGACCAAGTTCCCTCTCATTAATATCCAATGCCTTCTGCTGATATATAGTTGCCTAAAATGAAGAAGAAGATATCTTGAGTATATATGAACGCTACTCTAACACTCAGACGCAGATGCCATTAGACCAAATGCCAGAACATAAGAACCATGAATGTGTTTGATTGAGTTAAAATATATAATCTGATATCAAAATTATGCTAATGCCTGTCCATGTAATTCCTAAGTCCAGAAAATTATAATTCCTAATGCATATCTTTATACAAGACCATAAAAACCAGCCATAACACAGTTTCAAATCAAATGTCCCACTGAATGAGAACCTCCGTACAGAAGGACGTTATAATTATACTCGACTTAGAATCACCAAGTTAACACTGAAATACAACTAAAGATTGTCGTACCTGATTAAAGTCTCCAGTATGGTAGAGAACTACAGCTAGAAGACTGTAAGCACTTGCAGTAGTCCGATGGTAGGGACCACAAACAGCTATCATCCTTGCCAGTGCCTTACAATGCAAGTAATACATCATATGAGATCAAGAGATGCCTTATTATGAAAAGAATAATGTAATTCTTACGTATAGATCAAGTGGGTTATTACCTTTGTCCCATAATTTACAGCATCTTCTAGTTTCCCTTTATCAAGGGCAATTTTGGATGACTCTAATAAAGTCCGTCCATCAGCTGAAGTGCAACCTACATGCTGTAGAAGGCCATAAAAATAGCACAATTAGATTCAATTTACAAATGAGTGGCTCATTGAGAATGTAAAAACTAAATCAAAACACAATTAAGAGAGAAAATAGTCTCACCTTGCACACAGGAACCATGCTGACAATATCATCTCTCGTGAATGGGTTTGGGCATTCCATATCATAATCTCTTGGAACCAACTCCAACCCAACCTGGTTAAAGTTTACAAGCAAAATTCAAGCTTTGAAAATAATCCGCTGCCAAAGGAACCGAAAAGACAGTACCTTACCTTATGGCAAAGCCCACGTAGAATTGAAATCTTTCTCAAATGCTGAAACTCGTCTTTCAGGGACCAACCAAATCTTCTGCCAAGAAATGTTCGTAGCCACTGCAATCTGAGGATATGATCTTCATTCAAGCTTTGGTCATCTTCCATCTCACAACAGCCAAATAAGAAATTTAGGGAAGAAGCTATAGCTGCAGATAGGTCTGATAAATAGTCAACAGATGCGATGACTCCTTTAAGTACATGCTTGAACGCTCGAGTAACCATCTCATGAATACAAAGTGATTGTATGTGAGGAAGCTTCTCTGCAAGTTCAACCTGAATTTGTAAATGGGATTAGAACCAACAGAAGAAGAATACCAGGCTTTCAAGTATTAGCATGTCAATTTCTCAAAATATTGTATGTCATACAACATACAATAATATCTAAAGACGACAATAATTCAATATCTTGGAAAAGGTCACCATGTCAAAAATTCTATCATGTAGTACAATTTTCAAAAAGGAACATTGATAATTCAATCCAGGAAGACTTGGGGAGATTGTTTACATATGGAAAGATAACTTAGGGGCTTTGTTTACATAAAGAAAGAAAACATTTGCTTATTCCGATTTCCACGGGTGAATAGGTTGCATGTCTGAGAGAGAAAGAGAGGGAGAAATTCCTCACCACGCGACCTAAAGAGCGCATTTGTAGTCCCCTTAAATGCATAAAGTCTGTCAGTGTGCGGCCATCAACCGGAGAAAGTTCAAGTGATCCAAAGTCTGTTACCTAATAAAGAATGGAAATTAGTCTATAAACCATCCCCACGCGCCTAAATTGGCTGCAACAAAGGCCCTAAATAAATTAAATAGTACCAGCTTTGGTAAAGCAATGTCATCATAATATTTGTATGCCATTTTCATAAGCTCATCCACTGCCTGCACAAGAAATTAATTTCACCAGTCACTCCATATGAAAATAAAACAAACCAAATTTAGCATAATGAAAACACAAAAAGTAGCAAACTTTACAGTTGAAATGCGAAACAAATTTGAGATTTTGAAACCTTTGAATGAAGGCCAGTGCCAGTTTCTTTCAATCGCAAGAAGGATTCTTCAGAAATTAGTTTTTTCAATTCCATCTCACAATTGAGCTCGCCATTGCTTTGCTGTCTGCCATTAGTTCCCACATTCATGCCGCACGGTCCATTGTCATCTTCGTTAGCCTCATTATTGCTACCAACAAGGTTAGGTTTGTTCTCCCTCTTCTTCAAAAATTTAAATTGCTTCCCAAGACCTTTGACAGCATGTTCAGTCTCAATATCATCCCCAGACCTCGTTGACTTGGTATCTGTTGGGGTTTCCTGCTTTTGTAGATGTTGCACCCAACAAGAACCAAGTTCCCATCTAATAGATCTTTCTGACACAGTTAGCTCCAGTTCTAGCTTTGCTAAACTATGTTTAATAACTCTTCGTACAAGACTTCTAAGAGCTTCTGAATTATCCAAATTGCACAGAGGTGACTGGTCTCCTCTAGCTGATTCAGCACTGAAAGACTTCTGAAGTACAAGCCTTAAGCTGCAATAAATAGTTTACCCTGTTAGAACAACTTAAATGGAGAAAGATATAAGAGTGTATGAAACAAAGGCAGAATCCACCAAAGAAGGTCTAAATACTTTCTGAAATAGCACAATCCAAAAAGCTGATGACCTATTTCAGCAACTGAGCATCCACTGTAATTATACTTTCCTTTATCCTTTATTTGAACATCATCAACGATGTCTGTTGGTTATTTTGTTAATATAACAATTACAAACCAATGTCAGGGCACATAACTATAAACACTCAACCATTATTGTGAAAGCCATGACTTAATGTTTCCTGCAACCACTCGTTATTTTTTAGGTGGTCTACAACTATGCAGAGGTGAAGCATCCCCATACAGTGAAGAATCTCACACATATGTTAATGGAGGAAAAGCCATTTTCTAGTCCATAGGATGCAGAAAGAGGAGTACATATCCCTAACTAGATATCAGCTTTCTTTTCTTTGGCCTATTCATAAACTTAACACTTGAAGAAAACCTGGTTTAGAAATCTGACATCAACTCCCCTTAAGAGTTCAGACATCTACTGATTAGATCCCATCTAAACAGGAAGAAAAAGGAGCAGGTGCTATCCTTTCTTAAGAATCCCCTACACCAGCATTTCAATCCTGTTCTATCTGGTAAAAATAAGGAGAATAACAATGCTCTGCATCATGAATTCAACTGTGATAGACACTAAGCAAAGAAGCTCATACCAGTTAGCATTTCTAAGATATCTTGCAGAATAGCTTAAAACAGTTAGTGGTTGAAAGATAATTTTTCATATCTTACAGCCATTCTCCATCTGTAGATTTCCTAGTCTTTGTGTGCTAAGAGGAATCGACAGAGAAAGCATTGTGTTACAATTTCAGACCTGTTAATATTAAGAGAATTAGCTCCTCCATCAGGTTGATCTTCAATTTCAATATCTTGTGTGCCAAACTTCTCCGCCACATCACCAACAACCTTTACTACGGCGGTGTATCCACAGTGTCTTACAATGACGGTACCCAGTGAGGAGGTATCCTGCCAAAAACTATATTGTTTCAGTTCTCTTTATAACAAAATCTTTGAAACTAAAATAAAAGAAAGAGAAAAAGAAAAGGAAGATAAATCTAGATATTTCAAGAAAATTTTCTTTCAAGATCTACCATGCTGAAATCTTTAGCAATTGTATCACTAGTTGATATATTACAAGCATGCCCAACCAAGGTTAATAGGCTTCCCCAAAAAGGGTTGATGACATTAATTTGGAGCAAACTACAAGTAGAAAATCAGAGGGATATGGATAAAATGGGTAGAAAGACCTGCTATCATGTGATTTCAACAGAATAGGGAGTCACCAAACAGAATGGCAACATAAGATTCATGAAGCTAAACCAGATATATAAGGTTAGTAACGAGTAGTGATTCTTAGGAAAGAACCTAAAATTGACTTTCTTGTGCATTCATAAATGTGTAGAAAGAGAGTATGAAGAGGATGGGTATTTTAGGCCATCATCAAATGCTAGATATCAGATAAAGAGTGAAACATCTTAATCCGACTGAAAAATCACTCCCTGACAATGGTAGAGCTATATTATTCCGCCCACATAAGTAATTTCAGCTTTGATGACTGTCTTTTATGTGTGTGGTCTGTGAACGTAAGCATAAGAAGTAAAGGAGAAATCGACTTACGTGAACAACTACACTCTCATCTGCAGTAACACCTTTTAGTAAATTCCTTTGAGCAACTTCTGCAGTAGACATACCAGATAACTGATTTCCTTTAATAGTAACCTCAGACTTCAAGCTTGCATCTACTGTATCATGTTTTACTGTAATGGACAAGTCTCCCACACGATCTTCATGCAAGATTGCCCCCTTTTGGACATTGATTGTATCTTGAGTGTGTAAATTTGAATCAATGAGACGGCGTATTGCTCCAACAGCTTTAAAAATTGAGACATCAACAAATTGGTTATGAAGCAAAAAGGCCTTCCGATCTCTAACCACCCTCTCCTCTTCAGTTTTGCAAGGAAGCCTAGCCAGTATAGCAAATTCCGTCGCCCATGGTCGTAAATCATGTTCTCCATCTCTTCCCTGGCCTCCGCCATTGCCACCCCAATTCTCATCTTCTGCCGGTAGGCATGGGAAATTTGATGGAGACTCAGCAACAGATGGAGGTACAAGCCATGTATTAGCTCGAAATCCGTAGGGGAGATTACCAAACTGAAGAAGGATAATGAATCTACTATATCAGCAAAATCAAGTTAAAATCACATTTGAATTGGAATTTGAATTGGTAATAAACTATGTCAGCACAGAAATTGTTACCTTATTATGTTCAACAAAAGCTTTCATTAGGGATTCATATGCCTGCATCACGCATAATGACCATAATTATTAACAAAACAATTGAAGGGTAAGCTAATTGAATTTACAGAGGAAAAAAAGATGCATTCAGATAAAAAAGAAAAAAATAATCTGTAGATTCAACTATTGAGTACCCACATTGGCAAAAGCTCGACTGAGATTTTGCAGAAGATCCACCAGGGAGTTGCTTTGGAAAAACTGCTTTCCCAAAGTATAGAACCCTTTTACTGATGCAACTACTTGTATAAGCTTTCCATTGCAGATTTTTATCTGTGAGCACAAAATACAGTTTCCCGCACTTTCAAATACTCACATTACTTACAAAGACATGAAAATAATCCATGCATTCTTATTAATTAGGAGACAATGATTATTAAATCTTTAACACTCATTGGCCAATTCATCAGCAAAAATAGCGAGTTGAATAACTCTACAATTAATTAGTCCATAAACAACAAACAACAATAATCAGAACTTTATATTAAATGGCACCTGAATTTCAAAATAATCACCGTCGCGCTTGTCTCCTCTGCGTTCACATTTTCTCAAATCTTCAAAATCAAAATTATTAAAAATTAAAACAATAAACAAATTTCATATTCAAATAAATCACATATATTTATATCATTTTCCTCTTTCTTTTTTTTTTTTTTGATCAACCATGTAAGAAACGAAGACAAATAAATAAATGAACATTAGGCTTACTTAAGATGGGGGGAGTGAGGTGAGAGAAAGAGAAGAAGTCATAAAACTCGGAGAGTTTCGGCGTCGGGTGAATGGCCGCCATGTCCAGACTCGGAGAAACCGCCGATGAAACTGGCGACGACGTGGCGCGGGGCCCGCTTTGGTTATCTGCTGCTGCTGTTGCTGCTCCATCAGACAGAGCGGCAGAGTTTGGTGAAGGTTGGTGGGGCCTACTGCCGTTCTTTTTGGCACATGACTCTGACAATGGCGGCAATCGGGAGTTTCTGGACTTGGAGAACCGTGTGGTGCACGCGACGATGTCGAGAAGCCGCCGCAGGTGTGCCACGGCCTGAGATTCCTCGGTGTAGTCCTCTGTCAAGGACAGTGCCAAAAATGTAAATAACAAGGAATTGCCGGGCAAAGGTTTTTTCTTTTATTATTTTAGTTCTGTCTATTAAATATTAACTTAATTATAAGTAGAAAATAATTATAAGCACTAAACTATTCGTCAAACTTATTTTTGAAAATATTTTTTATAATTAAAATACTTTTAAATTAAATTATAATTATAAGCACTAAAAAATAATAAAAAAATAAAATTTTCACTCTTTAAATAAGCCTTTACATCTAATTTTATTAAACTCTAATCATATTAATTATTCACTCTAAAGTTATTAATTCTAACCTTCTTGCTTCTGTTTACATTTCTACCAATTAATACTTTTTTAATAGATTAAAATTTACAGCTGGTTGAAAATTAGGATCATAAAGCGACAAATCGTTTTCATGTTGAATTGACAGTTCAATTAGGTATGCTTGACTAGAAAAAAAATTTAAAAAAAATGAATATCAACTAGAAAAAGTTTGGTAAGGCTAGTAAAACAAACTTCAGAAACATGGCTAGCTTATTGAAGTTATAGGGACAACTCTTTCTTATAACAATTCTAAAACTTGTTTTATTTTTTTCTTTTCTATGGTGTACTCTTGTTTTATTTTTTTTTTTTATATGGTATATTCTCAAATAAAAGTTGAACTCTTTTAATAATGTGGTAAAAAATATCAGTCGTTACTTCATGAAGTCGAATAATTGTAATAGAGAATAATTCCATTTATATAATTAATTTTTACTGATTATATAATGAAGTGATGCACCCAATCTAAGGCGGCAGTTGTATAAAAATATATAGTGGAACAAAAAATAAATTGCTCTCATGTTGCACTTATTTATGCCTTAAAAATATTTCCATTAGTGTATAGATTCATTGTAATCTCCGACCCATTCAAAATATTTCTTTATTGCCTAAAACAGTCAAAACCCAAAAAAAAAAAATCATCATTCTTGTTTTTTTTCCTATTTTTACCTTTTAAGGGATGTATTATATTGACCAGAAATATGAACAAGTTTTCTGATTTAAGCAAATCTTCAATATCTATATCATAAATTTAATTGATAAAGAGAGATTCTGGAGAAATAGAATAAAATAATAAACATGGAGCAATAAAAAGGAATTATTGTTTTTTGTGTAATAAATGGAAAATAATAATCTTTCTTTTTTCTTTGGTTTGCACAAGTGAGATGACGGAGGGGTGAGTTAGAGCATCTATGAAGCAGGCAAGGGGCGAGATGCTTGCATTTTTTTAAGTACCCCCTCAAGATTGTCAAAATTTTGTCATTTAATGATTAAACTAATAAATAATAATGGTCCTAGATATGAGCTGCGTATACTGTAACATTTGAAATTTCTGAAAGTTTAGGCCAGTTACTTAAATGCACGTTATTATTCAACTTTTACTTGAAATGACAAGGACAGCTGAGTCCAAAATGTACAGCTCTAAAACGCATGGTAACGTTCCAAGTGTGCAGGACTAAGCCGACTGCATCAAATTGGTTTTTTTTTTTAATGTTAAAAATTTTTTTTACTTTAACCTGTCTTTTTCAACAATATTAAAAAAATTATTTCGAATTAAAAAATTCTTAAAAAATACAATAAAATGAATATAGTTTACTAAAATAGTATGGCAATGAATCCACAACTAAAAAGATCTAAATGTTAATATTTAAAAATAACAAATAAAATGAGACCCACATCCACATGCATGAGATTTTTTTAATTCAGAAAATTGGACACGATAGGGCTTCACCTACCTTCAACCATTCTGAGCAAACGTGGCTTCAGAGTAACAACCTCTACTCTATCATTCAGTCTCTGCCCCCTTACCTGATCAACAAAAAAAAATTAATAATACATTAATATCATAAAGAAATAAACAAATAAAAATAAGGTGGGAAAAAAAAATATCTACTGTTTAATATCATTATACATAATCATATACAATAATAAAAAAAGGGGGGAGAGATAATAAAATATATATACCTCGTGAGAGAGAGAATAATTTGTGAGGTGGCAAGTTTCTACATTGGAAGCCAACAATTTTTTCACATCAAGTATCTTGTCAGTGGAGATGCCCTTTGAACAAATTTCAATCAAACATAAAAAAAAAAAAAAAAGATAATTAATTAATAATTCATTTATATTTATAAAGTTTTATAAAATAATATGCTAATCATAGCTGGTGAGGGCAAAACAAGAAAGTATTAATGATAAGCATAAATGTATACCTTAAGAACAACTTGTGATTCATATGGGGTGATGATTGTGATATCAAGAACACTGGGCGCTACTGCACAACAAAAAAAATCAATGAACATAAGGAAGCTAGAAAGCGGAAGCACTTTACAAAAAGCACTTTCCAATGAAAGAAGTGAATAAAAAGGATTAACAATTCAAACCTTTCTCTTCTTTCTTCTTCTTGTCCGCCTTGGCTTTATTGGACTTGCCTCTTCCAGACCTTGGAGCCATCTTAATCTCTCCTCAAAAGCAGCTTATACTTTTAGGACACAAATTCAAGAACCCAATTTCAACAACACTAACACTAATGGTGAATTAATAATAATAATAATAAGGCACTGTCGATGAACGATGCAAAGAGAGTAAAAGAAAGGAAGAGCGCCCAGGAGGGAGAGGAAAAAGAGCTTATTTAGAAGCACTTTTAAAAGGAGAGCTGGCTAGCTAGATAGATGATAAGATAAGGGTTTTGGTTGGGTTTACCCCTTAGGAGGATTGGTAAGCAATCCTAGCCTCACCTTGTTGATTTCCTCTTCTCTTTTTCTCTTACTCTCTCTCTCTCTCTCTCTCTCTCTCTCTCTCTCTCTCTCTCTCTTCTCTTTTTTTTTTTTAATATATCAATTTTTTTTCAAATGATTAAATGTGATGCGCCTTATTATTATAGGAGCAAGAGAGAGGACTGAGGAGCCCCTCTTTTGCCGTTGCCCACCATCCATGCACGAAAACAACAACAGCCAAAGTGGGGGCCAGCGACAACGGAGAAGCATCAACCGTCGAATGCTTGCCACGTGGCACCCGATTGTGGGCCGCAGCCACTTTTGTTTTATTACTCGTCGGGACCTTCATTTTCTTCCCTTCGTTTTGCCCGCCCGTTGCTGTTTTCAGCCGTGACTTGCTGACTTTTTAATTATTTTTTTTACTACCTTCTTTTCACATATTGAGTGAGTTGAATTTCACCCCAAACACATAATAGTTCAAATTCATTTACCAAAAAAGAAAAGAAAAAAGTCAATTACTGGAGATAGTGGATCAAACATGATTTCTTCAATTTCTTTGATAAATTTATCGATTTATGCATATTTTCCAATACATAATTTGGGGACTCCAATTTTTTTTTTTGGAATTCTCACATGTACAAATAAATTATAACTTAAAGTCTACTGAAAATCTAGATACATAGATTTGTAGCGAAGCCTGCTGGAAGTCTAGTTGCTTGGAAGATAAATTTATATTATACCCAAAAATTTGCTCTCATAATTATTAGAGAGATATTTATTCTATTTAAAAATGATTACTCCTGTATAATAACTTGGACTCAGACAATTTAAAAATTAAGAATATGATTGATGGCCGTATATGTGTAGTGTTGTCATTATTAAATTAAATTATCTTAAGACTGCTTAGGTTGGGAGCATTATTACAGACACAGTAATGCAGGGAAGATTCTGGAGCATTTGGGGAGAGATTTTGTTGAATAAATGATCTTGTCACATTTTTCACGGTGGGTAGCGCCTCTCCTGTAGTAGCCAATGTCATCGTCATAAAATTGTGGCGAGCAAGTGCATGTGCCAAATGTTCATCGCCTATTTGTGAATTTGATCAATCGAAGTTGGCGTTCACATTTTTAATGTAACAGGTTTGATTTTGTATTTTTTTTTAATTTTTTTTTTTTGCTCCACATCCAAGTGAAATGTCTTTTCGAAAACACTGTAAATATATACATCATATTGAGCTGTCAATTAGGTAGCGTTTATTACCACAGTAATAATCTTCAAAAATATCCAACTGTGCTGTGTTTAATCGAATAAAAGAAAACGAACGTGAAAAAAATGTTTAATGTCAGCAAGGTTAGGTGCGAATTCATTAGCCTTTTTTTTCAACCCACACCAACCCACAATTGAAAGGAAATGCAGCGAAATCATCACACAGCCCATACGCTAAAGCTCTTCCCATTAAATGTTTTTCTACTTTGAAGATCCAAGTTGCAATCATAAATTAGCTCCACATGTACAAATTCATCAAATCTTTCCCCAGCCACCATTATTGTTTTTATTAGTGTCATTATTATTACTATTTATAATTGGGAGATTTTCAATTTGTCCTTATTAAAATTAATAGTACTATTTAGCCCCTACTTTTTTCATAATATTCAAAAATTCCCTTGATACAAAAAAAATTTAAAAGAAAAAAAGGATAAATGAATTATTTATTTAATAATTTATTTTGAAAATATAAAATAAATATTTATTATAAAAAATAGTATTATTATTTTTTATTCACACCGAAATGTGTGTTTCTTATTTTTAATTTTTTTAATTTTAATTTATTTTTTATTTATTTAATTTATAATAAATATAAATATAAATATATTTAAAAATAAAAATAATACTATAAATTTATGTTGCCTGAAATTATTAACTATTTCAATAAGAGAAAATTAGCAATCTTCTTTCATAATTCAAGTTCCAACTCTCGTTGCCCATCATTCTCACATTCAAAATCTACCGCCCACGTTGTGGTAATTTACATAACGCTAGATTTAGTAAGAAAAAAAATAATAATACGGGTAGAGCTTATATTCTAATTAGTTTAGTTTATTATTTATTTGGTATATGTCTTTAAATTAGCGCATTAATCATAGCTGAACGAAAACTTATGTTTATAATTTAATACTCTAATTGTTATCCTTTTATACGCAAATTGTATACGTTACTGAGCATATCTTTATATTTATTGTGATTATTATATATGTATATGTGTTGTCGCATCCATGCACGTATGTGTTTAGAAGCCACATTTATTCTAATATAAAGAAAATAAAAGAAAAAAAGAAATTATACTCACATCATGTGTGAAAATAAAATTAATAAATTATATAAGATTATGCCGTTATGACTACCCTAAAGATTTTAAAGTAAAACACGAACTACAATTGTACATGTAAAGTTATAAATAAAAAAAAATGTATTTTATAATTTTAATCCTATAATTATAAAAGCGTGTTCTACCTTAGAGCGGTTTTAACATAACCGAATCCATCATATAATCTTAAATAATAAGAGCTGTATAAATTACAGCATCAAGCACGGCATTGTCAAATTAATCCTACTTCAACCCCATTTATAACGTGTTAGCATAATAGCGTCACGTGTTTACTAAAGTCGAAAAATTGTAATTATACCGTACATTGAGGCTCATTAATTTATTGTGTGCAAAAATTGAAACTATTGGCCATTGATTGATAAAATAAATACAACGAAATACTAGCTGTTGTACACGTCATAAGAGGGCGGCGAATGCAGTTGATAAAGCAGTTCATTTTTTTTTTTTTTTGATCTTGTAATTTCGGTGCATTCTATGTAATTAAATTCAAAACAAATTCTAGCTCTTCTGTCATGGCTTAGATGTAGAGAGCTAGCATATCGTCTTATGCTTCTTGGCCGATCTCCATATGATGATAATTTCAATTTGGAAAGTGTTCTGATTTTATATTTACTAGTTAATTGTTTTGATGGTTGCTTATTATTGGCACCATTTGAACACTTAATTTAATTAATTAAATAATTATCAAAACTATCAAAAGATTCAAAACCGAGCGGCAAAAAAAAAACTAAGAAATACATCCATGAAGAGGGAAGAATTATATTGATTATGAACGTTATAATATGTTAAATTAGTTCATGTCAAATCATGTTATATATACATATTTAAATTAATTTGTTCTAATTATAGTAATTCATCAACAAAACTATACTTACATAGTTTTTTTTTTAATCTTAACTCATGTAAAATTTTACGTGTCAGTCATCCATTAATTGGTCTAAATCAACATATTAATGATGAATAATAAAATTAACTACACCTCACACTTGATAATTCACCCACTTAGTACGTGCTAACTAAATACATATATTCAGGGTTGAAATTAATTGTATATCCAATAACATAGATGACTAATTTTGTATGTTTAAGTTGAAACAAGAACAAACATATCAGAAAAAATGAGTCACTGGACACAACCCATCTTTGTTTAATGCTATAAACAAGCACATTTTGGGGTTAAGTTAATGTAACAATCCTTGCAGTGTGGGTGTGTCTACGGACTAATTAAAAAGCTTTGAATAAAAATCTTCCCTTTTAGAACATTACAAGTAGAACATGTACTTATAAACTGTCATTTTCACACATTTACAATGTTCAACTTATAATATTATAAAAGCTTGTTTACGGCATTTGAAATAGAGTCACGGATTAAACCCAACGTATATATTATATATATATGGGGTTGTCTATAAAAAGTAAAAGAGTGGAGCAACAATTTTTTGACTTTAACGATGATGCCACCACTGAAATATTAATATGTTATTTTCGTCCAGTAATTTTTTCACGTGTCACCAGACAGCATATATTGCTGCTGGCGACTGGGACGCAGAAGAAAAATAATTGAGATGGCCCGAAAGTGAAAAATTATTCAAAGTTCAAACCGGGGTCTTGATTCTATATTTAATTTTTCTTCTTCTCTGAGGACCACATCGCACCACGATTTAAACTACAGTCATATGAGGGACGAGAAAAAAAGGTCCGATGTGTCCGTTGAATCTACCTTAATTTATAGGATTTTTACTCGAACTTAAAAGGGTCAAGAGTAACCAACAGGGCTTTAGCCCAGTGGTCAGGACCCTGCACTCACAATTGTGAGCGCAGCGGTTCGAGCCTCCGCGACGCATGTAGGGGTTTATATTCTTCCTTAATCATTAAGTGAAGAAAGTCTTCTCCCTTTCGAAATGTGAGTGGAGTAGACACCCTTCGAATATTAGAGAGGGTAAAATCTGGGCAGTGCTATACCAGAATTAATGTAAATTAGGTCCAGTAATTGTCTGATTGTAAATATCAATTGTAAATATCATATAATATGTGTTATAATATGAGCATTAATCTCATGTAATTCAAAAAAAAAAAATTGTCTGATTGTAAATATCAATTGTAAATATCATATAATATGTGTTATAATATGAGCATTAATCTCATGTAATTCAAAAAAAAAAAAAGGGTCAAGAGTTGTGCTAGAGCTCTTAGGACTAAAATCTTGGGTCTGGATCGGGTTTGGACTTGCCTAGGATTGGCCCGGATTGATACAAACTGCTGTTTGGACCCAAGTCCCTGCTCAATTTTTCCACATTCAGGCTGGATCAAGCTGGCATCTCTGGACATTAATTTTTTATCTAGGCTTCCCTTACCCGGATAGAAACTAAAAAAAGAAAATGTAACAGTGCAAAAATTTAAATCTCTAACCCACCTAAATCCACTCAGTCTCCAATTTAAACTCATTCAATATCTACCAAATATTTAAATTCAGCAGCACAATAATCACCAAATGACTTCTAACATTGATAAGTTCAATTTAGTAGCACAACAATCACTAAAAAATCCAACATTCATGAGTTTATACTTACAATACCATATGAAAATTTCAAAATATCTAAAAATTGACAAAATAATTCATAACAAATTCTTGAGTACTTAAAATAATCAAATAACAACTTCATGCGTTGTTCACAGCTGTGGCCCATCATCATATGAAATTACCTCCTTTCTAGCAAAAATCTCATCTTCTAGAACTCTACCTAATAATAAAATAACATATTAAGATTCAGAATAATGTTAAGCAAATAAATACTACTATACTATAATTCAAATAATATTTTCATCATTTTTGTAAATGAGCTAGAAAAATTATTGAAAGGGAAACTTAAGAAGTCAAAAATCAATACCTTGTGACTGTGACGGCAAAACAATGGCGGTTGAGAAGGCAACAATAGTGATAGCGGGAAAGTTAGTCGTTGATTGATAGTAAAAAGTGTATATTTATTAAAAAATAAAATTATTAGTTTTTCACTTATAATATTAATTAATGTGCTCATATTTCTAAATTATCTTAATATTTCCTAATAAATTTTTATGTAAAATTAATTTGTAGTATGTTAATTTTTATACTGTAAATATAAAGGAATAAAGAGAGAATTGAAACTGAAAGCGGAAAATAAAAAAGAATTACTGAAGCCATTTGAAATGCATTATTAAAGAGATGTAATTAATAAAAAAATAAAAGTAATAAAAGTGAGCAAACATGCTCGTGATAGTCAGGTGGCCATTTTGCCACTTGACCATCACACTTCTCTATATAAATATATACTAAAAAATAATAATAATAAAAAAGATGTGTTCCTTGCTTAGGAGAGGAAGAATGGAGGGGAACACTGTAAAGAAGCGAAGAGAGAAAGCTGAGATTGATGCTTAGAAAAAAAATTTCTTTTGTGTAGTTTATTCTCTTATAATATATTTAAGAATTTTGTTAAATAAAATAAGAGTTTTGTTTTGTTTTTTAATATGAGTGGCTAATTTTTTAAGCTGAGATAAAAGATGAAGTTGAAGAGTACAAAATATTGAATTAATTACTCTTTCAAGTGAGTTTCAAAGTTTATTTTATTAGTATGAATTTTTTTCTTTATCGATTTCTTTTATATCATATTAATTTATAAATCTAGATCTTCTTAGATTTATATGGTATTTTGAAATAATTGAAATAAAGTATGCAACCTAAGAGGGGGGTGAATTGGGATTCTAAAAATTATTAGATTCTAAAACAAATAATCATGCAAATCTAAAATGAATTTAATGGAATAATAATTAAACCAATTACAATATAAAAAGATAACGGAAGAGAGATTCAAATACGAAGATTTTTATGTGGTTCGGCCAACCTCGCCTACGTCCACGCCTCCAAGCTTTTCGGGCTTGAGGATTTCACTAAGCTAGCCTCAAATGCTTCAAATGCTTACACTTGACTTCCTAGGTGTCAATGAACCTTTACAACAAGAAATTATCCTCAATCTCGTAACCCAAGTGTATCCCAACACTTACAATCATTCAAAGTAGAAGATTAAAAAATATTTTTCTCTCACACAATATTTAATATTACAAATCAATGCCCAATGTGTGAATAGATGAAACAAGAATGTGTTGAAAAGCATAATGAAGATTGTATTCTTAAATATAAGCTCAATGGTCGTGTTGTGATCAATATTGTTTGAATTTGAATGAGCTTATTTATAGTTAGAGCTGAAAAACTAGCCATTACAAACTGTCTGCCCGCAAACGGTTCACCGTTAACCATTAACGGTTAACCGTTTAGATTGGTCAAAAGTTATCGTTGGACTAAATTTTAAATAAACGGTTTGCTGTTTAGGCGTACCATTTCGCCATTAAATTCCAAAGACTTGCAAAACAAAATTGGTTTAACCGTTCTTACTAAACGGTTTAAAGTTAGCAATCTGAAAATAATTGATTAACCGTTTGTAATTAACGGTTCGCTGTTTGTGTTCTAGTAACTTGCAAAACAAATTAGCTTTATCCGTTTCAGTTAAGCTTTTGCCGTTTGTTTCCAGGTACAATATTTCATTCTAGATTTTATCGGTTAACCGTTTAAATAAACGGTTTGTCGTTAAATTCCAGTAGCTTTCCCAGCTTTTTGTGGTTTCCATTTTTCTTAATCGATTAGAGCTTAGGTAATATGTTGCTCTCTATTTTTTTAGTCGGTTAACCGTTTAAATAAACGGTTCACCATTTATTTCCAGAATAACAGTTTAAGACAGATTTTGCTGAGAATCATTTTCCAATTTGAATTTTAACAGTGATCCATCTTTTATGAATATAATTGGAATGGTTTATAAGACTCTTATTTATTAAGAAATAGCTCCAACA
Organism: Citrus australasica; assembly: GCA_029618585.1. Lineage (NCBI taxonomy): Eukaryota > Viridiplantae > Streptophyta > Magnoliopsida > Sapindales > Rutaceae > Citrus > Citrus australasica. The sequence continues at coordinate 1,001,979 of JARCIV010000269.1, read as the reverse complement.
TTTTAATAAAAAATCATTCAAAGTTTGTTATCATCAAAATTAATATTATTAACATATTCATGTTAACAATAATGTCAACATGTTAATATAGTTGTGACACATTGAGTATTTGATCTTATATTTATCCACATTACTGATGAGCTAAGAATTAAATAACATAATAATTAACTGGAGATGGAGCAAAGCCAAGCACCAAGCCCATTAGTTAACAAATGAGAAGAGATGATGCGGAGGTTTGTGGAGGCATAGCAGCTAATAGCGCAACTTTTGTTTGTGTAACGATAGTTTAAGGATTTAGGGTTCATTTGGATTTAGGACAATGTTCAGGTTTAATTTGTATTTATATATATGTATATATATTACATATTTAAAAAAAGGGGTTATGGATCTAGGTTTTGGGTTTTTAGTGTCATGCCCTAATGTGTGGGTATTGAATTTCAATACTTGAAATTATTTTTACCCATACCGGATTGCCTGGGTCCAGGCTGGATCCTATATGGGCGGATTTTAATACCACCCCATCAAGAAAATCATGTCTGATTTCGTTCAAGCCTTGACTCAAACTTTGACTAGATTAATTTTTTAAATTAAAAAAATATAACACTTAAAAAGTTAAAATACAAATGTGTGGTCACAACTCACTCGTGACAACGTTTGTTAATTTAGTTATATTGTTACATATTTTATTGTTGTTAAAGTTAAAGAAAAAATAATTTATTAGATTCCTTACAACCAAATTTAACATAAAAATAAAACAATAATAATACCAGATTCGGATAAAGCTCGATATCAACGCTTAGTTTAAAGAGTTGATTTTTTTTTAAAAAAATAATAAAACTTTTCATTTTAATTATAAGATCGGCATGACCGGGCATCCTAAACGGATTTTTAGTTGCTTAATTAAATAACGTGCAAAATATCATAATGTATATATTATTTTGAATTCCGTATTAAAAAGGGAAAAAAAATCCCAGACTCATCATCTCCCTAAGCTAAACACTTCACTCTCTAAAAAAGCGCGCGAAAATCAGCAGCCAAAACCCTAGCCGAAAATGCCGGAGCTACCAGAGGTGGAGGCGGCGAGAAGGGCCATAGAGGAGCATTGCATCGGTAAGAAAATCGTGAAATCGATCATCGCCGACGACAACAAGGTGATCGACGGAGTTTCTGCGTCGGATTTCGAGGCATCGGTTCTGGGCAAAACCATTTTATCTGCTCATAGGAAGGGCAAAAACTTGTGGCTCCGCCTCGATTCCCCTCCTTTCCCTTCCTTTCAGTTCGGTACAGCTCGGATAAACCCTACACAATGCAAAAAAGAGAGAGAGAGAGAGATACTTTTTCTTTCTTTTTATTTTTTCCTTTAGTTTTAAAAACCCTAATAATGAAAAAAATCCTCTTTTTAGTTTTTAATCACTGTGTGAAAGAAATTGCTGTGTTGTAGAAAGTACTTCTTAGAGAAAGCACTAACAAAAGTGAAGTGCTTTTAGTTTTGGAGAAAACAGTGGTTTGGTTCTCTTAAAGTGCTTTGGAGTGTTTTTAAGTGAAGCAGTTTTACTAGAAATTGCCTTTTGCTTGGACATTCAGAATTGTATCCTTAGGGTCATTGTCCAGAGATCAAATTTGATTTTAAAGGATAGTGTTTGAGGCTTCATTACTGATGTGGCTTAACGTATGTCAGGAATGACTGGTGCTATTTACATTAAGGGGGTTGCTGTTACACAATATAAGAGGTAAGGCGCGATCAATTGTATACTTATCTTTTTTATTGTGATGGAATGTAATAGAAAGGAAGTTCAATGATGATTATGTGAAATTCTTTTGCTTAGTAAAACTGAAAGGTGTTGTCGCAAACACTAGCTTATTATTTTATGTTTCAGTGGAGGGAAATTGCACTGGAAATTGGTGCAACATGTCATTATTTTGTTCAAGTTTTGTTTGGGGGTTATTAATAATAATTGTTATTTTATTAAATAATCTGAGATGGTAAAAATAATTTAGCTTTGATGCTTTTTTTTTTCTTTTTTTTTCCCCATAATAATCATATCTGGTCAACAATTTGCACTTACTGATTTTAACAGCGATGAATGTTGTTTACAGGTCAGCTGTAAAGGACACTGATGAATGGCCTTCCAAATATTCAAAGTTCTTTGTTGAAGTAAGAATCATTCCTCACAAATCATTTCTTTAACACTTCAATAGCTCCCTGAAAACCTCTTACTTTATGAAAAAACTTGATCAGCATGAATATATATCCTTTGTGTTTTGAAACCTGACCATTCCCTGCATTATCCATGTTGTTGCTTAAGGCCGTGCTGGGGCTATGGTCTCTTATAATTTAGTTTTTTCTGTATAGCTGAAATGAGTTGGAATGTTAGATGTTGCAACAAGTATAATGTAATCTGCTTGTTACTTTGAAAGTTGTATGCGCCAAGAGAAGATGAATTCAATTTTGCTTTAGATAAGATGATTGTGCATATGGAAGCAATTTTGTCATAGTTAATGTTGTGCAGACAGCCAATTGCCATAATCCTTGATGTAAATACTCATCTGAAGCTCTGCTGCCTGAACAAGGCCCTGTTACCCTCTATTTAATTTATTAATGAAAAGCTTGTGCCTAAAATTTGAAGTTGGTAGGCGCTAGACCCGGTTGCATGTGCTTTACGAGAGCTTCTGCTGTGATTGCAATAGTGCAGAAGACTGGAAGGCAATTATATTTATAGCTTTACTCTTGAGTGTGAGAATTTTGGCAATTTTAGTATCGAATGCCTATAAATATTCTATGTAACCAGTAAAGTCCGTTGTTGGGTACATCGATGAGTTCTGACTTCTGATATCTTCTTCCATTTATTTCTTTGTGGTGTGATGTTGAGGTGCAATATTGTGTTGCAACAGTTAAATTGTCAATTATTAATATATGTCGGAGTTGGAATCATTTTAATGATCATGATAAGCATAAATTTGACACTATCCAACATAATTTTAATATTCATACTCTTACTAAGTTTTAATGAACTGGCACCTATCAAATTTATTTATATCATCTCTTTTTATTGTTGTTGACAAATTCATTCGGTACTTTTGTTGAGTCTTGTTTCGTTGGATGTGCTTGAAAATATGCATCAGAAGTATCTAAAAGATATGCATGTAATATTAACCGTCAAATTCTTTCATGTGCAGCTAGATGATGGTTTGGAACTGTCTTTCACTGACAAGAGGCGATTTGCTAAAGTTCGCCTGCTCAATGATGTACTGCAATATCATTTTTCAATCTGAGCAAATAAATATTTTAATTAGTACTCGGGCAGATATTTAATTGATTCTTCCTGTAACTATTTTGTTGGTGCAGCCAACTTCTGTACCACCTATATCTGAACTTGGTCCTGATGCATTGCTGGAGCCCATGACGGTTGATGAATTTACTGATTCATTAAGCAAAAAGAAAATTACAATTAAGGCTCTATTACTTGATCAGGTTAAAACCTTTGCACTCATTCTTTAAGTCCTACTGTTCCTTCAAATTATTTCTATGATATTAGATATAATAAGCATCTTATGTACAAGGCATAAGTGACTGAATCATTTTGTTCTGAGTGCTTTGGAAACATTAGCTTCAGCATCTTTTAACTTTTTCTTATCTCTTTTCAATCTATTTTGGCACATTTAAGAATTAGTTTTAATTGAAAATATCTTATTGAAATGACTTCAGCTGCTGTTAAAATTTGAAATTAATATTATTCACAGAGCACTTTTGGAAGCACATTTGACTCCAACTATTACTTTATCTTTCAAAGGATGTTCTTCTATCTCCCTCTCTGTGGTGATCAAGCATAAGAGTTTCTTACTTTTGATAAGCTTGCATTTAATGTATTATATTTTGCTTAATTTTGGTTTATATCCCCTAGATTTTGTGGATCACTCTGCTGTCTGTTTTTGATATAAGAGTGATTTTTACTACATAGTTGGCGAATAATTTGAGTTATATTGCTGTATATAGAAAACACAACTCTGGGGCTTGTTGCGATATTCCAAATATTTTTCCCCCCGTTTTACACATGGTGAAGCAGTTAAGGGATGCGATTGATCACCGTATTGATCAATGATGTTCCAACTCCAACCCTTATGTGTGTTCCATGGGACATAAGCCGAGTCTTTTGTTTGTTTTGCTGGCCCATTCTTTTGCTTTTTATGAATAAGGTAGGAAAGTTATATGATACTCTTGTGCCTCTCTAAATATTTATATTTGGTTGTGTGTGATAAGGACTGATGACCGAAATAGGAGAATAGAAAAGATCAGTGTAATGATAGCTGTGTAACTAATGGGAACTGAACTACAAGGAATATGCTCCTGGATATTTGACAATGTTTTTATTATTAGAAAAAAGAAAAAAAATGTTTTACTCAAAATAGGGAGACTATCTGATTAGCTCTCAACTGTATAGATCTTTTAGTGATCTTTCATGGTTCTTTCTTTGTGGACTACTTGTTCACATTTTGTAATTATTATTCTTTTTAACACTAGTTTCTTTGTTTCCTATTAAAAAAAAAAATAGCAAGAGGTTGGAATGAATTTAAGTTTTATATGTCTATAAAGTCCTGGAATGATGTAATACTGACTGTATTCTGGGTTCTACCTAAAAAACATGGAGACTGAAGTTTTTGGGAATAGATTCATCCTTATACTGGATTAGCAGCAAATTACCCTGCAGTTTATGGAAAAATTATCAAGGAGACTAGTTGGAAGAGGTGTTCAGTAGCCAGAAGTATTAAGAACATAATAGAAGGTGAAAGAAGTTTTTTAAAGAAAAATTTGGAAGGACAGGTCATGCAGGATCATGCTGTCAGTTTCTTCCTTTTTTTTGGCCCCTTAGATATATATTAGCTGTCCATTTTGGCTTCATATAGAAGTTTAAAGTAAGCAATCTTTACTCTCATGTTTAAAAAAACCAGGTACAATGTTGTCATAAGTATCTAGTTTGGCATGTAATGCAATCATTGTCCAGGCAACTTAAAATATAAAGGTAATCATTTGTTTCAATATTCGCTATTTTCATTTTCCTGTTATTGCTGAATCATATTTCCTTTGTTGTTTCTGCAGAGTTATATTTCAGGAATTGGCAATTGGGTTGCAGATGAAGTTTTATACCAAGTAAGTTTACGCTTCTTTTTCTTTTTCAAATTCAACTCTTTTGACTAGTATTTTGGTTAATCAGTAGCTTTATAGTTTGTCATGGTTATTGTAATATTTTTGAAGTTTGGAAATGAAACATTAGAAGTAGCTATAATAATTGTTGGTTTCTTATGAAAAGATTGATTACTAGGCAAATTAGGGAAACTGTCGGGTGATGCAGGGAAAAAAAAAAAATTGATTTGTCTAATTATCTTTTGGATGGCTCTAAAGAGAACTGTATGTTAAAATGAATTTATATATCGGACCGCGCTCAGATGGAATATCAGGCTCTGTCTGGTTAAATCTTTCCTTGAATATGAAATTTTTAGTTTCTTTATGATTGATATATCTAGAAACATTTTAATGATGCTGAAGTTTCAATAATTTTTCACATTCATAGTATCTTCTTATGAGTGAGCTCTCATATGCTAAACTTACTTTAATCTAAACCAAAAAAATGTTGTTTAAAGATACTGCTTTCATTCTTTGCAGGCCAAAATTCATCCATTGCAAACTGCTGCTAGCTTATCCAAAGAAAGCTGTGCAACTTTACTCAAGTGCATCGAAGAGGTAAGAGAAGCACTTGGAGTTTCTTTGCAATTTTATAAATTTTAGCAATTTTATAAATTTTACTTTGCAAAACCTTATGTTCATAAAAACCGTAGAGAAAACAAAATCTGTAGGTTATTCAAAGTGCGGTTGAAGTTGATGCTGACTGCAGCCGCTTTCCTCTTGAATGGTTATTTCATTTTCGATGGGGCAAAAAGCCTGGAAAAGTTAATGGTAAGATATTTATGACATGACTGATCACTATGACGAAGTAATTTATTTTACAGGTGATTGAAAAAGCTCTTGAAGTTGGGGCAGATAGTAGTCAATTTCCAAGTAATTGGATTTTTCATTCCCGTGAAAAGAAGCCTGGCAAGGCTTTTGTTGATGGTTTGCTCCTGTTCTTTGCAAACTCACTTAAGTCATCGCATTCCCTGATCTCATATTAACTATAGTTTTATTCTTTCTTAACTGTACAATTCTTTCTTAGCATGTTTCGACATTCTTTATTTTTCTGAATTTCTTGTCAATTATTTTAATGATGTGAAAGAGTTTTTGTAGGTCGCTAATAGTGCTATTTGTTTCTGTTAAGTGAAATTTATCCGTTCTGTTTATCAGCCATTAGTTTCCTTGGATAAAATCTTTTTGATTTTTTATGCAATGGCAGGGAAGAAAATCGATTTTATTACTGCTGGTGGCAGGGTGAGTGATTCTAAATTATACTGTGTATATTTTTTTGATAATTCTATCTGGTGTTTGATATAATGTGCCTGTGTATTTGGTCTCAGACAACAGCCTATGTACCAGAGCTGCAAAAACTAAATGGAGTCCAAGCTGCGAAAGCAGTGGGTAAACCGAGGAAGCAAGCTCCCAAAGGAGAAGATAGCAAGGATGATGACAAATACAATAGCGGTGATGAGTCAGAAAGTGATGGAGAGGAAATTGCTGAAAATGTCAAATCAAAGAAAAGGCAGAAGCTTGGAGGTCAAGTTAAACAGCCTTCGTCGAGGAAAAGAAAATCTAAAGAGAGTGACACCGAAGACAATGACGGCGGTAATGATGATGATGGTGGTGGCAGTGATGACAATGCTGAGGAAGCACCGAAAACAAAGTCCGGAAAGGTTACTAAAAATAAACAAGCAAAGGCAGTGACGACATCAAAGGAAAAGGTTATCAGTCAAAAAGGTAAGCCGTCAAAGAAGAAAGCAAAGTAGCTTTATTCAGATGTTGTAAACAGCAATGCCACAGCATCGATGTTTTGGATGAATGTAATTATGGGTCTTGTCAGTTTTTGTTAACCAGAAACAGTCAGACCACAGCCCATGTTTTGGAGGAATGTAAGTACATGTCTCTTCAGTTTTTTGTTAGTATTAGCAGTGATGCACAAGGATTCTTTGTCATGACTGCTGGCCAGCCCTGATCAAGTGGCTATTTTCCTGGTCATGCTCATGAGTTTTGTGAATACAAACTGTGGTATGCTGTAAATACTCGGGAAAATATGAATTACTGTTGTGGTTGCACCTGCTGTAAATTTATCACGCGATGTTAATGGAAAAAATCAATGTTTATGGAATTATCTGAATGCAAACGACTTCCTAGTCTCCTTATCTTAGTTTGGTGTTCAATGCAAGTGCAGAGTTGTACAGAATAGACAGTGTGCCTGCCCAACTTTCATCCTCATGAGTCATGTTACGTCCCAAGTGGAAACCCCCAAGCCCATGAGTAAAATTCGCAAATGTTGGAGAAACTCCTGGGTTGTATGTTACTTCACGAGTATAGTACCACTGCTCGAAAGATATTGCACTTGATACTAATTGTAGATGATAATGAGCTTATCATAACTTATACATGAGAGCTTCACACAAAAATATGAAAATTGATTGTTATTCAGACTCCTTGCAGAAATGAAAGCTGTGTATAAGTATTCACATTTAAAATAATTGAAAGCTGCTTTTTTTTTTTTGGGTGATCTGTATGGCTTGTCCTTGAAATTTGTTCCATTATCTGCAGGAAATTTAAAATGAGTGAAACTACTATTTTGGCTGCTCACGGCCGAAAACTTCTTCATCTATTTTTCATAAGAATTTAACATTCTTACCTTGAAGCAAATAATAAGGCAATTGAATCATATCACTTGCATGGCATCAATCTTGACATTTTCATTGATTCAAGTGTAATTTAGAAAAAAATATCTCAAAGCGTCGACAACTTTCTCAGGCCTGTTAAAAAGGAATAATGGTCAAAATTTAAACAAAGTAAAAAAGAATCAAAGAGAAAAAAAGAAGTTGAAATTCACATGAATAGGGATTGGTTACCAGTCCTCCTGGGGCATATGCCCAGCTCCTTCGATCATCTGGAGCTTGACAACATTAGGGTTTCCTTTCTGGAATTCTTCAGCCACAGATTGTGGCAGATACTTGTCTGATATTCCCCATGCAACTAGCACTGGTTTGTCCCAGCTGTAGTCAATAAGCCATTAGTTCATAATTAGGAAAAAAAATTTGAAACATAAAATAAATAAAATTCCATCAACTTTGAAATGGAGATTCAACATATAAGCAGTGTATGTAAAGCGTATAGATCAAGGTTCTGGAATTGCATAGCATTATAAGAAATGCAATGGCGAGTTTTCAACGAGCCTCGAACAGAAATCAAAACCTGTGTTGCGAAACTAAACCACACAGTTTGGTATTTCTCATATCCAAAATCACTTCTGTATGGGATTCAGAAACCTCATTTTTCTAGTTTTAAGATAGAACAAGACGAAAAATGGGCTTCTTGGACCACGTATTGCTTTCTTCAACTTGTTGGAGCATGTGTCTGAAAACAAGTTCCAGAAATTGTACCTTCCTGAGGAAAATCCAGCTCCTATACGACTTGAGATATCCTTGAAATTAACTTTTCTTGCAGCTTCGAGCAGAGCTGAAATAGATAACACGAAAATGCTAGAGCTCATGTTATTTTTTTCAAGAAATATAAGAAATGCAGTTTACTAGAAATCAGAAGTGAGAGATGTACAAATTTACTCCTTTGATAAGTTAACAGATGCAAAGTGATGAATATTTTTATTTTATTTCATACACTTAGCATATGCCATATGAAAAAATCTGATGAATACCTACTAATGACATTTTCATTATCTTTCATGTAAATTTAAAAGCAAGAGCCACATACCAAATCCAGGTCCACTGCTTGCTAAATATGGTAACCGATACACATCAGCCTTGTCCAGCTTCAGGATGTAACTGCCAAAAGAGTAAATTGTTCTTGTTATGAAGAATGTATAAAAGAAGATTTAGCTATATTATTGTTTATGTAATTTGATTAAAAACTGAGGAAATAATCAAGTGAAGTAAAGCGTTTGCTATAACAACTGTAACTAAGGTGTGCATGTGACAAGTCTTCCATATTATAATTAAGCTAAGAACACATAAAAATCTAGAAGCCATGAGCAATTATTGGAAGAATTTGACCATCAGCATAAAATAATTGTTGTATCCAGGGGTTATTGGGCTTCATTTAGTAGGTTCCTGCTGCCAAGTTATTATAGCTAAATGTCTTACTCAACATTGTGTTTAGAGTTTTCTTTTTGTTTTCATTCTCTTTTCCTTCCTGTGCACAAAAACAAACAGAGCAGAGAACTGTGTGCTGCACTAATATACAGTAATGCATACATCTATGCACTTGGATACGTACGGGCTACCTGCTTCAATGAAGCGTTCGGCCATGATAGCATTCTGAGCAGTAAATTCACCAAGAAGTGGGATTCTGGAAAAATATACAGAAAATAGATGAATGAAAATGAAAATATCTAAGGAAACACAAAATCAAATAAACAATCATGACTTCACCAGTTGCTAGATTTCCTCTTACCCCCAAGCTTAATCACCCATGACTTTTATACTTATGATCTAAGGTGAGAAGAAAACCTTAGCTGCTGAAATAGTCCAGGGAGGGGAGATGAAGCCGTCAATGGACTGTTCAGAATAGCAAGTTTTGATATCCTGCTTGGATTTTTCAAGGCCCAAGTCAATCCATATGAACCTACAAGAAACCCCTTCAAGAGAATTTGAAAGCTCAAGTTAGCTATGCAAGTTAAGCGCCACATGCCAACATTGACCTAGTGTAAAAGCCGAAATAAAATTAAATGAACAGGCCAAACAAATAAAGCCATTTTGTAGATGGCTCTCATACATATTTATAATAGTCACAATTACATGTCTTCTACAAATATGTTCAAACCTGAACAACTAGAAAGAAAGGAGATTTGACTTCCAGCACGTCCAGTAGCTTATCAAGTTCTTCATGGAATTCATTCTCTGTAAAAGTAGAAATAAAAATGTTTAGAACTTTGAGGCCCTTGAAGTTGCAGAATTAATGCAGTAGTTATCAACACAGTGATGGAGACCTGTAAAATCAAAATCATCATATCCTTTCTCTGGTTTGTCACTGAAACCAAATCCTAGCCAATCAGGAGCAAAGCAGTGGAATCCAGCATCTGACATCTACTAATGGCAATTCAAAAAGAAAAAAAAATCAATGAATAAATGCCGCAGCAACAAAAAGAAAGCATGATATTTAGAATCCTATTATGGATGATTTTGTAAATTTCTTTCATTCTTTCTCAGAAAAGGGAGGAAAAGATAAAAGAGCTCATTTAGCTTCAACAAATCTGTCTTCTATTATTAGTTCCATGATGAAACAGAAAAGAAGTGAGAAATGGATATCAAGTGAAGTAAATTTATATCAGTGACGTTAAAATTGAAGGCATTTCATAACTTGAAAACATCAAGTAAACAACCTGGGACATGACGTTTCGATAGCTATATGAATGTGATGGAGCCCCATGAAGAAAGAAAATTGTTCCGAGTCTACTGTCAGCGGATCCTGTCATCGAACTTAAATTGTCAAAACTCAATCTATGTAGAAAGAAAATGAAATTAAGATCACAGCAATTTTACCTGTCTCTCTCACAAACCATCTATATTCCCCAGATTTGATGTATGAGCCATACTCCCGTCCCTTATTCTCAATCCTCTTGAATTGAAAAGCAGATATGTTATGATTTTATCAATCTTTAGATCCATGTGAAAGGCAACCAAATAGACGCTAAATGTTAATATCTCTTGTAAGAAAACATGTTCAAATGAAACCTACATAAACATACAAGAACATAAAATTTCTGAGGATGTTTTCCAATCCCAAACCCGCAGCATGCTTATTTTTAAAATTGACAACCAAACTTGTCCTATATATAACAGAATTCACGCCCTTTTTGTTGCATAAAAACAAGGTTAGTTTCATAAATCCTATTAATTTTTAAAACCCAAAAGAGACTAAAGTTGCCATTGAACCCCAAAAATAAATAAATAAATAAAGCCATCATGCACCATCTAGCAATTACTAAATACCACAGTAACTGTCAAAAACGCATAGGCAAGACAATCAACTAACCTGGAGTTGATTCATACAGTAAAATTTTCATTATTCTACCACTACAGTTTAGTTTCTCATCCCACTCTAGGTTTCGACTAAAAGAACAAAAACAATTAAATAAAATTGAAATACAGGTGCATGTTAAGTGCCCATATCTCTAAATTCTACCAAAAACAACTCCTTCATCCTCTTGAAAAGACCAAGTTAGACACCCTGAGCACAAACATCATAACAAAATTAAACTATCACACCAATTAACTTTATTAAATAGATCAGACCCTTTCGCACAAGCACGAGCAAAAATAGATGTACATATATAACCTGTTAATCAAACTATATATGTATATATATATTCCAATCCAGGATCACTAATTAAAGTCCGAGGAAGCTATTAAGCCATATGGTTTAATAATATAATGGCATATTACATTAATGCAACTAAATCATATGAGTTAATAACTTAGAAATGTTTTAATTCAGGATCCTAAATTTATTAAAATTTGGGAAAGCTATTAAGCCATATGCCTTAATGGTGTAATATCATATGACTTGATAGTTTTTTTAGATTTTAATAAAGTTCAGGATTCTATATCAAATCAGCACTATATATATATATATATATAATCATTCTCAGTACAGGCACTCTTACTTTTTTAATATGGACAGGATCTTAAATCGTATAGTTTAAGACAGTTCTCTTAAACACTATGGTTTAAAAGTGCATAGGCATGAAAAAAAAAATTAGGGCGCTGCATTAGAGACGGTCTCCTCTCTCACTCTATATATATGCATAACAATATTGACAAGATTAAAGTGAAGAATCAAAACAGTGACATACAGAGATCATTTGGCCGACATTTCCATCATCAGCGGGCAAATCAGGGAGCTGAATGGCGCTTCGGCTAGAAGGGTTGTTATTCACAAACCTAAAAGGGTTGAAACCTGGGGTTTCTTCATCTTTGCTTCCACTACTACTACTGCTTTCACCTTCTTCAGTTGCCTTGGTTATAATTCTTCTTATTGCTCTCTTTTTCTCACTACTGCTACTTCTCCAGAAACAGTAGCATTTGTTGTTACCGGCGGCGTTGGTTTTGGCGGCAGAGGAGGTTGGGAGAGTGACCGGAGAACAGGGTGGAGAGAAGAGAGTCCAAGAAGCCATTAGCTTTTGTGATGAATGTGTGCGGAGAGTGTGGAGTAGAGACTAGAGACCGTTCATTTTAACCGAATTAACGTACTCCGTAACTGAATTTATGTGGTTTTAATTTTTCGCGTTTTCTAAACCACGCTCTTATTCTCAAGAATTCTCACTGTTCGCAGGCAATTTGGTGCTCGTTGTGTTTACTTTTTAAGAAATTGTGATTAGTAGTTATTAGATGTAAATAAGGAATATTTTTATTTTAATGTTTGATTATTTTGATAAATCTATCTAATTTTTTTGACAATTAATTTTTTATTATTTCATCTCTGTTAATTAATTATTATGTCAAAAAATTATTTTAAGAATTTTAACATATTAAGAATTTTCCAATATATAACATTTATAATTTAACAATTAATTATAAATGTAAATAAGGAATATTTTTATTTTAATGTTTGATTATTTTGATAAATCTATCTAATTTTTTTGACAATTAATTTTTTATTTAATATTTTTATTATTCATCTCTGTTAATTAATTATTATGCCACAAAAATATTTTAAGAATTTTAACATATTAAGAATTTTCCAATATATGACATTTATAATTTAACAATTAATTATTATAGATATATAAGATAATTAATTAATAAAATATTATTTTTATATTATTAATTTAATTTTTTAATTTTTTGGGTTAAGTTACACTTTTACAGATTAAGATAAAATAAATGTTTACAATAACTTCGTATATTCCCAAAAACCTCCCACACTTTTACATTGTTTTTCAAAAAACGCCTAATTTGTAAATATTAATTAATGCAAGGACCGAATCCCAAAAATAATTTTTTTTTTCCTGATTGCTGGAAAACTAACGTCACAGACTTGGACAGACGGACCGCAAGCGAGGCATGAACGGCGATAACGCGTTTTCCCCCGGCGCCGGTTCGCTGTCACCGAACCCTAACCTCCACATCACGGTAAGTCAACTTTTGATTCTCCTCTATATCCGCTCTGTAACTGCTTTGAATTCCCAGCTTTTCTTTTGTGAGATTGTTCTTGTTTCGTTTTCATGATTTGATGTTTGTGTTTGAATTGAATCTGTGGAAATATTGGAAACGTGAATTAAAGAAATTAAAATGCTTAAAGCCTTGATTTTTATCCCCTTTTTTTTGGTGTTTAAGCACTGTTTTGTGAACTAATTTACAGTATTTTGGGTATTTATTAGCTGAAACCTTTTTATTTATTAGCTGAAACCTTTTTAATTAAAGGGTTTTGTTAGTGTTTGGATTGATGAATAAGATTGTTGAGGGCTCATGTGAGCTAGATGAGTGACTATTGAGTGATTTAGTAACTTTAGTTACAGTTAAGGTGCTCTATGAGGGAGTAGTTAGTTTTCTAATTTTTCGTTTTCCTAATGTGGAATAGCTGGTTCAATACGTGTACTTACATGCAAGTCGGGCTTGCTTGCTATTTTGACAAAAAGGAATGCCGAATGATCAAAAGTGTGAAATGAATGCAGGATTTGTATTAGACCTACATGTACCTTTTGGGCAGAAAATGAAGGGGATGTCTGTAACTATTGTGCCTAGCTAAAGTGTTTGTAAACTTTTACCTGGCAACCAATGTTTAACAGTTAGTGATTCCATTCTATAATGGCTGTGGATTGAAAGCCACATCACCTCAATTCTGTTCTGTAATAACATTTCTCTGCGCCACCTTATAGTGGATGATTATTGAGGTAATCAATAAGCTTTGCTTTGTAGTTTGGAGGATTTTGAGAGGTTTGATAAATTTTTTTATTCTGATATGTGGTCTGGCTTGAGGATTAGCATATTATGGGCATGGCTTTGTCGCAATCACTTTTGTGGTTGTGTTGCGGAGTAGTATAAATCTTGGGACCTTAAGTTTCAGAGATCATGGGTATTGATATGGTCTTTAGTTTGGTAATTGCTTAATTGATATTTGTCCCCTGTTTATTATTTCAGATAGAAGAAGGCTCTCAAAATAGTGGGCAACTGTTTGAGGATGAATGCAATGACCTTGATATTGAAGGTAGTGACCTAGGGATTGATAGCAATGATCTTGACCTTGAAGGCAATGACCTTGGTATTGAAGGCAATGAACTAGAGATAGAAAGTGATGGCCTTGAGATTGAAGGCAATGACTATGATAGTGACAGCAAGCAAATCCTTGACAGCAAAAGTAACGACTATGGTAATGATAGAGATGATAGAACTCCAGTTGATGCTCAGCATACATCTGCAGGAAATGGATATTCCCCACCTGTTGTGGGCATGGAGTTTGAATCTTATGATGATGCTTATAATTATTATAATTGCTATGCTAAAGAACTAGGATTCGCTATCCGGGTGAAATCATCGTGGACAAAACGTAATAGCAAAGAGAAACGTGGTGCAGTGCTTTGCTGCAACTGTGAGGGTTTTAAAACGATTAAAGAAGCAAACAGTCGTCGCAAGGAAACAAGGACTGGTTGTCTTGCTATGATAAGGTTGAGATTAGTGGAATCTAACAGATGGAGGGTGGATGAAGTCAAGCTTGATCACAATCACTTATTTGATCCTGAAAGAGCACAAAATTCGAAGTCACATAAGAAGATGGAGGCTGGGAGTAAAAGGAAGGTGGAGCCTGCTGTTGATGTAGAGGTACGAACAATCAAGTTGTATCGAACACCTGTTGTGGATTCAGTCGGTTACGGGAGCTCATATTCAAATGAAGGGGAAATCACTAATCATGTAGACAGGTCCAAATGCTTGAAGCTTAAAAAGGGTGATGCACAGGTCATTTATAATTTTTTCTCTAGGTTTCAGCTGACTGATCCAAATTTTGTGTACTTGATGGATCTCAATGATGAAGGGCATTTGAGGAATGTGTTTTGGATAGACTCTCGGTCTAGGGCTGCATATGGTTTCTTTGGTGATGTGGTTGCATTTGACACAATGTGCTTATCAAATAAACATGAGATCCCACTCATAGCATTTGTTGGAGTAAATCATCATGGTCAGTCTATTTTGTTAGGTTGTGGTTTGCTTGCAGATGAGACATTTGAGACGTTTATTTGGTTATTTAGGGCATGGCTCACTTGTATGTTAGGTCGTCCTCCACAAACTATCATAACAAGCCAGTGCAAAGTTATGCAAAGTGCAATTGCAGAGGTTTTTCCTAGGGCTCACCATCGTCTTTGTTTGTCACGTGTTGTGCATAGCATTCTTCAAAAGTTTGGGGGTTTGGAGGAATCTGAGGCATTTCAAATGGCATTGTACAGGACTGTATATGACTCTTTAAAGGTGGACGAATTTGAAATGGCCTGGGAAGGTATGACCCAGCATTTTGGAATTGCTGATCATGAGTGGCTCCGAGCATTGTATGAAGATCGAGAGAGATGGGCTCCAGTGTACTCAAAAGACACATTTTTTGCTGGAATGTCCAAGTTCCAAAAGGAAGAATCCATGATTCCATTTTTTGATGGTTATGTGCGTCAGCAGACTTCTTTGAAAGAATTTTTTGACTTGTATGAATTGGTCCTGGAAAAGAAACGTAAAAAGGAAGCGCTTGATGATTTGGAGTCAAGAAATTCAAGTACCATGCTGAGCACACCTGGCTATTATGAGTTGCAACTTTCTAAAGTCTACACGAATGAGATATTCAGGAAGTTCCAACATGAGGTGGTGATGATGTCCTCTTGCTTTAGCATAACACAAGTTCATACTAATGGGCCACTTGTAACATACATTATTAAAGAGCGTCTGGATGAGGGAAATCTTACAAATGTTAGGAACATTGAAGTAATGTACGATAAACAAGGAGCAGAAGTTCGATGTATTTGCAGTTGCTTTAACTTAAGTGGGTTTCTGTGCCGGCATGCCCTATGTATCCTAAATTACAATGGCGTTGAGGAAATTCCATTTCAGTATATTTTGCCACGATGGAGGAAAGACTTCAAGCGCCTGTATGTACCAGATCTTGGGCCCAATAATATCGATACCAGTAACCCAGTTCAGTGGTTCGATCATTTGTACAAACGAGCAATGCAAGTTGTCGAGGAAGGGATGATTTCTCAAGATCATCATATGGTTGCTTGGCAAGCATTTAAAGAATCTCTAAATAAGGTCCGTCTTGTAGCAGATAAGCATGTATAATATGAAGATAGAAATGTATATAACTCTTTGTAGCATTTAGATTTTTACCTTCAGATCTACCAAACTCTTTCAATCTGTACGTACACATGCCGCATTGTAACTCTTGTAGCATTTACAATGTATCACAATAATTTTTTTTGCCTTGCAAATATAGAGACTAGTATTGCACCTTTTCACAATAACCCAAATATCTTTGCTTTTCTGTCAATTGTTGATTGATAAAAAGCTGGAAGAAAGTTTCAATTTTACAGGTAGAATGGTTGGACTTATTTCTTTTGCAATGTGTAGTGCCTCCTAAATGATGAATGTTGCAGGATGTATATAGACTTGAAGCTGCCGTGGCTAAAATCACAAAGTAGCAATGCTGCAGCTCAGTAGCTCATTCGCAGTAAGACTGATCTCCACAATCAGTTTGGGATACGCTTCTGTCTTAGTTGATGTTTGTTGTTTTTATCTTATTTTATTTTCTCCTAAAATGGCCACTCGTGTGAGCGAGAATTAAATTAACTAGCAACCACAGTTTTCTGTTGAACTTAATTTTGTCTAATTAAATGTACGTGCAAATATTGCCATTTGAATCAATTAATTGTCAATTGATGATAATAATCTCAAATAGAATCGAGGATCTTCAGTATTTTGTAAATAATTTAAGGATAATTCTCATTAATAATTTACTAATTCGCCATAGGATTATTAACAATTACAAACGGATTACAATGAAAAATGGTAATTTTCGATGATTTATTAATGTTGTAAGAAAGTTTTTCTAAATCATTTGGTTACTCGAAAAAAAAAACTTATAAAAGAACATAAAAAATAACGGAAACTATTTTCCTACCTGGACCGCTGACATGGCGCAAAGGCCAAATTAACTGGACGGTTTATGTAAAAAGGTCACCGGACAGATTCCAAAAAGGGAGACACTAATCTCACCCGTCGAGCATCCCACCATCTGTTTTGACAAAACGAACAAACAAGCGCCGCTTGTCAGTCAGACGCCGTGATCTGTCGGGTCACCGGATCCTTCTCCTCGGATTCCACTCACTGAGTAAAACGCTGCCGTAAGTGTACTCAAAATTCTCTCGTACTTAGGTTTAATTTCAAGAATAAATATTTATTTCTCGATTTTATGTCTGTTTGGTCACTGAGAAAGTGAGTGGAAATTAAAGGAAAGAAATTTCGGTTTTTTTACTTCATAAGTTCGTGTTAACCAAACAGAGTAATAATATCTTAAAAAATTAATTTAGTTTTAGTGATAACATTATAACTACTTAAGATTAGCTTGCTAAAAGATCGGAGTTCTTTTAATTCTTTTAGTTGGTTGATTTGGTTTAATGCAAATGCTGTAACTAATTATATTTAGGTTGAATTAATTGTTATTTTTCTGGACCAAGCTTTTAATTACTTTTAAATTTTGTGCAGTTGTTTCTGGTTGCATACTAGCAGATTGAATACTTAGATTTTGAGTATTTGCTGGATTGAATATTTAGATGAGAGGGTCTTGTCATAGCTCTAAAATCTAAATTCATACCACAGAATTGTTTTGCTTTGTTCACCTTTTATCGTGCATCTGTTGGTGTATGAGTGAGCGAATGAGTGTGTGTTTGAGTTAACGTGAAAATGAGTTGCCACCTTGGTTTTGTGGCATTCGTGTCACTATTGTTTGTTTGATGTATTACTTCGACAGCACATGTTTAATATGGGTTTTGGTTTATAGTACAGATGGAAGAAGCTCCTCTTAGCAGTGAGCAAGTGCCTGACGGTGAATGCAGTGAGAGTCAGAAAGAAGGAGAAGGTGAAACTGTTGTTTTTGATGGTCAGAATGGTGTAATTGAAGGAAAAAAGGAATTTGTCGCACCTGCGGTTGGAATGGAGTTTGAATCATATGATGATGCTTATAACTATTATAATTGCTACGCTAAGGAAGTGGGCTTTCGTGTTAGAGTGAAGAATTCATGGTTTAAACGGAATAGTAGGGAGAAGTATGGTGCAGTACTTTGTTGCAGCAGTCAGGGTTTCAAAAGAATCAAAGATGTAAACCGTTTGAGGAAAGAAACAAGAACTGGTTGTCCTGCAATGATAAGAATGAGATTAGTGGACTCCAAAAGATGGAGGGTACTTGAAGTTACCCTTGAACATAACCACACATTAGGTGCTAAGGTCTACAGATCAATTAAGAAGATGGGCACTGGCACCAAAAAGAAGTCACTGTCAAGTTCTGACGCAGAGGGACGAACAATTAAGTTGTACCGAGCACTTGTAATTGATGCAGGTGGAAATGGGAACTTGAATGCAATTGAAAGAGAAGTCAGGAATTCTAATTGTCCCAACCAGTTGAACCTTAAAAAAGGTGACTCGCAAGCCATTTATAACTATTTCTGCCGTATGCAATTGACCAATCCAAACTTTTTTTACTTGATGGATCTCAACGATGATGGGCATTTGAGGAATGTGTTCTGGATTGATGGTAGGTCTAGGGCTTCATGTCTTTACTTCACTGATGTTATTTATATTGACAACACATATCTATTGAGCAGATTTGAGATCCCACTGGTGGCATTTGTTGGAATAAATCATCATGGCCAGTCTGTATTGCTGGGTTGTGGCCTGCTGGCTGGTGAGACAACTGAGTCATACAAATGGTTGTTCAAAGCATGGCTTACATGTGCCTCTGGACGCTGTCCACAAACTATCATTACAGACAGGTGCAAGGTGTTGCAGAGTGCGATTGTAGAGGTGTTCCCGAAAGCTCGTCATCGTTTTGGTGTATCTCATGTCATGAAGAAAGTTCCTGAAAAATTGGGAGGATTGCGCAACTATGATGCAATTAGAAAGGCCCTGTTTAAAGCAGTTTATGAATCCCTGAAAGTTATTGAATTTGAAGCAGCTTGGGGATTTATGGTCCAGCGGTTTGGAGTTGTTGATCATGAGTGGCTTCGATCTTTATATGAAGATCGAGCTCAGTGGGCTCCGGTTTACCTAAAAGATACTTATTTTGCAGGAATGTGTGCTGCTCAGCCAGGTGATACCCTTAATCCATTCTTTGATAGGTATGTGCATAAGCAAACTCCTTTGAAAGAATTTCTTGATAAATATGAATTAGCTCTACAGAAGAAGCACAAGGAGGAAAATCTTGCAGATATTGAGTCTAGAACTGTTAGCCCCACATTGAAAACCAGATGCTCGTTTGAGTTGCAGCTTTCCAGAATATATACTCGAGAGATATTCAAGAAGTTTCAATTGGAGGTGGAGGAGATGTATTCATGTTTTAGTACAACTCAGTTACACGTTGATGGCCCAATTGTCATATTCTTGGTTAAGGAGCGTGTTTTGGGCGAAGGAAATAGGAGGGAAATTAGGGATTTCGAGGTTCTGTACAATAGAACAGCTGGTGAGGTTCGCTGCATTTGTAGCTGCTTTAACTTTTACGGGTATTTGTGCCGGCATGCATTGTGTGTGCTAAACTTTAATGGTGTGGAGGAGATCCCGTCTAAGTACATCTTGTCACGATGGAAGAAGGATTACAAACGCTTGTATATACCGGATCATGTTTGCAATAATGTTGATGCTACTGACCGTGTGCAATGGTTTAATCAATTGTATAGAAGTGCATTGCAAGTTGTGGAGGAGGGGGTGATCTCCCTGGACCATTACAAGGCTGCATTGCAAACTTTTGAGGAGTCGTTGAATAGGGTTCATGATGTAGAAGAAAAACGAGAATAACTAACAATGTAGAGGTGCAAGGGTGTTTGTATATAAAATCCCTCATCCTATTTGTTCCTTACTTCAATTTTAGGTCTTCAGTATGTTGTTATGTTGCATATGTTAGATAATTCGGTAAATACAAAGAAATCACCATCGAGTTAACCTGTATGTAATTTACCCTTATTTACCATGTTATAACTTTACTGAAGTGTTTTAACTTGTAAAATTGAATAATTTTCTTACCAAGAAAAGATGGATTTCAGGGTCTTGAGTTTTGAAAAAAGATGGATTTTGAGTGGATTTGAAAGCATATTAGAAATTCACGTAGCCAAGCTCGCATCAAGTGAAAGCAAATAAAAAACTCATATACTCGTGCACATTTATTCACCAACCTTTTCTTCACAATAAATGTAAATAAACATTTATTTCAGAAGATCAGTTTAATAGCCAAGCTAATCATGGGAACTCAAGAAACTAGCAGTCATCACCCAGACCAGTAACGTAAATTTCAGATCCAAAAAAAAAAAAAAAAAAGCTATACTACAATTTATTAATTTGAAAAACCAAACAGTGAAAACATATCCCTAGTGACAGGGGAATAACAAACTTTTTTTTTTTCATTTCAATCACCAAATGCATTTTGAAACAGGGAAGAAAAAAAGACATTTTAAATGGCTAGATCCTCTCATCGAAGCTCTTTCCACCACTCTTCTGACGTCTCTCCCTGTTGACAAGCCTATGTTCCTTTCTGCTGTTTGAATCCAGTGGGAGCTTCTTTAGCCCTGCACATCCCATACTTAATTTTGTATCAAACTTTAACCATGACATATATTTAATCAATGAAATTTGATGAGGAATGGTTCTTCATTTCTCACTTTTCAAAATACAGTTTCTTCAAATGTTATTGGATACATTCTTGAATTTCGAACTCATCAATCAAAATACTGTTTATGTTTTAACAAATATTTGTTTAAAAAAAAAAAAACTTTTGAGGAAAAAAGTGATGCAAATTTATGATAAATGGAAAAAGTAGTTCTTACCAGAAATGTTATACCAATTCATCTACAAATCTGCATTCAGGTTAATGCCAGCCAAACTGCTCAACTGTGTTCCAAATGAGGAGAAAAAGCATTTAGAGCAGCTTCATCCTCCCATTTCAGCTGTTTCCCCCACTGTTCCTTACTCCTAACAATAATTTTACTTTCCTTCACGCTGTTGGAATTGAATGGAAGCATCTTAAGCTCTGAGCAATCATATACATCAATTTCTTCCAGATATGGGAAGGGCAATGCATTCCAATAGATGCTCTTCAAACTTGGTAGGGTACGTAAGTGAAGATATTGGAGTTTTGCAAAAGGCTTTAGATTTCCAATCAACTCCGGAACTTCACCCAATTTCCTAGCACTAATTATTTCTTGCATAAAATGGCAATTTGCTATATGAATACTCTTGAGATTTGGAGCAAAAACAAGCCATGTCACTTCTCTCAACTTTATGCAAAAGTCTATCATAACTTTCTGAAGGCTGCGGAAACCGTATGGTTCTGGTGTTTTTCAAACTATCTCGCTATAGTTAACCTTAAACTCTTCCAAATTTCTACAATAAATCAAATATAGTTTATCAAGATGCTTCAGATCTGCCAAGGAATATATATTGAAGGACTTTGAATCATCACCGTACCGAAGGTTTAAAGATGAGTTACAATTTTGTAACTCATGGGAACTCAAAAACCTTTGGAGAGCAAAAAACTTTTTAAGGCAATGTTTAACACATTTAGATGCTTCAAACTAATCAATTCCTCGACCAACGATTCACAACCACCGAAGAGAATGCTATCTAGTGGTATTTTGCCAGAATAACCACAATTGACCAATCTCAATACACGTAACATTGAAAAACTACAAATCAGTTGCCTTGGAATCGTGTGGAGATAACGTGAGTGCTCCAAATTCAAATACTTAAGATTTTCCAAGGTCTTTAACTCTTTTGGCAGCTCTCTTATGGAAGTCTTTGAAAGATTAAGATATTGTAGTGAAACCAATTTTGAAATTCCAGGTGGTAATTTGGTAAGGAAACCATTATTTGATAGGTTTAGAACTGTAAGAGAAGGCATAAAATCAAAGAAACCACTGGCAATAGTCTTTAACCTGTTGATATTAGGAAACAAAGATAGAAGATGGGGGCACGTAGGAGTATCTGATAACTTCTCAATTTTATTTCTCATTAATGATGTCCTTCTCCTCTGTTCCCATTTTCTAACCTCTGGTGCAGCAGTTAGTTGAGCTCCTGCAGACACCAGAACGTTTTCTTTCTCTTTCTCAACTTCACACGCTATCCACAAAGTCATATCACGAATCGCATCATGCATTCTTACATGATCAGATCCTACTTCTTCCAACAAGCATGCATGAACAAGAATTCCAATAATGTAGTACCCTTGGTTATGTACTTCAGCTCCTTCATATCCATTCAAAAAACCCTCACCAATCCAACACTCTATCAATTCAATTTTATCAATTTTACAATCCTCTGGAAATAAACTACAGTACAAGAGACAAGATCTAAAGATTTCACTAGATAAACTATCATAACTAAATTTTAAGAGAGGATACACCTCTTTCCCCATACCTGGAAGTTCAGAAGCTGATCTCCTTAAAATCTCAATTGCATAGCTCCATTCCTCCTGTGACTTCTTACAACCCAGACCAGTGGTAATAAGTGCAAGAGGCAAACCACCACACTCTTTGGCCAGAGTATGGGCTAACTTGGGAATATCAAGATGACTGTCAAGAGTCTCTTCTCCAACCTTATCTAGAAACACTTCCCAGGCTTCTTTGTCTCTCAAACACTCAACCTTAAAAATCTTTTGAGCTCCCATTAGGCTACAGACATCAACAAGACGAGTTGTAAAAACAACCTTGGATGTATTTTTACTAGGAAAAGGAATACCCACTTTGGTTAAATCAATTCTTTCCCATACGTCATCCAACAATAACAGAAATTTCTTCTTGCTCAAGATCTTGAAGATACCTGATGCTCTCTCTTCAAGACTTCTGTTCTCAAGCAAACCTATCATTTCTCCAATCTTTTCTTGAATTCTCTCAAGTTGCATGTCTTTAGAGACCACTACCCAAATCACAACATCGAATTCATTTGGTGTATCAAGGAATTTGTTGTTGATCTGGGCTAATAGGGTAGTCTTGCCGACTCCACCCATGCCATATAGACCAATAATTCCAACTCTTTCTTCTCCAAGGCATCTCCAAACTTTTTCCAGTGTTGAGTTCAAACCCACTATTGTTGGTTCAACAGGCCTCTCATCCACTGCAGCTAGTGGTACCTTCTCAGCTACCAGCTCAAAAGCTCCTTCACCCATTAAAGTGACCACAAGATGCAGCTTTTTAGCCACATTCTTGCCAAACTTGTAGCTTGACTTGCAGTTCTTGGAACAGTAGCCCCCAAGACATAATTTCTGAATTTCTTGAGTGCTATCTGTTATTAATTCACCAATTTCAGTTTCTGCACCTTCCACCCTTGAAAGCCACCCTTGCACTTTGTTCAATCGTCTCAATTGTTGTTGTTGTTCAGCATTGACAACTCTTGTCATCACATCATTCTTTGCTTCAATTAACTTCTGCCGTTCAGTTAGCAAGGCATCAAGATTATCTTCGAGCTCACTTATGTACGCTGCTTTTCCGAGAGCGCAATCTAGGCAACGAAAGCAAATAGCACCATCACATGAGATTTGAATTACAAAAATGTTTCCCATAGTTTTGTATAAGATTTCAAAAGGGAGAAAGGAATGAGATTATGAGGATAATGGAAGAAAGAACTATTCTTCTAGGGTTACTAAGAGAAAACCATATATAGCCCAGAAGTCAAAATGTGTTTTTATACAATAATGTTATGTAGTTCCATACTTCCATTATGCAAATCCTCAAGATTCTGCAAATAGAGTAATCAAACCCATTTACTTTTCTTGTCATTTAGATGTATACCTGTCATATTATTCTAATAGGAAGTCAAAACTTTGTCCCTAAAATGCATGCAACTAAGGTTGAAAATGCTTAAATTTTATATAACCACTTGTACATAAATTATTTGATGCAAACATATATTAATCTAGTAGGAATAATTGCAGAAACCTCTATTGAGGTTTTGTTTAATTACAGTCTGAAAGAAATTTCCAAGAACTAACAGGGACCTCCTCTGAATCTAACATGTGCTCGATTGGGACAGACTTAAAGAAGAAGGTAAAGGATGGTACTTACATATCAAATTAATAAAACATAATAAAATCAAGAATTCTTTTCAGTTGGTGGTGACTTATGACCCTATTGTCTTTAACACAACTATTTACATATGGACATTATAACCCCATGTACGGTCAAGATATGTTCTTTCCATGCATTCTTTTATATATCAAAAGTTTGTATTTGCTTATGCAAAATCTATTTGCTCAACAACTTATATGGTGATTGATCGATGTTTGCTAGAGGATTTTTTTATAATTTTTTTTAACTATACGATTCTTTTGAAAATATGGAGAGCAAATAGATAAAGAATTAAAAGAGTTGTGGAAACTTGATAGTAAATTTAGACTCCAATCCCAACACCGACGGACCCTTCCCATTTTTCGAACAATATAATACAAGATTCCGGCTCCAATTCAATCACTCAAATTGCTGGATAAACAAAGAAAGTTTACCTTGCATACGCCACCGCTTTTGTAACCACTTCCATCTCTTTGCGGCATTTCGTCAAACGGCTAGTGAGCTGTTTGATGAAACTCAAGAAAGTAATTACCGCCACCGGCGTTAACCAGCCAAGACTATTCGAAAATTTCCTTTGTTCTATCTGACATAAGGTTCATGGCTTCGTTTACCGGAGGCAAGCAAAGTTTCGCGCCACATCATCGTTTCAAGGATAATTTTGTCATTTAAAACTGTCCAACTGTAAACTGATAAATGACCTAAAGGCCGCCAAAATCAAAGTACTTTTGTCATTGGCGCGTTTTTAAAAGTCAAACTGTAAATTCATTGATCAGCTATTTGACCCACAGATTCAGGTTTGTCTCTGTTAAAATTTTGAAATTTTCTCTAAATTCGTAATTAAACAAAACGTGAGGGAGCTTTTTGCAATTAGCAGGGGAAACAATTCTTCTTTTGACTTGAATTCTTTGTTGGGACTTGGGAGAGTGGCTGTACGAGCATGAATTACCAAACTTTATATTTTACTAATTAATCAATCAAGAATCAACCTAAGTGAATTTGTATTTTCCCTCGTTTAATTGGTGCGTTAGTCGGTAATTAAATTGTGTGTATATAATAAAATTCCTCGTATTGAAAATAAAATATTTAGAGTTCGAATTCTGTTCACAGAGAGGATTGAGTTGTTATTGACTTAGAAGGAATTTGGTATTAAAAAAAAAACCTAAATAAAATATAAAGAGGAACTACGAATATATTTACAAGGCATTTTAATTTATGAAAGAGACCAAACTAAATAAATATGCACAAAAATGGCATATTATTAGAGTATGTCTGCACCTGAATTAAACTCTACAAACACAACACAGAACTTAGTAAAAACATTATTTGATGGAATTTGTCATTCATTGCTGCCGTTAGTGACTGATCCGTTTCACGGCAATTGTGAATTATAAGAGACTGAAATCTTCGAATGCTTAGTCCCTGAGAAACAGGCTTCCCATCCTCAAATAATACATAACAAGTGAGAGTTATCAATTGAGATCACCAACTGAGAGCACAAAATTAGTGAAACATTGAACAAATGTAACAGTATATGTTGCTGCATGCGCATTCATGCTTCGCACATAATGAAAAGCAAAATCTTCCTGTCGGTAGAATACGATCAATTAAAAATCCTTGAATGATCTGGAAATTAATTGATTGCGGAGCTGAAAATGGTAATTCGCCTGTTTGTCAGATAACTTTCTTATTTCTGTCCATCTTCATCATCATCATCATAAATATATAGATATTATCATTTTATTACCAAAGTTTTACTGACATATTATGTCAGTGCCAATGTTTGTCGAAAAGTGTATTTTACTATCAAAGTTTTGGCCCGTTATCAATTCACTATCATTCCGTTAACAACGTTAAAAATTTGTTGATGTCATAAGGGCATCAAAGACATTTCCAACTGTAAGAGTAAAATTATTTGCTAATTTGATAAATAAATTATCATTTTACAACCAAATTTTTAGGATAATTATCATTTTACTATCGAAATTTTAGGGGAATTATCATTTTACTACCAAACTCTTGAGGGTAAAATGGACTTTTAACTCAATTTCCGTTAAACATTAATTTTTTCTTAACGGAATTGTAGTGAATTGATGATGTCGCAAAACTTTGGTAGTAAAATATACTTTTCGGCAAATCTTGGTACTGATATGATATGTCAGTAAAACTTTGGTAGTAAAATGATAATTTCTCTAAATATATTTTAACATAAACATTACTTTAAAAATTATAATGAACATAAAGGAAAATAAAAGGCGGATACAATTTGTAGTAAAAAAAGTGATAATCAATAATATTAGGAAAAGAGACACTTATACTCCTAAGATTTGGATAAATAGTCGTCTAAACCCCATGTTTATGATAATGGACACCAATACCCTCTTTTAACTAAAATAACCTTTGGTTCTATTAATTAAGAAAAATTGACTCCAATGTTTTATAATAAAGATAAGTACAATATTAAGATAAATATAACAATATATATATTTATATATTAATTTTCAATATTTGAAAAATATTTTAATACTTTCCGATCTTATATTATATTAAACTAATTTTATAATAAATAGAAACATAATATTAAAATAAATATATTAAAATTTTAATTATTTTCAATATATAAAAAATAAGTTAGTATTATGAATACATGAGATATATCTTATTAATTGTAAAACCTATTTAACCAAAATTTTATTTAAATTATTTTAATAAATACAAATATATTATTAAAATAAATATAATAATTTACATTTTAAAAATTATTTTTATATTAAAAACTATTATGATACTATTAATCTGCTAGACAAATTAAACTATTTAAATTTATTAAAAAATTCTAAAGTCAATTCTTTTAGTTACTATCTAGTAAAGGTGTTATAGTTAAAAGAAGGTCTTGATGATCCTTATTGAAAACTTGCAGGTCTATATGACCATTTTCCCAAAGTTTAAGGGTAACAATTTCCTTTTTCTATAATATTATTGAAAAGAATTGATACATGGCATAGATCTAGGGATGTCAATGGGGTCCATTGGGGGAGGGAAGGCCTATCCCATTGCTCACTTCATTAAAAATTTCGCATCTATTCTCTACCCCATCTTTTGATAAATTTAGTAAGATGAGAATGAGGAATTTCTATCTAGGAAATGATTTTCCCATCTTTGTCCCATTCCTCATTTACTTATTTTATAATAGGTATGGGTAAATAATTTTATAAATTAAAAATTAGAGACTTAAATAAAATTATTACTATATTAATTATTTAAATTATTTAAAAAAATCTCCAAAAGGTTGAAATAATATCAAAACTAAAAAAATGTTTGAAGAGAACAACACCTTAAGAAAGAAAAGAAAACATAACAATATTTTAAGGTTAAATAAGAATTATAATATAAGATTTTATTTTTAGTTATAACCTATTTATATTAGGTAAAAATTAAAAGAAAATTTATTAACCAATTTTATAATTGATAGAACAAAAATTATTGAACAAAAATTAAAAAATAATCATATATAGTGGGGATTGGGGTGGGATAGGGAGTACAAAACTAAATCTACCCCATTAAAAATTTAAAAATTATTTTTTTCCTACTTCCCTCCCTATTCTCTAAAATTATTTAAAATTTATTTCGTTTAGAGTGGAATGTCATGGGTCTCCAAACTCTTAAAGTATTTTGTCATCGCTAGGTAGATGACGTCTACGTAGATGACGTAAAAGTTAACAATGACAAACATTTATATCCCGCAGACATGAACCCTTGACTGGCGACATAAAAATTGATAAACAGAGCCATTGCATATGAATAAAATTTTCAGAATAGACAAAACCCAAACAAAATAAAATACAAATATTATGGTAAAATTTTCACCAATCAATTGCGTTGAATATGCGTTAATTTAATTAGAAGGTAGCGAAACACATATGTTGGTGATCAACTTGCCTCTGTGGTCGCCGCAAGAGAGAATTTTTGATGGAATGAAAAATATGAAGAAGAAATATGGTAAATAAATGCATGAAATTATAATATATATATATATATAATGAAAATTTATTGAGATATTCATTTTGTTTTCAATTTGAATATGATACTTTGATAATTTTATTTTCACTGCAAGAGACAAATCAAGTAAACTTGGAGATAAAAGAAAAAATTAACTCCCACAATAATGTAAGTAAATATATGAGAACTTTCAATGCCACCCGTGTTTAAAGTGAAAACTAAGGTAATTTTTAACTTACACATCGACACACCCCAACTCCATAAGTTCTTAGAGTGCTTCTACACTATTAGCTTTAGTTCCTATTTGGTATTTAGGTGTTGTAAAACAAAAAATTTGTAATTATAAAATAAAATTAATAATGTAATAAATTTTTAAAAAATAATTTTGAAAATAAATAATAAAATTATTATATACAGAGCTTCATCATATATACAAGTACATGATAAAATTAACTTAGCTTTCTAATTTCAATAACAATTGTTTACTAAATATTTTAGTGTTGTAAACTGCCTAGCACAATACCAATCAAGGCCTTAATTAAGTTAGTTTCAAGCCTGTGAAAACCTTTGGTGCTGCATCATCCGGCCGGCGGGCATTGAAGCTATTAGAGGTAAACTGAATTATGTTGAATGTAGAGTTGAGTTAAACAATCAAATTAAAACCTAAACCAACTCCAGTCGTTTGTAGCTATAAGCCTATAACCCAACAAATCCGAAAAAGGTTTTTGGACTTGGCCATTTTGCCGAGCAAATAATCAAAAATCAATATTAAATGAATTCTGTACTTCATAAATACTTCGTATAAGCGTTATCATGAGCTAAACAGGGAAACTAATTGAATATATACATTATCATATGCAAATTATGGCGTTTGGTTATATAGAGACTGTTTCCTTTAACACTCTCCCTTAAGTCAAGATGGGCAAATTGAAGTAAGATTGGGTTTGATATGCAACTCACGAAACAGACCAAAACGATGAGAGACTTAGATGCCAAAACGTTGAAGAACTTAATTAGTTGCCACACACGAGTTGCTTTAACCTAGCGCTTATTCGTGGTGTGTGAAAAATATGGAATTTGAACTTTAATATCATGTGCATTTAATTCTAAATAACTACTAAACAAATTAAATGAGCCTTTATATAGGTATTAAAATTAGTCAAACCTAAGTATATACTTAAGCGTATGTCAATCATGGACATCCGAAATGCTAAGATGGGGCTATAATAATATGGTAGTTCTTGGAAATTTCTTTGAGGTCTAGTACTTTATGAAAATATCTTATACGTTTTAATACAATAAATGATATTTATATTAGTCATAGCAATTTTTTTTTTATGATTTCAATAACATTATTTCGTATAAAAAATTCGTGCGTTTTAAATTATTAAAAAAATTAATTGTAGTCTAAATGAATAGTGTTTAGAAAAATTATTTTGGTTTACTCCTAATTAAAATATGTTCTTAACTTTCCCACTTCATGATGATTGCAAGACCGTAATTAACATTTCTTGGCCATATTAAAATTAAGGATAAGTTAAAAGATAAAAAAAATATAAATTTCAATATACTATAGAATAAAATACATAATATTAGAGTCTGTAATTTTGTTTTGTCATTTAGCTTGTCCTTGACTTTAGTATGGTTAAGAATCCCCAATTGAAACATTTCCTTCTTTAGTTCAGACACTCTTATTTTTCTTTCATGCGGTTTAATAAAATTAATTTTTAATGCTATTAAACCCCTCGGTTTCATAGTATATTGAAAATTAATTATATTAAACTGCATGGTTTAACAAGTGTTTGCTTTAAAAAAAAATGAGAGCACAAGCACCTAAAAATGTATGTGTGTGTGTTTGTGTGTATATATACATATTTATGGAAATATATTATAGATATGTAGTGTTATCTATCCTATCAATTTTGATTCTGCTAAGCTGCTCTGTTAGTTGGTATCATAAAGGTTCTGTGCTAGTTTCTCAGCTTTCCTATCCATCCCAACCAAATCCATCACTATGAAAAAAAAAATTCCCAAATTATCAAACCTAAGCCGCCGTCGTCATCCACCACCATTGCCACCTCTGTAGTAGTTGTTCTCCGTCGGTCAACACCTCCACCAAACTTGCCAACAATCACCAGCCAAACCTAAGCTAGCTACCTAAACAGTTGCAAATCACCTAAACAGCACTACTTCCTCACAACCGATCGCACGATTCGCATCCATCATTAAACTTCCTTAAAGCCACAGTAGGGGTGGGCAGAATTGAACTAGACAAAGTTTTTTTTTGGTTTTGTTCGATCTTTTAGCAATTTGGTTCGTATTTATTTTTGAAAAAACTGAATATTTTGGTTCGGTATAAAATCAAATACTCTAGTTTGGTTTTCGATTCAAAATTTCAAATTGAAAATCAAATCAAAAACTAAAAATAATTTTTAAATTAAAGTAATACCACATGGTGTTTAGGAATTGGTTTAACCAAATCAGACCTAAAAAATTTTGGTTTGGTTCGATATTTTATGAGTAAAAAGAAAAACCGAATTGATTAATACTGAAATTGAACCGAATAGAAATACACAAATTGATTTTTTAAAATTTCCAAATCGAACCGAACTAGTGCCACCCATAAGCTGCACATCAAATCTAGGCCACCACCGGGTTCGATTATCTGCGCAGCCACTGTGGGAACCACCCAAATCCTATGACCTTCCACCTCCAAGTTCTCCACCGTTGGACTTTATCACCATCGATCACCACCATTACAAGAATCCCTAATCTTTATCGACCAAAACCCAACAATCATCATGACCAATCATTGCCCGAATATCCACTACAAAAGGCCACCTCACTACCATAAGTCATTGTCGCTTCAAGTCGATTTTCAGACCAAACCGCCGTGAATCGAGCCAATCCGTGACCACTACCGAGCTCTTTACTATCAATGCTTCCAGATTTGATCATCACGCTCTTTTTTATGGCCATCAGCTGCCTATGATATAAACTAAATTTCAAAGTTTATACGATTACTAACAAAATCAAATGGCTTATCAGGAATTATTTCATGATCTTCGGAAATTTTTTGGGCTTGTTGTTGATCCTAAGGCTATTTTTGATTCGATATTTGTAATTGAAGATTTTATCATTGACAAAATTCTAGAAAAGAAGCATGTCAAGTATGACTCTTAAAATTTTACTGGATACATTTTACATTAGTGGAGAAATTTAATGGCAAAATGAGTTCAAGGAAAATATAAGATTTGCACTTGGTATAATATGAAGAGAAAGATTAAAGCCCATTTTATATCATGATTATGCTGAAATGATATTTTATAAGTTTTAGAATTGTCGACAAGGCATGAAATCTTTCCGAGCCTATCTTTCTCAATTTCAAAGTTATTATTCTCGTGTAATTTTTCTGAAAATGGTTATATATTAATTTTGAGATTTGTTAAGTGATTAAATCACAGAACAAATTCCTTCTCAATCTATGACTCATCGTGACTTTTGGGAAGTAATTAAAATCACGTTACGAGTTGAAACACAAATCCAAATAAAAAGAAGTCAAGTATCCAAGAAGTTAAGTCGACCACATCAAGACACCAATCTAAGATCCCTAGTCTTATCACAAGTCACATGTCAGTAGCCTAAAGTGATGTCTCACAAGTCACATGTCAGTAGCCTAAAGTGAAAGACATCAAGGTGAAAGAAGTTTATGTCTCTCCAAGTGTTGAAGATGTGCCTAATGTTGCAGAAGAAAAGGTATAATTTATTATTAGTTTAAAGTTTCAATATGATAATTTGTATGAGAATGTGCATGATGTTTCCTTGGAAGACAAGACAAATTTTAAAGATGATGAGATTATTGATTTATCTAAGATTTTTAAAGAAGGATAACTACCTATCTTGATTTGAGCATTGAGCCTAATAGTATGATTGAGAGAAACTGAGATGGTTGAAATGGTTTTACAAAAAGGTTGTGCTAGAAGAAGATTTGATTGAAAGGATGAAATTTATTGGATATCACATTGAAGTTCAATTAGAAAATGGTAAGAGTTATATGATTGTCGTTCTTTCTTATTGCCTTAAAGAATGTATTGATGAAGGAAATTGATGAAGTATGGATTCTTTAGAGTTTTGAAAAAGATTGAAGAGAAAGCCAACAAATTTAAAATTACAAGATGATTTTTCTTTCACTAAAAGTTTCATCCTCGAGACTGTATTCAAGCTTGAGGAGAGTTTCTTTTAAAAGGGGGGAGACTAATGTAGGATGTTATTTTAGGATTTTAGAATTTTACTATTTTAGGTCTTTAATATTTTATTTTAATTAGAGTCCATTGTGTTTTATGTTTATTTTATTTCTATTGTAATTGTGATTTACTTTCCTTTCTAAGTTAACTTAGGAAAATAGATTTACTTGATTATAAATAGAGATCTTATTATTGTAACTTGAACCTTTGATCAATTAATAAAATCCTTCTTTTATAATTCTTTTTGGGATTACCTCTCAAAAAATCTCTTGTAGAGTTGTTTAGATTAAAGTATCATTTAATTTCACTTTACACATTATTAAAAATATGATTGAGTCGTTTGGATTAGAACAAGATCTAATTATACTTCGATTAGAGTGTAAGCTAATTGTATTGACTTGATTCGGAGTTAGAACAAATATTTTGTTTTATCTATCCTATCAATTCTACTTCCGCTACCATTGTCAACTAAGCTAGGGATCCTTAATATATATAATGGACTTCATTCATTTTCCTCCATGAAGAAAGTAAGTAATTTTTCCTTATCTTAATTTTTAGAAATATGGATAACTATTCACGTCATTATCTAATCATAAAAACATGAGTAGTCTTCATTCATCTCAGTTCATGAATGCGAGCCACATTAAGCACATGCTTGTAACATATATCTTAAATTTAGTTCATGTATTAATTTATTAATAATGCTTGCAACATATCCATGAACCATATTAAGAATATGCATGTAACATTCTCCCACTTGGGTCACATAATTTTTGTGCCTTAATGTTAATTAATGATGAAAACTAGCACGATGAAAGGAAGATCTATAGCCAATTGAAAAAGATAGATGCAGACAGAATTGTAAGCATGCCTCTACCTAGGCACCCAAGGAATGATCAACTTCTTTAGCATCATGAGAAAAGAGGTCAGTACAATGTCAGAAATTGATATCAGGTAGCCTTAAGATTGAAATTTCCCGCACTCCCATCAAGCTCTAGACATACAACCAGCCAATGGAATATAATATGGACTCTTGATTTACCTGAAAAATTAAGGATTTTCATGTGGCCTTCTCCCTTCAAATGAAAATCCTTGGAAAAGAATGGTAGCTAGGAACCTGTATGTCAGATGTGTAGCAATGGTGTAGAGAACATATTTCATGCGTTGGTCACTTCCATAGCAGCTAGGAAGGTATGGAGGCTTACTCAATTTGCAGAAGAGCAGAAAGGAGAGGTTGGACAAGATATATTAAGTCTGTTGCATGGAAGGGTGTCTTCAAAGAGAAAGGTTGACACCGAAATGCTAGTGGCTGTTTGTTGGGGGATTTAGAGTGCAGGGAACCAGTTTCTCTTTAAAATGAAGAAGGAAGATCCCCAAATTAGGGTTGGCAATTAGCGGGCCTGGGCCGGGCTTTTTCAAGCCCATGTCCAGGCCCTTTGGCAGTTAAGGCAACGGGCTCGGGCCGGGCCGGGCCCATTGCGGGCCTGGGCCGGGCTCGGGCCGGGCTTGAGCTTTTTTATTTATTTAATTTTTTTTAAATTATTATAAATTTGAAATAAATTAATGATTAACAAGTTATTACAATCATAGATAAATTAAAGAAAATGAATATTTCAAATTAAAATAATAAATAAAGCAAATAAAAACTCATAATTTTAATTTTCTTTAATACTAGATTTTGTAATTCAAACGCTCTCTTAATTAATTGACATAAAAGAGATAATTTAGTATCATAATTTTATTTTTTTTTAATCATAATTGATTTATAAGTTAAGAATTTAAGTTTTCTTTTTTATTTTTAAATTATTTTTCAATTTTAACTATATTATTCTAATTTATAAAATTATTTTTTAAAAAAATCACGGGCTTGGGCTTTGTCCGGGCTTTTTTTCTTAGGCCCTTGTCCAGGCCCTCATGGATGAGGCCCGGGCCTAAGCCCGCGGGCCTGGGCCTGGGCCTGGCCCGAGCGGGCTTGGGCCGGCCCGGGCTTTTTTGCCACCCCTACCCCAAATAGTGTTGGCCAAGGCTAAAGCTATTTCTAGATGCCTACAAACGAACTCAACGGCCAACATCCATATATGTGGATATCATCAAACGAGAATATTGCAGCAAAATTGGACTCCTCCACTAGCTGGTTGTTTCAAGCTGAAAATGGGTGCAACCGCCAACCGTGATAAACAAATGTCAGGCTTTGGGGCTGTTATTAGAGATGCTGGAGGAAATTTTATAGCAGCAACAATTAGATCTTCAAAGTTCCACGAAGATATGGCTTACATGGAGGGAGAAGCTATGGAGCTGGGTTTGCAAGTTGCTGGAAATGCAAAGCCATCTTCTTTCATTTTTGAGACAGATTCTCAGGAGGTAGCAGATTTT
Organism: Citrus australasica; assembly: GCA_029618585.1. Classification (NCBI taxonomy): domain Eukaryota; kingdom Viridiplantae; phylum Streptophyta; class Magnoliopsida; order Sapindales; family Rutaceae; genus Citrus; species Citrus australasica. The sequence continues at coordinate 966,938 of JARCIV010000269.1, read as the reverse complement.
GTGAACAATGGGCAAAGCAGCATGAAAGATATTGTAATGCAATTGCTCATTCTCTTGCTAAGTTAACATTAGATAAATGTGAAAATGTTGTATAGACGGGTTCATATCCTTTCAGAACTAATGTCTTTATTCGCTTCTTTTACTTAATCGAAGTTTAATTTCCCTTTAAAAAAAAGAAAATACAAATCTCTCTGAATCAATTTTGCCCTTCTGTCATATAACCGCATGCGAGAGGAGTTATTAGTCTTTACTGGAAGTACTTATAAATTATGGTTTGAAATGGTTTTTTCTTTTTTCTTTTTATTTATTTATTAGATGTTGTGAAGCAAATCTTTGAGCTTTGGGTTGTATCAATTGCTTCGTAAATCTAACCTACCTGATGGTTATCATCGGAAAAGAACACCCTGTTTTCTTTTTGATTTAGTAATTGATTGACCTTATTTGATCCATCATAATTCAAGTATACAAAATGATTCTTGCTCTTTCTCTTCTTTTTATTCTTAATTCTCATGGTACAAATGAAGTTTAAAAACAAAATTACACACACACACACAAAATGTTTACAAATCTTGTTGATAAAAGTTGAAAGTGAAATAATTATGATCAGATTGAATTTGTTAAGCAATCGAAAATTATAGAATTTGTTAGTTTTAAATTAATTTTTGTAGTTAATACTAAAAAATTTAACACTTTTATATTTAGTAATATTCTAACTGTTAATAAATATTGTTTTCTAAATATGTGCTTTAAAATAATCACAAAAAAGATTAATAAATCCAGTGCAGCACTAAACATAGAATAATTAAAAATTAATACAGTATAGTGTATCATTAAATGCTATATAACATTATCATAACACAATGTTAATACAATATAACATAATACAATGAACTTGCATTAAAATAATATAATATAGTATGTCAAACACACCTAATGTTAGTAATTTAATTAGAAAACCCCACATGAATTATTTTTATTATTTTAAATTTTCGTTCGACTAATCATGTTATACTGCACTTATTTGTATAAAACAATTAAAAAATTGTATTTATATTTGATTGGATACAATAAGGAAAACAAAGTTTAATTCTATTTTATAATTCTATCTGAAAACAGTTTTTTTTTCTTTTTAAGACAAGAAAAAGAAAATTAATCAAACGTGTTATTTTTTTCTTAGATTCCTTGTATTCAAATTAAATTGTATCGACATCATAATAAACGGACCCTTACATTCTTTTTACATTTTTCCTCTTAATTTCTTTGTTTTACGAAAATCTGTCGGATAATATTACTGATGTGATTTTTGAGATATTTTTACACGCAATTCTTAGACACACCACATAATTTACAGAGCCGCCGGTAAGTCAATTCGGTCTCTAATTTTCAATGAGGCAAACTGAACAAAAAAAAAATGAAAAATGTGTATACAAGGAAAAAAGAGTTAAGATAGCAAGAATTTAACAACATGCGTGATATACATGTTGCAAAATATGGTATTTAGTAACATTTTAAATTTGTGCGTTGTTAAAGTTTTACTTTTAACAACATGCTTTCATTGTGAGATATAATATCACAATGGTTCGTTGATAGTGGCGGATTTTATAGGTAAAATGACAATGTGAAACCTAAAAATATTTTGTTAAAACTTTCATCTTTAGCAACTTTTTAAAAAGTTACTTTGTTAATAATTAGAATGCAGCACAACATGCGAGTATCCTTTATAACAATTGGAAGATTTGAGCCTATTTTAAAACATAAACAATTTTTGTTTAATTTTACTAAACAACATGGGGAATTGGAAGATTTGTACTTATTTTAAAACATAAAACGTTTTTGTTTAGTTTTGCTAAACAACATGGCATGGAGTTATACTCATTTTCCCACAAAAATATTAAACAACAATAGTCGTATTTCCCACATATCAATTTCGCCCCATTTACATTTAGTAGTCATTTTCCCTGCCAAACCTATCAATCCTATCCAAGAAACAGCTGCTTTTATAGGCCTTCATGGGACGGGAGCGTCACCAGTTGAATTTGGGTGAGTAAAACGTCAATAAAAGATCAAATTATTCTAATTTATGGGATGATGACAAGTATAAGCAACTCCTTGAATGATGACAGGTTACCTACTAGTTAGTACCTCACGTTTTTAAAGATCTTAGTTGAAATAAACACTTTATTTGATTAGCCATTCGAATTTGAATCTTAAAGAAAGTAAGGTGAATAAGTTTAATTTGCTTCTAGATAGCTAGAATTTGAGTTTATACCTCTTTCGGAATTAAAAGCTACAGGATTATAACAGTTGCATTCATTTATTAGGCGACTTTGTTGGTCTCTCCACTTTTAGCTTGGCAAACAGGGGTTCATTAGCAAGGTAATTAACCAGAGCCAAACCTATGACAGCATAGCACGCCGGGCTAAATGAAAAATTTTTAAATTATATTTTAAAGTGAACATAAAACTTTATAAGTAGATTAAAAAATACACCTATCAGAAGGCACATTAGGAATTTTTTTTTTGGTTTTAAAAGTTGAAAATAAGCATTCAATTCAAATACTAAATGGAACTACAATTGTACATTTTGTGGCTTCAGACAATAGAACTAATCATTTATAAAATGTGAATAAATAGTATTTGTAATTTATCTTTCAGCAAAGATATCCATATAATTTGGACCAAAAAAAAAAAAAACCTGATTTTCCTTATGCGAATTGATGTCTTGATGAGGTGTAGATATGAAAATATACGCCTCATTCAAAAATCTTATAAGTGGAAAAAAAAAAGATTAACAATAAATTTTGATAAATTAATAACAAAAGCTAAGTTTCCTACCTCGATGGGGAGAATAACTTGAGAAAATGGACAACTAGTGGAAGGGCTCGATAAAGAGGATGGGTAAAAAAGAAAGTGGTTAATTAAAAAATGACTAATACATGTTAATAATCCAGACATTTAAATTTTAATTTGAGTATTTACTGGATGGTTAAAATAATTGTACTAATTATGAAATTTACCATCTAATAGATACATAACATATAATATTAAGAATCAAATTGAAATCCCTCATCCCGTCAAGGTTGACCAAAAGGGGAAAAAATACTAATCTGAGCTGTGCTTTTTTTAAAAGAAAAAATTTGCATGACAACGATCAATTTTTGATGTTATATATATATATACTATATGTATATAACTGTTGCTCATCAATAATTTCTAGATGCCTCATTAGATAATACCCATCTCTGTTTTTTGATTTCTCATTCTTAAAAAGCGAAAAGAATTTCTGGGTTTTGTGATAATCTTTGAGTTGTAATGGAGAGTGATAATAATGAGGTTTACAAAGTGAGTAATAGTTTACGTGCAGGAATTACTTCTGTATGGAGAAGCAATTCTGTCTCTGCGGGTGCATTTTCAATGTCTTCGAGGGAAGAACAAGATGACGAGGAGGCTCTAATATGGGGTGCACTTGAGAAATTGCCTACTTACGATCGTTTGAAGAAAGGCATATTAACTACTTCAAGAGGTGAGGCTAATGAAGTTTATGTTAACAATCTTGGACAGCAAGAAAGGAAGAGGTTGGTTGATAAATTGGTGAAAGTTGCTGAAGTTGATAATGAAGAGTTCTTGTTAAAGCTCAAGAACCGCATTGACAGGTAACATTTCTCTTTATGCTTTGTATTCATCAGTAACGTTTGCATGCATGTGTGATTAGAATAATCAAAATATCATATTGTATGGGAGCGAGTCACTGTCTTATATATACTTTGCTTTTCTCAGAGTTGGAATTAGCCTACCCACAATTGAAGTTCGATTTGAGCATTTGAATGTTGGAGCAGAAGCATATGTAGGAAGTAGAGCCTTGCCAACATTCTTTAACTTCTGCGCCAACATAGTTGAGGTACCCACCTGCAAATATAAATAATTAATTTAAAAAAATTAGTTACCTTTTTTTAATTTCTCTTCTCAAGTTCTAACGATATATATGTTTCTGAAGGGTTTCTTGAACTCTCTTAACATTCTTCCAAGTAGAAAGAAGCACCTGACAATTCTCAAAGATGTCAGCGGGATTGTAAGGCCTGGCAGGTGAGAATTTAGTATTGAAATAATATTGTTGTTTATTTATTTGATACACTCTAATTTACTCCTACTTTGAGTAATAATCTTCAATTTATCCTTCAAAAATACAAAAGCATTAATTTATTTTCATTTACTTTTGACAAATAAGAAAAGAGAAAAAAAATCATCTACAACCCCCTTGTTTAGGCTTATCTTATAAATGAAAATGGAGATAAATTCGGTTTTCAAATATTTACCTTCATCTTTTAAACGAAAATGAAAATAAATTGAGTTTTAAGATGAAAATGGAAATAACTTGACTTTTTCACCTTCGTGATGACAAGCAACTCTCAATCTACTGAAATGAGCTTTTACTCCTTTTAAGATTATAAACCATTCTAGCTGGGGATAGATTGAAGTTTACCCTTAAAATTTCTCTTTCATTTCTGTCATTTCTTATTGTTTTCAATTCTTTTGTTGCAGGATGACATTACTTCCGGGTCCTCCAGGTTCGGGAAAGACAACACTTTTATTGGCTTTGGCAGGGAAGCTTGATTCTAGTCTAAAGGTGAATATATAGTTAAAACCTCTATATATTTCAGGGGTTTGGCTTCAAGAATTAGCTATAGTAGTTCACTCTTTTTTTTTCCCCTTTAATTGGATAACCAAAGTGTCTCTATGAAGCTTTCTGGTGGGGTGACATATAACGGCCACAACATGGACGAATTTGTGCCCGAAAGAACCGCTGCGTATATCAGTCAACATGATGTCCATATTGGAGAAATGACAGTAAGGGAAACCCTAGCCTTTTCTGCAAGATGCCAGGGTGTTGGATCCCTTTATGGTACGTATGATTCTTTTTCTTTTTTCCTCGTTTGTTTTCCCTTCAACTAGAACACGTTGCTTTTGTTAAATGCAGAAATGTTAGCGGAGTTGACCAGAAGAGAGAAGGCGGCAGGTATCAAGCCTGACCCGGATATTGATGTCTTCATGAAGGCAAGAGGAGCTGAAGATTGTTTAAAAATTAAAATGTGGCATTAAACAAAGGGTAAATGTAAAATTAAAATGTAGCATTAAACAGAGGGTAAATGGTTTCTTTCGAAATGATAATCTTTAAAATATTCTTAAATTATTGTAAACTTCAACTTATATACCTTTATTTTTATTCTAAAGATAATAGAAAAAATGGGGGGGGGGGATTTTTTTAAACAAAAATATGATAAGTTGAGGTTTGTAATACTATGGAGAGTATTTTGAAAATTATTATTTTATAAAGAAGTAATTTGAAATTAATCTTAAATAAACTTTATTCTAACCCAACGGGTGAATATTTTTTGGCTATGAACTTGGATGTTCAATTGCTTTAGAGCCAAGGATGTTCAATTTGTCGTAGGCATTTACTTGAAATTAGTTGCCCTTTTTTTCATGTGTTGTTCAGCTAATAGAAGAAATTACGTCCCTTGTGAAATGACAATTTTAGAAATACCCTCTAAACTTGTAATATTTCATATCACTTGGGTATGATAAGTCTAATATTTGGAAGGTGATCTACACTTTAATTGACAAGATGCATTTTTTGGTGTATGGGCATCTTGAGAACAAATCCATGAGAGTCTATGTAAATTGGACAAATGGTATTAAAGCCAAACTTAACTTAAAGTACAATCTTAAAAATAACCTCTCAACTTGTAACATTTTATGTACTCTATACAATCTTGCTTAATGCTTATTTTGGGGTCCAGGGACACTTTAAGGACGAATCTGTGAGGGCCTAGGCCTAAAGCCACTAATATCTAGCTAAGTCTAAGTTGGATCATGTTAAAATTATTAATTTTTTTTAATAAAAAAAGGGTAAATCGAAGTTTGTAATAAGTTGGAGAATATTTAAAAAATTCTCATTTCCTGTGTTGATAATCCGATATTTAGTCCTTAAAATAAATATCATGGAGTTACACCCTGTTTCATTTTCTTATATATCCCTGTCAATCCTCCATTTCTCACGTCACAGGCAGCAGCAACAGAAGGCCAAGAAGTCAGTGTGATCACTGATTATATTATAAAGGGAACATCACTATGAACCGTTAAACTTATTATTTACTGTCAATGTCAAGGCCAAGTAAAATAGTGTCACTATTTTGATAAAGTTTCATCATAAACTTATAGATTCTAGGCCTGGATGTCTGTGCTGATACCATGGTAGGCGATGAAATTTTAAGAGGCATATCAGGAGGACAAAGGAAGCGTGTTACAGCAGGTAAGTGCCAAAACACCATCAGTTCTGTTTATATCTGTTACACAGAGAGATTAATTCAAGCTTAGAATAATTTTCAATGATAATTATAGGTGAAATGCTGGTGGGACCAGCACAAGCACTGTTCATGGATGAGATATCTACTGGTTTAGACAGCTCTACAACTTTCCAAATTGTGAATTCTCTTCGGCAGTTCATTCATATCCTTGAAGGAACCATTCTGATCTCTCTCCTACAGCCTACACCAGAAACATATGATCTATTTGATGACATTATCCTAATATCTAATGGCCATATTGTGTATCAGGGTCCCCGCGAATATGTGCTAGAGTTTTTTAAATTCATGGGCTTTGAATGTCCGAAAAGAAAAGGAGTTGCTGATTTCTTGCAAGAAGTATGTGCTTATAGATCACTTTTTATTACTTTTCAATAAAATAAAGAAGAGAATTTGTCTTAAAGATGAGCATTGTTTTTGTTTCTCTGATTTATCAGTAAAATCCCGAAACAAATTCTAGAACTAGGAAAGTAAACTTCCGATTAAATCTCCACGAATAATGATTATGTTACAGGTGACGTCACAAAAAGAACAGCAGCAGTATTGGGCACGTGAGGAGGAACCTTACAGGTTTGTCACAGTCAAGGAATTCATTGACACATTCAAATCCTTTTATTTGGGAAAGAAACTTGAGGATGAGCTTCGAATTCCATTTGATAAGAGGAAGAGCCACCGTGCTGCTTTGACAACTAAAATCTATGGTGTTAGCGAAAAGCAGTTGTTGGAATCTTGCATGTCAAGAGAACTTTTACTAATGAAGAGGAACTCATTTGTCTATATCTTCAAGCTCAGCCAAGTAATGGCTTAATCTTGAATTTTTTTAATCTTTTCTTAGAGTAGTAGTGACATGTGGATTTTTCCCCTGGTTCTAGCTTTCAATTATGGCACTGGTTGCGATGACACTCTTCTTCAGAACGAAAATGCACCGAGATTCATTAACTGATGGAGGAATTTACACTGGTGCCTTGTTCTTCGTTGTTAATATAATCATGTTCAATGGAATGTCGGAGATTTCTATGACCATAGCAAAGCTTCCTGTTTTCTATAAGCAAAGAGACCTCCGATTCTACCCTTCATGGGCATATGCTCTTCCCGCATGGATCCTCAAGGTCCCGATCTCATATGCAGAGGTTTCAGTTTGGGTATTCTTAACCTATTATGTAGTCGGCTTTGATCCCAATGCTGGAAGGTAAGAAGATACAAAACATACCTTCAAAACTTTTAGAAGCTGCTGAACGTTTTGTCACATGTTTAATATCTGTTCATCCAACTATTTTACAAGGTGATTGTGTTGCTACAGGTTTTTTAAGCTGTACTTGCTGCTCTTTTTTCTTAATCAGATGACTTCTGCATTGTTCCGATTAGTTGCAGCGACAGGCAGGAATATGGTTGTTGCTAACACATTTGGTTCATTTACATTGCTCCTGATTTTGGTACTAGGGGGATTTGTCCTTTCACGAGGTATAAGAAGTAAATCAGTTTTGGAAAAAAGGATCTTTTTTTCTCCTGAAGTTGAACTTAAATTCCTACCTTACTAGTTTGGTAATGCAGAGGACATAAAAAAATGGTGGAAATGGGCTTACTGGTGTTCACCTTTGATGTATGCACAGAATGCAATAGCTGTTAATGAGTTCCTTGGTAATAGTTGGAGAAAGGTAATGATGCATTGAATGAGACTTGCATTGCTGTATTCATTTCTATTATAACGTGCTAATGTTGGAAATCTTTCACATAAAGATTTTGCCAAACAGAACCGAACCACTAGGAGTTGAAGTTTTGAAGTCTCGCGGGTTCTTCACAGATGCTTACTGGTATTGGCTAGGAGTGGGGGCTTTGTCTGGTTTTATAACATTGTTCAACATTGGTTTTACTCTGGCTATAAGCTTTCTTAACCGTCTGTATCCTTACCTTCTCTAGTTTATCTCTTGCTTAAAGTGAGCAATTCTGATACAATTTGTGCTTATACAAGCAGCGTCTGGCAAGAATAAGGCTGTTATATCAGAGGAATCTCCAAGTGATGAGCACTATAATAGAATTGGAGGAACCATTCAGTTATCAGCCAGTGGAAGTAGGTCCAGAAACAAAAATCACAAAAGTGATCATAAAGCTCATTTCAAATATATGAGAGGATTCTTTATTATCCTTTTGATATTTACTTAATTAATGTTGACATGCAGCGAGTGGCCATGACATTAGGAGAACAAACTCCTCATCTCTCACAGAAGCGAATACTAAGGCCAATCATCACAAAAAAAGAGGAATGGTTCTTCCTTTTGAACCACATTCCATCACCTTTGATGATATAACATACTCAGTTGACATGCCGCAGGTAACATCAATTTTTTTCCCCTTATAAATCAATATATTAAGCGGAAAGGATATATTTAAGTGCAATACAAGGGCGGTTGAGAAGAAATCTCTCTATATTTAATCCATTGATTATGAAAACAGCAACACGGCTTACAATCAGAATTTTTTAGGCTAGAAATTGTGGTAGATAAATCAGTAGGGAGATAGCATAGACAGTGTTAATATTCTCCGCAAAGAAAAAGGAGTTAAGAGCCAAATCGACTGGGATAGCATCCGAGAAATCTCCTCGACCATCCCAAAACACCCAACCACAGGCTGTAGCACCAGGATTATTGAGACACCAACATAAACAAGCCTCGGAACCTGCACCTTCAAACATCAACACAAATGTTGTTAATGATTGATAAGTCAGACAAGGAAGAAATACACTTGTGGCAAACTAAGGCCATGAAATCAGGAAGGATTTCCATGAACTCATGGTCTGAGAAGATGAAGTAAATTTATCTTGAAAGATAATTTTGTTAGGAGCCTTCCAAATATTTGTAAAAATTAAAGAAGCAAACCATGTACCAAATGAAAGCTATATGAAAATGGAAACCCTTCTAGAGAAGTGGCAAACAAGCTAGCCAACCATTCTGTAAACAGAGGACATGGAAATACCACATCTTAAAAAATTGTCTTCTGTTGCAGGAATAGAAATAGACAAAATATGAGAATTCCATTCAGTATCTTGATTATTTAAAACAGATAGTATTGAATGCCACCTAATCAGTTTGATTTTAAATTTATAGGAGATGAAAAATCAAGGTGTTTCCGAAGACCGATTGGTGCTTCTGAATGGTGTGAGCGATGCTTTCAGGCCGGGTGTTCTTACAGCTCTGATGGGTGTTAGTGGTACTGGGAAAACCACTCTGATGGATGTTCTGGCTGGTAGAAAAACAAACGGATATATAACCGGGAGCATTGCAATATCTGGGTACCCTAAGAAGCAAGAAACATTCACTCGCATTTCAGGATACTGTGAGCAAAGTGACATCCACTCTCCCAATGTTACTGTGTACGAGTCTTTGCTCTACTCAGCCTGGCTTCGGTTACCCCCTGAAGTTGATTCTCAAACCCGAGAGGTTGGTGCTGAAATCCCATAGTAATTCAGTTTTAATTTTAACCTTGAATACATTTTTGGCAATGGTTTGCAGATGTTTATTGAGGAAGTCATGGAGCTTGTGGAATTGAACACACTGAGGCAAGCACTGGTTGGTTTGCCTGGTTTAAATGGTTTGTCAACAGAAAAGCGCAAGAGGCTTACCATTGCAGTTGAGCTCGTGGCAAACCCCTCCATTATCTTTATGGACGAGCCAACTTCAGGGCTAGATGCACGAGCTGCTGCAATTGTTATGAGAACTATTAGGAACACGGTGGACACAGGAAGAACAGTGGTGTGCACTATCCATCAGCCAAGCATTGACATATTTGAAGCTTTTGATGAGGTGATAATTGTTAGTATTTACCAAAAGATCGAACCTTCTATTTTAATGATGTGATTGTGATTGTATAACTTGCATTGCAGCTGTTCCTGCTGAAGCGAGGGGGCCAAGAAATATACGTTGGGCCATTGGGTGAACATTCTAGCCACCTTATCAAGTATTTTGAAGTATGAAACATTTTCAAATTACAAAAATGGGAATTTAATTTTAAATAACGTTACAAAGTTCAAGAGTTACTCAAAGTATATCACGATACAAGCTAATGCAAGTGCAATTTCTTTTTATGAAGGGAATTCCAGGAATTAGTAATATCAGAGATGGTTATAATCCGGCAACTTGGATGTTGGAAATTACCACTCCATCACAAGAAACATCTTTGGGGATTGATTTTGCTGATATTTACAAAAGTTCAGAACTCTACAGGTTGGTTCATTTATAGCATTACTAGAATCAATCAAACAGAATGCCAATGTTTTTGTTTGTTTAAGGTTGATTTTGCTTCAGGAGAAACAAAGAACTGATCAAAGATTTAAGCAAGCCTGCTCCTGGCTCAAAGGATCTCCATTTCGCTACTCAGTAAGCACAGTCATTTTTCACCCAATGTATGGTTTGCTTATGGAAACAACATTGGTCATACTGGCGCAATCCATCATACAATGCTGTTAGATTTCTGTTTACGACCGTCATAGCCTTGGCATTTGGGACAATGTTCTGGGACATAGGCACTAAAATGTGAGTTACAATTTGGAAATTGGAGCTGTATAGTCAATTGTTAATCCAAGCCTTCTAGTGTCATTTACCTCTTAATTTTAAATTTTGACATTTCAAATCATAGCACAAAGAAACAAGATCTGTTTAATGCAATGGGTTCCATGTATGTTGCTGTTCTCTTCCTTGGTGTCAAAAATGCTTCATCAGTGCAGCCAGTAGTATCTGTTGAAAGAACAGTCTTCTACAGAGAAAGAGCTGCTGGATTGTATTCGGCCTTCCCATATGCCTTCGCCCAAGTAATTTGCCCAACAGATGACATACTTCAAGTATTGTAAATTTCCTTCTGTCTTTTTACTTAACTGTTATTTTTTTTTCCTGCAGGTTTTAATTGAGATTCCTTACATATTTGTTCAAGCTGTCACATATGGTGCTTTAGTCTATGCAATGATTGGATTTGAATGGACTGCCACAAAGTTCTTTTGGTATTTATTCTTCGTGTTCTTCACTTTATTGTACTTCACCTTCTATGGCATGATGGCAGTTGCTATGACACCGAACTACCACATTTCTGCCATCATAGTGTCTTCATTTAACGGATTATGGAATGTCTTTTCCGGGTACATAATACCAAGAACAGTAAGTATCAGCAAGCCATTAATAATATAAATATGCTACATTACCATAGCTTTATGTAGTAATATTGAATGACTAATTCTTTCCTCCCATGTTTTTGACTTGCTCGATAACAGAGGATTCCAATATGGTGGAGATGGTGCTATTGGGCATGTCCAATATCTTGGACATTGTATGGATTGGTTGCTTCGCAATTTGGAGATAAACAAGACAGGCTTGAGTCTGGTGAAACTGTGGAACAATTTTTGAGTACTTATTTTGGTTTTAGACAGGATTTTCTTGGAGTTGTTGCAGCCGTTGTAGGTGCACTCCCAGTGCTTTTTGCACTTATCTTTGCTGTAGGAATTAAGGTGTTTAATTTCCAGAAGCGATAGAAGTTCAATATAAATTCACACCATTTTGACATTTTTATTATGCATATAATTGAAGAGAACTCAAATTTTGAAAGCCATTGGTTGCATGTGTGTCTGCTATTTAACTGTAGGAACTCGAACTCCATTCTGAGTGGCTTCCTCCTCCCCATGAAGCATTCTCCTTCTTTTTCACTTCCAGGCTAAGCTATTGATTGGAATCCTTGGAAATCATCCAAGTGTTGCCCTTTTACATATCAAAGTACCCAAGAAAATGCAGATAAAGTACTGAAGCCGTCAATATTATGTACATTATATAGAAAAGCACATAAGCATCAATTCGCCAGCAAGCCCTTTTACATATTAAAGCATACATCAGAAAGAAAGAATGTAACAAGAAGAATGTAAGAAAAGGCACACACCAGAAGTCAAATGTAATCTCAGGTCAGAAATCTACGTTCAGCCATAAAAGTTCGGTCAAGAGGTTTAAAACAGGAGAAAAATGCATTTTGAGTGGCATCGTTCTCCCATTGAAGCTTATTCCACCAGCATTCTTCTCTGTGAATAATAATTTTATGCTCTTTTACACTATTGGAATCAAGTGGAAGCTTTTTAAGCCAATTGCATTGATGAACAATGATTTCCTTCAGATGTGGAAAGGGCACAGGCTTCCAATAGATTCTCTTTAAATTTTGTAGACGTACTAATTGAAGATTCTGGAGTTTTGCGAAAGGACTCATATTTCCCATTATCTCTGCAATGTCAGCAGATTTTCCAGCACTGATGATTTCTTCCATAACAGAGCAACTTCTTACATCAATAGACTTGAGGTTCGGAGTAAATACAAGAAATGTCAGGTCCTTCAATACAGGGCAAGAATAAATTTGAACCTTATTAAGACTCCGGAAAATATATGTTTGGCACATTCTTTTTACTTCCCCAGTGCAATCAATCTTCAATTCTTCCAATTCTTCACACTGTGAAATACATAATTTGTTGAGGTGTTTCAGATCAGCTAAAGCTGCAGCATAAATCGACTTGGAGCCTTTGAAGCATTGGAGGAAAATTGCTTGGGTACAACTTCTTAACTTATGTGAACTCAAAACACTTTGAAGAGCATGACGACTTCTCAAAGTGATGTCCAATACCTCTAAATATTTCAAACCAAGCAATTCATCTACTAAGAGTTCACCACCATCAAATAAAATGCTGTCTCCTGATGCTTCATGAAAACAGAACTACCAGAACCAAACATTCTCAACACGTGCAGCAACGAAAAACTAGATATTAAATGCCTTGGAAAAGTAACTAGAAACTTTGTTTGATCCAAATTCAAACATTTCAGGTTGATCAAGGCCTTCAACTCTTCTGGCAACGCTCTTATACTAGTATATGAAAGATCAATAAGTTGTAGTGAAGCCAATTTTGAAATCCCTGAAGAAAATTTGTGTTGTTTCGTAAATGACAGGTTTAAAACTTTGAGAGATGGCATAGATTGGAAGAAGTCCTCAGAGATCCACCTTAATTGATTATGGTTAATGACAAAACTATAGAAAAGAGTTGTTTGGTTAACTAGAAAGCTTAAGAAAATGAAAAAGAAAGTGAAACGAATCTGTAATTTTATTGATGTTTCTTCAACTTAACATCTGAGTACAAAATACACGTTTATATAGCAAGCTAAAACAGACTCAACAATTCACTCAGTTCGTTACATTTCAACTGTGTGAGATGAGCTGGATAACTAACTTGCCAAGTCAGCTTTCATGAGCTAATCAGCTGCAGTCAATCATACTCTGCTTCTGTGCACTGCTTTCAATATCACTAACATCCCCCCTCAAGCTGAAATGTGCAGGATAGACATTCAGCTTGTGTCGCAGATAATCAAATTGCTTGAATGAAAGTGCTTTAGTTAATATATCAGCTGACTGATCATCATTAGGCACATAGCTAACTTCAATACTCTTAGCTGCAACCTTGTCCCGGATGAAGTGAATATCCAGCTCAACATGCTTTGTTTTTGCATGATAGATAGGATTGTATACGAGAGCAATAGCCCCTGATTATCACACCACATCATGGGAGTAGTACTAAGTTTGATTTACAGCTTTTGAAGAAGAGATTGTATCTATATCACTTTTAAAGTAGCATGGGCCAAAGCTCTGTATGCTGCTTCTGTGCTTGACCTTGATACCACTGCTTGCTTCTTAGATGACCAAGAGACTAAGTTTGGACCGAGATAAACTGCATAACCAGCTACTGACTTCCTGTCATCTCGATCAGAAGCCCAATCAGAGTCTATGAAGCAATGTAGTTGAAGTGCTCCAGTCATGTGAAAATGCAGACCAAGATGTAAAGTTCCTTTTAAGTATCTCAGCAACCTTTTACAAGCATCCCAATGTGAAGTGCATGGATTAGATAGGAATTGACTGAGCTTATTAACTGAATAGGCTATATCAGGTCGTGTAAGGGTAACATATTGTAAGGCCCCTAGAATACTTCTGTATTGAGACACATTTTGAATGATGTCACATGAATCCTTTGTAAGCTATTGATTGGTAGACATAGGTGTAGAGACTGGACTGCTATAAACCATATCATGTTTTGCCAAAATATCATCAATGTACTTTGCTTGAGACAGATAAAGACCAGTTGCTGACTTAACTACTTAAATTCCAAGAAAGTAATTGAGATCCCCCAAATCCTTTAAAGCAAAAGTGTGATGCATGTCTTGAATCATTTGCTGAATTAGCTAAGGATTGGAACCAGTGAGAATGATATCATCAACATAAAGCAGAACCAAGATTACATGACCATTTATCCATTTATAGAAGAGAGAGCTATCTGATTTGGAGTGCTGAAAATGCCACTGAGTTATCATTGCATCTTTGAACCTATCAAACCAAGCCTTAGGAGCTTGTTTCAGACCATATATAGCTTTCTTTAACTTGCAAATGTGATGAGGTTTAGCAGAGTTCACAAAAACCTCAAGCTGTGACATGTACACTTCTTCAACTAAAATGCCATTGAGAAAGACATTGTTGACATCCACTTGACGAATCACCCATTTGTTAAGAACTGCTAAACTGAGAATTACCCTTACTGTTGAGGTTTTAACCACTGGACTAAAGGTTTCAGTATAATCAACTCCTTAGGTTTGATGAAACCCCTTAGCAACCAGCCGAGCTTTATATCTTGAAAGAGATCCATCAGAGTTGTATTTGATTATGAAAACCCACTTGTTGCCAACTATTTTAACAGGTGTATCAGGCAATACCAATTCCCATGTCTTATTATTTTGAAGAGCCTGAAATTCTTCTTGCATAGCTTTGAACCATATAGGATCAGCAAGTGCTTGAGATGTTGAAAGAGGTTCAGAAGGCTGAGCTAATAGAGCTGACAAATAAGTTTTTGGTTTGAAGATGCCAGCTTTTAACCTGGTTATCATTTGATGACCAGTGGATTGAGATAAAGGTAGTGTATGAGCTGGTGAATGATGTGTGGAAGGACTGAATGATTCAGTACGTAAGGAATGAGAAGAATTTTGGTTCATGTGTGCTTGTAAAGCATCAGGAATACTTGTTGATGATGTTGCTAAAGGAACCCGCAGATGAACAAAAGAAGAAACATAGGAAAAAGAAGAGAAAGATGACTTTGATAAAGAAACTGGTGACTGACATTTATCTGGAGATGAAAAATCTAAACCAAAGACATAAAGGAAGGAACTTTCATAAAAAAAAAACATGGTTGGATGTATAAATTCTTCCTGAAGAATGAAGACACAAATAACCCTTATGATAAGAGTTATAACCAAGGAATATACATCTGCAAGTTCTGAAATCCAACTTGTGTTTATTGTATGGTTTCAAGGCTGGATAACAAGCACAACTAAAGGTTTTGAGAAAGGAATAGTTTGGTGTTTGATTAAACAATTTTTGATTAGGTGAAATGTTATTTAAAACTGGAAAAGAAAGTCTATTGATTAGGTAGACAGCTGTATGAAAAGCATTCCACCAAAACTTAAGAGGCAAGTGAGCTTGAGCTAGTAAGGTTAAGCCAATGTTAACTATGTGTCTGTGTTTCTTTTCAATTCTCCTATTTTGATGATTTATATGTGGGCAGGGGTGTCTAAAATGTATGCCAGAAGCTTTGAGTAAAGAGGTAAAGGTTCTAAATACCCCTCCCCAGTCAGTTTGAACAGTTTTAATTTTATGCTGCAAATGGTTTTCTATGAAGAGTTTAAAGTTTGAGAAAACTTCAATGGCATCTAATTTTGTAGATAAGGGAAATATCCATATAAACCTACTAAAGTCATTAAGGATAGAAAGATAATATTTGTATCCCTGAGTAGAAAAAATGTGAGAAGGCCCTCAAAAATCAGCATAGATCAGCTGTAGAGGTAATGCTATTTTGGTTTCCACTGAATTGAAGTGAAGCATGTGATTTTTGCCATATTAACAAGCATTACAGAAAGACAATTTTTCAATCTTATTAAAAACAGCAGAATCATTACAAGCTTTAAATATTGTTTTGAGAATATAAGGTGCTGGATGCCCAAGTTGTTGTGCAAATTTTATTGAACTCGCAAGCGCACGAATCTGTTGTAGTATAGCTTAATGGTGCGAGTGTCGATCCCACGAGGAGGTGGATTTTAATTATATATAGAATTAATTTTATGAATGGGTGGTTGGATTTATGGTGGAAATAATTTGAAATACGCTAAAACTTAAATTAAAATGGCGAGAATAAATTCTGAAATTGGAATTTAAATGGCAAGAACAAATTAAAGATAAATCTATTAAATGACGTACCTGGGTATCTGGATCCGTATCAACATGCATCATGGGCTAAATATTCCATATTAATACCAATTAAATCATGAGAGGGGAATCCACACCTCATGAACCACGCTCTAATAAATATGGTGCTAAGGGCTTATCGTGCCAAATAATAATAACCTTATACTAGGGAGCCGGTGAAACCAGGGCAGTACTAGACAAGATTAATATTATTTGTCGACGAGAAGTCAAAACATCCACAAAAACTAGAGGGGAAGAGAAAGTAAATTTACCAAATTAAGCCCATGACACATGTTGAGACTTCACCTTCAACCCAAGCTTGAAAGAAAATTAGCCACTCATAGTTGAACTAGGGGCAAAATGGGAATTTATTAAAATACGTAGAAAATACAAGATAGAGAGAGAATTACAGAAAATGAATCCCAAAAATGGATTCAGAGGTGCTTAATTAGGGGGGGGGGGGAGGCCCCCTTTTTATAGTTACATCGAGTAAATCATGGCCATCGGATTAAAAACAGTTTGGACGCTCAGGATTTCGCCACGTCATCAGCCACTATTTGCACAGTACAGTCAACAGCCACTATTTGCACAGTACAGTCAACAGCCACTATTTGCACAGTACAGTCAACAGTACCCGTACATATGAATAGTACCGTACATATGAATAGTACCGTACATGTGAACGGTGTCATTTTTCCTTTTATACTCCTCCTAAGGTTTTCGACCGTCCTGAGTTCAGAAATGATGTCCGTTTCGCCATTTGATTTCTCGTCTACGGGTAACGCCAACAGTACCCGTACATATGAATAGTACCGTACATATGAATAGTACCGTACATGTGAACGGTGTCATTTTTCCTTTTATACTCCTCCTAAGGTTTTCGACCGTCCTGAGTTCAGAAATGATGTCCGTTTCGCCATTTGATTTCTCGTTTATTGTGAAATGACTATGATGCCCCCTAAAATACATAAAATACTTAATTAAAATAAAACACACATAATTAAAGTACAAGAAACTTAAACACATAAAAGTAAGGGTTGTTAGTAATACTTGATATATAAAATAACGATTTTCTCCTTTATAAATATGCACTTTCTAACACTCAACACACCCCCCAACCAGCTTATTGCTAGTCCCTAGCAAATAAAGCGAAAACAAAATTCAAAAATGATTTTTTTTTTTTTTAAACATTCTTGTTTATTCAATCAGATTAATGATAACAATCAAATAAAAGTATAAGCATTATCTCAAGTCTAAAGAAATACCACACCCACATCAACCATCCACATGCATTAGCCCAGTAGACTTTGTAGTAGTTACCTTCGAGAATGACATGTCAAACCCCAAAATCTCACTGGATGTAGTGACACTCTCACAAAGAAATTAAACCCAAAAAAATAGTCACTCCAATGAATGGTAATTGAGAGAAAATAATAAAGAAGTGATCTCACATGCTCTCACCAAAAAGAAGTATGCCCTTAGCTTAGAAATAATACGATCTCCAGTCAAATAAAAATGCTAGTCAACCCATTTTATTTATTATTATTATTATTATTTTTTTATGCATCACCACATCTTTTTAGCCCATATAACTAGCTTCTACTTCAGATTATAGTTCCCTAAAATCAAGAAGGACTTTTATTAGGACGTAACGTAGGCTAGGGACATGGCTAACAAAGATGGGAAATAGGAAAAACAAAATGTATGTTTGAGAAAAATGTAGAGGATTTTTTTTTTTTTGAAATTTGCAAGGTGGATTTCACCTATTATTGTTGTTTTTTTTTTTGTTTTTTAACAACATTTTTTTTTCTCGAAGCAACAATTTTTTTTTTCTTTTTTTTTTTTACTAGGCATAACTTTACTATACAAAATATTTATTTACATTTTTCTCAAACATAAATAGGTGATGGATCTTGTAAGATATTGGGTAATGCTCCAAATCGGAGTGGGTCAAGATGATAAGTTGACAAAGAAAAGTTTTTTTTTTTTTTTTTTTAAAGGCTCAAAAGGGTTAACTATGGATATTTGATAAAAGGGATGGCTAGAAAGGCTCAAACGGGTCAAAGATAGCCTTTCCATCATCTTTTAGGACTCTAAATAATCTTCCATATCTACTAATTCGATGGGCCTCCAAATGTAGCAACACACATTTTTTTTTTTTCATTTTTTTTTTTTTAGGGTTAACTCAAAAGAAATCTAGAGATCGTGTATACAATAATAAACTACTAAGCTGTATAAAGGATGGGCAAAAGGGTTACTCTCCAAGAAAAATGATAGGCTCAAAAACTCACTTGGTATTTATTATGACATGTTCATTCCTTTAAGCAACTCATATTTGTCTCCGACATCAACATGTAGAGTAGCAAACATAATGTAACATCACTTCAGACTAAAGATAATACAAATACTAAAATTTGAAATTCATCATGTCATCCAATGTTAAAATAAATCACACAATATATATATATTTTTTTTAAACAACACCCTACCCCCCAACCTATTCTAAACGTGAAAGGAAAATATGCATGCAGAGATGTGAAAATGATGCAGAAAAACTAATTAGAAAATGATAGAAAACGAAATTGTTTTTTTTTTTTTTTTTTGAACTTAAGAAGATGCGTTTCTAGAGGCACTACACTCTATATTCAGCCATCTTTGACTCAAAAAGTTTTTTTTTTTTTTGAAAATGTATATTTATAAAGGAGAAATTAAAAAGAAGAAGAAAAATAAACATCAAAACATAATAAAGAATTTTTTTTTTTAACAATGAAGATGCGTTTCTAGAGTCACTACACTCCATATTCAGCCATCTTCAACACAAAAAGTTAGCAACAGTTAGTTTCTACAACAAAAAATTAGTAAAAACTTAACCAAATTTCCACAATTGTCAACTATTCCCTCCCCCCAACCAGAACGAAACATTGTCCTCAATGTTTTAAAGGAAAGAAGTAGAGTTTAGAAGACATCACCTGGGTGGTGCAACACAGAAGAAAATATTTACAGGCGGAGAGTTAAATCTAATTTGTACTTCTTACTGTGGCTACTGTTACCGTCATCATTTGAACGCTCCAACACAAAGCTCCAGGGGTCTGGCTCCGGTTTATAAGCTTGTAACATATCAAGTAGCTCATTAGCAGTGTGAGCGCAAATAAAAAATTTTTTCGCACTGGAAGGAATAAAGTAGTTTTTTATTGCATGGTTAAGAAATGCGAAAAAGCCATCGTAAAAATTATTGACATTTAACAAACCGATGGGTTTCTGGTGAATGTGCAGTTGCGCCCAAGATGCCAGTGTGATAAGTGCCTCCAATGTTGCAAGATCTCCTGGAAGGAAAATAAAAGCATCAGCGTGATCAAGCATTTCAGTTATTCGTTCTTGCATACCTGAGACGACTAACTCTTCTCCAGTCGTTGAGTCAGACACACTGCCCAGCGGTTTTAGGACTCTAGGGATGATGCCTAACACTTGGCTTCCTCTGATAAAAGCAACTTCTGAGACCAATTTTGATAACCCTCGGTTACCTCCTCCATACACCAAATGTAATTTTCTCGCTGCTATGCTTCGACCAAGATCTATGGCTGCATCAACGAACTCTTTATGTTTGCCATAGGTAAATCCAGAAAGCACACAAATGTTCTTGAATTGTCTATTGGGAGTAGCTGCCATTGGAATATTTCTCAAAAACAATTTGTGAGTGCTTAACAAAAAGTCATATTTAAGAATCTTGGTGACAATGGATTACAACTGTGTATGAGGTGGCATGTCAGTGTCAAATAATGCGTAAAGCACATGGCTCGAAAGTCAAAAAGCAAACAGTAAAAACAAACATTAATAAAATTATTAAAGATAATAATGCAAATGATAAAACAACAGTGAAATGAAATAAAATAACAGTAAAGTAAAAGGATATGTACAGGTAGTTGCGACTGTGGCTCACATCTTCCTCTGGTTTTACGTCCAGAAACGGCTTGAACGCCCTCTATGGGTCGAGGATAGGCTTCCCATCCAGTTTTCTTATAAACTGGCAAACAAGGTCGTTTATAGTCAGATTCCCGAGACTATATCGTGCATGCTCTTTCTGAAATAATGGCCATAACTGGAGAATCGCTCCTTGCACATATCCACTGGGATGCGTTTCAAGAGACAAAAGAATATCATCTAATGACTCCTTATTCAAGCCATCCCTAATGAATTGAATCTTATCTTCTCTGTTATCAGACACCATTCCTAAAGAACATCGGTTTTTATTGCAACTCATTCTGGCACACTTATGACAAGCAACAGAAATTCTTCGAGCTCGTCGTTTTCTTGCATAATTTCCTTTACCACAACCAGGCATGTATGCAATAAATTTTGGAGGTAACTCACCTGCCAATCGTACTTTCGCCTCGATTAACCAACGGATGTCAGCAGGTATGTTATTCCTCATGAGCAATCGCATGCGTTCGGACCGAGCTTTATAGATCGTAAAGAGAGCATTCTGAGGAAGTGAAGGGAATCGCTTGTGAAGCTTCGCTAGAGTCTTGTTTCTTTCCATACCTTCGCCTCAGAATATCAGTTATTATGGGAAACTGAAGTAACCGACTTGATTGTCACGGAGTACCGTTATCCGCCACTTCACCGGGGTAACAAACTAAAGCACACAAACAGAAAAACAAATTAAAACACACAAGGAAAATCAAAATCGTCCTCTTATTGAATTTACCTCAAGCTCCAACTGGAGGTCGTAAACACTTTTCTCAATATCTCTGAGTTGGCGTTCTAAACCCTCAACATAGGCTACTAACTCTGGTGGTTGTAGAGCCCAAATGCGATGTGTTTTACAAAATCGAATCTGTCTTTTGAGATGATTTTTAACACGTTGAAGTGGTTTAAGAATGTTCAGGAGGAACGGTCTAAGTAAGAGACTCATGATTAACAATGATAAGAGAAAACTTAATGATAAAACAAACACACTTATGCAAAAATAAATTCAATTAGCAAAAGAATAAAAAGAAATAAAGAAAGAAAAATCAAACCACCGAAAAGAAAAAATCAATTTAAATCTGGTGGGTCACTCAAATTTATTTCGGTGTCTTCTCCATGTGGTTGGTACTCTAGATATGGCTTTAATCTTTGACCATTAACTTTAAACGTGACACCATTCTTTGGGTCTTTAATTTCAATTGCCCCATGTGGAAAAATAGTATGAACAATAAATGGACCAGACCAACGAGAGCGTAACTTACCTGGGAATAGGTGCAAGCGAGAGTTGAATAAAAGCACTTTCTGACCTGGAGTGAAAGATTTTCTCATAATATGCTTGTCATGGAAGACTTTCATTCGTTGCTTGTAAATCTTGGCATTTTCGTACGCGTCATTGCGAATTTCTTCAAGTTCTGCCAATTGTAACCTTCTTTCTGAGCTGGCTTGCTGCATGTCAAAATTGAATTTCTTGATGGCCCAATATGCACGATGCTCGAGTTCCACAGGTAGGTGGCAAGCTTTTCCAAACACTAGCCTGTAGGGTGACATCCCAATCGGGGTCTTGAAAGCCGTTCGATAAGCCCATAATGCATCATCAAGTCTTAATGACCAATCTTTTCTGTCCGGCCTCACCGTCTTTTCTAATATGTGCTTTATTTCTCGATTGGAGATCTCCACTTGGCCACTGGTTTGCGGATGATATGGGGTTGCCACTTTATGAGTGATTGAATATTTCGTCAAAAGAGCTTTGAAAGCTTTATTACAAAAGTGGGCACCACCATCACTAATTATCGCTCGAGGGAATCCAAAGCGCGAAACAATGTTGCTTTTCAAAAACCCTATCACCACCTTGTGATCATTGGTTCTGCATGGAATTGCTTCTACCCATTTCGATACGTAGTCAACAGCAACCAATATAAATTGATGGCCCAAAGAAGAGGGAAAGGGTCCCATGAAGTCGATACCCCATACGTCAAAAATCTCAACCACCAAAATTGGATTTAGTGGCATCATGTTTCTTCGTGTAATGCTCCCCATTCGTTGACACCTATCACATGAAGAACAGAACGTGTAAGCATCTCGAAATATTGTTGGCCAATAGAAACCACATTGTAGAACTTTAGTAGCTGTTTTCTTAGCACTGAAATGGCCTCCACAAGCTTGTTCATGGCAGAACGAAAGGATATTGTGAATTTCATTTTCTGGGACACATCGTCTGACAATTTGGTCTGCACAATACTTGAACAAATATGGGTCATCCCAAAAGAAATTCTTTATTTCTGCAAAGAATTTGGCTTTGTCTTGTTTGGTCCAATGCTCTGGAAGTTTACCTATAACAAGATAATTAACTATATCAGCATACCAAGGTAATACTTCTACACTCATTAATTGTTCATCTGGAAAGAACTCATTCAATGTTAATGGCTCTGTAATTGTGTCAAAATAGAGACGAGAGAGATGGTCTGCCACAACATTTTCTGTGCCTTTCTTATCTTTGAATTCCAAGTCAAATTCCTGCAAAAGTAACACCCAACGAATTAGTCTAGCTTTTGCATCTTTCTTTGTGAGAAGATATTTCAGAGCAGCATGATCTGTGAATATAATTATTTTACAACCAATGAGGTAAGATCGAAATTTTTCCAATGCAAACACTACTGCTAGCATTTCTTTTTCAGTAGTTGAATAGTTCAACTGTGCATCATTTAATGTCATACTAGCATAATAAATAACATGTGGAATCCGATCAGCTCTTTGTCCTAATACCGCTCCTACTGCATAATCAGATGCATCACACATTAATTCGAATGGTAAGTTCCAATTTGGGGGCTGAATGATGGGTGATGTTGTCAACAATTGCTTTAATTTTTCAAAAGCTGCAAGACATGAATCATTAAAGATAAAAGGTGCTTCCTTAGCAAGTAAATTGCATAAGGGTCTAGAAACTTTGCTAAAATCTTTAATGAAACGTCTATAAAAGCCAGCATGCCCAAGGAAAGATCTTACTTCTCTGACTGTTTTAGGTGGAGGAAGATTATAAATGAGATCCACCTTGGCTTTGTCAACCTCAATACCTTTGCTTGAAATGATGTGACCGAGAACAATACCTTGTGTCACCATAAAATGGCACTTCTCCCAGTTTAAGACTAAGTTCTTCTCGATACATCTCTGCAGAACTAGTGTTAGATGGTGTAAACATTGAT
The DNA here is from genome assembly GCA_029618585.1 of Citrus australasica. Taxonomy (NCBI): domain Eukaryota; kingdom Viridiplantae; phylum Streptophyta; class Magnoliopsida; order Sapindales; family Rutaceae; genus Citrus; species Citrus australasica. The sequence goes on along the minus strand of JARCIV010000269.1, from coordinate 943,127 downwards.
CAAATGAATCTCCAAAGACAGAAAAATCATCCATAAAGACCTCAAGGAATCGTTCAACCATATCAGAAAAAATGCTCAACATGCATCGTTGAAATGTAGCAGGTGCATTACATAATCCAAATGGCATTCTCCTATATGCAAAAGTGCCAAAAGGGCAAGTGAAAGTGGTTTTCTCTTGATCTTTTGGTGCTATGGGAATCTGATTATATCCTGAGTAGCCATCTAGAAAGCAATAAAATTCATGGCCTGCTAATCTATCAAGCATTTGATCGATAAATGGTAAAGGAAAATGGTCTTTACGTGTGACAGAATTCAACTTCCTATAATCAATGCATACACGCCATCCTGTAGTTACTCTAGTTGGTATCAATTCATTATCGGAATTTGTAACTACAGTGACTCCTGACTTTTTGGGAACTACTTGCACAGGACTGACCCATGAACTATCAGAAATTGAGTAAATGATACCTGCATCTAATAGCTTAAGGACTTCAGTTCTAACCACTTCTTTCATATTAGGATTTAATCGACGTTGCATCTCCCTAGTAGATTTAGCATTTTCATCAAGGTGAATGTAATGCATGCAGTCTACTGGGTTTATACCTTTTATGTCTGCTATGGTCCATCCTAATGCTCCTTTGTGCTCTTTTAAAACATCCAATAACTTACCTTTTTGTTCGTCATTGAGGGATGATGAGATGATTACCGGTAGAGTACTTTCTTCCCCCAAAAATGCATATTCCAGAGTGTTGGGCAATGGTTTGAGCTCGAGTTTTGGTGGTGATTCTGATGATGGGATGAGTTTCTTCTCTGATGGCGTTAGTTGTTCCACTCTTGACTTCCATTTATTTGTGTCCATGGATGGTGCTGAGTCAAGTAGCGCGTTGACCTCATCGACTGATCTGTCAATATCAAAATCCAAACCAAAGTGAGTCAAACATGTTTGTAAAGGATCATCACTAAGGTTTGAAACAAAAGAGTCATCAACTAGTGCTTCAATTAAATCCATGTCAACAAATCTATCATCTGCACTGTGAGGTTGTTTGGCAATGTTGAAGATGTTCAACTCCATAGTCATGTTGCCAAAGGACAACTGCATATTTCCAGTCCTACATTGAATGTGAGCATCCGCAGTTGCCAAGAAAGGTCGGCCTAGAATAATGGGGATGTGCTTCCTTGAATCCTGTATTGGTTGAGTGTCAATTACAATGAAATCAACAGGAAAATAAAACTTGTCTACCTGGATAAGCACGTCTTCCACAATACCACGAGGTATTTTTGTGGACCGATCTGCAAGCTGTAACACCACTGGAGTTGGGTGTAATTCTCCCAGTCCAAGTTTAACAAAAACAGAGTAAGGCAACAAATTTACACTAGCTCCTAAATCCAACAAAGTATTCTCAATTGTGTGGTTTCCTATGCTACATGAGATAGTGGGGGAACCTGGATCTTTGCATTTTAAAGGAATTTTATGTTGGAGTATAGAACTAACGTTTTCTGTTAAAAATGCCTTCTTTTGAACATGCATATTCCTCTTTTTAGTACACAGGTCTTTAAGAAACTTGGCATAAGATGGAACTTGTTTTATAGCATCAAGTAAAGGAATGTTAACACTTACCTGTTTGAAGATTTCGAGGATCTCACCTGTAGATTTTCCCTTTTTCCCTTTAGCTAACCTCTGAGGAAATGGAGCTTTGGGAACATATTCTCGTGGGTTGGTGTCTTCTTTCTCCTCTGGTGATGATTCCTCAACATTCACAGGTACAATTTGATTTTCTTTTGGCATCTCCACTTTATTGTCAACTTCTTTTCCTTTCCGCAAGGTCATGACGGCTTTGACCTCTCCATGCTGCTGTGGTGAACTGGTACTTGCTTCATGTACTCCTTTAGGGTTAGGCACTGGTTGACTTGGAAATTTACCTTTCTCAACAGTCATTGCCAAGGTCTGAACTGAAGAAGCAAGTTGTCCCACCATCCTTTCCAGACTTGAAACTGATTGGGCTTGTGAGTTGAAGCCCGCTCTTAATTCATTGCGTAGTCCATCAATGGTGCGATTCTGTTGCTCAATCGTGGAGTGAGTAACATTCCTGAAATTCTGGAATGCATCCTCCCATGGTCTGGGTTGAGAGTAATTCTGGTTCTGGTTTTGATTGTATGGTCTGAATGGTGGCTGAGAGGCTTGAGGATTTTGAGGAATTGGTTGCATTGGTGGAGCTGGAGCTACTGATCCATTTTGTTGGAATCCTTGAGACCATGAAAAATTGGGGTGGTCTCTCCATCCAGGGTTATAAGTGTTGGAGTATGGGTTGTAATTCGATTGTTTTCTCATTACTCCTATGGCATTGGCTTGATCTGAGAATGAGTCAAGGTCATGTGGTTCTGTTGTTTTAGCAGTCGATAACGATGCTATTTGTCTAGCGAGACCTTCAACCATCTCTTTGACTTCTTTGATTCCTGAAGTTGACTCGCCAATTTGAACCTCATTTACTCCCTTAATCCTCCTAGTACTCCTGAGTGATCGACTCCGTTGTTGGGAATTATCTGCTTGTCGCTGGAAGAATTCCCAAATCTCTGATGCACTTTTTGACATTAGCTCTCCTCCACTTGTCGCCATTAGCCATTCTTGCACATTTGGTAATAATCCCTCCAAAAAGTATTGGCACTGGTGCCATTTCTCGTACCCATGATGTGGACACTTCAAGAGTAGCCCATTGAATCGCTCCCATGTTTCGAAAAACTGCTCGTCATCTCTCTGGGTAAATTCTGAGATTTCCCTGCGAATAGCGTTGGTTTTATGCACTGGGAAATATTTATTTAAAAATTTCGTAACCATTTGTTCCCATGATGAAATGCTATTAGCAGGCAAAGTATTAAGCCATGAACGAGCTCTATCTTTTAAAGAAAATGGGAAAAGTCTAAGTTTTACATCATCATCTGAAAAATTTTCATATTTAAATGTTTGACAAATAGCATGAAAATCATTCAAATGATTATATGGGTCCTCATTTTCTAAGCCATAGAACGTGGGGAGACAATTTAGCACACTAGGTTTTAATTCAAAACTCCTAGCAGCTACATTTGGATACCTAATACATGATGTGCTCAAATTGGCTAAAGGACTGAAGTAATCCTTAAATGGCCTCTCTTGTGGTGCTTGTAAATCCATTTTGTTTTTAATGATTTTGTGTGTGCGAAGTGTTTTCTCTAATTCAAGGTCTATAGGTTCAAGATTAGGTAATAATGACATACGACCATGCATACAAGAAATAAAACAAATAAATGGGAACAAAATAAATAAAATAAAAATAAAGATAGGAACAAAATAAATAAAAATAAAGAAGAAGGAGAAATTACGATACTAACCTTATTGCGCTATTACAACCTTACTATAAAAATACACAAAAAAAATACGTGAAATAAATTAACTAAAAATAAGATAAATAAAAATTACAAAGAAAATAAATTAAAAATTAAATTACAAAATTTAAAGAAGAGAAAAAGAAATACTAACCTCTAAATGTAGATTTATCTTTTTTTTTTCTTTTTCTTTTTTTTTTTATAATAAAAAAAAATACAAGAAAACAATTAAATTGAAATATTCACAAAAATTAATTCTAAGAATTAAAATTACTTACCTCCCCGGCAACGGCGCCAAAAACTTGTTGTGCAAATTTTATTGAACTCGCAAGCGCACGAATCTGTTGTAGTATAGCTTAATGGTGCGAGTGTCGATCCCACGAGGAGGTGGATTTTAATTATATATAGAATTAATTTTATGAATGGGTGGTTGGATTTATGGTGGAAATAATTTGAAATACGCTAAAACTTAAATTAAAATGGCGAGAATAAATTCTGAAATTGGAATTTAAATGGCAAGAACAAATTAAAGATAAATCTATTAAATGACGTACCTGGGTATCTGGATCCGTATCAACATGCATCATGGGCTAAATATTCCATATTAATACCAATTAAATCATGAGAGGGGAATCCACACCTCATGAACCACGCTCTAATAAATATGGTGCTAAGGGCTTATCGTGCCAAATAATAATAACCTTATACTAGGGAGCCGGTGAAACCAGGGCAGTACTAGACAAGATTAATATTATTTGTCGACGAGAAGTCAAAACATCCACAAAAACTAGAGGGGAAGAGAAAGTAAATTTACCAAATTAAGCCCATGACACATGTTGAGACTTCACCTTCAACCCAAGCTTGAAAGAAAATTAGCCACTCATAGTTGAACTAGGGGCAAAATGGGAATTTATTAAAATACGTAGAAAATACAAGATAGAGAGAGAATTACAGAAAATGAATCCCAAAAATGGATTCAGAGGTGCTTAATTAGGGGGGGGGGAGGCCCACTTTTTATAGTTACATCGAGTAAATCATGGCCATCGGATTAAAAACAGTTTGGACGCTCAGGATTTCGCCACGTCATCAGCCACTATTTGCACAGTACAGTCAACAGCCACTATTTGCACAGTAAAGTCAACAGGCACTATTTGCACAGTACAGTCAACAGCCACTATTTGCACAGTACAGTCAACAGCCACTATTTGCACAGTAACGCCAACAGTACCCGTACATATGAATAGTACCGTACATATGAATAGTACCGTACATGTGAACGGTGTCATTTTTCCTTTTATACTCCTCCTAAGGTTTTCGACCGTCCTGAGTTCAGAAATGATGTCCGTTTCGCCATTTGATTTCTCGTTTATTGTGAAATGACTATGATGCCCCCTAAAATACATAAAATACTTAATTAAAATAAAACACACATAATTAAAGTACAAGAAACTTAAACACATAAAAGTAAGGGTTGTTAGTAATACTTGATATATAAAATAACGATTTTCTCCTTTATAAATATGCACTTTCTAACACTCAACACAAGTCTCCTATGAAAAACATCCATACTGACTGATTGCAGTGCAACTGCAGCAAAAACAGACTGAAGACTTGGTTCAGAGGCTTTTAGAACTTCTGGTTTATTGACATGAGACATAAGATAAGAAGCAAAAAGAGATTCAAGTTTATTGAAATTGTCTGAGTTGAAAAGAGCTAACTGAGCTGACTGAGATGACTGAGAAAATTGAGAAAAGATGTTTTTGACTTGATATAAGCCACCCTTAGCAACACCTTCAAGTAAAGTTATTCCTGTGTCCCTGGCCTTGACAAAGCATGAATTACCAAGAAATTCAACAACAAAAAAGTTATCAGCCACAAGTTTTGAAATACTAAGCAAGTTTTTGGTTATGTTTGGTACATAAAGGACATGATTAAGCAATAAAGGTTTTGAAGTTGAAGTTGTAAGCATTGTTGATCCTATATGATTAATAGCCAATGCATTTCCACTGCCAACAAATAATTTTTCCTCACTAGTATAAGCTTGTTAATGAAGAAGCTTACCTAATTCATTGGTGATGTGGTTTGTTGCTCTACTGTCAAAGTACCATAAGGGATCTTCAACAAGCTCAGGGGACACATTTGGATTTGATGGAGGCAGAGATGATGAAGGAGAGGCATTGTATTGACCACTATTGTCAGGGGTTTCAGTTGGAGATATGTTGATGAACTAGGAGTAAAAGAGTAAAATATAGATGGAGTGCCAAAGGAATTTTCTGCATGCACTATATTACCCTGAAAACCAGAAACACCTTGAAAACTAAAGCCTCTTGGTGAATTATAATTGTTTTTAAATTGTCCAGGGCCTTTACCACCACCATTAAAAAATCTTCCTCTTCCAAATTGTCTAGGAGGTCTAAAACCACTATTAAAGTTGCCTCTACCATAGTTTTTCTGAGGAACAAATGATGAGTTGTATCTGTTTCTGCACTTATAAGCTCCATGTCTAGGTATGTAGCATATTTGACAAACAACATCAGAGAAGTTATTTCCATTGCTGAATTGTCTAGAACTATTACCAGAAGCACCACCATTAAAACCACTAAACCTTGAACTGTTTCCATTTCCGAAATTTCCTCTATAATTCTTTTGATAACCACCGTTATTTTTACCAAAGTATGTGTTTCTTTGAGCAACATTAGCTGTCATATTATGCATTACATCATTGGATAATTTTCCCTCTCTTCTGTTTAATTCTAATTTCATGATTCAACAACAAGGAATATAATTCATCCAGTGTTATCTTATCACCTCTAGCCAAGACAGCAGTCACTAAGGATTCATAGTCAGATGAGTCAAGGCCAGTCAAGATATGCATAATCAAATCGCCTAACTCTACTGGTTTACCAGCTAAAGCTAAAGTATCTACTATTCTTTTGACTTTAGCAAAATAGTCAGCTATATGCATTGAACCTTTCTTAATGGTTTGGATTTGCATTCTCAGTGTTTGGATTCGAGCTTGAGATTGGGAGATAAACATACCAGTAAGAGTCTCCCAGAGTTGCTTAGATGTTGTACAATCGATCATTGTAGAGAGCAGATTTTGCTGGATCGATGACATCATCCAACTCAGCAGTAGCTGATCAGTCTTCATCCATGCTACGAACTCAGAATTTATAGATCTAGAGCTTCCAATTGATACTAAACTCTCAATATCACTCTCAGAGATGAGAAATTGTTCTGGACATTTGTTATCGCCATTAATAAAACCTTCCAAGCCATTTCCTTTCACAGTTGTAAGAACATGCATGCGCCAAAGAATGAAATTATTCTGATCCAGCTTGACTGGTGTAACAAAGTTGAAGGAAAGATTATTTTGATTTATATTCGTCATTCGTGGCTTTGATACCATGACAAAACTAAAGAAAAGAGTTGTTTGGTTAACTAGAAAGCTTAAGGAAATGAAAAAGAAAGTGAAACGAATCTGTAATTTTATTGATGTTTCTTAAATTAACATCTGAATACAAAATACACGTTTATATAGCAAGCTAAAACAGACTAAAAAATTCACTCAGTTCGTTACATTTCAACTGTGTGAGATGAGCTGGATAACTAACTTGCCAAGTCAGCTTTCATGAGCTAATCAGTTGCAGTCAGTCATACTCTGCTTCTGTGCTCTGCTTTCGATATCACTAACAGTTAAGAAATAGAGTAAGCAGATGAGGGCATGTAGGAATATTTGGTAAATGCTTAATGTGATTTTTCATCAACGACAATCTCTTTACCTTTTCCCATCCTTCAACACCTGGAGCCTCTGCTAATCCAGTACCTGCATAAACCAAAATGTTTGCCTTCTCCTTCTCAATTTCACTAGCTATCCACAAAGCCATATCACAAATAACGTCATGCATTTTCACTTTATCATCTTCTACCTCCTCCAATAAACATGCATGAACAAGAGTGCCCACAATGTAGTATCCTTGATTGTGGGTTCCAAACCTGTCATTTTCCTCCAAAAATCCCTTTCCAATCCAACAATCTATCAAATTCCTTTAAAAAATATTCCAATCTTCTGGATATAAACAACAATATGAAAAACAAGATCTAATTACATCATTTGGCAGACAGTTATAGCTGAATTTTAAAAGAGGACACACCTCTTTTTCCAAACCTACAAGCTTGAAAGTTGATCTTCTTAACATTTTAATTGCATATTTCCATTCTTCAGGTGTCTTTTTATAGGCCATGGCTCGACCAATGGTAATAAGTGCAAGTGGCAAACCACTACACTCTTTGGCCACAACTTGGGCTAGTTCAAAAACATGAGGATGACTCTTAATAGTCTTTTCTCCTGCCTTTATCTGAAACAATTCCCAAGCATGCTTTTCTGCTAAGCACTCCACTTTGAACTTTCTATGAGCTTCCATGGAGCCATAAACATTAATAAAACAGGTTGTGAATACCACTTTTGATGCGGTTGTACTTTGTGGGCTTGGAAGAGGGACTCCCACTTTGTTTAAATTAACTCACTCCCATATATCATCCAACAACAAAAAAAACTTCTTCTCCCTTAAAATCTTGAAGATTTCTAGAGCACTCTCGTCAAGATTTTTATTCTTCCACGAATCATCAAACATACCTATCTTTTTCCCGATAATTTATTGAGTTTTTTCAATCTGCAGGTCTTTTAACACTACAACCCAAATCACACAATCAAAATCAGATGGACTCTCAAGAAATTTATTGTTGATTCTGGTGAGTAGTGTAGTTTTACCGACACCCCCCATGCCATACAGATCAATAATTCCGACTGATTCTTCAACTATACATCTCCACACGTCTTCAAGCGTTGATTCCAAGCCTATCACTATAGCCTCAGTAGGTCTTTCATCTGCGATAGAAGATTGATCTGGAGCTAATTTAGCCACCACTTCAAAAAATCTTTCACTCTTCACATCTCGTAGCGCTTTAACAACTTGTTTCCCAAACTTGTAGCTTGTTGAAGTCCTTGGAACAACATCCTCCAAGACATAATTTCTCAGTTTCTTGAGGGCCATCTCCTATCAGCTTACCAGTTGTAGTCTCTACAGCTTCCACCCCTGACAGCCAGCCCTGCACTTGATCTGTCCGTTTCACTCTTCGCTGCTCGGCAACCATAACCCTTCTCAACACATCATTCCTAGCTTCAATCAACTTCTGCAGCTTTGTCTGCAAATCAACAAGATTAGCTTCTAGCTCACTTACGTAAGCTGCTTTCCTAATTGTGCAGTCTAGGTAACGGGATAAAACAGCATCACATGAGATTGAAAACGAGCAGACATTGCCCATGATTCTAACCGATGAAATGAGTGTAAGATTTTTCCATATATGTTAGTCTGACAGGAGAGCTTCAACTGAGGATAAGAGAGCAAATGCCTAAGTGAAGACAACCTTTTTTTTAGGGGTGGGGCCGGGCATTTGAAGAGTTAATTGCGCCCGGTACACCTCCATACTTCAAAAATTATCTCAATACCCTAAAATTTGTTTTTGCCAAAATTTTCATCGATACCCTTTAAAAACTGATAGAAAATTACTAAGTTATCCTCATTTTAAAACATTTCAACTCAACGGACAGCACCTCTCCCCCCTTTACTGAAGCAAACAAACACTTATCTGTTGCAATTCCCTCTATTATCAAACTCAAACAAACAAACACTGCAATTCCCTCACCGGCATCACCTCTACCGAAACAAACATTCATTCTCCATACATGGTAAATCGAACTTCAACGCGAGCAAACTGAGCCTGAGAAGGGGAAGCTGCCACAATTGAGAAAGACAAGCCTAGTTCGTCGCTACATAATCACCGGCGAGAGTTGATCTTTTACTACAAAATGATCATAATTTAACTAGTTGAGGTAAGTAATTCTCTATAAATAGTTTTCTTGTTGATATTCAGGGAAAAAAACAAAAAGTTAGGGTTTATATAGAAAAAATAGATTAATTAGTTGCGAGTCTCTCATTACATGTTCATAAACAAATTTCTAGTTGTTTTGCTGCATGCAAATTGTGAAAAATTAATGGATTGTGCCGATTATAATTTTGTTATGTAACACACGATTTGGTTGTGTAAAGTTATGTAGGATTCAAGGTTGTGTATTACACGACCTTCATGTATTGCACTTACACGATCTTCATGTATTACACGACCTCAAAATTACACGACTTTTTTCATTGTTGTTAATTTATTATAATAACTTAGTTGTTTAAAGACTTAATTTTTGCTAAGAATTTATATTTGTTGTTATGCAGAAAATGTCAACGAAAAGTATTCAGGAAAAAATGAAACGTGGCAAACCGAAAGTGAAAATTACTAATTTGTCATCGTTAAAATCAATAAGAATAATGTGAAGGTTCATTTTGTTATTATTTTTAACTAAGTATGTTATTATTTTTAACTACGTACAAATTGTGTAAAGTTATTAATATTTGCTGCTGTGCAGATTCCGACAACATTTGATGATAACCCGAGTATTGCCACACTTGCGACTGTGTTTTCAACCAGCCTTTGATTAAGAGTTGTTTCTAATTGATTTCATGGGTTTATTATATGCAGACATTCTTCATGTATGCTTCGGTAGAGGAAGAAAGCAGTTTGAAGATAAAAAAAAAAGCCTTTTTAAATGGTTGTAATATGTTTAATTGTGATATCCATTAGTGTATCCTATCCAAATATTGACATTGTAAACTGATAACTTTGTTTATTTATAATAATTAATCTCATCATTTCTCAAATTGTCGAATATGCAAATTTATTTTTTTGCTGTAATTTATGAACATTTGATCTACGTTCAAAAGTAATGCAGAGTGGGTTTCTAAACTCCATTCCACTAGCTACTTCCTCTAAGAAAAATTCCACATCATCATTGGTTTGAATTGTAACTGGTGGCATAAGATCAGATGTCTTAAGTTTGAACTTCATTGTGATTTTGAATTCTGAAGTATCTATATCAATAACTTCAGCTATCTTCTCCACCAATTCGGCATATGTTGTCGATCGTGGTATCATTATCCCTTTAGCCTTGGAACCTTTGAACTTATACTCGTATTTTGCCCAATCCATTCACCATTGAAGAGAATAGACACACGTACCAAAACCATATCTGATGATACAATAAAAACAATAATATCAAATTTTATATACAAGTAAGTACACGACCTACACGACTATAATACTTACACAGCTTACACGACTATATGACTTACACGACTTACACGACTTACACGACTATATTACTTACACGACCTACATGACTAACTATATGACGTACACGGTATCAAAAGAATGCATGACGCAAAACATTTTCGCCATAAATAAGTTATATTGCTGAAAAAAATAATTAAACAACCTACATTGTATATATTTCTACATATAAGAAAAAATGGTGAAAATAAAACATTGTAATGTGAGGAAAATTTCTAAATTTTCCTAAAAATTAAAAAATTTAAAACCCAACAACATTAACATATGGGTTGTTTAATAAGTAATGTACTTTTAAAGAAAGAGTGGGTGTTAAAGAAATGAATACATAATTGTATTTGTGTAAGAAGTTATGAGAGATTTTGAGCGATTCTAAGAGATTTTGAAAGAATCGGCAACAAAAATAGAGTTTGGTGAAAGAAATGAGGAAAGAAATATGAAGACAATTCATTGAGTGAATTTGATGTATTCATTAAGGGTATTTCTGATTTTACTCACATTTATTAGAGTATCCATGAAAACAAAAAAGAGAGAGGGTATTTAAATAATTTTAAAATTATTAAAGGGTATTTAATTAAAAGCCCCGCGTTTGAAGGGGTTAAAAAATTTAAATGATGTCATATTAAAATTGATGTAAATAAATTTTAATAATTTATATTGTGTAAATAATATGAACAATAATTGTCTAAAAAAAAGAGAGCAAATGCCTACGATGACTAATCAGCTGAAAGAAAATTCAAACGTTTTTTTAACATTATTTTATGACCACATTGGCGTTCAAGTAAAAGTTGTATCTTGGTTAATTATGTCAAATTATTGCTGCCATTGATAGTGATAGAACCTTCCCAGTCTAGGACATTGTGATAAACTAAAATATTGTTTTGGTGGCCGACATTTTTCATCAAGGTGATGGACATTTAAAACAAGTGTTTTTTTCCATTAATTTTTTTTTAAATTGACATAATGTTAATTAAAATAGTGCAATCCATGGTAATTAATCGTCAGTCAGATGAAAGTAATAAACATTTATCACAAGTATCTGAGGCGAAGGGAGAGCACAAGAAGTGGTGAGCGTAGTCTTTGTAAGGTCAAAATCTTGAATTCTAATCGAAAGAAATATGATGAAATTTAATAATCTATTTAAACCAATAAGATGACAGACCTGACAACAACAATTATATTATTATTATTATTATTTTTCGAAAAGGAAGTAAACAAATCCTCAACCGCACATTTTTGGATAAGGAAAAACTTAAAGTGGCAAAAAAGTTGGTGCAATATTTATGCTGCAATATAATGCATAAGCACTACACGTTGGCCCCAAGTCCAAATTTAAATAGTGAAATTTAGCTGCGTTCTCATATTCCAAAATCTCAATAAAAATGAAATACATTGCACTACCTACTTCGAGGTCCAGCCATAGGCGGTGCCACGTTGGGGGCCTTGAAAATTTACAAATTTAATTAAATATTTATCTCATTTATCATAAAAATCTCTATTAAAATTAAAAAAATTTAAAATATTAAGTATTTATCTTCAACTTTCAATCCACAAAGAAATTATTATTTTGAAATTCGTTGCACGCTAACTCTCCTCACAAAAAAAATAGAAATTATTTTATTTTATTGAGTTTATCAAAATAGTTTTTCTTCAATGAATTTTATGACACTTAAAATTCAATTTGATGTTTACATTATATAGGTGAGTTCTAATAACAAATTTTTAAAATTGAAAGAAATTGATAGACTAACAAGAAAAATAGTTGATACTAAAAAAGATAAATTGTATTCATTAATTTATTTATTGATAACATTAGCATTAAATTTACTAGTTGTCATAACTACAGTAGTAAAAGGCATTTTCAACTATGAATTTTGTGAAAAATCGTCTGTCAAATCATATTAAAGATTAATAATTGAATAATATTGTTATTACATATGTAGAAAAAGATTTATTTTGTATTCTTGATGATAAGTTTATTTTTTAACGTTTTTAACATAAGAAAACACGTTGAGATCAATTATAAATGTATTGAACATGTTAGTGAATTTTTATTTTTGATACTCATTATTTATTGACTTTTTTAAATTTACAATATTATTTAAACTTAGCCCCCGCTAAGTTTAATTTCTGGTACCACCACTGGGTCAAGCTATAATACAACTGTTGTTTCATATCTATTTTTTTTTAATTTTTTTGTGATCCAACCATTGAATCCAACCCGAGAGTTGCAAAAGTTATTCTAACAGCTGGGATGTTATTATTTGGTTATTAATTATGTGATCCCTTATGTTTACTAAAAGAATAAGAAAAGATCAAATTTTAAAATTAGAAAAGATTAAATTTTAAAATTGACACACTGGTCCGTTAAATATTTTATTATCAAAGGTAATTTAGTAAACTAACATATTTATATAAAAATATGGATGAATTATTTTAACTTGCTAAAATACTCTCCACTTCCATTTACTTAAAATACCAATTATATTTTAATAATATTATTTTGTATTTAGTGTAACACAAAATTGGATAAGGTTTTATATAAATTTTGACAACATTAAAATGAAAAATAAATATTAAATAAATGCTTGGATAGTAATTTAAATTCATTATAGGTTTATAAATCATAATTTCAAAATAATAAAATTATATATGTAAATTTGAGATTATGTAAAATTACTTATACTTTATCCCACGTATGAAGCCAATCAATTATTTATTTAATATAAAAAAATAAATTATATAATATTTATTCTATTACTTAAATTTAGAATTATAAAGAATGAAACTTAAATTTAAAATTGATTGAGAAGGAGATAAAGAGAATAAATTTTTTAGAATTTTTAAATTATTATATTTTAATTGAGTTTATTATTTAATTATTAAAACTTATACTTTTTATTATTTAATTATTAAAACTTATACTTTTTATTATTTATAGAAAGCAATAGGAATTGTTGAAGAAAATGCCAAGTAACCTTTTTAGAATTTTGAAATTATTATATTTTAATTGGGACTTATTGCATAAAATTTTTAAAACTTATAATTTTTATTATTTACAGAAAATTATAGGGACTGCTAAAAAAACCAAAAATAGTGTTTGGTACAACGGGGTAAGATAGTTTTGCCCCCTACTTCATCTTATGATTTCTAACAAATACAAGTTTTTAAGGCGATTCAAGAAAGAAATACATTTATCTTGGCTTGTAAACTTGACTCTACAAGCTACAAATAACACCATTATCCCTCAACAACTATCCCAACTCGAAATCTAAATTTCTCTTACATGGATGCTGGCAACCTGATTCCTTTCCCAAGTTAAAAATAGTTCCCAATCTCATACCCAAAATCCTCAACACCATATCAATTGAACCATATTTGGAATCTTCATAAAATTTCTCTTTATTGTAACGCTCTTCTCATATAATACGATTGCATTCCCAACTCTGTAATTTGAATTTTGGGTTTGAACATATGGGCTTCTCCATCCATTCTAAGGTACATATAGTCATCTAGTTTACTTCTCATGGGTCTTATTTGATTTGGGCTTTAGTAATTACCTCTAGCCTCCGATACTGCGGAACAGGGGTGAATCCATAAATTCCACAGGTGGTTCTTAGCATATATACAAATCTTACAATTACACTTTGGGCTAAATGACAACGTCAACGCCTAAAATTTTCATTCCCAGAAACCTCGTTTGAAAGATTAAAACATGACTTGTAAATACCAGAATTATACTTACCTTTTAGTAAGGATAATTAATATTTTTATTTTTATTTTTCCCCTCTCATCAGCTCTCTCTCTCAAGCATCACCATCATCCCCACCACTTATTTTCATCACCATCAATCCATTGCCACTTGTAGAATATAATGAGTTTTTGTTATTAGATTTTTATTTAATTTTATAAATAAGTGATGAATTGTATTGTCATTAATTGTATGGGTTTTGATGTGTGATGAATAAATTAAAAAAAAAACTTACCATATTACCGGCCTCTATTGTTTCTCACCTCTTGAAACTCGTCATCATCATAAAAGCCGAAAAATAAATTATCAAAATCCATTTTTAACTTTTTTGTTTTTGTTTTTTATGTTTACTTTGTTCTTGAATTTGACTTACAAAATTATTGATCATGATATCATAAATATTGAGTTTTGGCTCATTAAAGAAGCGAAGTAGGTTACTCCAAAAATTAAAAGAAAAATAATAATAACAGTGCAGACGAGAAGGAAAAAATTAATTCTTAATAAGGATTACTTAAGAATTACTTTGAATTAATTAAGAAGTGGTAGTTGATAAGATATAAAATGGTTATTGTTTTGAATTAATTAAGAAGTGGTAGTTGATAAGATATAAAATGGTTATTGTTGAAAGAGAGAAATTTCGCAGAAGGGGGAGAAAAAATAAATCCTTTTTTAATTTTTAATGATGTTGACTTTGGAAATAGATGAAATAAATTAAAAAGTTTTGAGATAAACAAAGGGAGACAAATATCATCACTTTTAAAATATTTTGGTCATAAAAATGTTGTCAAAAACATTATAATTATTTAGATTTAATATTGTTATAGGCCCTTGGGAAATTTAATTGTATTTAATATTGTTATAGGCCCTTAGGAAATTTAATTGTAAGTGCCAAAGTCAGAAAGTCATCATACACAAAATGTCATTAGTCTGCGATTCTTCCATGTGAAACCGACGATGCCGGCTAATGAGACAGCCGAGCCGATTTACTGAATACAAGTTGTTGATTACGATTGCTTATACTTTTCAAATATGAAACAAAGCAAGTGTCATTATATTAATATTAATTTGATACTGTGACTTCAAAATTGACTGTAAATAGGCTTAATAAGCTATTAATTGATAAAAACTGCTATTAACATTATTATAGCACAAACAATATTTCTTTCTATTGTTCTCGTAATTTCACAATTCCTCTCTCCTTTCTGAAATCTCATACAAACTATGGGTAATGTTTTGGGAATTCAAATCTCATGTGATGCCCTTTTCAACGGTTGCACGAATTGTACCCGCAGAAATGCAGCATATGTGAGCCAACTTGAAGATAATCTTGCTAATTTGCAGACTCAATTGCAAAAATTAATTGAAGCAAAGGACGATGTGATGACGAGGGTCGCCAATGCTGAGCAACACCAAATGAGACGGCTCAACAAAGTGCAAGGTTGGCTTTCAAGAGTGGAGTCTGTGGAAGCTGAAGTTGGTGAATTGATAAGGCATAGCACTCAAGAAATTGACAAATTATGTCTTGGAGGCTACTGTTCGAAGAACTGCCAGTCAAGCTACAATTTTGGGAAAAAAGTGTCTAAAAAGCTACAGCTTATGGATTCTTTAATGGTTGAAGGAGCTTTTGATGTGGTCGCTGAGAAGGTGCCACAGCCGGCAGTGGATGAAAGGCCTCTTGAGCCAACAATAGTGGGCCTTGACTCAACATTTGACAAAGTTTGGAGATGCCTTATACAAGAACAAGTTGGAATCATTGGTCTATATGGCATGGGTGGAGTCGGCAAGACTACCCTACTAACGCAAATTAACAACAAATTCCTTGATGCGCCAAACGATTTTGATGTTGTCATTTGGATGGTGGTATCTAAAGACATACAGCTTCAGAGAGTTCAAGAAAAAATCGGGGAAAGAATTGGTTTCCTTGAGAATCAAAGTCTTGAAGGGAAAGCATCGGGTATCTTCAAGATCTTGAGCAAGAAGAAGTTTCTGCTATTGTTGGATGATATATGGGAAAGAATTGATTTAGCCAAAGTCGGTGTCCCTTTTCCAGCTAGTTCAAAAAATGCATCCAAGATAGTCTTTACAACTCGTCTTGAGAATGTTTGTGGCCTCATGGAAGCCCAAAAGAAGTTCAAGGTGGAGTGTTTGGGAGACAACGAAGCTTGGGAATTGTTCCTACAGAAGGTCGGAGAAGAGACTCTCGGCAGTCATCCTGATATTCCGGAATTAGCCAAAACCGTGGCAAAGGAGTGTTGCGGTTTACCACTTGCACTTATTACAACCGGTCGTGCCATGAGCGGCAAGAAGACACCTGAAGAATGGAATTATGCAATTGAGATGTTAAGGAGATCAGCTTCTGAATTTCCAGGTATGGAGAAAGAGGTGTATCCTCTTTTAAAATTCAGCTATGATAGTTTATCTAGTGACGTCCTTCGATCTTGTCTGTTATACTGTAGTTTATTTCCTGAGGATTATCATATTGGTAAAATTGAATTGATAGAGTACTGGATTGGTGAGGGGTTTTTGAATGGATACGAAGGAATTAATGGAGTACATAACCGAGGGTACTACATTATCGGTGTTCTTGTCCAAGCATGCTTATTGGAAGAAGTAGGATCAGATTCTGTAAAAATGCATGATGTGATTTGCGATATGGCTTTGTGGATAGCCTGTGAAGTGGAGAAGGAGAATGAAAACTTTCTTGTTTCTGCAGGAGTTGAATTAACTAAACCACCGGAGGTTAGAAAATGGGAAGATAGGAGAAAAATATCGTTGATGAGAAATAAAATTGTGATTTTATCAAAACCTCCTGCATGCCCTCGTCTTTTAACTTTATTTCTTGGAATTAATAGGTTAGATACCATCAGTAGTGATTTCTTTGATTTTATGCCTTCTCTGAAAGTGTAGGAGTTTCAAAGTTGGTTTCACTACAATATCTTAACCTTTCAGAAACTTCCATCAAAGAGCTGCCAAATGAGTTAAAGGCCTTAACAAAGCTTAAGTGTTTGAACTTGGAGTATACGCGTTATCTCCAGAAGATTCCACGTCAACTGCTTTGTAGTTTTTCTGGGTTAGAGGTGTTGAGAATGCTAGATTGTGGTTATTCTCGTACAATTGCAGAAGATAGCGTTCAGTTTGGTGGCAGCGAAATTTTGGTAGAGGAGTTGATTACTTTGGAATATTTAAATGTATTAAGCGTCACCTTAAAAAGTTTTTGTGCTCTACAAAGACTTTTGAGCTGCCAACGGTTCCACAGTAGTACAAGAGCTTTAGAGCTTCGCCGCTGTAAGGATTCCAAGTCATGGGATATTTTGTCCATAGCAGACCTCAAGTATCTTGATAAACTAGATTTCGCGTATTGTACAAGTTTGGAATTGCTAAGGTTTAACTACGCAGATGTTCGAACAACACGAGAACCGTATGGTTTCAATAGCCTTCAAAGACTTACCATAGACTACTGCTTTAAATTGAGGGAGGTGACATGGCTTGTGTTTGCTCCAAATCTCAAGTTTGTACATATAGACAGCTGTTACGATATGGAAGAAATAATCAGTGCTTGGAAATTGGGTGAAGTTCCAGGGCTTAAACCTTTTGGAAAACTTCAATATCTTCGGTTGCAAGTTTTAACAAAATTGAAGATCATCTATCCGAATGCCTTGCCCTTCCCAAATCTCCTGGAATTGTTTGTCTCTGAATGCCCGAACTTAAAGAAGCTTCCACTGGATATAAACAGCACAAAGGAAGGTAAAACTGTTATCAGGGGAAATCAGCACTGGTGGAATGAGCTGAAATGGGAGGATGAAGCCACCGCAAATGCTTTTCTTCCATATTTCGAATCCATTTGACAGGCATAAACCTGACTGGACATCTTCTAGCGGCCAAATTTTTATGGCATTTTTTTTCCCTTTGTGCTGTGTAAGAATGTGTATATGTTGTATTAATTAGTAGCCGATGTTGATGTTGTATGCCATTTGTTTGTTTTATTTTTTACTAGTTTATTCGTAGATTTGAATTTACTTTGCTAGTTGGTCTGTTTGTACAATTAATTAAAAATCCCTGCCCAATTTGCCATGGCACTCAATCTTCTACATGAAAGGGTGATTGGAATCTACTAATAAAGGTTCTCAGTTTTGTTATTGTTTATTTGAAATTGCACGGAGAACTGTTTGTGTTATAAGGGTAATTGGTTTTACTTTCATTGATGTACGGTATTGGCAAGTGTTTTGTTTTACACTGTCGTCCAGGTGGAATTGCTTAACTCAATACACATCACTCTATTGATACTGACAATACGTCAGAAAACTGGGTAAGCATGATTGAGAAGAAAAATTCTTCGAAGGTTATGAGTAGAAATCTCTGTGACTTCAAGGATAGAAGTTGTGTTTTTCAAACCCATTATTCAACCTTCAAGCATCTGAAGTATCTAATAAATTGAATCAAGAGGTGCAAAATTGATTTTTAAACTATCTACCCTAGCTTTTTTAGGATTCAAGCACTACGTGTGATCAGTCAAAAATAAAAAAATCTATTTGAAAACAACTCAGCTAAGCCTTGAGGGAAAGATAATGGTGCATAATTGCATACTAAATAATTTTTTTTAAAAAAAAATTCCCTTTTATCTGGCTAAATTATTTTTTAATTTTCCCTTTCAGCTAACTGAATCATTTATTTTCGAAACAGGATCACTGGAACAACAAATGCTATAAACAGATCAAGACATCAGGCGTCTTGTTTCTTAGTTTCTCTATAGTGTTAAATCTCAAAGAATGTTGAAATCACCTCTCCATTTTCCAATCTCAGCTGGGATCATTTCAACATTCTATACAGGTGATTTGACTAGCGCACAATTAGCATCCGTACTTGGAAATGAAAATCATCAAGTCCAGTTCAGGGCTTGAAAAAAGAATACTACAGGAAAATTAAATGCCAGTTAAGCAAATGTTATTATCATCAGAGCAATCAGATTCATCTATTTAAGATATTATAACGTCTTCATGTGAAATATAACAAGAAACTGGAAAGCAAAAATGAATGTCTTCAATTAAGGAATTTAACAAGAAGAATGTAAGAAAAAGCACGTACCAAAAATCACATGAAATTTCTCTTCAATAATTCATTCCATCGTGCCCCCGCCGGATAAAGCGATTTGAAACAGGGACGAAAAGCATCTTGAGTGGCTTCATCCTCCCATTTCAGATTGATCCACCACGTTTTATCTCCATGAATAACAATTGTTTGCTCCTGTGCGCTATTGCACTTGAGTGGAAGCTTTTTAAGCCCAAAGCAACCATCTACCTTCATTTCCTTCAGCTGTGGCAGAGGCAAGGGCTTCCAATAGATGCTCCTCAGATTTGGCAGATTAACTAATCCAATATAATGGAGCTTTGCAAAAGGGTTTAGATTTCCCATCACCTCTGGAACATCAGCAAATTTTCCCGCACTTATGATTTCTTCCATAGCAGGGCAATTTAGTATTTCAACATACTTAAGATTTGGAGCAAAAACAAGGAACGTCAGGTCCTTCAATGTAAGGCAAACCTCTATGTGAACTGTATGAAGGCCATGGAAAACACAAGGTTGCCTCGTGGCTTGGACTAACCCTTTATAATCCATCTTCAGTTCTTCCAATTTTCTACACCCAAAAACACGTAACCTGTAGAGATGCTTTAAATCTGCCAAAGGTGAAACATCAAGACTTGTCGAATCATTGAAGGATTGGAGGAACAGGGCTTGAGTACAACTTCGTAGCTTATTTGAGCTCAAAATAAGTTGGAGAGCACGAACACTTCTCAAGGTGAAGGTCAATACCTCTAGAGATTCCAGACCAAGCAATTCCTCTGCTAAAACTTCCTCCCCGCCAAACAAAATGCTGTCTTTTAACGACTCTAGAAAATTTAAACTAACAGTACCGTACATTCTCAGCACATATAACCTTGAAAAATTAGATATCACTTGTTGTGGAATTGTAATCAACTCTTCTGCATGCTCCAAATTCAAACATTTAAGATTCACCAAGGCATATAACTCTCTTGGCAACTCTTTTATGCTTGAATATGAAAGATCAAGTTGTTGTAGTGATACCAACTTCGAAATTCCCGAAGGAAATGACTTTAATTTAATACGAGACAGGTTTAAAACTTTGAGAGAATGCATATATTGGAAGAAATCATTGGGGATCTTCAGAGACTCATTATTGTCAAGAAATAAAGTGAGGAGATGAGGGCATGTAGGAATCTCTGTTAGATTCGTGATTTCATTTTGCATCAACGACAGTCTTCTCACGTTTTCCCATTCTCTAACATCTGGAGCCTTAGTTAAGCCAACACCTGAATAAACCAAAAAGTTCTCTTTCTCCTTCAGGTCACATGCTATCCATAAAGACATATCTCGAATCACGTCATGCACTTTGACTTCGCCGTCTCCTCCTTCTTCCAATAAACAAGCATGAAGAAGAATGCCCAAAATGAAGTATCCTTGGTTTTGCTCTCCAAATCTGTCACTTTCATTCAAAAATCCCTCGCCGATCCAACAATCTATCAATTTTTCTTTAGAAATGCAATAATCTTCTGGATACAAACTACAATATAAGAGACATGATCTAATTGTGTCGTTGGGCAAACTATCATAACTGAATTTTAAAAGAGGATATACCCCTTCCCCCAAACCTGGAAACTGCGAAGCTGATGAACTTAACAATTGAATTGCATATCTCCACTCTTCAGGTGTTTTCTTGCAAGCCATGGCTCGACCAATGGTAATAAGTGCAAGAGGTAAACCGCCACACTCCCTAGCAACTGTCTGTGCTAGCTCAAGAATATCAGGATGACTGTTTAGAATTTCTTTGCCAACTTTTTGTTGAAACAAATCCCAAGAATCGTTATCTGATAAGCACACCATTTTAAACTTCCTGTGAGCTTCCATGAAGCCACAAACTTCTTCAGAACGGGTTGTAAATACCACTTTAGATGCCATATTTTTTGGTCTGGGAAGAGGGACACCCACTTTTGTTAAATCAACCCGCTCCCACACATCATCTAGCAACAATACAAACTTCTTCTCACTTAAACTGTTGAAAATTTCTAGAGCTTTTTCTTCAACACTTTTAGCCCTCCATGAATCATCAAAAAAACCCATCTGTTTTGCAATAACTTCCTGAATATATTCAACTCGCAGATCTTTCGACACCACAACCCAAATCACACAATCAAAAGTATTTGAACCCTCAAGAAATTTATTATTGATATGGGTTAGTAAAGTAGTTTTACCAACACCACCCATTCCATATATGCCAATAATTACCGCTGGATCTTCCACAATACATCTCCAAACTTTTTGAAGTGTTGATTCCAAGCCTACAACCGTTGGATCAGTCGGTTTTTCAACCGCCACAGATGCTAGAACTCTCTCAGCCACCACCTCAAAAGCTCCTTCACCCAATGAAGTAGCCAAATCACTCAGCGTTTTAGCCACTTGTTTCCCAAAATTGTAGCTGGACTTGAAGCTCTTGGAACAGTAGCCTCCGAGACATAATTTCTCAATTTCTTGAGGGCTATCCCTTATCAGTTTATCTGCGACAGCCTCCACAGCTTCGACCCTTGAAAGCCACCCTTGCACTTTGTTCAGCCGTCTCATCCTCTGCTGTTCAGCAGCCGCAACCTTTCTCAAAACATCATTCCTTGCTTCAATTAACCTCTGCCGTTCTGTCCTCAAAGCATCAATATTAGCTTGGAGCTCACTTATATAAGCTGCCCTTGTAACTGTGCAGTCTAGGCAACGGGAGAAAATGGCATCACATGAGACTGTGATTGAGCAGATATTACCCATAGTTTGTAGAAGATTTCAACAGAAAATATGAAATAAAAATTTAGCTGAGGGAAGAGAAGATATATTTCTGGCTGGAATGTTTTAGGTGGCTCCCTGTTTTTAGCTTATCCCCTATTACTCTAGGAATACTGTGCTACAAGTCTTTTTTGAATTATGACTTTGCTCTAATTGAACTTTCGAGGAACACTTTATAAAATGAAATTTTAATAATACTGATATGACCAAGGTTTGCAAGGCCGGCCATAATTATAATAATTTTAATTAAAATATGAAACATTTTAGACATTGACCCTAATATTTAGCTCAAAGCAACCAGAGTTGAGATTAGATTTATTCTTCTATTCATGGACATGATGATTTTCTAATCTTTCGCCCTGGTAATTATAACATGAATCTCAATAGGCATGTCTTTTCTTTTCAAATGCTATAGCATTAATCAATATCCTCAACTAATTCCAGGTTAGCGTAGTGTCACGGACCGCAATCGTGACGCCCAAGATATGCGCCTGTACGCTAGTATCGTTGCTGGTTGTGCTGATTGTTGGAGACGTGCTTCAGGATTGTGCGTGTGGGGAATACAATGGCCTTAGACTCTTTGGAGTTCAGGCAGACCGACCCGGTTGAGTTCGGGGAGTTTGTCGCTAGTCGAGGACTTAACCTTGAAGAGGGGTCTAGGCGAAGCCCTACACACACTGGTTGGGAATTGGAGCCGTTCTCCTGACGAGCCCAAGGCAGGGCGAAACCAGTCGATATTGTGCCACTTCCACTAGGCTTACTCTCGTAGCATGGATGCGGGAGTGCCGCATGGGTTCGTAACCTCTCGTCCCGTGACAGATGGTATCAGAGCCGCGCTTGTCATCTCTCGAAGCCCTCGTCGCGAGCTCGCCAAGCGCTCCAATGCCGCACCACGCAGGTCCCCACCCTTCTGTGCCCAAGGGTCGACAAGCGGGACGAACAGGCGGGTTCTCACACCCCCAAGCGTTCGCACTAAGCTGGACAGTGTCTGCACGCGGGTCCTCTCCCCGGATTGAGGACGAGTAGGCAGGGAGTTCATGGGTGAGTGACAAGCCGATCTTCACGTTTTCGCGCGGAAGTGCACATTTGCGAGGCGTACTCTTCATGCACGAGGACGTGCATGGTTATGGCGGTGGGAGAATGTCACGGACCGCAATCGTGACGCCCAAGATATGCGCCTGTACGCTAGTATCGTTGCTGGTTGTGCTGATTGTTGGAGACGTGCTTCAGGATTGTGCGTGTGGGGAATACAATGGCCTTAGACTCTTTGGAGTTCAGGCAGACCGACCCGGTTGAGTTCGGGGAGTTTGTCGCTAGTCGAGGACTTAACCTTGAAGAGGGGTCTAGGCGAAGCCCTACACACACTGGTTGGGAATTGGAGCCGTTCTCCTGACGAGCCCAAGGCAGGGCGAAACCAGTCGATATTGTGCCACTTCCACTAGGCTTACTCTCGTAGCATGGATGCGGGAGTGCCGCACGGGTTCGTAACCTCTCGTCCCGTGACAGTAGGGACACAATGAATAACTTAGTCTTCGCTGATGAATGAATATTAATTAGCTGGCCAACTGTTGTTTTCAGTGTGTGTGTGTGTGTCCTCATGCACTTGGAAGATTCCTCGGCTAAAAGTCTTCATCTGACTTTTTTTTCATCGACACTCTCGTGTTAAGAAATTCCAGGTCACTAGCATATATAAAATCAAAATAATATTTTGAATTATTATTTCAAGAATTGCGAATTACCAAATGAAGATAGAAGTTTTGAAATGTAGCACTTTATTATTGTATTTTTACAAAATTTTACATTTTACTTCATTTTTCTTCTTTGATTGTTGGTCGATCTGTAAATTACATGAAATTCTTTATTTTATTTAATTTTAATGAAAAAAATGATTTATAATAAGGATGGCAATGGGAAAGGAAGGGGAAGGGATTAACATCCCTATACCCATCTTGATGTTTAGCATATGTTCTTATTCTCTCTCCGTCCCCGTCAGAATTACTTGAGAAGATCCATGTCCCCTCTCTGAATAATAATAGGGGATCTCTAAGAGTCTCTAATCCCCGAATAACTGATATCTTTTTAGTTTCTAAACTTAATTTAATCATATTAACCTAAAAATATACAAAATAAAATGAGAATGATCATAAATGAGTTTTTATTTCATTCTACTTCAACAAAATTTGGTATATAAAATATTTAAATGATGATTTTAAAAAAAAATCAAATAATGTGATTTTTATGCAATATTGACGTGAGTGCTATCCATGAGCAATGATACCTCTTAGCCATCGATTATGACGAGATGAACGCTGCAAGTGGGGCTGCTGGTTGACTTTGCAACGAGCTAGGCTACTTGGCCGCTAACAACATAATGTGTTACTGGGTTATGATGCAATGAGGATGAGCTGAATGCTAGCTATAGTGCAAATAATATGAAAAGGATGAGTAAGACTATGAGAGAGTGGCTTAAAGTTTGATATATGGATTATGGGCTTTGGGTTGTGGTTAAGTCTAAATTATATTATGATCTTTATATTAACTAATATTTATATTATTTGTATAAATATTTTGATATTTGTTATTTACACCAATATTTAATATTTCACAATTTAGATTTTATTATTTATTCATTAATATTATAGAAAATAAAATAAAAGTATTAAAATGGAGAACTCAGAGGAGATAAGGATTCCATCTCATCTTCGTCTCTTTCTCAAATAAGAAATTGGGTATAAAATTGCCCATGTACCCTCCTCAAATGGGTTCTTGTTCCTGTGGAGATTTCTGTTATCCCTAATTTGTAATTGGTTGAAAATATTAAGAGATTAATATTTGAGTTTAAAAATATAGTTGGACCACAAAATTTAGCTAAGGGTCAATGACTTGCGTTTACTCATTTGGTCGAATAAAATCTACATAGCATATGGAACTAGGTATTTTAAAGAAAAAGTATTAACTAAGAAATCACCTAAATCAGTTCCTTTTGAAAACATAAAACAAGGATATTGCCAATCTGATATCTTTTTTTTTTGTTTTTACATAAATTTAACAAAGACAGAAGGGTAGGCAAAGCCCAAATCAATTTTTTTATCCTCCTACCTCTCTCAAGATTTGAAATCAAGTGTCTGGTCAAATTAAACTACTTTAAAGCTACTTTGACTAAGCCCCTAGCAACATTGGTGGAACGAGCTGAAATGGGATGTGGGATGACAAAACCACGGCTAAATGCTTTTCTTCCATGTGTCGAAGCCATTTGACGGGCATTAGCATGAATAGAAACCTTTTAGCAACCAAATTTTTGTTGTAAGCTTCTTTTTTCTGTTCATGGTGAGTTACAACTCTTGAAAAGATGAATTCGTAGTAGCCATTGCACTCAATCTGTCTTTATAATCTATTAATCTGAATTCCTGGAGTCAGCATTTGAATAATCTCGAAATCTTCCATTTTACAGATGAAAGTTTTAATTTTGCATACAGAAGTCCAGAGAAGAAGTTTGTTCATGACAATCAGACAATGTTTTCCCTGTTAGCTGATTATCGTTGATTTTAATTGCACTAATAAGAACTTTTCGTGTTGTAAGGGTTTTCGATTTTACATTGGTACGATATAGCCAATGTTTTCAATATGTAAAACCGAAAGAGAGGAACATGCTACTATACAAATTCAACGCCTATGTTAGTGAACCTCAGGAAAATTTAGTTACGAGTACCTACGAAACAGATGATGCTGACTAACATTAATTATTTAATTTGATTAATTATTCCTTTTAATCCAATTAACTATTGAAGACAAGTTCTTGGTTGATGAAACTTTTCATATATGAAAGCACAACAAATGTCAACATTTTAATTTGTTAAAGTCTTGGTTGGGAGGTGCCGCCCAAAGAAAGAAACAAAAGAGAAAGAAGAAAAAGAAGAAAGAAAGAAGAAAAAATGGGCTGGCCGAAATGCTTGAAAAGGAAAATGGAAAAAGAAGCAGTTTGAAGAAGAAAATGAGAAACACGGTTTTGAAAAAAAGGAACACGGTTTTGACTTTCTTGGCCATCATTTTGCTATAAATAAAAGTGTAAATGAAGAGCTGTATAATTCCATCGAGTGAGCAATTTAGTAGTTGAAAGAGAGTTTAGAGAGCTTGAATTTATAAGCTCTTGTTATAGTGATATAGAGAGTTTGAGTGTATTGGGGTTTTGGGAAGTGAGCTAAAATACTACAATACTTGTAACTCCTTTTCACTAGTGAAATATTTTTCTGCTGTCTTCGCCCATGGACGTAGGCTAAAAGCCGAACCACGTAATTTCCGGTGTCCTCTATTGTGCTTGTTCATTATTTTCTTACAATTTTACTTTGGCTGCGTGTCTGCTTCACCCACCAATTTTCTAACAGTGGTATCAGAGCTATTGGTTGTATTTTTGGAGTCGGAAACTGTTCACATAAGGGGTACTATTCACGTATATGATACTGTTCACGTATATGATACTGTTCACGTATACGGTACTATTCACGTGAAACGGTGGGAGCGATCCAAGAATTTTGTGGTGTAAAGCAGGGAATAATGGTGTGAGTAAAACAACTGTGTGATTTGTTGTACATGTCTAGGAAAGTTCTGTCACAAAGGCGATAAGAGCTTAAGGAGTATGGGTTTTAAGTGGGAGCATTGTGACCCCTCCAGTCTTTCCTGGTGTATATTCTCACACATACTCACAACTATTCAAGGTGATACACTAGCTTGTGTGCAATATTTATCAACAAAATGGTGGCAAAGTATGAAATTGAGAAATTTAACGGAAATAATTTTTCGCTGTGGAAAATGAAGATGAAAGCTGTATTGAGGAAAAATAATTGCTTGGCAGCAATTGGAGAAAGGCCCATGGAGATAATTGATGACAAGTGGAACGAGGTAGATGGCAACGCCATTTCTGATCTACACTTGGCACTTGCAGATGGAGTATTATCTAGTGTGGCAGAGAAAAACACAACGAAGGAAATATGGGATACTCTTACAAAATTGTACGAGGCCAAGTCACTACACAACAAAATCTTCTTGAAGAGAAAACTATATACTCTTCGAATGGCGGAATCTACAATGGTGACCGACCACATCAACACCTTGAAGACTCCATTTTCACAACTCACAGCGTTGGGTCATAATATAGAGGAAAATGAACGTGCAGACCTTCTACTTCAAAGTCTACTAGATTCGTATGATCAACTCATCATCAAACTGACGAACAACAATCCAGTGGACAGTCTAGTTTTCGACGATGTTGCAGCCTCCGTATTAAATGAGGAGAGCATGCGGAAAAATAAGGAAAACAGACAAGCAAGTTCGCAGCAAGCGGAGGCGCTATCGGTGACGAGAGGGAGATCAACAGAATGTGGCCCCAGTAGGAGTCAAAATCATGGTAGATCAAAATCCAGAAGTAAGAAGAATGTTAAATGCTGCAATTGTGGCAAGAAAGGGCACATCAAGAAAGAGTGTTGGAGTAATCAGAAGAGAAAAGAGGGCAAAGAACTTGAGTCATCAAATGCTCAGGGGTGTGTAGCAAGTACCTCAGATGATGGCGAAATTCTTTACAGCGAGGCAACAATTGTTTCAGAAGGCAGAAAATGACTATCTGATATTTGGCTTATAGACTCAGGAGCTACCTGGCACGTGCCCTCTCGGAGAGAATGGTTCCACACATATGAACCTATCTCAAGAGGATCTGTATATATGGGTAATGATCATGCCTTGGAGATCGCTGGTATTGGTACTATCAAAATAAAAATATTTGATGGTACAATTCGCACAATTGGAGAGGTATGACATGTCAACGGCCTAAAGAAAAATCTATTGTCTTTGGGATAAATGGATAGCCATGGGTACAAAACTCATATGGAGAATGGAATTATGAAGATCGTTAAAGGCGTGCTTGTATTGATGAAGGCAGAAAAGATCGATGCTAATCTATTCATGCTTAAAGGATAAACACTACAAGAGGCTGATGCGTGTGTCGCATCAAATGGAGAAGAGTCAACGATGATGTGGCATCTCAAACTTGGTCACATGTCAGAACAAGGTTTGAAGATTCTCTCTGAGCAAAAATTGCTTTTAGGGCTCAAATCAGTAAGTTTACCATTTTGCGAGCATTGTGTTATAAGTAAGCAGCATATATTAAAATTTAGTAGATCTATTGCTAGAAGTAAATGCATTCTAGACATGATTCATTCTGATGTTTGGGAATCACCGGATATATCCATGGGAGGTGCAAAGTACATGGTGACTTTCATTGATGATTATTCCAGAAGATGTTAGGTGTATCCAATTAAGAAAAAGTCATATGTATTCCCAGTGTTTAAAGAATACAAAGCGCGGGTGGAACTTGAATCTGGTAAAAAGATCAAGTGCTTGAGGACGGATAATGGTGGAGAGTATACAGACGGCGAGTTTCTTACTTTTTGTAAGCAAGAAGGTATTCAGAGGCAGTTCACGGTGGCATATACTCCTCAACAAAATGGAGTGGTAGAGTGGATGAACAGAACTCTTACAGAAAGAATAAGAGCTATGTTAAGGACTGTTGGTCTACCCAATTTATTCTGGGCAGAAGCAGCCAAAACTGCTTGTTATATAGTAAATCGGTCACCATCTACAGCTATTGGGCTGAAGACGACAATGGAGATGTGGATTGGAAAGCCAGCTGATTATTCCTACTTACATGCATTTGGATGTCCTGTGTACGTGATGTACAATGCCCAAGAAAGAACAAAGCTAGATCCAAAATCTAGAAGATGTATCTTCTTGGGGTATGCTGATGGAGTAAAGAGGTATCGTCTGTGGGACCCCACTGCCCACAAGATCGTCATTATCAGAGATGTTATCTTTATCGAAGATCAACTGCAAAAGAAAGATGAGGATGATAGTAGTGTAAAAGAAAAGTCAGAGACTATACCGGTATATGTGGAAAATAATCTAGAAGATTCAGATTCTTCTGAAGTAGCACCAGAGCACAAGGAACAAGAACCAGTCGAGTCCGAGGCTCCAAAAGTTCGTCGGTCAACTCGTGAGAGACCACCAACATGGCACTCGGAGTATGTCACAGAGATCAACGTTGCATACTGTCTTCTAACAGAGGATGAAGAGCCTTCAACTTTCCATGAAGCTTTAAACAGCTCAGATGTTGCTTTGTGGATGACAGCAATACATGAAGAAATTGAAGCTCTACATAAGAACAAGACATGGGAACTTGTACCACTACCTCGTGGAAGAAAAGCCATTGGAAACAACTGGGTCTACAAGATCAAACGTGATGGCAATGACCAAGTGGAGCGGTATCATGCGAGATTGGTGGTGAAAGGATATGCTCAGAAAGAAGGTATTGACTTCAACGAAATATTTTCTCCGGTGGTTTGACTCACAACAGTCAGAGTAGTCTTGGCGATGTGTGTTACATCTGACTTACATTTAGAGTAGTTAGACGTGAAAACTGCATTTCTTCATGGAGAACTTGAAGAAGAAATATATATGCTCCAACCAGAAGGTTTAGCAGAAACAGGAAATGAGAACTTGGTTTGCAGGTTGAACAAATCTCTATACGGTCTCAAACAGGCGCCGAGGTGTTGGTATAAGAGATTTGATTCCTTCATTACGAGCCTTGGATACAACAGACTCAGTTCAGACTATTGTGCATATTACAAAAGGTTTGAAGATAATGGTTTCATTATTTTGTTGTTGTATGCGGATGACATGTTGGTAGCAGGCCCCAACAAAGATCGAATCCAAGAATTGAAGACACAATTAGCTAGGGAGTTTGAAATGAAGGACTTGGAACCAGCAAACAAGATTCTAGGGATGCAAATTCACCGAGACAGAAATAACAGGAAAATTTGGCTTTCACAGAAGAATTACTTGAAGAAAATCTTGCGACGCTTCAACATGCAAGATTGTAAGTCAATTTCTACCCCACTTCCTGTTAATTTCAAATTTTCTTCAAGTATGTGTCCTAGCAATGAAGCAGAGAGGAAGGAGATGTCTCGAGTATCGTATGCATCAGCAGTGTGAAGTTTGATCTTCGCTATGATATGTACTAGACCGGACATTGCACAAGCAGTGGGAGCAGTTAGTCGATACATGGCAAATCCTGGTGGAGAGCATTGGATAGCTGTGAAGAGAATTCTGAGATACATTAGAGGAGCCTCAGATGTTGCATTATGTTATGGAGGATCAGAGTTTACTGTCAGGGGCTATGTGGATTCAGATTTTGCAGGAGATCTTGATAAAAGAAAATCCACTACTGGATATGTGTTTACACTTGCGGGAGCAGCTGTAAGCTGGGTTTCAAAACTGCAGACCGTTGTGGCTTTATCTACAATAGAAGCAGAGTACATGGCAGCTACACAAGCTTGCAAGGAAGCTATTTGGATACAAAGATTATTGGAGGAGCTCGGGCACAAACAACAAAAAATTCCTGTGTTTTGTGACAGTCAGAGTGCCTTGCATATTGCAAGGAATCCAGCCTT
Source organism: Citrus australasica (assembly GCA_029618585.1). Classification (NCBI taxonomy): domain Eukaryota; kingdom Viridiplantae; phylum Streptophyta; class Magnoliopsida; order Sapindales; family Rutaceae; genus Citrus; species Citrus australasica. The sequence continues at coordinate 912,449 of JARCIV010000269.1, read as the reverse complement.
TCATTCCAGGACAAAGCACATAGGAGTTCAATATCACTTTGTTCGAGAAGTAATGGAAGATGGAAGTGTGGATTTACAAAAAATCCATACCAAGGAGAACCTAGCAGATGTTTTGACTAAGCCGATAAATACTGATAAGTTTGTCTGGAGTAGATCCTCTTGTGGCCTAGCAGGAACGTAGGCAACATGATAATGGCGAAGCAGAAAGGATGGTGTGGAGATTGATTGATTTTCAATCAAATCTCCAAGTGGGAGAATGTTAAAGTCTTGGTTGGGAGGTGCTGCCCAAAGAAAAAAACAAAAGAGAAAGAAGAAAAAGAAGAAAGAAAGAAAGAAGAAAAAATGGGCTGGCCGAAAAGCTTGAAAAGGAAAATGGAAAAAGAAGCAGTTTGAAGAAGAAAATGAGGAACACGGTTTTGAAAAAGCGGAACACTGTTTTGACTTTCTTGGCCATCATTTTGCTATAAATAGAAGTGTAAATGAAGAGCTGTATAATTCCATCAAGAGAGCAATTTAGTAGTTGAAAGAGAGTTTAGAGAGCTTGAATTTATAAGCTCTTGTTATAGTGATTTAGAGAGTTTGGGTGTATTGGGGTTTTGGGAAGTGAGCTAAAATACTACAATACTTTGGAACTCCTTTTCACTAGTGAAATATTTTCCTTCTGTTTTCGCCCGTAAACGTAGGCTAAAAGCCAAACCACATAATTTCTGGTGTCCTCTATTGTGCTTGTTCATTATTTTCTTACAATTTTACTTTAGCTGTGTGTCTGCTTCACCCACCGATTTCCTAACATAATTTGGAGTTGGAGATATTGACTAATATTATATAAAGTATGCGAACATTATTTGTTTCCCAATACAATTCACTGATGTTTTTCCTTTCAGATGAGTGATAATTAATGTGAATTAGCAAACAAAATTACTACAACATATGGAAATTCAAATTCATGTACCTTCTTTCCTGAAAGAAAGGTTAGTCAACATGTTGTAACCAATTCTGATGGGGAGAACCAGTAAATGGCATTGCCCTGTTTAACATTGGAGAATGGTACTTCGATCTTACAATTTCTCACTTTTATCATTTAGATCTTTTTTTTTCATTATTATACAATATATTTCTGCCGTTTTAACTTTAAAATTATATAAAAACTTTATTATGAAAGAATAAATGTGCTTTTGACATACGAAATCATTTCTAACTTTTCACGAGTACATCACGATAGATTGAAAATAATGGAGTAAAAATAAAATCATCCGAAAAAAGTGAGTTGGGATGTAATTGGTAAGGGTAACTAAAAAATGTTTATGACCCCAGTGATAAAAATAAAACACATTTAGGACTTGATGATATGTTTACTTACCCGTAATCGTAATCTGAAGCTTGGAATTAGAATGGAATTCATGCGAAGCCCACAATTTAAGCATTCATTACTAGGGTATTCCTAAAGGGATGTTGGGAATCAGAACCCCATTTTCCTAATTGACAAAAATACCTTGTCTAAATTCTAAAATCCCGCTTTGCCCTGATTAATTAACGAACATATAAAAGAAAAAAACCAAATTAGAATCATGAAAATGGGATTAGGCAGCACCCAAAACAAAATAGTAGCACCCAAACCAAAAACGAACCATTGACAGCCAACCATGGACCTACATCGAGCAGCAGCACCTGCCCTCGTTAGTACACCAAACCAATAGCTCTCTAAATTGCAGCCACAATACCTCCCATTGTTAGCGCACCGAAACAACTCCTCCTCAAATTGCAGCAGCAACACTTGACGTAGTCGAAAATAGCAGCCACTAGCACATCACCAATTGATCTCGGGCGGAAGTAGCAGCTGATCTCACCTGCTAAGCAGCCATTGCAAAAATGATGATGATGATGATTTTTTTGTTTTTTGGTTTTTGAAACGACGACGATGATTTTTTTTTGGGGAAAAAATGATGATGATTGTTATTCTTATTATTATTGTTATTTTTTCAGCATAATATATTAGTAATTTAGTATTATGGTTGTCATGTTTATTTTTATTAATAAATTAAGTTATTATTATTTCTTATTGTTATTAATAATAATTTTTTTGAATAATAATAATATAACAAATAATAATGATACTATTATCATTATTACTATTTTTTTAATAATATGACAAATATTATAATAAATATTAAATAATAATTAGAATAACAAACCAAATAATTCTTTCCGATTGTAAGACAAAATAAATATATCAACGACAATCCAACTCATTCCAATTGCAATCCATTTTAATTACTGATTAATAAATGCACCATAATTTTTTTTATCTTAAATATTAAAATCATCTTCAGCCGAAATGCAATGCAATTTCTTAAATTTAATGTTTATGCTTTGTTTATTTTTTACAATATTAATTTTTTGTTGTGGATGGATTTTCCTAGAAGGTCTTGTAGAAGAGAGAAAAAAAATTAAAAAAATACTTAGCATTAACGATAACAACTCTCAACTATTGATTAACCACAAATCCGAAAGCTATTAATCGATGATGATACTGGTCATCCCATATATCATAAAGAGTAATTATATAGTAAAAAATTCTTGTACAAATTTCCTTTATAAAAAATAATGTGACATGATAAAATTAATTAATTTTTTAATTTAATTTTCGGGGCTCAAGCCTAAACTTTAAGAAAAAAATGTGGGCCTAGGTCCGATCGGGTCTAGGCTAGCAAACATGAAGCCCGGGTTGTTGCCAGTCAACTTAAGACTGCTTGCGGAACTTACCAGCTTCAGTCCTCAAAGCTTCTACCCTTGACAGCCAGCCTAGCAAGCGGGCATAAAATAGTTTTTTTTAAATGATTTTAGTTATTTAGATAACTGATTAATACTGGAAACTCTATATTTAATAAAAATAAAAATTATTATTTTTCACTTGTTAATTGATGTACTCATAATTTATGTATTATTTTGATATTTCTCTATCTTAATTTTCTGTTAAATTATATTTTAATATGTTAATTTTTATCTTGATTTTTATATTTTATTATTATAAGCATAGTTCTAAAATGAAGAGAAAATAAAAGAAAATCGAAAGTTAGAAGACATTAGGAAAAGAAAGGGAGCGGCTGAATTAACTAATTAATAAAAAAGAAGAAAAGTAGCTAAAGACGGGGGCTGCTTGCATTAATTTAAAAATGGAAAAGGATAAAGTTTGGAATCACCAGTTGGACAGCGGCTTCAATTATTGGGCCATGAAAATCCAAAAACCATAAAAGCAATTTAGTAACATTAAGTCGCTTTCATGTTGGGGGGGAAAAAAGAACGGAAAGTAAAAGAACGGAAACAACAAATTGAATATTTTTAATTGAAATTTATGAGAAATTATTGGGTCTTTTTCAAATGTGTACTGAATATAAACATTTCCGAAAATTTAACCCTTCGATAAAACTCAATTCTTTAGAAGTTATCTTCAAAGGATAATTACAAGTAAAACCCCTTTTGGGATCGTTGTGCGGGTATAGCACAACAGTTTAGCAGCAATCGTTGTGGTTGGGTATGTATTTTTGCACTGGTTGTTGGTTATTATCTTGAATTTTCTTTTCTTTTTTTAATATCATGCTAGAGTGTGAGAATTATCATGTGAAAGTGCCTGCCCAAATATATTTAGATGGTTCTTTGAAATTTTGTCATCGTAATGGATAGTAGGTTTCTGGATATTTGGGGGCCTGAAATAGTGGCTTCAAACTTGAACAACACAAGGATATAGCCAGTGACATTGAAGACCAGAGATGGAGCTTGAGGTTGGGGGAATGCACTCGTAAATAGGGAAGAACAAGAACGTACCATGATCATATTCGAAATTGAATTTGAGACTTGATAGATTGATTAATCTTGTCTTGCAGGGGAAAGGTAAGTTTGCACAGCAAGAGCCGGAGGTTAAATAAAATATGTAGAGGTAGGTAGTGTATTTTCTTTAGGTAACGGGTCAAAATAAATTATTTAAGGTATAATCAGACCACCCATATTTCCCTTGAAGGAGCGACAGGGAGAGAAAGAATTGGGAAATATAGGGGAAACAAAATCTCCTTAGTTAAATAAAATAAGTGATTAATTTTTTTAAGCTAAGATGAAGGGTAAATTTCAAAGATTTTAACTATGAAATTAATTACTCTTTTAAGTAAATTTAAAATTTATCATTTTCAATTACATGTTTATAATTTATATTTTCTACTAATTATTTATATTTTATGTTAAATTGTATATCTAGATTATTTCTGGATCTATAGGGCAGTCAGAGATAATGTTGACATACCAATATAGTAGTTAGAACATGCAATACGATTGGAGTACAATTGTCAAAATACCCATATAGACCTAAAGTGAATTTAGATCTAAAGATTAACATAAACATTATATCTATATATGTATATGGATCCAAAGTGGATTAAGATCTATAAATTAACACTGAATAAAATATAAATTATAAACATGTAGTTAAAAAAATAGACTTTAAACTTACTTGAGAGTTTAATTAATTCTATAATTTATAATTTTGAGCTTCATTCATCACCTTATCTTAAAAAAATTAGCCACATATATGGGTGAATAAAACACATTAAGGACTTAATTATTTTTCTCCATTAAATATTAAAGTTCTCTTCAACTAAAATGCAATGCAGTTTCTTAGATTTTGTAACACCCCACACCCGGTATTTGATCCGTTGACTGCCCATATATAAAGAAGAGCCGGGTTCCATATTTATTTTGGCAGGGGGTATTATTGGAAGAGAGAGAGAGAGAGAGAGACAGAAGAGAGAGAGAGGCTTGTCCCGTTGACCCGAACCCGGACCCGGACCCGCGACCTTGACCCGGCCGGTTCTCCCGATTCCGGCCACCGTTCCGGTCATGCTTGGTACCGTTTTGAAGCTTGAGAGATGAGCAACGTATCCATGCCGTACTTGCTGCCGGAAATCGATCGGAAAGCCGCCGATCGAAGCTTGGAAGTTCCGCGGAATCGCCGGCTCGATTCACCGTGATTTCGCCGGTTTCCGGTGAAGCTAGCACTCGGGTTTTGTTCCTTACCCTTCCCTCTGTTATTTCCGACCAGCCATGGATGCCGGGGACGTCGTTTTGCCGTTGATCGGCCGTTGGAGGATTTACGGCTTTGGGAGCTCGATTTGCCGCCATCGCCGCGCGTGGGAGGTCACCACCGCCACCATTGGACTCAGCGTGGCTGGAACTTTCAGTTCTGAGCTTCCCGTCGCCGTCAGTTGAATTCCGGTGACCGTTGACCGGCAAGGGTATTTCGGTAATTTCACTATTTAAGGGCAATTTTGTAATTTCAGATTGTGGGTATTTTAGTAATTGTTGTAATTGAGGATAAGTTGGTAATTTATGATTTGAGGTTAATTTGGTAATTTTGATATGAGCGTATTTTGGTAATATTGAATTCAAGGGCATTTCGGTAATTTTACGCTCCGAGGGTAATGTCGTAATTTCTAGCATTGTGATTATTTCTATGATATGAATTGAGAATAATTTGGTAATTGAAGATTCTGCGGATATGTTGGTAAAATAATGATGTTGAGGACATTTTGGTAATTTTGGCATGTAGGGGTATTTTGGTATTTTATACATGCGGGAATAATTATTGATGATAGATATTTGCTTTGAGAAGTATTATGTAAGATTAGTTGTATTTCAAATTTACGGAGAATGATTATGTCGTTTCCTTGATTAGGAGAATCCGCGAACGAGAATCAACCTGCGGACGTTGTTGATACCGAGTCTGAACATTGTCACTGTGAGTGGAAAAGACAAAGTTTATTTTCATAATATATGATGATTTTATGATACAGTGCAGTATGTTTTGATAAATAAGTATTTGATGCTTCGATTTAATGATTTCTAGAAAATTGATAAATTGATGTTAGTAAATGAGATTTGAAAAGAAAGAAAGATTGTTTTACAGTTTTAGCTTGGATGCTTGAATTCGTTACTGGCTTAGTGGAGGACTCTCGAGATGTTTATATAGTTATGAGATAAGTGGGCGAAGGACGCATTGCGAGAAGCCCAAATAGTATGAAAGAGAAAGTTATGAAAGTTAAGAGAGTGTCCTACTAAGCAGTAATCGAATGAAGGTAGCTCAAGTAAGTGGTTTAAAAGAGAATGTGAAAGTTTGAGAAAGACAGAATGAGATTTCGATGATTTGTTTTACGATATTTTCGAATACAATTGTACGTCACTGAGAATGAGTTTGAATAGTAACTTTATTGTCGTTTTTGAGTAAATGCTTGATATGAAATTGAAGGGATTTGAGATATGTTGAAGAAAAAGAAAATGAGATTTTAGATGAGATTATATGTTTTATGTACATGTGTATAAATGTTATTTGAGAAATTGTTAAACAGTACCCTTCCCTCCAGATACAGAGAAATAGAGAATATGAGATCAATACAGAGATACAGATGAGATGAGATAGAGGCCTTTGGGGCCCGTCTGAACACACATAGAGGCTTTGGGCCGTGTGTTTGGGCGCTTTTGCCTTTTGGGGGCTTATGCATGCACAGATATTGAGATGTATTAGATATGAGATGAGATTTTCCCTATCTATCCGTTGTAGTCTCCGGGGCGTGGCGGTACCCAGATAGTACGTCATTGCCTGTCCGTCGAGGTCCGGATATGATGAGATCATTCCCCTGGGTACTTGTTTGATGATAGTTTTTGATATTCAGTATTTGATATGAGAAGTGTTATGATTTCCACCGATTTTGCGCAGATTTATGTACAATAGTATTTCAGTGACTGATTTGAATTAAATATGTTTAAATAAGTTCTTACGGTTTTGATGAAATTGATTTGAGAAAGAGAAATTAGTTTAAATAAATTTATTTTTCAGAAACTAGTATCCACTCACTGAGTTTTATACTCACCACGTTTTTCTTTTATCATATTATTCTTTCCCCCCACAGGAGATTTGCAGGTACATCAGTCGACCCAGCATCGGTAGTTAGATTTATAATTGTGGCCACGTGATGGTGCTAAGAGTCGTAGATTTTATATTTTGATATTTGGGATTCGTGAGTTGTATTTATGATTATGTTTTTGTATTAAGGATAATCATTGTATTTGTTTTTATATTAGAGTGATTTGTGCGATATTTGAGATGATGACTGGAGAAGTTGGATTTGAAGTTTGGACGATTATTTGGGAGTGTTATTTTGTAAATTGTAGTTTTGGGAATGTTGTATTTAAGGGGGAGGTTCTGCCGAAATTTCGGTAGAATTCTTAGATATTATTATGAGTATCGATCTGATTTTTACGAGTTTAGACAGATTCGCCCTGGGGGTGCGGGGCGGGTCGTTTCAGTTGGTATCAGAGCATGGTTATAGATTCTGTAGACTTTACTGTCAGAAATAGAATAAGTTTTCTTGTTATGAGAGTCGGAATTGATATTTTGTAAGCACCATTATGATTCGTCGTAGTAGTAGACGTGGCCGTACTAGACTAGTAGCTGGGTTGACTCCAGGAGATGTACCTGCGGGGGAAAATGGTCCCGTAGACGAGGGAATTGTTGAGTCCTCAACGCACGAGGTTGTGCAACAGGCACCAAGAGATGCTCCGAACATTGAGCAGTCAATTGATAGATTAGCTCAGATTGTGACTACAGTGGTACAGAATCAGACTCATTCGCATGTCAGTCATGCAAATACTATCGAGCGTGTACGAAGTTTAGAGTTAAAGATTTTTAATGGTTCTGGTGATCCACACATTCTTTTATTTTTCGTGCATTTGTTATGCATATAGAGAGGGAATCTGAATTGCTAGATTATGGTTTGATAGTTAGTACACCTACTGGAGGGTCACTACTTGCGGAGAGGGTGTACCGAGATTGCATGATTCGATTGAGTGAGCATGAATTTAAGGCGAATTTGATTATTTTAGACATTTGAGATTTCGATGTCATTCTGGGCATGGATTGGCTTACATCTCACCATGATAAGTTGTGTTTAACAAGTCAGGAGAAATTATGGTGAAATTTTGCGGTGAGCGTAAAGTTTTACCCTCATGTGTCATATCGGCCATTGAGGCAAGATGCTTACTAAGGAAAGATTGTTCGGCCTATCTTGCATAAGTTATAGACACTGATGCTCAGGAGTTGAGATTGGAGGATATTCCAATAGTTCAGGAATTTTCAGATGTATTTCCAGATGAACTTCCAGGGATGCCACTTAGTAGGGAGATTGAGTTTTCCATTGATTTAGTCCCTGAAACGGCTCCTATATCTATAACACCATATAGGATGGCTCCAGTTGAACTAAAGGAACTTAAGATTCAACTGCAAGAATTGGTGGATAAAAAGTTTATTAGACCTAATGTGTCTCCATGGGGTGTTCTGGTTTTGTTTGTTAAGAAAAAGGATGGTACTCGTAGAATCTGCATTGACTATAGACAGGTGAATAAAGTTACCGTGCGTAATATATATCCACTTCCGCATATTGATGACTTGTTTGCTCAACTTGAGGGAGCTAAGGTGTTTTCCAAGATTGATTTACGCTCGGGATATCATCAGCTTAGAATTAAAGAGGCCGATGTTCTTAAAACAGCATTCAGAACTCGTTATGGACATTATGAGTTCTTGGTGATGCCATTTGGGTTGTCTAACGCCCCAACAACTTTTATGGATCTTATGAATAGGGTATTTCGTCCTTATTTAGATCGATTTGTGATTGTGTTTATTGATGATATTTTAGTGTATTCTCGAAGTCATGAGGAACATGAGGAGCACTTGCGGACTGTTCTGCAGACTTTAAGACAAAAGCAATTGTATGCCAAGTTTAACAAATGTGAGTTCTGGTTGGATAAAGTAGCATTTCTAGACCATGTGATATCAGTTGAAGGAATTTATGTTGATCCTTTAAAGGTCGAAGCGGTTGTAAATTGGGAATGGCCTACAAATGTGATCGAAGTTCGAAGTTTCCTTGGATTAGCTGGCTATTATCGTTAGGATTTGTGATTCTGTTAAGGAGAACGCTATATTTTTGAGGTATCAGAGTAGCGCAGCGAAGGCGTGATATGATTGATTTTTTTTATCTTTATAAGGATTTATAGATCATAAGTAATTCTTGAGGTTTATATTCTGTGAGCATAACTACAAGTGAATTTCGAGGACGAAATTCTTTGAAGGGGGGAAGTTTGTAACACCCCACACCCGGTATTTGACCCGTTGACTGCCCATATATAAAGAAGAGCCGGGTTCCATATTTATTTTGGCAGGGGGTATTATTGGAAGAGAGAGAGAGAGAGAGACAGAAGAGAGAGAGAGAGAGAGACAGAAGAGAGAGAGAGGCTTGTCCCGTTGACCCGAACCCGGACCCGGACCCGCGACCTTGACCCGGCCGGTTCTCCCGATTCCGGCCACCGTTCCGGTCATGCTTGGTACCGTTTTGAAGCTTGAGAGATGAGCAACGTATCCATGCCGTCCTTGCTGCCGGAAATCGATCGGAAAGCCGCCGATCGAAGCTTGGAAGTTCCGCGGAATCGCCGGCTCGATTCACCGTGATTTCGCCGGTTTCCGGTGAAGCTAGCACTCGGGTTTTGTTCCTTACCCTTCCCTCTGTTATTTCCGACCAGCCATGGATGCCGGGGACGTCGTTTTGCCGTTGATCGGCCGTTGGAGGATTTACGGCTTTGGGAGCTCGATTTGCCGCCATCGCCGCGCGTGGGAGGTCACCACCGCCACCATTGGACTCAGCGTGGCTGGAACTTTCAGTTCTGAGCTTCCCGTCGCCGTCAGTTGAATTCCGGTGACCGTTGACCGGCAAGGGTATTTCGGTAATTTCACTATTTAAGGGCAATTTTGTAATTTCAGATTGTGGGTATTTTAGTAATTGTTGTAATTGAGGATAAGTTGGTAATTTATGATTTGAGGTTAATTTGGTAATTTTGATATGAGCGTATTTTGGTAATATTGAATTCAAGGGCATTTCGGTAATTTTACGCTCCGAGGGTAATGTCGTAATTTCTAGCATTGTGATTATTTCTATGATATGAATTGAGAATAATTTGGTAATTGAAGATTCTGCGGATATGTTGGTAAAATAATGATGTTGAGGACATTTTGGTAATTTTGGCATGTAGGGGTATTTTGGTATTTTATACATGCGGGAATAATTATTGATGATAGATATTTGCTTTGAGAAGTATTATGTAAGATTAGTTGTATTTCAAATTTACGGAGAATGATTATGTCGTTTCCTTGATTAGGAGAATCCGCGAACGAGAATCAACCTGCGGACGTTGTTGATACCGAGTCTGAACATTGTCACTGTGAGTGGAAAAGACAAAGTTTATTTTCATAATATATGATGATTTTATGATACAGTGCAGTATGTTTTGATAAATAAGTATTTGATGCTTCGATTTAATGATTTCTAGAAAATTGATAAATTGATGTTAGTAAATGAGATTTGAAAAGAAAGAAAGATTGTTTTACAGTTTTAGCTTGGATGCTTGAATTCGTTACTGGCTTAGTGGAGGACTCTCGAGATGTTTATATAGTTATGAGATAAGTGGGCGAAGGACGCATTGCGAGAAGCCCAAAGAGTATGAAAGAGAAAGTTATGAAAGTTAAGAGAGTGTCCTACTAAGCAGTAATCGAATGAAGGTAGCTCAAGTAAGTGGTTTAAAAGAGAATGTGAAAGTTTGAGAAAGACAGAATGAGATTTCGATGATTTGTTTTACGATATTTTCGAATACAATTGTACGTCACTGAGAATGAGTTTGAATAGTAACTTTATTGTCGTTTTTGAGTAAATGCTTGATATGAAATTGAAGGGATTTGAGATATGTTGAAGAAAAAGAAAATGAGATTTTAGATGAGATTATATGTTTTATGTACATGTGTATAAATGTTATTTGAGAAATTGTTAAACAGTACCCTTCCCTCCAGATACAGAGAAATAGAGAATATGAGATGAATACAGAGATACAGATGAGATGAGATAGAGGCCTTTGGGGCCCGTCTGAACACACATAGAGGCTTTGGGCCGTGTGTTTGGGCGCTTTTGCCTTTTGGGGGCTTATGCATGCACAGATATTGAGATGTATTAGATATGAGATGAGATTTTTCCTATCTATCCGTTGTAGTCTCCGGGGCGTGGCGGTACCCAGATAGTACGTCATTGCCTGTCCGTCGAGGTCCGGATATGATGAGATCATTCCCCTAGGTACTTGTTTGATGATAGTTTTTGATATTCAGTATTTGATATGAGAAGTGTTATGATTTCCACCGATTTTGCGCAGATTTATGTACAATAGTATTTCAGTGACTGATTTGAATTAAATATGTTTAAATAAGTTCTTACGGTTTTGATGAAATTGATTTGAGAAAGAGAAATTAGTTTAAATAAATTTATTTTTCAGAAACTAGTATCCACTCACTGAGTTTTATACTCACCACGTTTTTCTTTTATCATATTATTCTTTCCCCCTCCACAGGAGATTTGCAGGTACATCAGTCGACCCAGCATCGGTAGTTAGATTTATAATTGTGGCCACGTGATGGTGCTAAGAGTCGTAGATTTTATATTTTGATATTTGGGATTCGTGAGTTGTATTTATGATTATGTTTTTGTATTAAGGATAATCATTGTATTTGTTTTTATATTGGAGTGATTTGTGCGATATTTGAGATGATGACTGGAGAAGTTGGATTTGAAGTTTGGACGATTATTTGGGAGTGTTATTTTGTAAATTGTAGTTTTGGGAATGTTGTATTTACGGGGGAGGTTCTGCTGAAATTTCGGTAGAATTCTTAGATATTATTATGAGTATCGATCTGATTTTTACGAGTTTAGACAGATTCACCCTGGGGGTGCGGGGCGGGTCGTTTCAGATTTAAAGTTCATGCTTTGTTTACTATTCACAATATTAAATTTTTTTTGTGGATGCATTTTCCCAAAAGATCCCCTAGGCGAGAGAAAAAATATTTAGCATTAATTAAAACAAATTTCAACTATTGATTAATCATAAATCTAAAAAGTATTAGAGAAACCATTAGCTAGCAACACAAAATAAAGATGCAACACAAGATAAAAAGCAAGTGAAAGAGCAACTTATTATAGAGTGATTTTATTCATTCTAAATGTGTATAAAACAACGAGGTGAGCTCTCCTTCTATAGTTACATAATCACTCCATGAAATTAATAAAAATATTATGGATCATAATTCCTTGTGAGACAGTGAAATTTATAGAGAAGCCAAAGGTTGCTAGTGGGAGACTTCTCTATAACTCTCACTATCTCACAAGAAATTATGAAAATCCATAATTATTTAAATAAATTTATAACACTACCCTTTAGCTGTTCATTACAAAAGAATATGTCTAATTAAAATCTTTACTTAAAAAACCTAAATGGGAAAAAATTAGTAAAGAAAAAAGAGTACATTATTCATTGATGTCCTGAAACAAATAATTTTAGAGATATAGAATGCCTCATTAAAACCTTACTAGGAAAAATCTATGGGAACAAAAGCTATTGAGGAAAAAGAATATAACATATTAAATTCCCTCCAAAATAAATTATTTTCCCCAACAAGTATACTCTCCCTCATCTTGACATATATTCTTCAAAATTTGGAAAAAATATCTTTGAGTTGATTCATCCTTATTTTGTGTATCAATTTTTTGAATGTCTCGGTTGGTATGGATTTTGTAAATAAATCTGTAAGATTGTCACTTGAGCATATTTACTGAATATTTATATCACCATTCTTTTGAAACTCATGTGTATAAAAGAATTTTGGCGAATTATACTTGGTCCTATTACCTTTTACAATCACCTTTAATTTGGGCAATGCATATTGTATTATCCTCATATAATATTGTGGGGTTGATTTTAGTTGATGACAATCCACATGCTTCTCGAATATTGTATCATTGATCTTAACCAAATGCACTCACGACTTGCTTTATGAATAGCAAGTAATCCTAAATGATTTGAAGATGTCGCAACCATTGTTTATTTCATTAATCGTCATGATACAACACTATTACCATAGGCAAATAAATAACATATTTAAAATCGAGCTCTATGTAGATCAGAGAGATATCTAGCATCTGCATATTCAATTAATGATGATTTTGATCTATTTGGATAAATTTAACCCATATCAATTGTTCTATCGAGATAGCGAAATACATGTTTTACATCATTCCAATGGCTACAAGTTGGTACAGAACTATATCTTGATAATAAATTAACTAAAAATGAAATATCAGGTCGAGTACAATTTGCAAGATACATGAGTGCACCAATTACACTTAGATATGGTACTTCATGACCTAGAATTGCTTTGCTATCTTCTTTAGGATGAAATGAATCTTTTTCCACATTAAGTGATCGTACCACCATTGGATTACTTGATGGATGGGTTTCATCCATATAAAAATGCTTCAAAACTTTTTTAGTATATGTTGACTGATATAAGAGTACTCTACTTAGCAAATCTGCAAGTCAAGAGAATTTTTTTTTTTAAAGATCTTTCATTTCAAACTCATTTTTCAAACAAAAAATTGTTTTAAAAGTTCTTTAGGAGTTCCAATGAGATTTAAATCATCAATATATACTGCAACTATTGCAAATCTAATTTTAGATTTTTTTTATAAAAACATAAGGACAAATTGAGTTATTTACATATCCTTCTTTCAATAAATAGTTGCTTAAGCAATTGTACCACATGCGCCCAGACTATTTTAATCCATACAAGGATAGTTGTAGCTTCAAAAAATATAAACTATGAGGCTAAATTTGTTTGCTTCCAGCATTTTACATCTTTTCGAGATTTTCATATAAATATTTGTATCAATAGAACCATATAGATATGTAGTCACAACGCCCATAAGATGCATATCAACCCCTTTAAAGGCTGTAGGACTTACTAAAAATCAAAATGTAATTACATCCATAACAGAAGGATATATCTCTTCATAATCAATGCTAGGTCTTTGAGAAAAACCTTATGTCTACTAATCTTGCTTTGTATTTCACAATCTCATTTTTCTCATTTCATTTTCTAACGAATACCCACTTATAACCAACATGTTTGATAACTTCGGGTGTCATAATTGTTGGTCCACATACTTTATGTTTTGCAAGAGAATCTAGCTCTGCTTGTATAACATCTTTCCACTTTAGCCAATCATTTCTATGTCAACATTCTTCCATAGTTTTTGAATTAGGATCCTTATCATCATTTGTGATAGTAAGAGCAATAGCAAATGAAAAATATCTCCTTAAGAGAAACAAAATGATGAAATTGATACTTCTTCAGTTGTTGGTAAATTTTCTTCTTCTGGGTCAATGGGACGACTACTATTTGACTGATCAATCTCTGTTATTTGATTAGTAGACAATAACTCTTCAGGAGTGTTAATTTCATTTTGTAACTTTTTGTGTGTTTTCCTCTTCTACGAAATTTTGTCTTTTAAGTCAATTGGCCTTCTACGTTTCAAACGTACTTTAATTTCATTAGTTTTGTCGTACATGTTGTCCTTTAGGGATCTCAACATGTGCTGGGGTTTTTTCAACTTGAATATGTGATTCTATTATTTTTCTTGAATCATTAAATGCATCAGAAATTTGATTTGTAATATTTTGTAAATGAATGATCCTTTGAACTTCAAGTTCTCTTTGATTTGTACGATGATCAAGACGAGATAATGATGATGCATGCCATGTAATTTCATGTTGTTCATTTATTTTTATCTTTTCTCCCCCTAATGATGGGAAAAATTGTTCATCAAAATGGCAATATGCAAATCATGCAGTTAAAAGTTCAAGATACCTAATTATTAATGGAGAATTAAAACCAACAGAAATTCCAAGTCTTCGTTGCAAACCCATTTTATTTCTTTGTGGGGGAGCAATTGGGACATAAATAGCACATGTGAAGATTTTCAAATGAGAAATATCTAGCTGCTAGCCAAAAACAAGTTCTGAAGATGAATATATACTATAAAAACTTGATTGAATGCGAATTAATGATACAACATGTAATATTGCATGTCCCCAACATGAAAAAAGAAAATTTAACCTAAGAATTAATGGTCTTGCAATTAATTGTAAATGTTTGATCAAAGACTCAGTTAAACCATTTTATGTATGAGTGTGTGTAACAAAATGCTCAACATCAATTCTAATAGACATGCAATAATCATTAAAAGATTTTGATATGAATTCACCAGCATTATCAAGTCTAATTATTTTAATAGAAAAATTAAGAAATTGTGCTCTTGATCTAATGATTTGAGTAACAAATCTAGCAACTGCAACACCAAGACTAAAAGTAAAGAGTCATGCTACCATCTAGTTTATGCATCTATTAAGACTAAGAAATAACAAAATTGTCCACAACTTAGATGTTAGAATATTCAAGACTTACTTTCAGTAGAGATGGCCAAATTGTTAATTTCCCATGAGAACAAGCAGCACATGAACTTTCAGTTGGTAAAAGAATCTTCTGATTCTTTAATTGATGTCCGTGTAAATTGTTTATATTATGTTACATCATGATTGATCTAGGTATGCCCAAGTCGATCATGCCAAAGTTTAAAAATCTTTGGATTAGAGAACTTCTAATTCATTGTAAAGTTTATTTTTATTGTTCTTATAATTGTATGATACAACCTAGAAGAAAGATAAGGTAGTTTTTATGGTACATGCTTCTAGCATAAAATAGTTGAAGTAATGCAAAGAAATTTAAAATTACCTTCACTAGATGTTTCAATGTGGTATCCATTTTGATGAATATCCTTGAAACTAAGTAGATTTCTATAGGATTTGCCAAAGTATAAAGCATAATTTATTTGTAATTTTGTACCATTGGATAGCATAGTATTAGCTCTTCCAGAGCCTTCAAGTAGATTAGCATAACCAAATATTGTATTAACATTAGCTAAGACTAATGTTAAATTTTGAAAATATTTTTTAGTTCGTAGAATTGTGTGTGTTATTGCATTATCCACCAAACATCCATCTTCATTACTCATTTAGTGATTGTTCAAAGTTATTGTATATTTTCACACATGAATATAAAATAAGTCAATTGAATATAAAGAATATTCATGTAGTATCACGAAAACATTACAAAAAATATTTTATTAAGGAAATTGAAAAATTACGCATTAAATTCTCATAAAACATTCAAAACAATAAATACTCTTGCAACATAAATTTAAACACACCATAACTGTAAAGAAACACACCAAACTTGTTGGCCTAAAAGGATCTTTGATTTTGATGATAACAAACCACATGTAAAAAGGGTAATTTGGTTAATTCATGCTTTATCATCTCACACTTTTTTGAAAGGAAAATTTTATACAAGAAGAATCAAGCTCAATCATGAACAAAAGGGCACTAGCATGTGTGATAAATCTATTTCATAATTATTGTAAAGCTAGAGTAATTTGGTGCATGTGTGTTTTAGTACTTCAAAAGTTCAAGACACTCTTCATAAACCTTAAAAAAATCATCATTTTTCATAAGCTAAGGTTTTAAAGTGGATGATTTTATCAAAATGCGCATTTCTAAGTTTTAAGGACCAATTTAAAAAGATTTGAATTTTTGGAGTTCATAAGTCTATTTTGAAAATTCTAGAAATGGATCTATTTGAAAAATATTTAAATAAATTGGGACATAGTATAATTTCAAGAAGTATTTTTTAGGCCAAATTCTGATTTTAGAAAACTGTGAATCAATTCCAAAACATTAGCGGCTAAACTGCTAGCCTTCAAGTGGCTAACCGATTACACAACAATTTTAGAATATTAATTCCAGAGAGTTAACGGTCAGCTGACTGCCCCAAGCGGCAAACCACCTATGATGCATTTTTGGCTCTCAATTCTAGGGAGATAGCGGCTAGCCAAATGACACTAATGGCTAACCAGCTACGTCTCAGATTTTGAAAATCTTTCTAACGGTAACATAAGTGGCCAACTAGTATTTTTAAGCAGCTAACCGACTCTTTTCCAGAAAAGCTTATAACGGCTAGTTTGAAAGTTTAAACTATATAAAATCAATTCAAACTTATTTTTAAGATCTCTCCTTGCATCATTAGTCGAGGTATATCATGAGCTTACTTCTAGTATTCACCTTTCAATTTGCTAAGACATATACATTGGGTTATATTTGTGCTATCATTTTGTATATCTACTCTATTACAGAGTTTTGTTGTAATATTTAAATTCTCTATCAAGATTGCAAAATTGTAAGTATGGGAAACACTTGGGAAAAGGTGTGTGTGTGTGAGTAAAATGTCATTGTAAAGATTCATTGACACCTCGGAAGTCAATTGTAAGAGGTTGAAGGCTTGAGAGGTTTGGATAGTGAAATCCTCAAGTGTGATTAGCTTGGATGCGTGGATACAGTCGGAATTTGCCGAACCACGTAAAAACTCTCGAGATCGTTCTCTCTTTTCCCTATCTCTTTTTTATTGGTTGCTTGAATTTATATTCTATTAAATTGCTTAATACAACTAGTTAGAATTGAGTTGCATTATAAATTAGAAATTTTTAAAATACCCAATTCACCCCCTCTTGGTTTGCATCCTAGAATTTCAAAACTTTAAACACATTGTACTTGTTTTAGAATTTGAACACACCAAATTTTAAAAATAACATACTTCAAAGTGTAGCATTCTTAATCGATCTTCACATGTCGATCACCAATTAAATGGTCAATTTTACCGTTTGGATCTTTAAAAAAAATCTAAAACATCCAAATGAGTTAGATCAACTGGCCTTTCACGATCAATGAAATTTCTCTCAATTTCTTTTCCTTTTTCCTTTTTGGGTGCTTGATAAAGATCAGCTAAATATTTTAGTGCATGACAAACACGGAACCAATGTCCTTTCACACTACATCTAAAGCAAACATTTTCATGATCCTTTGGAGATTTCTCTTATGGATCTTTTCTTGCTTCTCATTACTATTATTTCACTTCGAGTAGTTTGATCGATACTTCTTATTATAGCCACCACGACCTTGATTATTTTTGTAACCACGGCGTCGACCATGATCTTAGTTAGCACTACTATTATTGGCTGAAGTACCGTCGCTTCAAGGAGAGGTACAAATCCAGTCGGATGAGATTGATGGTTTCTCAACAAAAGTTCA
Source organism: Citrus australasica (assembly GCA_029618585.1). Taxonomy (NCBI): domain Eukaryota; kingdom Viridiplantae; phylum Streptophyta; class Magnoliopsida; order Sapindales; family Rutaceae; genus Citrus; species Citrus australasica. Next base: position 894,290 of record JARCIV010000269.1, on the reverse strand, counting down.
TTATTTTTTTCAATCACTAGAAGACATGAGATTAATTCAGAATACTTTCTAAATCTCTGATCTTGATATTGTTGCTACAAGAGCAAACTCGAAGCATGAAAAGTAGAGATATCTTTTCCAACAAATATGCATCAATAGACAATAATCCCTACTCCAAATAATTTTAATTGATAGGCAATTTTAAATAATGCAAAATTGTATTGACTGGCATATTTAAAATCTTGTAATCATAAGTGCATCAAATCATAATGAGCTTTGGAAGTATAAATCTCAAATCTTTCATTAAGACAATCCCAAAGGACATATGGTTCTTTAGCCGTAAGATACTCACTTTTCAATTGTTCATGAAGATGGTGGCAAAGAAAAATCATCGCCTTGGCATGGTCTTGTCTTGATGCACCATTATTTTCTTTAATAGTATCTCCAAGATTCACTGCATCAAGATGGATTTCAACATTCAAGACCCATGATAGATAATTATCATCAGTGTAATGCCACAAAATTTCATAATATTAAATTATGGAAATTGGGCTTTCATTGGGAATTATGGGTGGCCTATAACCCTTATTATGAAAGGGATACTAAATTATAAATAGAGGTTATTTATGAGATAGTTTTGGAAAATGGTTAAGTTTTGGAAAATAGTTATTTTTCCTTATTAAATAGGGTTTCTTAAGACTCCCTATAAATTCATACTTTTCCCCTTCCATTACCCTAAGTTCACGACGTTATTCTTCTTCTCTACTGCTCTTTATGCTCCTACCCAAATCCTAGGATTCAAACATTTGTTTAAGAGAGAATCAAAGCGATGGGTAAGTTATTCTCCCTATTCTCAACAGATTTCTAATAACTCTATCTAGGGTTTATATTGGCATGATTCTAGATGGTTATAGATCATAAAGCATGATTTACAATGTATTTAGGCGTTGTTTAGGGTTTTGTTTTATTATGAGTTTAGTTAATCAATCCTTGACGTATTAAGCACAGGATAATTCTGGACAGCGTGAGTATCTGAAATTTAAACCTATATTTTCTGAACGAGTTTTCTTATAAAATTTATATCTTTGGAAACTAGACATGTAGGGATTCTTGAGTGAATTTTATTTCATTAAATTCGACATCGTTTTCAATTTTATATGTATTTTCGAAATAGAAACCACTGCACTGGAAAACTGCGATTCCAGCATTGCGATCGGATTCACAAGACTATTTGTACCACCAAATGAACTCGGAAAATTCTGAAACTTTATGTGTAGATTAATATATGTGTCTAGGATTTCTAGTTTTAGTTTCATAATTTTCTGATTAGTATTTTATTTTATAGAAATCACAGAACCCGTTCTGTTTAGTTTAGATTATGTGAAAACAGTTTCAAATTTGCTGAGAAATAAATATTTTTGAAAATTTTTTTGATATCGGATCCTCTTGCAAATTTTACATGGGGTACTCATGGATGTCCAGAATAGTCCCATAGAATATTATATCATTCTGAGTCTTAGATTAAGAGTTAAATTTTGAGAATCAGACCTGTACGGGTATGAATTAGAAAATCAGATTCTTAGAATAAGTTATTGATTGTCATATCTTGTATTTGTTTAAGGTGTTGAAGGTGATTGAGGCTCTTAGAAGCTTAGAGGTGTGTTAATTCAAATTCATTTGTCGAGGTAAGTAACTTCATTCCTAGTATACTGGATATATATATTTTGATATTATTATTATAAGTATAACTATTTTTATACTACTTAAAGGATTAATTGATTTTGATAACAAAATTATTTTTATGTAAATATTTTCAAACCTAAATTCTTTTTAACAGAGTATTTTATAAATGGTTTTTAATATGTAAATGATTTTATGACACGACAACCTTTTATGATTTTATCTTTAACATATTATGCAAGCCTAAATTATTGTTATGGATTTTTATGAATCCGATATGAATGTTTTGTGCCCATGTATGATTTCAATTATATATGATTGTACGGGGGCCACCTCTTGGGACTATATGGGGGCCACCTCTTGAAGTGCAAAGTGCCACGTATAAGTCATTATATTTTGGCTCATTGTTCGTAGTCATTCTGATTCTGATTCTGATTCTGATCGGATAATACTATATATGTCTGTTCTGGACCAGTACTGAGTTTCTGTTCTGAGTGTGCACACGATATTCTGATTCTGTTTCTGGTCGGGTCACTAGGACTATAGCTGACACTATGTGACATGAGTTAACCTTTTGTTTTATGTATACGTAGTATATGATTTGCTTCGTAAGTAAATATGCTTTTGAATATTCTAAATCATTAAGAATTTATGTTATGTTATCGTGATATATCATTTTATGAAAATTATGGATTATGATATATGTTTTAATTAAAAGAAGGCTTGTAATATTTTTGATATCGATAGGCCTAGTGTGTTAGGAATGGTTTTACTTACCGAGTTGACGGCTCACCCCTCGTCATTACTTTTTGCAGATTAAGTTTCTTTTGAGAGGTGCGCTTAGCTTTGGAGTCAATAATTTTCTATTTTCGTTTGCCATTTGAATAAGAGGAGAAATAGACTCGTGTTTCTATTTAGTTATTTTTATTATGAACGTGTAATTTGGAGTTTGAGACTTTTGTTATTATTTTTATGTCATCCGGAGAGATTATTTAGTAATAGACGTTTGAATTTGTGGATTTATTTGAATAAAAATTGGAGGTATTTCCGTTTGAAACTTACGAGTAAAGATTATGATTTGTGAGTAATCTCATTCTTCATATGCTCCGCCTGTGTTAGATTTGGGGTGTTACAATCAGAGATATCAAGTGCCACAAATTCAAGTTTTGTAAGATTCGACATTTTCAGATAGCTATAAAACAATATAAACAAAGATAAATAATTGATTCATTTTTAACAAGTAAATATTAAATATGTCATATATTCACTCATGGTAATATAATAATAAAGTTCTATAATCATTATATATCATACTATTTACATCATAGAATTCAATTAAGATCTTATATCATCTATTATGCATATTGCAATAGATATGATGAAGACAAGTAATATACGAGCAACCTTGGAAAGTCAATCTTATTGCCAATACAAACATGATAACGATAGCTAATATGACATGTTATTGGTGATGAACAATTATACTTATATAATAATTAAAATTGCTAGATATGAGAAACAAAAGAATTAGTACCTCGGCGGAGTCTCGTGCTGATAATGTATTAGAAAAATTATTAGCCAGCAATACAAAATAAAGAAGTAACAAAAGATAAAGAGTAAAATAAGAGAGCAATACATTATGGAGTGATTTTATTCATTCCCGGTGTGTACAAAACAAATAGATGATCTCTCATTTTATAGTTACATAATCAATTCATGAAATTAATGAAAACATTAGAATCATAATTTCTTGTGAGATAGTGGGAGTTAGAGAGAAGTCAAGAGTTGCTAGTGAGAGATAATGGGAAGAGTAAGAGATTTATGACATCCACATACAAAAAGCTTTTAATCGATGATGTAGTGAACTTTCCAATGTTTTAACAACCAAAAGAAACCATAACGATTCTCTGCCCATTAATCAATAAAATAATTGTTATCACAACAGTAATTTAAATAAAATTATGTTCTTTTTTCCCATTTTTAGAGGAAAAAAAAGGAACGAAAACCATACATTTTTCAAAATTTGTGCCACATTTTCCAACTTATGTGCTAGATATGTAACAGTATTAAACTTGAAAATTATTAAAAAAAATCAATTTAATAATTAAGTTATCAGGCCATACCATAAAATCATGTCCTATACGCTGTAGCTTGACCTTAACGTCTTTGTTATTGGCGTTCGCATGCTTGCTTTCAAATTAAAGTCGTCGAACTAACAGTTGATGTGATTTTTTGGCATTGAAGACAATTTTAAAATGACTAGTCAAGCGAAAGGATAAGCACATTTGACAATATGCTAGAGTTTGTTCTTATTAGCCCTCGTAGATATTGTGAATTTGTGAGGTACAAATTGATTGAAGCTCTACTTTGAGATAAAACACAAAGATATTTCAAATTGTCCAAATATGGATTATGTTACAAGGAAAAAAAATACTGATGATGGAATTGACACAGCATTAGGCCATAATTTAATTTAATTGAATACTTCGAAGAGTCTTGTTTTAAGAAAATAAGGACTCCTGCATTCTTTGCATTTTCAAAATCTAAAAAAGAAAAAGAATAAGAGAGAAAACAGGGCACACACATCACGCATTTAAAGAAGAGATACTAATTTTTTTCTTCATGTTTGAATGGGTTATGGAAGAAGAGTTTTTGGAGTTTCACGTTGCTTTTGGAAGGGGAAGGCTAATCTGTTTGAGGTAATTCTTTTTATAAACCACGTGATTTTTACGACTTAATTTTGTTGAATGTTAGATTGGTGATTGTTTGCAACATGATTTTTTGAAGAATTAATATAATGAAAGTACTGCTGAATCTCTTAAATTCCATACATCTCATTGAAAAAAAAAAAATTTCCATACATCTCATTTTATAAACTAGACATCTTAAGCTTTCTATTGAATTATTATGTGATCCCAAGAATTTAATTACTTATGAATTTCCGAATTTGTAACACATTCGCTGGAAAATTATGATTTCTGCGGCTGTTCCGATTTCTATAATTTTTCAGATATGTAAAATCAGTTTAAGAAACTTTTAAATTATTAAGATATTTATATATACTAATTCTTAGCATGTCTATTCTCACTGTATCAATTACTGTATGATTTCAGTTTTGCATACAAATTTTAAAATCTTTCTTTTGGTCTGCTGCAATTCTCTAAAGAATTGTAAAGGTTGACATCAAGTATATTTTGGGATACTTATACCTATGAATTAAGGACGAATAGAATTATTGTTAAGGTCAGAAGGGTTATGATATTGATAACAATGTTGTTTTGATGATAACAGTACGTGGGCGATCTCGTGTTGTGGTTGAGATTCTTGTTTGTTTGCTACTGCTCAAGGTAATTGATTCATATATGATCTCTCATATGATAAATGTTGTTTTATAAATGAGTCAAGAATTATGTTGATTTGGTCTTTAAGAAAATAATTATTCCATGACGGGTCTAAACTTTAAGGCATTCATAGAGAAACTCTGCGACAAAACAATCGGTGCTATACTGCAATATCATGTTAGATCTAGCAAGAGTTTATAGATGGCACCCAATTGCAAATGTAAATTGTAACACTGACAGTGCTTTTGCATATGAAAAGTCACTGGCAACGAACTACGTGTCTGAAATTATTAATAAGATGATAGGGAATGCAAGTATACAAAGAATATCATAGCTGGCCTTTGTTTTTAATACATCTGTGCATGCCGTATTTCACACTCGGAAGAATTTTTGGTCATGACGAGTTGACGACTTTTAGTAAGTCTTATGGGCATGACGACTTTTCTCTAATTGTTACTTGCAAATAAATTTTAAGGGCTTATAAATCTATAATATCCTCTTAATTAAATTTTAAGATCGAGTGACTTTCAAGAAATGTTATTTAGATAAAGTCGGAGGTCAAAAATACTATTTAGACTTTTTCTCCTCCTCTACCTTTTAAATGTTAAAATTAAAAGAAAAATTCAAGGCCTACTCATGATATTATTATCAGATGAAGAATTTTGATAAGGCGGAGAGATTGCCCACTTGGCTAGTTCTCTCAATGAGATCTGACCACATGAACTATCACTCTCTATAGAGTGTAAGGAGAGTGATGGTGCCCACCTGATCAGCCCTCATAATGTGAATAAGCTTCTGCGACTGCAAAATCATAGACACCACAACCGAATACATACTGTGTTGCATTCCTTCTATTGTACTCGTAATTTCATTCCTGTCTTATACCGAATCTCATACAAACTATGGGTAATATTTTGGGAATCCAACTTACATGTGATGCCCTTTCCACTGGCTTCATAAATTGTACCCGCAGAAAAGCAGCATATGTAAGCCGGCTTGAACATAACCTGATTGCCATCCAGACCGAATTGCAGAAACTAATTGAAGCAAAGAACGATGTGATAACGAGGGTCGCCAATGCTGAGCAACAACAATTGAGACGCCTGAACAAAGTGCAAGGTTGGCTTTCAAGGGTGGAGGCTGTGGAAGCTGAAGTTAGTGAACTGACAAGGGACAGCTCCCAAGAAATTGAAAAACTATGTCTCGGAGGCTACTGCTCCAAGAACTGCAAGTCAAGCTACAAGTTTGGGAAAAAGGTGTCTAAAAAGCTGCAGCTTGTAGCTACTTTAATGGATGAAGGAGCTTTTGAAGTGGTGGCTGAAAAGGTACCACAACCAGCAGTGGATGAAAAGCCTCTTCAGCCAACAATAGTCGGCCTAGAATCAACGTTGGATAAAGTTTGGAGATGTCTTGTAGAAGGACAATTTGGAATCATTGGACTTTACGGCATGGGGGGCGTCGGCAAGACTACCCTATTAGCCCAAATCAACAACAAGTTCCTTCATACACCAAATTATTTTGATATTGTGATTTGGGTGGTGGTGTCAAAAGACATGCAACTTGAGAGAATTCAACAAAAAATCGGAGAAAGAATAGGATGGCTTCAGAATAGAAGCTTTGAAGAGAAAGCATCAGGAATATTCAATTTATTGAGCAAAATGAAATTTCTGCTATTGTTAGATGATATATGGGAAAGAATTGATTTAGCCAAAATGGGCGTCCCTTTTCCTGCGAGTTCAAGAAATGCATCAAAGATAGTCTTTACAACTCGTCTAGTGGACGTCTGTGGCCTCATGGAAGCTCAAAAAACGTTCAAGGTGGAGTGTTTGGCAGATCAAGATGCTTCGGAATTGTTCCAAAAGAAGGTCGGAGAAGAGACTCTTGAAAGTCATCCCGATATTCCGGAGTTAGCCCAAACTGTGGCAAAGGAGTGTAGTGGTTTGCCACTTGCACTTATTACCACCGGTCGTGCCATGAGCAGCAAGAAGACACCCGAAGAATGGAGCTATGCAATTCAGATGTTAAGGAGATCAGCTTATGAATTTCCAGGTATGGAGAGAGAGGTGTTTCGTCTTTTAAAATTCAGTTATGATAGTTTGTCTAGTGATGTCCTTAGATCTTGTTTGTTATACTGTAGTTTGTTTCCTGAGGATTATCAAATTAGAAAAATTGAGTTGATAGAGTGTTGGATTGGTGAGGGTTTTCTGAAGGAAAATGAAGGAATTAATGGAGTACATAACCAAGGATACTACATTATTGGTGTTCTTGTTCATGCATGCCTATTGGAAGAAGCAGGATCAGACTATGTAAAATTGCATGATGTGATTCGTGATATGACCTTGTGGATAGCCTGTGAAGTGGAGAATGAAAACTTTTTGGTTTCTGCCGGTATTGAATTAACTGAACCACCCGAGGTTAAAAAATGGGAAGATAAGAGAAGGATATCGTTGATGAGAAATAAAATTGTGATTTTACCAATAACTCCAATATGCCCTCATCTTACAACTTTATTCCTTGGCATTAATATGTTAGATACCATCCCCAGTGATTTCTTCGATTTTATGCCTTCTCTTAAAGTTTTAAACCTATCAAAGAATCGCTTCTTGAGTCAATTGCCCTCAGGAATTTCAAACTTGGTTTCACTGCAATATCTTAATCTTTCAGAAACTTTCATCAAAGAGCTGCCAAATGAATTAAAGGCCTTGACAAATCTTAAGTGTCTGAACTTGGAGTACATGCGTTATCTATATATGATTCCACAGCAACTGCTTTGTAATTTTTCTGGGTTAAAGGTGTTGAGGATGCTAGATTGTGGCTCTGCTAATACAGTACCAGAAGATAGCGTTCTATTTGGTGGTAGTGAAATTTTGGTAGAGGAGTTGATTACTTTGAAACATTTAAATGTATTAAGCGTCACCTTAAGAAGTTTTTATGCTCTACGAAGACTTTTGAGCCGCCAACAGTATAAGAGTTGTAAATATGCTTTAGAGCTTCGCCGCTGTGAGGATTCAAGGTCATGGAATATTTTGTCCATATCAGATCTTAAGTATCTTGACAAACTAGATTTTGTGTATTGTACAAGTTTGGAAGAGCTAAAGGTTGACTATGCAGAAGTTCAAACAACAAGAGAACCGTATGGTTTCAACAGCCTTCAAAGTGTTACCATAGACTGTTGCAGTAAATTGAGGGAGATGACATGGCTTGTTTTTGCTCCAAATCTCAAGGTGGTCCATATAGAACGTTGTTATGGGATGGAAGAAATAATCAGTGTTTGGAAAGTGGAAGAAGTTCCAGGGCTAAAACCTTTTGCGAAACTCCAATATCTTCGGTTGCAAGTTCTAAGAAATTTGAAGAAGATCTGTTTGAATGCATTGCCCTTTCCAAATCTCTTGGAATTGTTTGTATCTGGATGCCCGAACCTCAAGAAGCTTCCACTCGATTACAACAGCGCCAAGGAACGCAAACTTGTTATTAGGGGAGAGCAACACTGGTGGAATGAGCTGCAGTGGAAGGATGAAGCCACTCTAAATGCTTTTACTCCATGTTTCAAATCCATATGACAGGCATAAGCATGAATGAACATCTTTTAGTGGCCAAATTTCTATTGTAATTTTTTCTTTTCTTGGTGTGGAAAACTGTATAAATGTTGAATTGCAAGTCGATGTTATTATTGTATAGTCACTTCCTCTTGCCATTTGTTTGTTTCGTTTTTTTGCTGCTGCATTCCAAGATTTGGAATTTGCTTTGCTCGTTGATCTGTTTTTACGGCTAAAAGTCCCTCTTACAATTAGCCATTGCAGTCAACTTGTCTCCATTATCTATTAATCTCCATTCCCGGGATCAGCATTTGAATAATCTAAAAATCTTGCATGAAACTATGATTGGATGCTACTTATAATGCTGCTGCTAATAAGATGAGTTTTTCAATAGGCATCATTTTTCTTTGCAAATGTATTAGCAGTAATCATTATCCTCAAGTAATTAAGTATATTTGGTTTGACAATGGAAACATCAATATTCTTCGATGTTTAACTCCTCAAAATTTTTACGTTATACACATACAGCTGGACAGTTTGCATATTTACACACTCCTGTTCATACAAATATGCTAAAGAATTGTTAGGAAATTGGTGGTGAAGCAGACACGCAGCTAAAGTAAAATTGTAAGAAAATAAAGAACAAGTGTAAAAGAGGACACCAGAAATTACGTGGTTCGGCTTTTAGCCTACGTCCACGGGCGAAGACAGAAGGAAATATTTTACTAGTGAAAATGAGTTACAAGTATTGTAGTATTTTACCTCACTTCCCAAAACCCCAATACACCCACTCTCTAAATCACTAGAATAAGAGCTTGTAAATTTAAGCTCACAAAACTCTCTCTCGCTTACTTTCTCTCGATGGAATTACTTGAAAACGGGATGAATAAATGAGGGTGGGAAGCACTTCTATTTATAGCAAAATGATGGCCAAGAAAATCAAAACCGCGTTCCCCCTTTTCAAAGCCGTGTTCCTCATTTTCTTCTTCAACTTGCTTCTTTTCCATTTTCCTATTCAAGCATTTCGGCCAGCCCATTTTTCCTTCTTTTTTCTTCTTTCTCTTTGACAATTTGATTGCTGATGGTCAACTCATTTAAATTTGTTAAATCAAACAATTTCTCCACCAAAACTAAACTTCATCTCAACTCCTTATGCCTCGTGATTAAAAGTCGACCTAACACAACCAAAAATATTAACCCTTCTGATTCCTTTAAAAAAAAATGGATAAATGAACAAATGAAGTAAACAAGAAAAATTCAAGAAAAGTACGACCCTGAGGCGAAATGCAATCTCCAATCCAATCAGAGATTTGACACAGGAATGAAAAGCAATTTGGGCGGCTTCGTCTTCCCAATCAAGCTCTTCCCACGAGAGTTAACTGCCAAATCTCATTGCACCATTAACTCTCCGAATGATGAAATAACAATTGTACACTCTTTTACACTGTTGGAGTAGAGTGGAAGCTTTTTAAGAAAACGGCAACTATCCAGAGTCATTTCTTTTCAAACATGGAAAGGGCAGAGGCTTGAAATAGATGCTCTCCACATTTGGCAGATTTTCTAGTCAAAGATACTGGAGTTTTGCAAATGGGTTTAGATTTTCCACCACCTCTAGAGCTTCCGCAAATTCTCCCACACCGATGATTGCTTCCACAGCAGGGCAATTTTGTATTTACAAGTTCTTGAGATTTGGAGCAAAAACAAGGAATGTTAAGTCCTTCAATTTAGAACAAACCTCTATGTGAACTGTATGTAGGCCTTAGAAAACACAAGGTTGCCGCTTGTTTTTCGCTCCCCCTGCATATTCCATCTTCAAGTCCTATTTTCTACACCCAAAAATACTTCAATCTGTAGTGGTGCTTTTAACTCTGCCAAAAGTGAAATATCAAGCCATGTCGAATCATTGGAGGATTGGAGGAACAGCGCTTGAGTACAACTTCGTAGCTTATGTGAGCTCAAAATAAATTGGAGAGCACGAACACTTCTCAAGTGAAGCTCAATACCTCCAAATATTCCAAACCGAGCAACTCCTCTGCTTAAACTTCCTCCCCACCAAATAAAATTCTGTCTTTATTTAATGCTTCTTGAAAATTTAAACTAATAGTATCGAACATTCTCAACACATGTAACCTTAAAAATTAAATATCCGTTGTTGTGGAACTGTAATTAGCTCTTCTACATGATCTATTTTCAAGCATTTAACATTAATCAGGGCATTTAACTCTTCTTGCAACACTTTTATTCTTGAATATGAATGATCGAGTTGTTGTAGTGGAACCAACCTTGAAGTCCCTAAAGGAACTGACTTTAGTTTGATACATGACAAGTTTAAAACAGTGAGAGAAGGCATAAACTGGAAGAAATCACCGGGGATCTTCCGAAACTCATTATCTTCAAGAAAGAAAGTGAGGAGATGAGGGCATGTATGAGCCTCAGATAGATTCTCAATTTTATTTTTCATCAATGACAATCTCCTCACCTTTTCCCAATCTCTAATATCTGGTACCTTAGTTAAACCAACACCAGCGTAAACCAAAAAGTTCTCCTTCTCCTTCTCATAGTCGCATGCGATCCACAAAGCCATATCACGAATAACGTCATGCATGCATTTTGCACTTCACAATCTCCTCGCTTTTCCAAAAACAAAACATGAAGAAGAATGCCCGAAATGAAGTATCCTTGATTTTTTCTCCAAACCAATCACTTTCATTCAAAAATCCTTCACTGATCTAATAATCTACCAAATTCTCTTTAGAAATGCAACAATCTTCTGGATATAAAATACAATATAACAGACAATGTGTAATTGTGTCATTGGGTAAACTATCATAACTGAATTTTACAAGAGTATATATCCCTTCTTCCAGACCTGGAAACGGGAAGCGGACGAAGTGAACAATTGAATAGCATATCTCTATTCTTCGGTTGTGTCTTCTTGCATGCCATACATCGGCCGATGGTAAAAAGTGCAAGTGGCAAACCACCACACTCCTTAAAAACTATTGTGCTTGCTCAAGGATATCAGGATGATTGTTCAAAGTTTCTTCCCCAACTTTGTATTGAAACAATTCCCAAGCACCTTTATTTGATAAGCACGCCACTTTAAAACTCCTACAAGCTTCCATTAAGCCGCAAACTTCCTCAGAACGGGTTTGTAAATATCACTTTGGATGTCCTGTTTTCTGATCTAGGAAGAGGGACACCCATTTTTACTAAATCAACCCGCTCCCATATATCATCTAGCAGTAATATGAACTTTTTCACACTTCAAATCTTGAAGATCTCTTGAGTTTTTTCTTCATGATTTTTAATCCGTTATTTGTTAAGGAATTTTAATCCCATCCAACATCTTACAAATAAAATATCAAACAAATAATAAAAAAAAAAAAATAGATGGAGAATAAAACTAATCACACAACATAAGAATTTACGTGCGAAACTTCTATATAGAAGAAAAATCACAGCCACAAAGATAACGATAGAAAAATTCACTATGTAAAAAATTAACACAATCACTCTAGTACTTTTCTTCACAATCACAATCCTAATAAAAATTAACACAATCACTCTAGTACTTTTCTTCACAATCACAATCCTAATAACGCATAATCTCTCAATAGACTTACCCTTTCTCTCATATTATAAACTCTCTACTTAAAGACAACTAATTGATCTATTATGTAAACAAGTGAATCCAACCACCCTATATAAAGAGATTATTTATTATAGGAGAAATATTTCTTTTCTTTTGGTAAGAAAAACGAGCCTAGCACAAGTTAAGACTCAACAACACCAGGGAAAGTAGTCCCTAAAGGGCCTAAACTATCATTATGCAACCGTACATTAAGACCAAAAGGAGGGGCAGAGAAGACATGGAGCCGCCAAGGGACAATATTTTTCCAAATGACTTGTCGAGCGAAAGGATAAGTATCCTTGAAAATTTGCGAGCAGGATTTGTTTTATAGCCATTGTAGCATTGTAGATATTGTGAAGATTGATGTTCTAATTAGAGATAAAACACAAGAGATTATCCAAATAATTGATTATGTTATACTTAACATACAAATTACCAATGTTCAAATTCCAATCCGGTATGCTCAATTCATTTGATATGTAGAAATGTAATCCGTAAAAATCCAAATTTGTGAATTAGTGAATTGGATTGGATTGAAAATTAAAAATTCGCAGTCGGTGGATTGAATATAGATTTACTTTTGTAAATCCACAAAAATCCAAAATTCCGCAAAAAAAATAATAAATATTTATTTAATTAAAAAATTAAAGTTATAAATATAGCATTGGTCTTATAAATAAATAAGTTAAAATATAATTACATTAACACCATATTATATTTTATCCAATAATAATAAAAATAAATAAATAAATAAATAAATAAATAAATAAATAAATATAGCTTTATAAACAATTAATTTTCATATACTGATCTAAACAAATGAGATTTTTCTTTTTGCTGTGTTATATTTTGAAATTTTGAATGTATTTTCTAACTTTATTTAAACAATTAATTTATTTAAATATTTTTTTAAAGATGATTAAGATTCATGTTGAGTTGAATATTTGCTGATTAAACACTGAATAAAGGGTTAGGATTTTTTTTAAAATTTCTTCTCTCTAACAACCTTTAATTTAGTACGTAGCCAAACACTTAACCAAATTATTCTTGTCTTCTGAAAGAAACTCCAATAATGAAACCATTCACAGATTAACGGCAGGAATAGAATTATTTTTTTAAAACTTTTGTTTAATAAGTAAAAATTTTATTAATACCAAATGATTCTATGCGAGAAGCAAAATGAAAGAAAATTTAGAAACAGAGATTTGGGATCTTGAAGAATTGAAATATCATTTTCCATTTTTGCCTGCTTCTCTAGAAAATGTTATTATTTTTCCTAATTTGGTTTATATTATTTTTCCTAATTTTTGTTATCATGAAGTTATTTCCATTTTTTTTAATACAGCATTTCTTTCTGGTTTGCGGGAGAAGAAAAGAATCTGTATTCAAAATTGAGAAAATAGAACACAAATTTGGATTCGTGTCATACAAATATAGAACAAGCAAACTGAGCATTCTGATTGTCAAAACTTACCAAGATTTTGAAATTTGAAGATAAAAACTCAGATGGAACAGAACCAAACTTTTAGTAAATAGGAGTGCAAGTAACACAATTTTGATGACCATTATTCAGTTCAGGGGTGTTCTCAGTTACTTAATTCGGCTCTAATATGTTACTTAATTCCCCTGTTTCATTTGACTTGGAAGAACGTATGGCTAAAAGTCTTTTGTGCACGACGACGTTTCTCGGATTGGCACTTGCAGTTAAATTTCCAACGGCCACCAATTTATAAATATCTGAACAATTATGAGTTTTCTTTTCTTATGATATCTTTTTTATTGTTATTAAAGTTTCTAGGGCTACACATGATATTATATTTTTCGTGAAGTTTCTTTGAATGCAAAATTATAGACAACATAATCGGAGAGAGTGTTTATTAGATCCAAACTTAGAATCTGAGATTAAAATTTAAGATGGATTTATAATATCATAAATCAGTTTACAACATTGTAAAAATTGATTTATAACACAAGAAATTCATTTCGAACTTTAATTCTACATCTAAACTCAAATTAAAAAAAAATTGACCAAATAGTGTGTGTGTGTGTGTAATACTTAAATTTTTCCATAATTTTAATCCTAGATTCTAAGCTCGGATTAAAAAACTTTTCACCAAGCAAATAATATATATATATATATATATATATAGTAATTTTCAGGTCTGAGATCATAAAGTGCGGAAACATCTAGAAAAACTTTAAAACCGCGGGATTTTAAAAGTTTAAAACTTAAAGCGTTTAAACTGCACGGTTTATGCGTTTTCCCGGACGTTCCTGCACTTTAAAATTCCAAATTAAAACATTTCTCGTGTGTGTGTATATATATATATTTATATATATCCAAACCGTCCGATAGTATTCCCTAAAAATAAAATCGGCTGCACTTACAATTATACACTTGTAATCAGAAAATTAAGGGAGAAAAAATTTCAGGCACCCAAAGAAATTACAAAGAGAAAATTGAAATTTAGTCGTGCTTAATTACAAATTTTTCATTACTAAATTGCAGATCCTCAGTCTCATTAATTCCTCATTACCGTTTCATGGGCTCAACTTCAAATCTACTACAAATATTTAGGATTTTATATTTGTAAGTAAAATAACATTAATTTTATATGAAAAAAATAGAACACTCAGTACAAATTGTCACGTTGCACTAATTTAAAACACTTGATAATAAAATGGAATTTTTTAATTTAACGATCTTCTCCCTTTTATTTCAATAAAGAGTTTGAACTATTGGCACCCCATTAAAATCCTCTACAATCTCCTTTGTCCCTAATATTTCATTTAATTTCAGAATTACCCTTATTTCTAATTTGTTAATATTTCGATTTCTTAATATTTTCTTGGTTCTAAAATTATTTTAGAGTCTTATTATATCAATCTCCACACAAAATTTATACGATAAACTTCTTAATACAAATTAGTGAATTAGATTCAATATCTTTAGAATTATGATGTAAAAGTTTAGTATGATTATGAATAAATCCGAATGAAAACTTGTGGAAAAGATAAAAAAGAAAA
Organism: Citrus australasica; assembly: GCA_029618585.1. Classification (NCBI taxonomy): domain Eukaryota; kingdom Viridiplantae; phylum Streptophyta; class Magnoliopsida; order Sapindales; family Rutaceae; genus Citrus; species Citrus australasica. The sequence goes on along the minus strand of JARCIV010000269.1, from coordinate 879,093 downwards.
CTCCAAGATTCAAATAATTAATTAAAAAAATAGCAGAAGTTATTTTTAAGAAGTACGCATGGGATAACAGAAGCTATTTGGAACTAATGAGGTAGAAGGAGAACATACTAAAGGAAGTCATTAGAAATGTGCAGGATGCCGTGACTATCGTCAACGAGCAGTTAGAAACAACCAAATATACAGTTTTTATTTCCTCAGCTAAAAAGTCCCTTCTAATAAAGCAAAGAACAATCAATATTGTACTATAATTTTGCTTGAAAAATTGGATTTGTTATAATAAAAAGAATATGTTAATAAATGAATAAAACAAAAATACAGAGAATTTGAGGGAAAAATTTTGATGGGAAGAAAATAGAAAAGTTTGAAGAGGGATAAAATATTAAAATAAATGAATTGGTAATTATTTTTATCTTTAAATGTAAATGTAATAGAAAAGGGGTTTTAAGGAAACTTTAGATGGGTGCCAATAGTCCAGCCCTTCAATAAAACTTGTTAGAATATTGGCCCAAAATTGGGAAAAATTTTAGAATAACGACCAAAAGTGTTGGACCATTGGATTGATTGTGGATCATTGGACAATTCAAAATTTGGATTCCCTGCTGCAAAAGGGGTAAATAGAAAATGATAGTCAGAGAATTATCATATTAGCATGCTTATGATGAATCATTACAATTCTTGTTCCATTTGTTTAATATAAATAGTTAATAAAAAATGATTTAGTAAAAATTTTACCCTAACTTTTCCTTCTTCTTTTTTAATTGTTCATTTCGGCATAACATGCTTGAGAAAAAATCATACAAAGTAATGAACCAAATCTCAGAATAGCATGTCAACTCTGTTTAAAAATTTTACCAAAGCTGTTTGTGCACAGCTGCGACCGCCTTCTGGATTGTTTCCAGCTATTGATTAGATATCCTTGAGCAGTATCCAAGCATTCGCTCGCATATTAATACTCCCAAATAAGAATCCTTAAACCAAAAATTTAGTTGTAGTTAGATCAAAAGAAATTGTAAACGGTATAGTTGACCATAGAAAATAAAAGCTTCAAAAAGAAAGTATAAATTAAGAAAATATCTTGCTAAATTAATTTTCACTTCATTACTGTAAAAAGGGCTGCTATACTTAACTATTTTATCGGTTTTAATTCTATTCATTCTAGAGGTGTGTATTTCAGTCTTGTTGAAATTGGCGCCCATGATGGGCTGGACCGGGCCAACAAGAAGAAACATCTAAAAGTTTATTTTACATAGAAGTTTTTTAGTTAACTTTAATCACTCTCATTCGCCTCTGTAGAAACACATTTATTGCATTTGAAATACAAGGATGTGAGGACATGAAAAATATGTAGAATGTATTAGAAAATATAGAGAGAGAAAATGAGAGAAAAGGCAGTGATGTGATCTGAGGGATTTTCCTTCTGGTAAACCTGGTGAAATAGGAAAATGAGATTCTTACCGCAATGAGAACCACAGTTGGCACAGAACACTGCATTTTGTGCTATCTATAAATTCTCAAAGTAGCCGGCATATCACATGACACACACTGAGCTCACACAACACACGGACAACTGACACAACACTTACCAAATCTTCAACCAACTCACGCATCTCACCTTGAGGAGAGAGCTAAAGTAGTAAAGCATATGGGATGACTCCGATTTCAATTAAAATAAAAAGCAGGGACACTTGCTTTCTCTTTTCTTGGCCTTTCACATTCAAAAAGTGAGAAAGATTAATTTCATATTACTCTCTTATGAAATAATAATCTTTAAAATACTTTAAATTATTATAAATTTTAATTTACTTCGTTTTATTAAGAAGATAAATTTTTTTTATCGAGATATCACATTTTTCTTTTATCTTTTAAATAAAATTAAAATAAATTAAAGTTTATTATAATTTAAGAGATATTTTAAATATTGTCATTTCACAATGGAGATCGTCTGAATTTTATCTACAACAAAAGCAACGAACCACTTATCTTCAATAATTAAAAAGATGAATGTACATAAAATGAATGCATTAGCTGGCCACCAATTTGTCCTTAGTTGCAAGTGCATTCCCTGTTTCACTCCGAAGCTTTTACAAAGTATTTGCGAGTGAACTTTTCCATATTCTAACTCTGCACTTTCTTCATAATTTGCAGGAGACAAATGAAATTGAATTCACAATTACCACAGAATATATAATTGAAAAGTTGATTCACATCACCCCCATATAGAACAAGTAGTACTTTGTGACTGTCCCGAACATACAAAATTTAATAAACAAAAAAACTAGCTAACTTTGTCAAGGGCAGCAAGCATGCAGCAACACCAGCAATAGAAAAAGAGACAAAGAAATGATAATATGACAGGAAGTGAAAAAATGAAAGGGAAAAAAGTCACAAAAAAGCAACCACCACAGGTCGTACTAAACCCTGCTGATCTGCTCCTGAATCTCTCCATCCATGTTGATGATGTTGATGATGCCCCCTTCAATCACTTGTCAGTTGATTTTAAAAATGGAAGCAATGCATTCTGAGTTACTTGATCCTCCCATTGAAGTTGTTTCCACCCATCTTTCTTTCCCTTGAAGAATTTTACCTTGGCCTGCCCTTTCAAGATCCGGTGGCAGCTTCTTAAGCTCTGGGCATTTAAATACAAAAATTCTGCATGCATCAGGGAATGGCAAGGCCTTCCAGTGGATCCTGTTCAAATTTGGTAGCTTCTTCAAGTAAAGAACTTGGAGTTTTGTAAGAGGTTCAGGACTTGACATCATCTCTTCACCTAATTTTCCTACATTGATTATTTCCTCCCTATCACTTTATGTGAACAATAAAGTTAACATAATCAATAGCACAACTTGGCTTTGAAATACAGGTTATATGCTTTGCTACTAAACAAACTAGTAAGAATCAAGTGAATCTGCCAGTATCTTGAATGCTAACAGTGTTTGCTGAATGAAAATGTATCTGTTGTCAATAGATGGCTGTAGATGGAAAACCTTGTCTGTTCTAGAAGTTTTCCTGCTCGAACATGATCCCCTGAGCAAATGCATCAATAACCTGAGAAAGCAGTTGACACATACAAAATTGCATGCTTGGAGCATATAAAAATGTGTGAGAAAACAGGAGTAAAAGAACCTACAGCTTTACAATGTTCCTTCATTGTGCTCCTATATTCCATCATGGCTCCAAGAAGAGCCTGCAAGCTGTCCTCTTCGTCATTATCTGCAGTTGTTAACATACTTCAGGAGAAGGAAAGCGGAAAAATAAGGGGAAAAAAATGACCAAAGCCATCAATGAACGGAAAATTTAGCTAGTTTCTTCCCGTATATATATTTCTGCAGAACTTACAGGTTCATATGGTTGACCAGACCAGCATTTAAAGCAAGTGAACCTAGTTCCACATAATAACTTATTGCTGTTTTTCTTTAACATTGATGTTACCTCAATGCATGAACTAGTATCTACAGATATTTCCCTTTCACAAAATATACAAAATATTTCAGTCTTTCAGATTCAGAGAACTTTATCTTTTTCTATAATGTATGCAACTAAAAGATATTTGATCTAACTGAAGCAGACAAAATTCCTTAGACATTCCAGAGCTACAAGTTACAAAGTTCTCCAGTTAAGATAAAATATTCATATCATAGTTTCCATCTGTTATTGCAGAATCTCTAGTATTCCAGAGCCACAAAGTATATCTGTTACACAGTTCCTCAGGTGAGAGAAAATATTAATATCATAGTTTCCAATTAGTTATTGCAGATATATCGGTATAAAGCTTTCCACTAGTTCTCCAGTAAGTGGCAGAAATTCCTACACACATTAATATGCATAAATACAAGCGTATACACAAAAAAATGCACGCACTCACAAATCCAGTCAATATAGTTAATATAAGAGCACATACCGGTTTGGTTATCTCGCTGAAAGTGCACCACATTAGCCTTGGTGACAACTCCTCCGGCGGTTCACTCACTACCTTTCCCAATGCTTTGGACCTCCATTCGGTCTCCATCAGATTTCTCAGGAGCACTAAATAAAGCAGCTAAAACTTGCTTCTGTAGTTCATTTCTGTCTTTCGGGTGTCTAGGCAATTTTCCTTCGTTGGTATTTGGATCTTCCTTTACACGACTGAGGCAATACAGTCAAAAGCTAATCAAGTAACCATATATGGATGAGAAATCCCTCCACCCCCCTTCCAAAACAAAGTCTAAGAAATATCAGAATTCTTTCAATAAAAACCCTTCCCCCCATTGTCAAGGTAGCTCATTATTCAAGTAGCTCAATAAAGCCACATCAGCAGCAGATTGCCAATGAAGAAAGCCAGCTCAGCATGATTGATTAACAGTCACTAATTCAGCTCATGTAAATTGTGATGTAACGAATTACAATTGGTTTTGGTTGTGAAGAAAGTTAGTTAGTCATAAGTTATTCTCACGTGTAAGTGGTTGTATATAAGCTTGTGATTGACTTATGAATTAATAAGAATGAATCTTCTAGAAATTATTTCTTCATTTTCTCTGTAATTTTTCCTTCAAGTCAAACAACATATCTCTATTTTCTTTCATGGTATTAGAGCCACAAATGGCTAGCTTAAGTAATACAACTTCAAATCAACCATTCATAAACTCAATTCCAACCACTCAAACTTCATTTACTTTTGCTGCAACTGTAAAACTCGATCGATTGAATTTCTTACTTTGGCATAAGCAAGTATTAACGTCAATAAGAGGAAATCGTCTTGAACATTATATCTCGGAGCCACAAGTTGTTCCAGATCAGTATCTGTCTCGAGGATCTGGTGAGAGCATTGAAAATCCAGCTTATATCAACTGGAGAGCACAGGATCAAACGCTTCTTGGCTGGATGCTGTCAACTGTCAGTGAAGGTATACTAAGTTCTGTTCTTAACCATGACACCTCCTTTGATATGTGGAGATCTATTGAAAAACAGTTTGGAGTTCAATCTGAAGCTAAGATAATGCAGCTTCGATATGAAATGAACATTCTGAGAAAAGATTCAATGAATGTTGAGGAATACTGTGCCAAAATGAAATTGCTTACTAATAAATTAGCTTGTGCTGGTGATATAATTACTGAAAAGGATCTGTTAATGAGAGTGTTGAATGGATTAGGTCTAGGATATCTAGATTTAGCCTCAATAATCACTGCAAATAAGAGAGTTTTGATGATGCTTATGCATTATTGTTGACACACGAGGCTAGGCTTGAGCAGAATCAGAGTACCAAACCATGTTTAATGCAAATTACAGCACAGTTAATGTGAGTCATCCCTATATGAGAGGAAATTTTAGAAGAGGTACTTTTGGAAATGGACATTATGGTCAATCTGTGAGTAGAGGTTTCAATGCTGGCAGAGGCATGTTTCATAATCAATATCCAAGAGGTGTTTCAACTGGTTTTAGTAATTTTGGGGGTTATGGCAGAGGACAAATGATGCAATCTTTTAGGCCACCTGTGAAAACAAATCTCTCACTCACCACACAAGCAGATGAATCACCAATTATATGTCAGATATGCCACAAAACAGGGCACACAACAGATGAGTGTTGGCATAGATATGATGATTCACCAATGCCTAAACAGTTTGGAAGAGGCAAATCCTTTGGACCTAAGGCTGCTTATGTATCTACTTTTGATCCATATATCAGTTATGCTGCTCCTCCAATTGAAGAACAATATGCTGCATTTTATTCATGCTACAATCCTATATCATATTCATCCTTTCCAGTAGTAGATTCAACTGTTGATGAAGCTTATCTTTCCAATTATGAAGGACTTACTGATGAAGAGTGGTATCTTGATAGTGGTGCCACACACCACTTGACCAATAGCATGGCTAATATGAATGTCAGAGAGGAATTCAGAGGAGCTGATCAATTGGTCATTGGCAATGGACAAAGTTTGCTTATAACTCACATTGGTAATGCATGTTTTTTTTACAAAGGGTCAAATATTACATATAAACCAACATGTATCTTGCTCAAAGATATATTATTAGTGCCTGATATCACAAAGAATTTGCTAAGCATATCAAAACTGACAACTGGTAACAATCTTTCTGTTGAATTTGTTGGTAATGTCTGGTGTTTGAGGGAAAATCTTTCTGTTGAATTTGTTCCAATCTTACCGTGACTGGAACCGCACCAAAAACCCGCCGGAAACACACCCAAAATCGCCGGATCTGGAGGTCGAAACCGTCACTGCAACAGCCGGGAAAACCGACGGCAAGTGCCCAGAAATCAGCCACCCGAAACAAGAAGAAGAGAGAAGGAAAAGAGAGAAGAAAGAGAAAGAGAGATGGAGGATTACCATAACCCCAAAGCCGCACCAGAGACCGTCGAAAACACGCTCGAAAATCGCCGGATCTAGGGCTCGAAACCGTCACCGCCACAGCCGCGAATCACACCGGAAGAAAACCCCAAGCCAACGCCGACCGAGAAGAAAGAAAGGGAAAAAGAAAGAGAGAAGAGGAAATGAAGAAAAGAAGAAAAAAGGGGAAGGAGTAACGCCGGCCGAGAGAGAGGCAAACGGGAGAGAAAAGAGAGGAAAAAGAGGGTGAGAGCAAAAAGCAACTGGAAAGGAGTTTTAGAAAATATTTGGGGATTTTCAAGATCAAGAGGATAAAGGTTAACATGCTGCAGGCGTTTTAATTGAATCTGACAGGATGCGTCAGTTCGAGAAGTGAAGTTCCGGGATGTTTGAGCATTTTTAAAATTCAAATCTTATGTCAGACGACTGCCACTTTCCGAAAAAAAAAAAGACACGGCTGTTCGTTCAAAAAAAAAAAGAGGAAAGTGGCGGGAAAAACGAAGAGACAAAAAATTTTCAAGACACATAGCTTAGTCAAGGGAAGAAATTAAGTAAGTCAACCTCAGACCAGTCACATCGCCACGTGTCACTCACACAATGAGTTTCTTTTGCCTCTAATACTTCTCGCCAAAAAGAAACTAGGGGGCTGTTGTTTGAGGGAAAAATAGGGTGAACAGTAAAAGTGCCACGTGTCGATTAATGGAGCGAGCCTAGAGCAAATTGGGATATCCCGCATAAAATAGGGTACCCTGTATGGAAAGGGGTACCCTAAGTATAAAGGGGTACCCCCCGTACTTTGGTATCCTACAAAACGGTGTAAGAGAATACTCCAAAATATCCGCCATGAGCAACGTCTCCGCCTCCTAAAAGATTTGATTTGATTTTGTCAGAAAAAGGAATCGAAAACGATATGCAAAAGGGAGGGGACAGCCGCCTGCCACAATGCAGAATATTACACTAAGGACAGTGGTCCCCAACCACCTACCCGACAACTGCTGCAGAGATACCCCGGGACCACTCGCCTAAGCGCACCACGCCTCCAAATGACGAGATACGCCGCGGGCATGCATATAACAACCTAAAAAATTATGAAAGCAAGAGAGGGACGTGAGCCAAAAAGGGTACGCCACGTGGCAGTGAAGGTACACCATATAAAAAGACACCTAGGGTTTATTCTCCCCAAGCTTTTCTCCTTCCACCAATATTCTCCATTCACACTCCCTCTCCAAAAACCAGGTTCTCTCCATCCTTAAACCCTAATTTACAGAGGGCTAGCTAGCTCTCTTCACCTAAAAAGCTCGAGTTTGCTAACTTGAGCGTCGGAGTGTGAACGCCAGGGGTACCCCCCCGGCTTCACCTCTAACCTCCATTTTCATTGTTTTGCAGGTACGAAACCCACTTTGGAGAGCATCTTGCGTGTTGCTGACCTCCCACCATTGTTACCACTCTCAGCCTCCTTCTCACCTCCCCAAACCTAGGATACCCCACGTCCCACACGGCACACTAGTGAGGTACCCCATCTTCCCCAAAATAATAAATTCATTGTCTTAGATTGATTTTGGATTTCCTTAGCCCAAAATCAGTTGAAAACAATTGGCGCCGTCTGTGGGGATCACGCACAAAAAGCTTATATTGTGGTTACCTAGCTGGTTGTTGTGGGGGCATTAACACATGGCACTTGACGTACCTCCCGAAGGTTTAATGGGGATTCCCACAAGGACGAGGGAGGACAGTGGTAGTGACGACAGTGACCCTGCAAGAAGGGTAGCTCGTATAAACAAAGGCAAGGGCGTCAAGCAATCTACCGGGATTCGCCAAGAGGAAGAGCCGATCGCGCACCAGCGTTTCGAGGATCTCGCCTACGCCATACTTAGGGCCGTTGGATCTCGGGCACCGGAAAGTTCATTTCCTCCGGTGACGCTAGAAGCTCCGTTACTTCAAGCGGACAACCAAGTTGCGGTAAAAAAAGGGGTACCCAAGTCCAGCAAGCCCAAGCCCGGGCCTTCGGGTACTCGCTCCAAGTTTCGAGCCTTGGGTACCCGCGACGAGCGTTCCACCGCTTCCTGTAACTCCCGTAGCAGCCAGGGTGCCAGGCGTGTAAAGCGTGCCCATGAGGACCTCCGTGAGAAACTAAATGCCAAAAGGGCCTCCCAAGTGACAGCGAACTCTTCGGGTACACCAGGGGTACCCCTTGACATTGTGGAAAAAATGGAAAACTTGGAAGCCCAAGTGAAGCTCCTCTCCGAGAGGCAAAACCTCACGGCTGCACCAGCACCGCTGACCTACCAATCACCGTTCACTATGAAGATTCGGCAGGCAGCCCTCCCCGAGGGGTTCACCATGCCACATGTACCCCAATACTCGGGTACCACTGACCCCTCAGAGCATGTGGAGTTGTACCGCGACCAGATGCTTATCAAGGGTGTAGGCGAGAGCGCCATGTGTAGGATGTTTACTCACACACTCACAGGCCCCGCGAAGTCTTGGTTTCATTCCTTGAAAGCGGGTAGCATATCTTCCTTAAATAAATTGTTATCTGAATTTACTAAAGAGTTTTCCTATGCTTCTTCTCAAGACAGGGTAGCCTCTAAGCTTGCCTTTATCAAGCAAGGGGAAGTCGAACCTTTGGCGGATTACGTGACTCGTTTCCACCAAGAGGTGCTACGAACCGGAGCATTCGGAGATCAACATACACTGACCCATTTCGAGAAGAATTTGCGGTTGGGAAAATTATGGCATTCTTTTCAAAAGAAGCGTCCACTTTCGTATGGGGAAGCCCGTTCTCGGGCGTTGCAGCAAGTGGAGATGGATGAGAGATGTCAGTTGAAGCGCCAAGAAGAGAAGGTTGACACCACGAGGGACAAGGAAAAGCCCAGAAGGGTTGAGGCCCCGGTACCGCGGGTACCCCAGCAGCGGAGCCCGCCACGAGTTATCCCACGCGGACGAGGGCACAACCCTCATCTTATCGCGGGGGTACCCCATCATCCAAGACCGCCACTACCAGATCATCGGGAGCCACCCCCGAAACCACGGCATGAGTCTTTCCACCCATTGAATCGATCTCCGGACCAGATCTTCTACCACATTCGGGACAGTGGCCTCCTCCGTCCTCCAAAGCCTATGAGGAAGTACCCCAACATGAGGCGCAATTTGAAGTATTGCGAGTTCCATGAGGACTTTGGCCACAGCACCGCCGAATGTTTCACTTTGAGGGAGGAGATCGAATCTTTGATTCTCAGTGGGTACCTTAAAGAGTTTGTCGCTGACATAAGAGAGGCTCGGAAAACCGCGGAGCACGATAAGGGCAAGCGGATAGCTGAGGGTAGTCCTGAACGAGAGGTACCCCCTGGGCACAAGAAAAGTGTGTATGTGCGGATGATAATGGGTGGGCCTACTTTGGCTGGCCAATCTCGGAGGGCTATCAAAGGTTACGGTAGGTCGCTGTCGGTGACCGCTAATATAGGCAAAGAAGTCAACCTTAGTGAATGGGGTACACCAAGGATACTCCACCATCCCCCACCGATCCTCTTTACGGAGAAAGATGCGGAGGGCATCTCGTATCCACATGATGACGCCTTCGTAATTACTTTGAAGGTTGCCACTGGAAATGTGGCAAGAACTCTTGTGGACACCGGTAGCTCCGTCGACATCATCTTCAAGAGCGCCTTGGACCAGTTGTTAATTGAGTCACCCAAGATCACCCCCTATGCTACGCCTCTCATTGGTTTCGCCGGCGATATGGTTATACCGAAGGGCATCATCACACTGCCGGTCACACTGGGTAAGGTACCCCACAGTATTGTTCATATAATTGACTTTGTGATTGTGGATCATCCAGGTGCATACAATATTATATTGGGTAGGCCGTTTTTAGTAGCAACTAAAGCGGTGGTATCCATGAAAGTCCCGGCCGCCCAAGAAGTTATCACCATCAAGGGGGACCAGCAATCTGCCCGTGGGTGTTATTCCGTGGCCTCTAGAGTCACTTACCAAATAGCTTCTAATTCGGGAGTGAAGGGGTACCCCAGCGGTAGCCAACCCACACCTTCTCCCTCTAGGCGAGCACTTGCTAAACAGCGAAGAGCTACACTCAAGAAGTCTCCCCAGGCAGTCCTCCCACAAAAGCAATTGGAATCTTCACCGGTGGCGGTGGAAGCGACTACCGGGGATAGCTCGAGGATACCCCAAGGGAAGCTGGATGAGCTCCCATGTGAAGTAAAGGCACATTTGGATCCTCGGGTATCGGATGGTGGAAAGTGGGGTACCCCAGCTGAAGACCTTATCTCAGTTCCTATTTGTACTGCCGACCCCGCAAGGACCGTGAAAGTAGGCTCCAACCTTTCGGAGGAACAGAAGGAGGAGCTCGTCGCCTTCCTACGTGGGCATCATGATGTATTCGCCTGGTCCCACTCGGATATACCGGGTATCCCACCGGCCCTTTCTTGCCACAAACTCAATGTCAGCCCGCATAATAAGCCGGTCAAACAGAAGCGTCGCGCCTTCAACCAAGAGAGGTACGATACAATCGAGCAAGAGGTAGATCGCCTATTAGCAGCAAAGTTCATACGGGAGGCAGTGTACCCTGATTGGGTATCCAATGTTGTCCTCATTAAGAAATCAAATGGAAAGTGGCGCATGTGCGTGGACTTCACCGATTTGAACAAGGCCTGCCCCAAGGATAGTTTCCCACTTCCCTGGGTGGATCAGCTAGTTGATGCAACAGCGGGGCATGAGATGCTAAGTTTTATGGATGCTTTTTCTGGTTATAATCAAATCCCGATGTATGAACCCGATCAAGAGAAAATGGCATTCATCACCAACCGAGGGTTGTACTGTTACGAGGTGATGCCGTTTGGCTTGAAGAACGCCGAGGCTACCTATCAGCGGCTAGTGAATAAAATTTTCAAGGAACAGATAGGGCGCACCATGGAGGTATACATCGACGATATGATCACTAAATCGGTGCATGCAGGGGAGCACCTGGGGCACCTCAGGGATACCTTCACCGTTTTGAAGAAACACCAAATGCGGCTTAATCCTAAAAAATGCGCGTTCGGGGTTACCTCGGGTAAGTTCCTTGGGTTCATGGTGCAACAACGGGGGATTGAAGCCAACCCCGATAAGATTCGTGCAGTTCTTGATATGAAATCGCCAAGTACCATCAAGGAAGTCCAAAGCTTGGCGGGCCGGGTAGCTGCCCTAAGCCGCTTCATTTCCAAGGCTACTGATCGGTATAAGCCGTTTTTCAAAGCCTTAAAGGTCGGCAAGAAGCTCCAGTGGACTCCCGATTGCGAGGAGGCTTTCCAAGAGCTGAAGGGGTACCTCTTGAATGCTCCACTGCTTGCCAAACCCGAGCCGGGAGAGGTGCTTCTGTTGTATCTCGCTGTATCCGAGCATGCCACAAGCTCGGTGTTGCTCCGAGAAGATGATAAGGGGGTACAACGACCTATTTACTACACCAGCAAGGCTATGGTTGATGCTGAAAAGGGGTACCCCACCTCCGAAAAGGTTGTTTTGGCATTGGTTGTCTCCGCACAGAAGCTTAGACCGTATTTCCAAGCTCACACCGTTGCGGTCGTCACCAATCTTCCCCTTCGGCAAATCCTTCAAAAGTTAGACATGTCTAGAAGGCTTCTCCGATGGTCCCTCGAATTAAGTGAGTTTGACATTATCTTCAAGCCTCGCTCGGCGATCAAAGCCCAAGCCGTCGCTGACTTCATTGCGGAATTCGCTAGCGACCCAAGCGGAGAAGGCGAGCTGAGGAACCTATCGGATACCCCATCCACCAATGAAGGGGGACAGGTTTGGGAGATATATGTAGATGGCTCCTCTAATTCACACGGGAGTGGTACGGGAGTTATTATAATTGACCCAAATAAGGTGAAAATATGCTACGCTCTGCAATTCGGGTTCAAGGCCTCCAACAACGAGGCCGAATATGAGGCCATCATAGCGGGGTTGAGGATGTCCAAGGCCTTGGGAGCAAGAAGGGTTCACATCAAGAGCGACTCCCAGTTGGTGGTAAGCCAGATTACGGCACAGTACCAAGCGAAAGAGGAAAACATGAAGGGGTACCTCGGGAAAACCAGGGAGTTGATGTCCCAGATTTGCGAGGTTAAGGTGGAAAGGGTACCCCAACTTGAAAACAGCGAGGCCGATACCCTGGCAAAAATGGCGTCCCTTGGGGTAGCCCAGTCCTCTGGACCCATCACTACCGAACACATACCCGCACCCAGCTTTGGCCTCACCGAGCCATCGGAAGTAGGATCATTATCCAATGTGGTACTTTGGATGGAGCCCATTGTAAGGTACCTCAAGGACGGAGACCTCCCCTCGGATAAAACTGAAGCAAGAAGACTAAAGTACAAGGCCGCAAGGTATTGCCTGATCGAGGATACCCTGTACAGAAGATGGTTCACCCTTCCTTACCTTAAGTGCTTGGGAGGCGAGGAGGCCGAGTATGTTATGAAGGGATTTGCGGCAATCATTACGGAGCACAATCACTGGCACAAAAAGCTCTCCGACAGGGCTACTACTGGCCAACCATGAGGGAGGATGCTAAAAATATGGTACGAAGCTGCGACAAATGCCAGAGGTTCGCCAAGATACCCCACTTACCCCCGGAGAAGCTAACAATCATATCTTCCCCTTGGCCCTTTGCTATATGGGGAGTGGATCTCATCGGTCCGTTACCTACCGGAAAGGGGCAAGCCAAGCATGCAATCGTGGCGGTAGATTATTTTACAAAATGGGCCGAAGCGGAGCCGCTGACAAGTATCACAGAGAGGAAGACTACGGAATTCATTTGGAAGAACCTCATTTGCAGATTTGGGATACCCCATGCAATCATCAGCGATAACGGCAAGCAATTTGATAATGAAAAGTTTCGGAACTTTTGTTCAGAGTTGGGGATAGCTAACCGATTTGCCACACCTGCCCATCCCCAATCTAATGGGCAAGTTAAAGCCGTTAACAAGATTATCAAAGGCATCCTAAAGAAGAAGCTAGAGGAGAGAAATGGAGCATGGGTAGATGAGCTACCTGGGGTTCTATGGGCCTACCGAACTACTCAAAACACTTCCACCAGGGAGACCCCTTTTTCTCTTGCATTCGGGGTAGATGCAGTAATCCTAGCAGAGATCGGGATACCCTCTCATAGGGTCGAATATTTCGATGAGGCCGAGAACACCTCCTTGGTAGCCTCAAACCTCGATTTGATGGCCGAAAAAAGGGCTAGAGCAAAATTGCGGACCGCCATCTACCAACATCGCATCGCGGGTCTATATTAAAAGAAGGTACGCCCTCGATCCTTCAAGAGAGGAGACTTGGTCCTGCGAAGGGTAACTCAGAATACAAGGGTATCCTACGAAGGCGCTTTTGGAGTGAATTGGGAAGGGCTTTACCGCATCGACAAGCCCGTTGGGACAGGTGCATATAGGCTGCTCCACATGGATGGTACAATTGTGAGGCACCCCTGGAATGCCGCAATGCTATGAAAGTATTACTAAAGGACAACGTCTAAACTTTTAGTCTTTCGTTTTCTTCAATGCTTTCTTCAATATTCTTGGTGATAGGCCAAATAGGGTACCCCAAATGCCCTATGTTGGTCAATTGTAATTTTAGAGTTTCTTTAATTTTCGAATGAAAAGGGATAGGAGGTCCTGTGGTCTTCCGTTCTCCTCAGGGTAACAAAGCTAAGTCATGTATTGATCTACGCTTTCGTTATTTATGAATGCAATTTCTATTTACAACCAATATGAAGAAGGTTCTTTCTCCAGTTTCGCCATTTCGGTTTTAGCACACGGATTATATTCGTTTATCACCATTGAAATACACTAGCATCTGGTTATATGTAATCTTTGCCATTCGCCTATCTGAAAAATATTGAAGAGAGGAAAGGGTCAAAGAAGACCCGCGAGTGAAAAAACCGGCATGCCCTAGCGTCACGAGGTTCGTTTAGGTATGCTAACACTCATACCTCCGTCCTCTTACTCGGCAGAGTAAGGGGTAAGCTATCTGCAAAATGTTGAAGAGAAGGAAGGGTCAAAGAAGACCCGCGAGTGAAAAAACCGGCATGCCCTAGCGTCACGAGGTTCGCTTAGGTATGCTAACACTCATACCTCCGTCCCCTTACTTGAGCCAAGTAAGGGGTAAGCTATCAGCGTCAAAATTTTAATCACCAACTCGGGAAAGGATCTGCCATATTATTGAGAAAGGCAGGCACCAGGTTCGCCGATCTGAGTGCGGTATCGAGGGTACCCTATTTCAAAGGAGACGCGCCTAACGAGCATTCGAACGAGTACCCTATTTCCGCAAATATGAGGGGTACCCCATCGCAGGAAGCAACTGTTGTGCAAATTTTATTGAACTCACAAGCGCACGAATCTGTTGTAGTATAGCTTAATGGTGCGAGTGTCGATCCCACGAGGAGGTGAATTTTAATTATTTATAGAATTAATTCTGTAAATGGGTGGTTGGATTGATGAAAATGATTTAGAATATCCTAAACTTGGAATTGAAATGCGAGAATAAATTCTAAAATTGGAATTTAAATGGCAAGGACAAATTAAAGATAAATCTATTGAGATGACGTACCTGGGTATTTGGATCCGTATCAACATGCATCATGGGCTAAATATTCCATATTAATACCAATTAAATCATGAGAGGGGAATCCACACTTCATGAACCACGCTCTAATAAATATGGTGCTAAGGGCTTATCGTGCCAAATAATAATAATCTTATACTAGGGGGCCGGTGGAACCAGGGCGGTACTAGATAAGATTAGTATTATTTGTCGACGAGAAGTCAAAACATCCACAAAAACTAGAGGGGAAGTGAAAATAAATTTACCAAATCAAGCCCATGACACATGTTGAGACTTCACCTTCAACCCAAGCTTGAAAGAAAATTAGCCACTCATAGTTGAACTAGGGGCAAAATGGGAATTTATTAAAATACATAGAAAATACAAGATAGAGAGAGAATTACAGAAAATGGATCCCAAAAATAGATTCAGAGGTACCAAATTAGGGGGGGAGGCCCCCTTTTTATAGTTACATCGAGTGAATCATGACCATCGGATTAAAAACAGTTTGGACGCTTAGGATTTCGCCACGTCATCAGCCACTATTTACACAGTACAGTCAACAGCCACTATTTGCACAGTTCAGTCAACAGCCACTATTTGCACAGTAACGACAACAGTACCCGTACATGTGAATAGTACCGTACATGTGAACAATGTCATTTTTCCTTTTATACTCCTCCTAAGGTTTTCGACCGTCCTGAGTTCAGAAATGATGTCCGTTTTGCCATTTGATCTCTCGTTTATTGTGAAATGACTATGATGCCTCTAAAATACATAAAATACTCAATTAAAATAAAATACACATAATTAAAGTATAATAAACTTAAACACATAAAAGTAAGGGTTGTTAGTAATACTTGATATGTAAAATAACGATTTTCTCCTTTATAAATATGCACTTTCTAACACACAACACACCCCCCAACCAGCGTATTGCTAGTCCCTAGCAAATAAAGCGAAAACAAAATTCAAAAACACTCTTGTTTATTCAATCGGATTAATGATAACAATCAAATAAAATTATAAGCATTATCTCAAGTCTAAAGAAACATCACACCCACATCAACCATCCACATGAATTAGCCCAGTAGACTTTGTCGTAGGTACCTTCAAGAATGACATGTCAAACCCCAAAATCTCACTGGAAGTAGTGACACTCTCACAAAGAAATTAAACCCAAAAAATAGTCACTCTAATGAATAGTAATTTGAGAGAAAATAATAACGAAGTGATCTCACATGCTCTCACCAAAAAGAAATATGCCCTTAGCTTAGAAATAATACGATCTCAAGTCAAATAAAAATGCTAGTCAACCCAGTTTATTTATTTTATTTTATTATTATTATTATTATTATTATTATTATTTTTTATGCATCATTACATCTTTTTGGCCCATATAAATAGCTTCTACTTCAGATTATAGTTCCCTAAAATCAAGAAGGACTTTTATTAGGACGTAACGTAGGCTAGGGACATGGCTAACAAAGAAGGGAAATAAGAAAGACAAAATGTATGTTTGAGAAAAATGCATAGAAGTTTTTTTTTTTTTTGAAAGATGCAAGGTGGATTTCACCTATTATTATTATTATTTTTTTTAACAACAATTGTTGTTTTTTTTTTTTTGAAGCAACAATTTTTGTTTCTTTTTTTTTTTAACTAGACATAACTTCACTATACAAAATATTTATTTACATTTTTCTCAAACATAAATAGGTGATGGATATTGTAAGACATTGGGTAATACTCCAAATCGGAGTGGGTCAAGATGATAAGTTGGCAAAGAAAAGTTTTTTTTTTTTTTTAAGGCTCAAAAGGGCTAACTATGGGTATTTATAAAATGGATGGCTAGAAAGGCTCAAACGGATCAAAGAAGGCCTTTCCATCATCTTTTAGGGCTCTAAATAATCTTTCATATCTACTAATTAAATGGGCTTCCAAATGTAGCAACACACATTTTTTTTTTCTTTTTTTTTCTTTTTTTTATTTTTAGGGTTAACTCAAAAGAAATCTAGAGATCGTGTACAATAATAAACTGCTAAGCTATATAAAAAAATGGGCAAAAAGGGTTACTCTCCAAGAAAAATAATAGGCTCAAAAACTCACTTGGTATTTATTATGACATGTTCATTCCTTCAAGCAACTCATTTTTGTCTCCGACATCAACATGTAGAGTAGCAAACATAGTGTAACATAACTTCAAACTAAAGATAATACAAATACTAAAATTTGAAATTCATCATGTCATCCAATGTTAAAACAAATCACACAATTTTTTTTTTTTTTTAACAACAGTCTACCCCCCAACCTATTCTAAACGTGAAAGGAAAATATGCATGCAGAAATATGAAAATGATGCAGAAAAACTAATTAGAAAATGGTAGAATATGAAAATTTTTTTTTAACTTAAGAAGATGCGTTTCTAGAGGTACTACACTCTATATTCAGCCATCTTTGACTCAAAAATTTTTGTTTGAAAATGTATATTTATAAAGGAGAAATTAAAAAGGAAGAAGAAAAATAAACACCAAAACATAATAAAGAAAAATATTTTTTTTTTTTGGTTTTTTTTTAAACAATGAAGATGCGTTTCTAGAGTCACTACACTCCATATTCAGCCATCTTCAACACACAAAGTTAGCAACAGTTAGTTTCTACAACAAAAAATTAGTAAAAACTTAACCAAGATTCCACAATTGTCAACTATTCCCTCCCCCCAACCAGAACGAAACATTGTCCTCAATGTTTTAAAGAAGTAGAGTTTAGAAGACATCACCTGGTTGGTGCAACACAGAAGAAAATACTTACAAGCGAAGAGTTAAATCTAATTTGTACTTCTTACTGCGGCTATTGTTACCATCATCATTTGAACGCTCCAACACAAAGCTCCAGGGGTCTGGCTCTGGTTTATAAGCTTGTAACATGTCAAGTAGCTCATTAGCAGTGTAAGCACAAATAAAAAGTTTTTTCGCACTGGAAGGAATAAAGTAGTTTTTTATTGCATGGTTAAGAAATGCGAAAAAGCCATCATAAAAATTATTGACATTTAACAAACCGATGGGTTTCTGGTGAATGTGCAGCTGGGCCCAAGATGCCAGTGTGATAAGTGCCTCTAGAGTTGCAAGATCTCCTGGAAGGAAAATGAAAGCATCAGCATGATTAAGCATTTCAGTTATTCTTTCTTGCATACCTGAGACGACTAACTCTTCTCCAGTTGTTGAGTCAGACACACTGCCCAAAGGTTTTAGGACTCTAGGGATGATGCCTAACACTTGGCTTCCTCTGACAAAAGCAGCTTCTGAGACCAATTTTGATAACCCTCGGTTACCTCCTCCATACACCAGGTGTAATTTTCTCTCTGCTATGCTTCGACCAAGATCTATGGCTGCATCAACGAACTCTTTATGTTTGCCATAGGTAAATCCAGAAAGCACACAAATGTTCTTGATTTGTTTACTGGGAGTAGCTGCCATTGAAATATTTCTCAAAAACAATTTGTAAGTGCTTAACAAAAAGTCGTATTTAAAAATCTTGGTGACAATGGATCACAACTGTGTATGAGGTGGCATGTCAGTGTCAAATACGCGTAAAGCACATGGCTCGATAGTCAAAAAGCAAACAGTAATAAAATTATTAAAGACAATAATGCAAATGATAAAACAACAGTGAAATAAAATAAAATAACAGTAAAGTGAAAGGATATTTTACAGGTAGTTGCGACTGTGGCTCACATCTTCCTCTGGTTTTACGTCCAGAAACGGCTTGAACGCCCTCTATGGGTCGAGGATAGGCTTCCCATCCAGTTTTCTTATAAACTGGCAAACAGGGTCGTTTAAAGTCAGATTCCCGAGACTATATCGTGCATGCTCTTTCTGGAATAATGGCCATAACTGGAGAATCGCTCCTTGCACATATCCACTGGGATGCGTTTCAAGAGACAGAAGGATATCATCCAATGACTCCTTATTCAAGCCATCCCTAATGAATTGAATCTTATCTTCCCTGTTATCAGACACCATTCCTAAAGAACATCGGTTTTTATTGCAACTCATTCTGGCACACTTATGACAAGCAACAGAAATTCTTCGAGCTCGTCGTTTTCTTGCATAATTTCCTTTACCACAACCAGGCATGTATGCAATAAATTTTGGAGGTAACTCACCTGCCAATCGTACTTTCGCCTCGATTAACCAACGAATGTCAGCAGGTATGTTATTCCTCATAAGCAATCGCATGCGTTCGGACCGAGCTTTATAGATCGTAAAAAGGGCATTCTGAGGGAGTGAAGGGAATCGCTTGTGAAGCTTCGCTAGAATCTCAGTTCTGTCCATACCCTCACCTCAGAATATCAGTTATTATGGGAAACTGAAGTAACCGACTTGATTGTCACGGAGTACCGTTATCCGCCACTTTACCGGGGTAACAAACTAAAGCACACAAACAGAAAAACAAATTAAAACACACAAAAAAATCAAAATCGTCCTCTTATTGAATTTACCTCAAGCTCCAACTGGATGTCGAAAACACTTTTCTCAATATCGCTGAGTTGGCGTTCTAAACCCTCAACATAGGCTACTAACTCTGGTGGTTGTAGAGCCCAAATGCGATGTGTTTTACAAAATTGAATCTGCCTTTTGAGATGATTTTTGACACGTTGAAGCGGTTTAAGAATGTTCAGGAGGAACGGTCTAAGTAAGAGACTCATGATTAACAATGATAAGAGAAAACTTAATGGTAAAACAAACACACTTATGCAAAAATAAATTCAATTAGCAAAAGAATAAAAAGAAAGAAAGAAAGAAAAATCAAACCACCGAAAAGAAAAAAATCAATTCAAATCTAGTGGGTCACTCAAATTTATTTCGGTGTCTTCTCCATGTGGTTGGTATTCTAGATATGGCTTTAATCTTTGACCATTAACTTTAAACGTGACACCGTTCTTTGGGTCTTTAATTTCAATTGCCCCATGTGGAAAAACAGTATGAACAATAAATGGACCAGACCATCGAGAGCGTAACTTACCTGGGAATAGGTGCAAGCGAGAGTTGAATAAAAGCACTTTCTGACCTGGAGTGAAAGATTTTCTCATAATGTGCTTGTCATGGAAGACTTTCATTCGTTGCTTGTAAATCTTGGCATTTTCGTACGCGTCATTGCGAATTTCTTCAAGTTCTGCCAATTGTAATCTTCTTTCTGAGCTGGCTTGCTGCATGTCAAAATTGAATTTCTTGATGGCCCAATATGCACGATGCTCGAGTTCCACAGGTAGGTGGCAAGCTTTTCCATACACTAGCCTGTAAGGTGACATCCTAATCGGCGTCTTGAAAGCCGTTCGATAAGCCCATAATGCGTCATCAAGTCGTAATGACCAATCTTTTCTGTCCGGTCTCACCGTCTTTTCTAATATGTGCTTGATTTCTCGATTGGAGATCTCCACTTGGCCACTGGTTTGCGGATGATATGGGGTCGCCACTTTATGAGTGATTGAATATTTCGTCAAAAGAGCTTTGAATGCTTTATTACAAAAGTGGGCACCACCATCACTGATTATTGCTCGAGGGAATCCAAAGCGAGAAACTATGTTGCTTTTCAAAAACCTTATCACCACCTTGTGATCATTGGTTCTGCATGGAATTGCTTCTACCCATTTTGATACGTAGTCAACAGCAACCAGTATAAATTGATGGCCAAAAGAAGGGGGAAAGGGTCCCATGAAATCGATACCCCATACGTCAAAAATCTCAACCACTAAAATTGGATTTAGTGGCATCATGTTCCTTCGTGTAATGCTCCCTATTCGTTGACACCTATCACATGAAGAACAGAAAGTGTAAGCATCTCGAAATATAGTTGGCCAATAGAAACCGCATTGTAAAACTTTAGTCGTTGTTTTCTTAGCACTGAAATGGCCTCCACAAGCTTGCTCATGGCAGAATGAAAGGATATTTTGAATTTCACTTTCTGAGACACATCGTCTGATAATTTGATCTGCACAATACTTGAACAAATACGGGTCATCCCAAAAGAAATTCTTTACTTCTGCAAAGAATTTGGCCTTGTCTTGCTTGGTCCAATGCTTTGGAAGTTTACCTGTAATAAGATAATTAACTATATCAGCATACCAAGGTAATACTTCCACATTCATTAATTGTTCATCTGGAAAGGACTCATTCAATGTTAATGGCTCTGTAATTGTATCAAAATGGAGACGAGAGAGATGGTTCGCCACAACATTTTCTGTGCCTTTCTTATCTTTGAATTCCAAGTCAAATTCCTGCAAAAGTAACACCCAACGAATTAGTCTAGCTTTTGCATCTTTCTTCGTGAGAAGATATTTCAGAGCAGCATGATCTGTGAATACAATTATTTTACAACCAATGAGATAAGATCGAAATTTTTCCAATGCAAACACTACTGCTAGCATTTCTTTTTCAGTAGTTGAATAGTTCAACTGTGCATCATTTAATGTCATACTAGCATAGTAAATAACATGTGGAATCCGATCAACTCTTTGTCCTAATACTGCTCCTACTGCATAATCAGATGCATCACACATTAATTCGAATGGCAAGCTCCAATTTGGGGGCTGAATGATGGGTGATGTTGTCAACAATTGCTTTAATTTTTCAAAAGCCATAAGACATGAATCATTAAAGATAAAAGATGCATCCTTAGCAAGTAAATTGCATAAGGGTCTAGAAACTTTGCTAAAATCTTTAATGAAACGTCTGTAAAAACCAGCATGCCCAAGGAAAGATCTTACTTCTCTGACTGTTTTGGGTGGAGGAAGATTGGAAATGAGATCCACCTTGGCTTTGTCAACCTCAATACCTTTGCTCGAAATGATGTGACCGAGAACAATACCTTGTGTTACCATAAAATGGCACTTCTCCCAATTTAAGACCAAGTTCTTTTCGATACATCTCTGCAGAACTAATGTTAGATGACGTAAACATTGATCAAACGAGTCACCAAAGACAGAAAAATCATCCATAAAGACTTCAAGGAATTGTTCAACCATATCAGAAAAAATGCTCAACATGCATCGTTGAAATGTAGCAGGTGCATTACATAATCCAAATGGCATCCTCCTATATGCAAAAGTGCCAAAAGGGCAAGTGAAAGTGGTTTTCTCTTGATCTTTTGGTGCTATGGGAATCTGATTATATCCTGAGTAGCCATCTAAAAAGCAATAAAATTCATGGCCTGCTAATCTATCAAGCATTTGATCGATAAATGGTAAAGGAAAATGGTCTTTACGTGTGACAGAATTCAACTTTCTATAATCAATGCAAACACGCCATCTTGTAGTTACTCTAGTTGGTATCAATTCATTATTAGCATTCGTAACTACAGTGACTCCTGACTTTTTAGGGACAACTTGCACAGGACTGACCCATGAACTATCAGAAATTGGGTAAATAATACCTGCATCTAATAGCTTAAGAACTTCAGTTCTAACCACTTCTTTCATATTAGGATTTAATCGACGTTGCATTTCCCTAGTAGATTTAGCATTTTCATCAAGGTGAATGTAATGCATGCAGTCTACTGGGTTTATACCTTTTATGTCAGCTATGGTCCATCCTAATGCTTCTTTGTGCTCTTTTAAAACATCCAACAACTTACCTTTTTGTTCATCATTGAGAGATGCTGAGATGATTACCGGTAGAGTACTTTCTTCCCCCAAGAATGCATATTCCAGAGTGTTGGGCAATGGTTTGAGCTCAAGTTTTGGTGGTGATTCTGATGATGGGATGAGTTTCTTCTCTGATGGTGCTAGTTGTTCAACTCTTGGCTTCCATTTTTTAATGTCCATAGATGGTGCTGAGTCAAGTAGGGCGTTGACCTCATCGACCGATCTGTCAATATCAAAATCCAAACCAAAGTGAGTTAAACATGTTTGCAAAGGATCATCACTAAGGTTTGAAACAAATGTATCATCAACTAGTGCTTCAATTAAATCCACATCAACAATTTCATCATCTGCATTGTGAGGTTGTTTGGCAATGTTGAAGATGTTCAATTCCATAGTCATGTTGCCAAAGGACAACTGCATATTTCCAGTTCTGCATTGAATGTGAGCATCCGCAGTTGCCAAGAATGGTCGGCCTAGAATAATGGGGATGTGCTTCCTTGAATCCTGTATTGGTTGAGTGTCAATTACAATGAAATCAACAGGAAAATAAAATTTATCTACCTGGATAAGCACGTCCTCCACAATACCACGAGGTATTTTCGTGGACCGATCTGCAAGTTGTAACACCACTGGAGTTGGGTTTAATTCTCCCAGTCCAAGTTTCACAAAAACTGAATAAGGCAATAAATTTACACTAGCTCCTAAATCCAACAAAGCATTCTCAATCGTGTGGTTCCCTATGCTACATGAGATAGTAGGGGAGCCTGGGTCTTTGCATTTTAAAGGAATTTTATGTTGGAGTATAGAACTAACGTTTTCTGTTAAAAATGCCTTCTTTTGAACATGCAGGTTTCTCTTTTTAGTACATAGATCTTTAAGAAACTTGGCATAAGATGGAATTTGCTTAATAACATCAAGTAAAGGGATGTTGACATTTACCTGTTTGAAGATTTCGAGAATCTCACCTGTGGATTTTCCCTTTTTCCCTTTAGCTAACCTCTGAGGAAATGGAGCTTTTGGAACATATTCACGTGGGTTGGTTTCTTCTTTCTCCTCGGGTGATGATTCTCAACATTCACAGGTACAATTTGATTTTCTTTTGGCATCTCAACTTTATTGTCGACTTCTTTTCCTTTTCGCAAGGTCATGACGGCCTTGACCTCTCCATGCTGCTGTGGTGAACTGCTACTTGCTTCATGTACTCCTTTAGGGTTAGGCACTGGTTGACTTGGAAATTTACCTTTCTCAACAGTCATTGCCAAGGTCTGAACTGAGGAAGCAAGTTGTCCCACCATCTTTTCCAGGCTTGAAACTGATTGGGCTTGTGAGTTGAAGCCCGCTCTCAATTCATTACGTAGCCCATCAATGGTGCGGTTCTGTTGCTCAATTGTGGAGTGAGTAACATTCCTGAAATTCTGGAATGCATCCTCCCATGGTCTGGGCTGAGAGTAATTCTGGTTCTGGTTCTGATTGTATGGTCTGAATGGGGGCTGAGAGGCTTGAGGATTTTGAGCAATTGGTTGCATCGGTGGAGCTGGAGCTGCTGGTCCATTCTGTTGGAATCCTTGAGACCATGAAAAATTAGGGTGGTCTCTCCATCCTGGATTATATGTGTTGGAGTATGGGTTGTAATTTGATGGTTTTCTCATTACTCCTATGGCATTGGCTTGATCTGAGAATGAGTCAAGGTCATGTGGCTCTGTTGTTTTAGCAGTCGATAACGATGCTATTTGTTGAGAGAGACCTTCAATTATTGCTTTGACTTCTTTGATTTCCGAACTGGATTCGCCAATGTGAACCTCATTCACTCCCTTAATTCTTCTAGTACTCCTGAGTGATCGACTCCGTTGTTGGGAATTATCTGCTTGTCGTTGGAAAAATTCCCAAATTTCTGATGCACTTTTTGACATTAGCTCTCCTCCACTTGTCGCCATTAGCCATTCTTGCATATTCGGCAATAATCCCTCCAAAAAGTATTGGCACTGGTGCCATTTCTCGTACCCATGATGTGGACACTTCAAGAGTAGCCCATTGAATCGCTCCCATGTTTCGAAAAATTGCTCGTCATCTCTCTGGGTAAACTCCGAGATCTCCCTGCGAATAGCATTAGTTTTATGAACTGGGAAATATTTATTTAAAACTTTCGTAACCATTTGTTCCCATGATGCAATACTATTAGCAGGTAATGTATTAAGCCATGAACGAGCTCTATCCTTTAAAGAAAATGGGAATAATCTGAGTTTTACATCATCATCTGAAAAATTTTCATATTTAAATGTTTGGCAAATTGCGTGAAAATCATTCAAATGATTGTATGGGTCCTCATTTTCTAGGCCATAGAATGTAGGGAGACAATTTAGCACACTAGGTTTTAATTCAAAACTCCTAGCAGCTACATCTGGATACCTTATGCATGATGTGCTCAAATTAGCTAAAGGACTAAAATAGTCCTTAAATGGCCTCTCTTGTGGTTGCAAATCCATGTTATTTTTAATGTGCTTATGTGTGCGAAGTGTTTTCTCAAGTTCAAGGTCTATAGGTTCAAGATTAGGTAGTAATGACCTACGACCATGCATACAAGAAATAAAACAAATAAATGGGAACAAAACAAATAAAATAAAAATAAAGATAGGAACAAAACAAATAAAAATAAAGAAGAAGGAGAAATTACGATACTAACCTTATTGCGCTATTACACCTTACTATAAAAATACACAAAAAAATACGTGAAATAAATTAACTAAAAATAAATTAATAAGAAAAATAAAAATTACAAAGAAGAAAGAAAAAAAATAACTTGAAATTAAATTACAGAATTTTAAAGAAGGAAAAAAAAAGAGAAAAGAAATACTAACCTTTAAATGTAGATTCACCTTTTTTTTTCTTTTTCTTTTTTCTTTAAAAAATACAAGAAAATAATTAAATGGAAATATTCACAAAAATTAATTCTAAGAATTAAAATTACTTACCTCCCCGGCAACGGCGCCAAAAACTTGTTGTGCAAATTTTATTGAACTCGCAAGCGCATGAATCTGTTGTAGTATAGCTTAATGGTGCGAGTGTCGATCCCACGAGGAGGTGGATTTTAATTATTTATAGAATTAATTCTGTAAATGGGTGGTTGGATTGATGAAAATGATTTAGAATATCCTAAACTTGGAATTGAAATGCGAGAATAAATTATAAAATTGGAATTTAAATGGCAAGGACAAATTAAAGATAAATCTATTGAGATGACGTACCTGGGTATTTGGATCCGTATCAACATGCATCATGGGCTAAATATTCCATATTAATACCAATTAAATCATGAGAGGGGAATCCACACTTCATGAACCACGCTCTAATAAATATGGTGCTAAGGGCTTATCGTGCCAAATAATAATAATCTTATACTAGGGGGCCGGTGGAACCAGGGCAGTACTAGATAAGATTAGTATTATTTGTCGACGAGAAGTCAAAACATCCACAAAAACTAGAGGGGAAGTGAAAATAAATTTACCAAATCAAGCCCATGACACATGTTGAGACTTCACCTTCAACCCAAGCTTGAAAGAAAATTAGCCATTCATAGTTGAACTAGGGGCAAAATGGGAATTTATTAAAATACGTAGAAAATACAAGATAGAGAGAGAATTACAGAAAATGGATCCCAAAAATAGATTCAGAGGTACCAAATTAGGGGGGGGAGGCCCCCTTTTTATAGTTACATCGAGTGAATCATGACCATCGGATTAAAAACAGTTTGGACGCTCAGGATTTCGCCACGTCATCAGCCACTATTTACACAGTACAGTCAACAGCCACTATTTGCACAGTTCAGTCAACAGCCACTATTTGCACAGTAACGACAACAGTACCCGTACATGTGAATAGTACCGTACATGTGAATAGTACCGTACATGTGAACAATGTCATTTTTCCTTTTATACTCCTCCTAAGGTTTTCGACCGTCCTGAGTTCAGAAATGATGTCTGTTTTGCCATTTGATCTCTCGTTTATTGTGAAATGACTATGATGCCCCTAAAATACATAAAATACTCAATTAAAATAAAATACACATAATTAAAGTATAATAAACTTAAACACATAAAAGTAAGGGTTGTTAGTAATACTTGATATGTAAAATAACGATTTTCTCCTTTATAAATATGCACTTTCTAACAGCAACTACTAGAGGGATGCCCCAAAAAAGGTTAGCCATCTAGCCAAAACATCCAATTGCCGAATAACAAGTATGCAAGATATCCAAAAAATCCAGGTAGCATAGCATCAGAGCAAAAGAGAGTCATCGATAATACAGGTATCTAAACAAAACAAAAAGAAAGAAGCAAGGTTTCAGTATCAAAGTGTGAATAACAGCGACAACATAATAAGCGAAGCCTATGCCGAGGGGGGGGGCATCATCTCCCACATCTATCTCCGGGAGCAACCAGCAGAAGACTCAGAGGTTCCCGGGACAGGAGCAGCCGAAGTAGGAACATCCGAAGCAGGCAAGGGCTGGATCTCGAGAGGTACCCCAGGTGTCCCGGAAGAGGCACCCGACTGAGAAGGCTTCCTCCTCTCCTCAATTGTCTTCCAAACCGTGGCCTTGTTGACAAATTTTTGCACGCGGGGCACCTCTTACTCGGGGTCTACACTCCATACCTCCGACATGATGAGCGAGAATGCATCCTGCGCGATTGTCTTCTGGCGAGACAGTAGATCCTCATTTGTGGCCTGCAACTCCGTTCGATCCTTCTCCAACCGGGTTTTCTCTCCCGAAAGGACTGAAATGCGCTCATGAAGAGTCTTGACCTCCTAGGCGAGCTGCTCCTCTCGAGATTGGCGGCTTTGGAGCTCACCCTTCAGCTTGTCCACCTCCAACCGAGCAGCGACGAAAGAGTCAAGATCCGGCAAGCAGTGGCTGAGGAGATAAGAGGCTTGCGAGTCATGAAGACATGTCAAGTATCTATAAATGGTGATATAATCGAGAAGAAAATTCTTTAAGGACACTCTTGGGGTACCCCAAGAAAGCTTACCTCCTGGGTAGCCTTCAACGCTTGGCCATAGCGCTGGCTCAAGCTCATTTTGTCTGTCTCCTCGGCAACCTCCGGGGTAATGCTCTCGGCGGGGTAATAGAAGCACTGAGCTAGATGGGAGACATCTTTGTTGGAGACCGGGTCCAGCTCACCCGCGCGTAACTCCTCGGGGAAGGCGGTCACCATCCCAAACTTCCGCTTCCTCGGGCGTTGCGTACCCCTCGACCCAATCTGCGAGGTACCCTGAGACTTCCCTTTCCCGCTGGGAACTCGAGGGGGGCGAGAGACTGACGAGGGAGCGGCCGAATCCTGGGATCCGGAAGGACCACCCACAATTGCCGTGAAGAATGCGTCGAAAGCATCCCCTGATGACTCCATCGCTACACACAAAACACAACAATCGTGTTAGCTAAGCGAGCACTAAAAACGTCAAAGGCAAGAATGGGAAATAAAAGAACGAGGGACGAATTCAAGATGCGGTGGTGATGGGGTACCCCAGTCTCATGGATAACGGTAGGGTACCCCTCAACACCCAAGCTGTACATGTGGTACCCCCGCGGACAGGAAGAGAACTTCGGCCAACCAACCCCGCTCTCCACAATCTACCCTCCTCCAGCACATCGCCAGCCCTCTGTGCACTGCGGAGTCTCTCCACAAACTCCTTCACCTCCCTCCCCACCTCCTGAATTGGGCATGATCCTTTAGCCCAAGTTACGCCTGCAAAAGCATAAAAACCTAAGGTTAGCGAGATATTTATGTGGGAAACAACAGAAAAGAACTGAGTAGAGAGGTACTTACTGTCTACGGTGAAAGAGTTTGGAACCGCCACGAGGTCATCAGTCTCGCCTAGAATGTCGGTCCCCCACTTACCCTCAGCCACAAACCACCCCCTCCGGTAACCCTTCTTCAGAACGGGGCTCCCCTCAACAATGTGCCCGTGCTCACCCCACGGGGAAAAGTAAGCCACGCCGGGGCCCTTAGGCTTCTTAAATTGATAAAGGCCCCTCAACTCCCTGAAGGAGATATCGCGCTTCAATACCTCCAGCCACAGCACTTGCAAACCCGTGAGTGTCCTCCACCCCGGGAGGGACAACTGCCCAGGAGCTACACCCAAAAAGCTAAACATCCTCATGTAAAAGGGCTGGAGAGGCAGGCGAAGTCCTAGGTCGAAGAGATCCATGTGGAGAGCTATCCCATCGGATTGAGGGCGCTCAGGCCGCTCGTCCCCGTGGGGTACCCTAAGTTGGACAGACGAGGGAATATTGTATTTAGCCCTAATCTGTTCTAGGTCATCAGGGGTGGCTCTCCGAACGCCTAAGGAACAAAGGTTGCCAGTTTTGGAGGGTGTGGCAGGCGAAGACGTAGAAGGCTGCCCTAGTGGAGGAGCGGGAGTTTTAGACTTGGATGGCTTACCCTTGTCCTTAAGGGGGGGTAGGCCGTTTGCAAGGTAAGCGTGGACTAACGCGAGGGGTAACCCTCGAAGGAGGAGGCTCGGAATGAGGGGTACGCCTACCCGAGGAATCAGAGGAGGACTTATCCCCCTCGCTAATGAATATATGAGAGGGAGAACCCTTAGGGGGGCTGCCAGCCTTCCTAGCCCCGACTCTTCGCCGTTTCCTCACGGGTTCTGTATGTTTTTTACCCATCCCTATTTTTCCCCCAACAATACGCCCACAAATACCCCAGCCACACGTTCACAAAATCGCCAACAAAACACCTAACAAAACAACACAGAGCGCCATGTAAACCCACAAATCCCCAGCCGCGCATCCACATATCGCCCACCGTACACCCAACAAAACAACACAAGGCACCAAAAGCACACCCAACAACACGTCCAACAACAACACCACCACAAACCGCCCGCCATCCATCAACCATCCCATGCAAACACCAACCACAAGCACAAGACAAAACAACAAACCAATAAACAAAAACAAGATTTTTCCAAAATGAGCAAGTGACGCCATTATGAATACGCCGCAAAGACAAGAGACGAGAAATAATACCTCCTGTTCACCAGTACCGCAGATCCCGATCGGTGGTCACAGGGAGACAAAGCTGCAGGCAACGGAAAACAGTGAGTATAACAATAATAATAATAAAGATTTGATTTTTGCCTATGTATATATAAAACAACGAGTAAAAAAAAAAACGAGAATACGAAGAGGGGTTGTAGCCCAAAACCAACGCCGGCTGCCATAGTCATCACCGCCGAAAACCGACGCTGGAAGGACAAGAAAAAGCGCGCCGACCAACCAACAAAAAAAAAACAAGAAGTAATGAACTGACGCAAAGAGGAGAGCCGACCGTCACGCAGCGTCGGAAGGCCGTCGCGACAACCACCAGCGAAACTGAGGCCAACCGACGCCGGAACAGCCGCGAAAAACCGCCGGCAAATGCCCAAAAATCAGCCACCTGAAACAAGGGAAATGGAAGAAAAAGAAAGAAAGAAAAGAAGGAGGAAGAAGAAAGAAGAAAAAGAGAGAGAGAGAGGGGATTACCGTGACTGGAACCGCGCCAAAAACCTGCCGGAAACACGCCCAAAATCGTCGGATCTGGAGCTCGAAACCGTCACTGCAACAGCCGCGAAAACCGACAGCAAGTGCCCAGAAATCAGCCACCTGAAACAAGAAGAAGAAAGAAGGAAAAGAGAGAAGAAAGAGAAAGAGAAATGGAGGATTACCGTAACCCCAAAGCCGCGCCGGAGACCGCCGAAAACACGCCCGAAAATCGCTGGATCTAGGGCTCAAAACCGTCACCGCCACAGCTGCGAATCACACCAGAAGAAAACCCCAAGCCAACGCCGACCGAGAGGAAAGAAAGGGAAAAAGAAAGAGAGAAGAGGAAAGGAAGAAAAGAAGAAAAAAGGGGAAGGAGTAACGCCGACCGAGAGAGAGGCAAACGGGAGAGAAAATAGAGGAAAAAGAGGTGAGAGCAAAAGGCAACTGGAAAGGAGATTTAGAAAATATTTGGGGATTTTCAAGATCAAAAGGATAAAGGTTAACATGCTGCAGGCGTTTTAATTGAATCTGACAGGATGCGTCAATCCGAGAAGAGAAGTTTCGGGATGTTTGAGCATTTTTAAAATTCAAATCTTATGTCAGACGACTGCCACTTCCAGAAAAAAAAAAAGAGACACGGCTGTTCGTTCAAAAAGAAAAAAAGAGGAAAGTGGCGGGAAAAACGAAGAGACAGAAAATTTTCAAGACACATAGCTTAGTCAAGAGAAGAAATTAAGCAAGTCAACCTCAGACCAGTCACATCGCCACGTGTCACTCACACAATGAGTTTCTTTTGCTCTAATACTTCTCGCCAAAAAGAAACTAGGGGGCTGTTGTTTGAGGGAAAAATAGGGCGAACAGTAAAAGTGCCACGTGTCGATTAATGAGCGAGCCTAGAGCAAATTGGGATATCCCGCATAAAATAGGATACTTTGGGGTATCCTACAAAACGGTGTAAGAGAATCCTCCAAAATATCCGCCATGAGCAACGTCTCCGCCTTCTAAAAGATTTCATTTGATTTTTTCAGAAAAAGGAATCGAAAACGATATGCAAAAGGGAGGGGGACAGCCGCCTGCCACAATGCAGAATATTACACCAAGGACAGTGGTCCCCAACCACCTACCCGACAACTGCTGCAGAGATACCCCGGGACCACTCGCCTACGCGCGCCACGCCTCCAAATGACGAGATACGCCGCGGGCATGAATATAACGGCCTAAAAAATTATGAAAGCAAGAGAGGGACGTGAGCCAAAAAGGGTACGCCACGTGGCAGTGAAGGTACACCATATAAAAAGACACTTAGGGTTTATTCTCCCCAAACTTTTCTCCTTCTACCAATATTCTCCATTCACACTCCCTCTCCAAAAACCAGGTTCTCTCCATCCTTAAACCCTAATTTACAGAGAGCTAGCTAGCTCTCTTCACCTAAAAAGCTCGAGTTTGCTAACTTGAGCGTCGGAGTGTGAACGCCAGGGTACCCCCCGGCTTCACCTCTAACCCTCCTTTCACTGTTTTGCAGGTGCGAAGCCCACTTTGGAGAATATCTTGCGTGTTGCTGACCTCCTACCATTGTTGTCACTCTCACCCTCATTCTCACCTCCCCAAACCTAGGATACCCCACGTCCCACACGGCACACTAGTGAGGTACCCCATCTTCCCCAGAATAATAAAATTCATTGTCTTAGATTGATTTTGGATTTCCTTAACCCAAAATCAGTTGAAAACAATTGGCGCCGTCTGTGGGGAGCCGCACAAAAAGCCTTAACCGCGGTTACCAAACTAGTTGTTGTGGGTACGCCAATACATGGTGCCTGACGTACCTCCTAAAAGTTTAATGGGGGATCCTACCAGGATGAGAGATGGCAATAGTAGTAAAGGTTGTGACCCTGCAAGAAGGGTAGCCCGCATCAGCAAGGGCAAGGGTGTCAAGCAATCGACAGGTATTCGCCAAGAGGAGGAACCTATTACGCACCAGCGTTTCGAGGATCTCGCCCACGCCATACTGAGGGCGGTCGGATCTCGGGCACCCGAAAGTTCACTTCCTCCGGTGACGCTAGAAGCTCCATCACCTCAAGCAGATGACCAAGCTGTGGTCAAAAGTGTTAGCCTAAAAGGCTACATTAATGTAATTTTGATGATAACAAACATATGTCTTGAGTAAAAATAATAAATATTGCATTTCACATTTTCACTAGTTTTTTGAAGGATAATATTTATGCAAGTGAATCAAGTGAAATCAAGATTGAAGACACTCAACGGACAACGGCGAAATCAAGAATAAAGTTTGGAGCTCAACGGACAAATTATTATTGTGACAAATTCTTGTAAAGCCGGTATGATTTAATTGATGCATGATTTGGCATTTGAGAAGCTCAAGAGATTAATTTAATTAAATACTTTTCATAAACTAAAGTTTTATTTTTTATAAAGAAAAGTATTTTATGGATTTAAGTAATTTGGACTTAAATGGTAAGATTTGAAATCTTTGATTTTAATAAGTATTAAATTTCGGGGTTGGACATTTTTATAAACATTTGAAATGTTTTGGGTCATACTATAATTTATAAATATTTTGGATTAAAGTGAAAGATTTTGAGAACTTTACAAAATATGGGTATTATGTTGAAAAGGACCTTTGTGCGAAATAATAAAAGCTTTGGGGCCATATCATAATTTCAGAAAGTTTGGAAAGACAACTATTATTTAGAGGTTCTGAAATTGGACCTATTTGTAAAATTTTCTGACGTTTTGGGCTATAATATAATTATAGAAAGTTTTGGGTTAAAGTGTAATTTTACAGAATAGTGTTACTGTAGCAAATTCAAAAATAACGGTAATATCACTGTTCCTGAGCGGCTAGCCGGATAAATCAAGCGGCTAACCGCTTGAGCACGGGATTTTGCCTATAACGGCTAGTTTTTGGGCTTTCACTATAAAAACTCAACTCAAACTTCTTTCTAACATTGAATACAAGGAAAAATAAGATCATACAACATCTATTGAGCTTCCATTTCGTAAATCATCATTTGTTGAATCATCATTGAGCTATAATTTGTTATTCACTCTTCAAGAGAGATTCATTGTTGTATTTATTATTTCTCATCAAATTGTGAGTGTACAAGTGAGGGAAACACTTGGGTTAAGAGATTGGGGATATAATCTCTTGTTGTAAAGGTTCATTGACACCTTGAAGTCAATTGTAATTGGTTGAAGCCTTGGAAAGGCTTGGATAGTGAAATCCTCAAGCCGGGTGAGCTTGGAGGCGTGGACGTAGGCGGGGATAGCCGAACCACGTAAAAATCCTTGTGTTCGTTTTTCTCTTCCCTTACTCTTTTAATATTGTGCTTGATTGAATTTATTGTTTTGATTTGATTAAGGCAATAGATTATATTATTGTGCGAATTGTATTGTATAATTTTTAAAATCCCAATTCACCCCCCCTCTTGGGTTGCATAACTTGTATTTCATTTGGTATCAGAGCAAGGTGCTCTTGTGTAGACTTAACCGTCTAGAGTTAAAGATTCGTAGCAACCCAAATTAGCTCAACCACCATGGAAGGCCAATCTACCACTAGACCTCCATTCTTTGATGGTAATGACTATCCTTATTGGAAAACTAGGATGAGAGTGTTTTTACAAGCCTTAGAGTATGAAATATGGGAAGTTATTTGTGATGATTTACTAATTCCTAGGAAGAATGTTTTAAGTGAGTTGGATAAGAAAAATTTGTCTTTAAATTCGAAGGCTATGAATGCTTTATTTTGTGCCTTAGATAAAAAGGAATTTCATAGAGTTTCAAATTGTTCTAATGCTTATGAAATTTGGAGAAAACTTGAAATTGTGTATGAGGAGACTACAAACGAGGAGGAATTTCATGAAGAGTCGAATTTGGCACTTATGGCAATTGGAGATGAATCGGATGATGATCTCAATGAGGTAAGTGATCCGACCTATGATGAATTATATGATGCTTTTAAAGATTTGCATGATAATTGGATAAAAATTGGTAAAAAGAATGCATGCCTTAAGAAGAAAATGCTAGAACTTACAAATGACAAGGATACCATGCAAGAATGCATTGATTCATTGAATGAGAAATTTAGCACTTCACAAAAGCATATAGAATCACATGTAGATAACTTGAAAAATGAAAAAGATGCCTTGCAAAAATCCAATGTTTCATTAAATGAAAAGATCAAAAAATTGGAATTAGATAATGAAATATTACATGATAGAATTGCATCATTTACATGTAAACAAAGTACCTCATATGAGCATTTAGAGTCACATGTAGATAATTTGAAAAAGGAAAATGAAATGCTCAAGAAAAAGAACATTGAACTTAGTAGTATTGTTCTAAAGTTCACAAATGGGCAAAAGATGTTGGATAACATGCTTAATTCTCAAAAATGTGTATTTGATAAAG
Organism: Citrus australasica; assembly: GCA_029618585.1. Taxonomy (NCBI): domain Eukaryota; kingdom Viridiplantae; phylum Streptophyta; class Magnoliopsida; order Sapindales; family Rutaceae; genus Citrus; species Citrus australasica. The sequence goes on along the minus strand of JARCIV010000269.1, from coordinate 844,590 downwards.
GAGGACTTGGATATAAGCCTTACTTGAAACAAAAATATTATAAGAGTTATTTTGTTAAGGCTACCTCCACATGTGATCATAAAATTACTTGTCATTATTGCAATCAAAATGGTCATATGAAACTTGATTGTCCTATTAAAAGAAAAGTATATTATGGAGTCAAATGTATTTGGGTTCCAAAAGGAACCATTACTAACACTCAAGGACCCAAGACTATTTGGGTACCAAAGCACACAACTTGAATTTCTTTTGTAGGTACCACAAACAAGGAATGGTGGAGAGTTCCTTGATGAAGCTTGTGAGGGTAATCATTTGAGCATAATCTAGGAGAAAAAGATGAGGCAAGATGATTTAATTGTTTTGGTAACAATTCTTGCCATATTAGTTTTGTTAAGTGGATCATGATAAATGGATAGTAGCTTGAATTTGTGATAACATGCTTGTATATTTACATGATTATCATTGTGTTTAACATTGAGTACTTTATCATAATGCATGATTATATCTTTATGATGATAGTTTGTCAACTCATCATGATGGATTTATTTGATGATAATGTTTATGAAATGTTTAAGCATGATAGATAAGTGGTGTGTTTGATTTATTAACTTTTGAATGCTTATATGTTTACAAATTGTGATAAATATATGCATGATGAATAAGTTATAAATTTGAGTTTTATGATTGGATGTTTAGTATATTGATCCATGCATTAAAATGTTTTTTTTTTGAAAGTATTCGGATCATTAAAATGGTTTTAAAATTGTTTGGAGAACAAAGGAGTTTTGAAAATTTTCAAGTCTGCGCAAGCTGTAATGAATTGGTCATAACTCTTTTTAGAGAACTCCAAATCCAGTTCCGTAAAATTTATTGGAAAGCTAACTTAATTATCTTTCCAACGGTATATATCTTGAACATTACTTCTGGCTCAATCAATACAGTTTTTATTTTGAATTTGACCATTCTGCATTTTATTAAGTTTTGAATGCTTATATGCTTCATGATTATATGCTTGTTGGATGGATTATTTGTTTGAATTAATTATCTTTTGGATGTTTAAAATCATGAATCATGCATTAAATTGACTCTTGAGATGTTTCGGGATCACAAATGGTCACGAAATTGATTAAAATTGGCCGAAAATTCACTTGGGTGCAGTTGGACAGCAACCGGGCGGCTAACCACCTGTTCCAAGCGGCTAGCCGCTTGGAAACTGTCCCAAACCCGAGAGCAAGCGGCTAGCCGCTTGCCCCCAAGCGGCTAGCCGCTTGGTCACGGGTTGGAAATATTGTTTTTGCTCATTCTCCTTCGTTATTTTTCTGCACTTGTTTCCTCTCTCACGCGTGAACAGTACCTCACCATTTTTCTCTCAAATTTCTTCATCTTTCACTCATTTTCTTGTTGAAATCAATCATCCAAATCATTATTCATCCATTGCTCCTTCAATTTTCGTTCTCAAAACTTCATTTCATCAACTCTTCACATAAAACCCAAAATCAAAAACCTAACTACCCGTTTCTCTCTCTACATTTTCAAGCTTCCTTTAGCTTATTTTTGATCCAATCTACATCATATATTTGCTTCATTCATCCCTAGGATCGGTTTTCTTGGCTCAAACAAATCTATTTCATTCAATTTTTGTAAACCCGAAATTGGATTTTTAAGCTTGTTTTTGTTCCTACAATGGTGGATGGTGATAAATCCATGGGCAAACAAATTGCCAAGAGATGTAAGGACAATTATGGAGATAATACGGAGTTCACATCAACCCACTTTCAGCATCTACCTCTTCAGAAACGGTTTTACGACAATTTTATGTCGAGGTCGATTATCGCTCCTTATTTTGTTTACCTTCATTATTTGAAGTATTTAGAAATTTGTGACAAATCTCTTAGCTATTTTCTCATTGCTATGGGCTGGAAAATGTTTTAGTTATTACGGAGCAATACAATGAAAATTTAGTTAAGGTGTTTTATTCGAATATGATTATGTGATCCTCGAATATAATTGTTACAAATGTTGGGAGAATTTATATTGATTTTTATGATTGATTGATGGAGTTGTTGATTTGTTATACTTAAGCTTATATGTAAGTGTTTCTAATCACATTGTGTATTTGAGGATTTGTTCATTTTTAAGGGGAGATCCTGCCGAAATTTTTGCTCGCCCAAAATTGGTAATATCTTTATCGAATTATTTTTTATGATCTTGTTTCGATTGCATGTTTCTATTTTTTTTGAAAGGGGAGATAAATATGATATGTATTTGGATAATATCATTTTGGTTAAATTTTTTAATTGGCCATATATTTAGGGGGAGCATACAATATGATTTTGGATAATATGCATTTTGAGCTTTCTTTTGATGGCTTGATGGTTCATGATCATTTTATGAATAATTGGATATTTGGTTATTATGTGTTTCTCGATTAACCATTGGCATATTATTTGTCTTAGCATGAATTTATAGTAATTTTGATGATGAAGGGGGAGAGATCATGTATTTTGAATATGAAGATATATAATGTGTATTTTGATCTTGAAATATTTATGCATGGTTTTGAAATATTAAGGGGGAGCTTACAAATTGTTATAGATCATATATTTAGGGGGAGTTTGTTCTTAAATTTGATTTATAAGTTGAAGTCATGTATGCCATGTATTAAGGGGGAGTTTAATGTCAAAATACATGAGATGTTTGTCATCATCAAAAAGGGGGAGATTGTTAGCCTAAAAGGCTACATTAATGTAATTTTGATGATAACAAACATATGTCTTGAGTAAAAATAATAAATATTGCATTTCACATTTTCACTAGTTTTTTGAAGGATAATATTTATGCAAGTGAATCAAGTGAAATCAAGATTGAAGACACTCAACGGACAACGGCGAAATCAAGAATAAAGTTTGGAGCTCAACGGACAAATTATTATTGTGACAAATTCTTGTAAAGCCGGTATGATTTAATTGATGCATGATTTGGCATTTGAGAAGCTCAAGAGATTAATTTAATTAAATACTTTTCATAAACTAAAGTTTTATTTTTTATAAAGAAAAGTATTTTATGGATTTAAGTAATTTGGACTTAAATGGTAAGATTTGAAATCTTTGATTTTAATAAGTATTAAATTTCGGGGTTGGACATTTTTATAAACATTTGAAATGTTTTGGGTCATACTATAATTTATAAATATTTTGGATTAAAGTGAAAGATTTTGAGAACTTTACAAAATATGGGTATTATGTTGAAAAGGACCTTTGTGCGAAATAATAAAAGCTTTGGGGCCATATCATAATTTCAGAAAGTTTGGAAAGACAACTATTATTTAGAGGTTCTGAAATTGGACCTATTTGTAAAATTTTCTGACGTTTTGGGCTATAATATAATTATAGAAAGTTTTGGGTTAAAGTGTAATTTTACAGAATAGTGTTACTGTAGCAAATTCAAAAATAACGGTAATATCACTGTTCCTGAGCGGCTAGCCGGATAAATCAAGCGGCTAACCGCTTGAGCACGGGATTTTGCCTATAACGGCTAGTTTTTGGGCTTTCACTATAAAAACTCAACTCAAACTTCTTTCTAACATTGAATACAAGGAAAAATAAGATCATACAACATCTATTGAGCTTCCATTTCGTAAATCATCATTTGTTGAATCATCATTGAGCTATAATTTGTTATTCACTCTTCAAGAGAGATTCATTGTTGTATTTATTATTTCTCATCAAATTGTGAGTGTACAAGTGAGGGAAACACTTGGGTTAAGAGATTGGGGATATAATCTCTTGTTGTAAAGGTTCATTGACACCTTGAAGTCAATTGTAATTGGTTGAAGCCTTGGAAAGGCTTGGATAGTGAAATCCTCAAGCCGGGTGAGCTTGGAGGCGTGGACGTAGGCGGGGATAGCCGAACCACGTAAAAATCCTTGTGTTCGTTTTTCTCTTCCCTTACTATTTTAATATTGTGCTTGATTGAATTTATTGTTTTGATTTGATTAAGGCAATAGATTATATTATTGTGCGAATTGTATTGTATAATTTTTAAAATCCCAATTCACCCCCCCTCTTGGGTTGCATAACTTGTATTTCAAAAAGAGGGTACCTGAGGCCAGCAAGCCAAAACATATGCCATCGGGCACTCGTTCCAAGTTTCAAACCGTGGGTACCCGCGATGAGCGTTCCACCGCCTCTTGCAATTCCCGCAGCAGCCAAGGTACGAGGCGTACGAAGCGTACCCACGAGGATCTCCGTGAGAAACTAAATGCCAAAAGGGGTTCCCAAGTGACAGCGACATCATCGGATGCACCAAGGGTGCCCCTTGAACTTGTGGAAAAGATGGAGAGCTTGGAAGCCCAAGTGAAGCTCCTCTCCGAGAGGCAAAACATCACAGCTGCACCAGCGTCAATGACCTATCAATCACCGTTTACTATGAAGATCCGGAAGGCAACCCTCCCCGAGGGGTTCACTATGCCTCAGGTACCCCAATACTCAGGTACCACTGACCCCTCAGAGCATGCTGAGTTATACCGCGACCAGATGCTTATTAAGGGTGTAGATGAGAGCGCCATGTGTAGCATGTTCACATATACGCTCACAGGCCCCGCGAAGTCATGGTTTCGCTCCTTGAAAGCGGGTAGCATATCTTCCTTAAACCCATTGTTATTAGAATTTACTAAAGAGTTTTCCTATGCTTTTTCTCAAGATAGGGTAGCCTTCAAACTTGCCTTTATCAAGCAAGGGAAAACCGAGCCTTTGGCGGAGTACATGACGCGCTTCCACCAAGAGGTTCTGTGAACGGGAGCATTTGGAGATCAACATACACTGACTCACTTCGAGAAAAATTTGCGGTTGGGTAAATTATGGCGTTCTTTTCAAAAGAAGCGCCCACTTTCATATGGGGAAGCCTGCTCTCGGGCGTTGCAACAAGCAGAGATGGACGAGAAATGCCAATGGAAGTGCCAAGAAGATAAGGCCGATGTTCCAAAAAACAAGGCAAAGCCCAAAATGATGGAGGCCCCAATACCAAGGGTACCCCGAATGCAGAGCCCTCCCCGGGTGGCCCCGCGAGGATGAGTGTTTAACACTTAGGGTATCTCACGGGTACCCCAACCTCCAACACCGCCACCACCAGAGCAGCAAGAGCCACCACCGAGGCCTCGGTGGTAGGGTACCCCATAACTAGTTATTCTAGAGTTATGCGGTGGTGCCCCACGAGGAACAAATTAAGCCCCAAGGAGAATTAGAGGCACCTTTAGATCCTCGAATACCCAAAGATAAAAAAAAAGGTACCCCGATTGAAGACTCTGTTTCAATCTCGATTTGGGCCACCAATCCAATAAAGAAAAGTCATACTACTAGTAAAAGTATTGTTTATTATGATGTAAAAGGGTAACTAGAGATCACCTTACTCTAGGGTACCCGAAACACCTGCCCATCCCCAATCTAATGGGCAAGTCGAAGCCGTTAACAAGACTATCAAAGGCATCCTAAAGAAGAAGCTAGATGAGAGAAAGGGAGCATGGGTAGACGAGCTACCTGGAGTTCTATGGGCCTACCGAACTACTCAAAACACTTCCATTAGGGAGACACCTTTTTCTCTTGCATTCGGTGTAGATGCAGTAATTCCAGCAGAGATTGGGATACCCTCTCACGGGGTCAAATACTTTGATGAAACTGAGAACACCTCTTTGGTAGCCGCCAACTTTGATTTGGTAGCTGAGAAAAGGGCTAGAGCAGAATTGAGGACCGCCATATATCAACATCGCATTACGGGTCTATATGAAAAGAATGTACGCCCTCGGTCCTTCAAGAAAGGAGACCTAGTCCTGAGAAGGGTAACTCAAAACACGAGGATATCTTGCGAAGGTGCTTTTGGAGCAAATTGGGAAGGACCTTACCGCATCGACAAGCCCGTTGGGACAGGTGCATATAGGCTGCTCCCCATGGATGACACAATTGTGAGGCACCCCTGGAATGCCGCGATGCTTCGGAAATACTACTAAAGGGCAGTGTCTAAACCTTTAATCTTTTGTTCTCCCTAATGCTTTCTCGAGTGTTCTTGGTGATAGGCCAAATGGGGTACCCCAAATGCCCTATGTTGGTCTGTTGCAACTTTTGAATTTCTTTAACTTTCAAATGAAAAGGAGTAGGAGACCTTGTGGTTCCCATTCCCCTCAGGGTAACAAAGCTAAGTCATATATTGATCTACGCTTTCCTCATTTATAAATGCAATTCCTATTTACAACAAAGATGAAGAGGGTTCTTTCTCCAGTTTCGCCATTTCGGTCGTAGCACGCGGATTATATTCGTTTATCGCCATTGAGATACACTAGCAACCGGATATATGTAATTTTCGCCATTCGCCAATATGAAAAATTGTGAAGAGAGGGAAGGGTCAAAGAAGACCCGCGAGTGAAAAAACCAGCATACCCTAGCGTCATGAGGTTCGCTTAGGTATGCTAACACTCATACCTCCGTCCTCACACTCAGCAGAGTGGGGGTAAACTATCTGAAAAACTGTGAAGAGAGGGAAGGGTCAAATAAGGCCCGCGAGTGAAAAAACCAGTATACCCTAGCGTCATGAGGTTCGCTTAGGTATGCTAACACTCATACCTCCGTCCTCTTACTCGGCAGAGTAGGGGGTAAACTATCTGAAAAATTTTGAAGAGAGGGAAGGGTCAAAGAAGACCCGCGAGTGAAAAAACCGGCATACCCTAGCGTCACGAGGTTCGCTTAGGTATGCTAACACTCATACCTCCATCCTCTTACTCGGCAGAGTAAGGGGTAAGCTAGTTGCGCCAAAGTTTTAATCACCAATTCGAGAGGAGATCCGCCATATTACTGAGAAAGGCAGGCACCAGATTCGCCGATCTGAGTGCGGCACCAAGGGTAATCCATTTTAGAAAATTTGAGGGGTACCTCATTTCAGAAAACAACAAAGACAAAAGGGTACCCCAAAAAGGTTAGCCATCTACCCAAAACATCCAATTGCCAAATAACAGGCATGTAAGACATCAGAAAATCCAAATAGCATAGTATCAAAGCAAAAGAGAGTTATCAACATCCAGATATCTAAACAATACAAAAAGAAGGAAGCAAGGTTCCAGTGCCAAAGTATGGATAATAGCAACAACATAATAAGCGAAGCCTATGCCGAGGGGGGGCATCATCTCCCACATCTATCTCCGGGAGCCGACCAGCAGAAGACTCAGAGGTTCCCGGGACAGGAGCAGCCGAAGTAGGAACATCCGAAGCGGGCAAGGGCTGGATCTCGCGGGGTACCCCAGGTAACCTGGAAGAGGCACCCGACTGAGAAGGCTTCCTCCTCTCCACAATTGTCTTCAAAACCGTGGCCTTGTTGATAAATTTTTGCACGCGGGGTACCTCCAGCTTGGGGTCTACACTCCATACCTCCGACATGATGAGCGAGAACGCATCCTGCGCGATTGTCTTCTGGCGAGACAGTAGCTCCTCGTTGGTGGCCTACAACTCCGCTCGGTCCCTCTCCACCCGGGTTCTCTCCCCCGAGAGGTATGCAATGAGCTCATGTAATGACTTGACCTCCTGGGAAAGCTGCTCCTCTCGAGATTGGCGGCTTTGGAGCTCACCCTTCAACTTGTCTACTTCCGACCGAGCAGCGACAAGAGAGTCAAGGTCCGGAAGGCAGTGGCTAAGGAGATAAGATGTTTGCGAATCATAAAGACATGTCAGGTATATATGTATGGCGGTATAATCGAGAAGGGAATTTTCTAAGGATATCCATGGGGTACCCCTAGAAAGCTTACCTCCTGGGTAGCCCTCAATGCTTAGCCATAGCGCTGGGTTAAGCTCATTTTGTCTGTCTCCTCGGCAACCTCGGGGGTAACACTTTCGGCGGAGTAGTAGAAACACCGAGCTAAATGAGAGATATCTTTGTTGGAGATCGGGTCCAGCTCATCCACGCGTAGCTCCTCGGGGAAGGCGAACACCATCCCAAACTTTTGCTTCTTCGAGCGTGGGGTACCCCTCGACCCACTCTAAGAGGTACCCTGAGACTTCCCTTTCCCACTGGGAGCTCGAGGGGGACGAGAGCCTGCCGAGGGAGCGGCCGAATCCTGAGATCCGGAAGCACCTCCCACGATCGCTTGGAAGAAGGCATCGAAAGCATCCCCTGAAGATTCCATGGCTACACATAAGGCACAACAATCATGTTAGCTAAGCAAGCACTGAAAATGTCAAAGGCAAAAAGGGGAAGTGAGAAGAAGGAGGAACAAAATCAAGATGCGGTGGTGATGGGGTACCCCAGTCCCATGGATAACGATAGGGTACCCCTCAACACCCAAGCCATACATGTGGTGCCCCCACGGACAGGTGGAGCACTTCGGTCAATCAACCCCGCTCTCCACAATCTACTCTCCTCCAGCACATCACTACCCCTCTGTGCGCTGCGGAGTCTCTCCACAAACCTCTTCACCTCCCTCCCCACCTCCTGGATTGGGCATGATCCTTTAGCCCAAGTCACGCCTGCAAAAGCATAAAAACCCAAGGTTAGTGAGATATTTATGCAGAAGATAATAGTAAAGAACTATGAGTAGAGAGGTACTTACTGTCTGCGGTGAAAGAGTTTGGAACCGCCACGGGATCGCCAGTCTCGCCCAGAGTGTCGGTCCCCCACCTACCCCCAGCCACACATCCACAAATCGCCAACAATACACCCAACAGTGAGCCCAATAACAACATAACTACATATTCATATCCACTACCTACCACACACCAACCATCTGATGCAAACACCAACCACAAAAACAAAACAAACAACAACAAGCAAACAAAAATAACTTTTTCTCTTCAAATGTGCAAAATGACGCCATTACAAACGCGCCAAAAGGAGGAGAAACGAGGAAGGATACCTATTGTTCACCAGTTCGGCAGATCGGGATCGATAGTTGCCGGGAGACGAAACTGCAAGCAACCAAAAACAGTAAGTATAAAATAAAATAATAAAGCTTAAATTTATGTAATTATTTATGAGTAAATAAATACACCAAAAAAAAGGAAGGGGTGGCAACCAAGAACCAACGCCGACAGCCATGACCGCCACCACCAAGAGCCAACGCCGAGAAAACAGGAAGAAGCAACTCCGGCCGAAACAAAAAAAAAAAGAGGAAGTAAAAAAAAAGGAGCTTGGAGATCAAAAAAAAAAGGAAGCATGGAGATATAAAAAAAAAGAGGAAGTCAAACAAAAAAAAACAAAAAAAAAAGGGAGAATGAAGCATGGAGATAAAAAAAAAAGAGGAAGTAAAAAAAAAAGAGCTTGGAGATAAAAAAAAAAGGAAGAATGAACCCTGGAGATAAAAAAAAAAGCCATTGGAAGAAGACAAAAAAGAGAAAAGCAAAAAAAAAAAAGGGCATTGGAAGAAGACAAAAAGAGAAAAGCAAAAAAAGGCATCGGGAGAAGACAAAAAGAGAAAAGCAAAAAAGGGCATTCGAAGAAGACAAAAAAGAGAAAAGTAAAAAGGCATTAGAAGATGAAAAAAAAAAGAGAGAGAAAAGCAAAAAGCTACTCGAAGAAACAAAAAGGAGAAAAGCAAAAAGCTGCTGGAAGCAACAAAAAGAAGAAAAGCAAAAAAGCCATTGGAAGAAGACAAAAAAGAGAAAAGCAAAAAGCTACTGGAAGAAGATAAAAAAGAGAAAAGTAAAAAAGCCATTAGAAGAAATCAAAAAGAGAGAAAAGCCTGGAAGGGGATAAAGAAAAGAAAGAAGAAGAAGAGAGAAGAAAAATGGAGGATTACCGTGACCGGGAACTCGCCGTGAACCGTCGGAAAACGCCACAAAGCTTGCGGGATCTGGAGCCCGAAACCGCCGCTGCAATAGCCGAAATCCACGACGGGAAGCACTCCAAGTTAACGCCGGCCGAGAGGAAAAGAAAAAAGAAAGAAAAGGATAAAAAAAGAGAAAGAGGAGATGGAAGGTGAAAAGACAAGAAGGAAAAAGTAGAATAAAGAAGAAAAAATGGAGAGGAGGAGACGTTGGAATTTGGAGAAGAAAGGTAAAAAGTTTTTGGGAATGGCAAAATGAAAGAGAATAAAGGAGGAATGAAAAACGTGCAGAAGCCAGAGTAAGTAAAAAGCCTCTGCAAGTAATCAAATTTGGTGGGAGATTTTGTTGGGATTTTCAAAATCAAGGAGAGAAGAGTTGACACACGTCAGGGATTTTTTAATTGAACCTGATAGATCACACTGCTCAAGAAAGGAATTCAGGGATGTCTGAGCAAGATCAGTATTTTTAAAATTCAAACTCCATGTCAACGGCTGCCATTTCCCCAGGAAAATGAGAAAAAACACTTGGGGACGAATGCTCGTTCTCAAAAAAAAAAAAAAGGGCGGGAAAACAAAAAAGACCGAGAGAAGATTTTTGTCACACAAAGCATAGTCAAGGGAAGAAATCAAGCAAGTCAACCCCGGTCCAGTCATATCCCCACGTGTCACTCACACAATGAGTTTCTTTTGCCTCCAATACTTCTCGCCAAAAAGAAACTAGGGGGCTGTTGTTTGAGGGAAAAATAGGATGAACAGTAAAAGTGCTACGTGTCGATTAAAGGAGCGAGTCCAGAACGAATTTGGTACTCTACGTGAGTTGGGATACCCCGCGTAAAATAAGGTTCTCCGCATGGAAAAGGGTACCCTAAGTAGTATGGGGTACCCCAAGTAATAAGGGGTACCCCCTGTACCTTGGGATATCCTACGAAATGGTGTAAGAGAATCCTCTAAAATATCCGCCATGAGCAACGTGTCCGCCTCCTAAAAGATTTCATTTGATCTTATCAGAAAAAGGAATAAAAACGATACGCAAAAGGGGGGACAGCCGCCTGCTACAGTGCAGAATTTTACACCAAGGACAGTGGTCCCCAACCCCCTACCCGCCAACTGCTGCAGAGGTACCCCGGGACCACTCGCCTACGCGCGCCACGCCTCCAAATGACGAGATACGCCGCGGGCATGCATATAACGGCCTAAAAAATCATGAAAGCAAGAAAAGGACGTAAGCCAAAAAGGGTACGCCACGTGGCAGTGGAGGTACACCATATAAAAAGACACCTAGGGTTTATTCTCCACAAGCTTTTCTCCTTCCACCAATATTCTCCATTCACACTCCCTCTCCAAAAATCAGGTTCTCTCCATCTTTAAACCCTAATTTTACAGAGAGCTAGCTAGCTCTCTTCACCTAAAAAGCTCGAGTTTGCTAACTTGAGCGTCGGAGTGTGAACGCCAGGGTACCCCCCGGCTTCACCTCTAACCCTCCTTTCACTGTTTTGCAGGTGCGAAGCCCACTTTGGAGAATATCTTGCGTGTTGCTGACCTCCCACCATTGTTGTCACTCTCACCCTCATTCTCACCTCCCCAAACCTAGGATACCCCACGTCCCACACGGCACACTAGTGAGGTACCCCATCTTCCCCAGAATAATAAATTCATTGTCTTAGATTGATTTTGGATTTCCTTAGCCCAAAATCAGTTGAAAATATCTGGTATGTGAAGGATTCTCTGAAGAACCAAGTGCTTCTGAAAGGAATTATTGAGAAAGGATTGTATAAGCTGCTCCTAAAAACATCTGAGTCTCTTCATTGTGCTTACTTGTCTCAATATTCTCCAGTTCAACTTTTGTCAATACTGTCTGCATATTTCTTTGAATCTAATATTTCCAAAAACACTCAAAACTTCGATTCCAGCTGTGTCTCAGCTTGTAATGCATTATTCAATAAGTTTTCCAGTTATATTTCCTCTTGTGATGCATTAAATAATAAAGTTCAGCTTTTACACAGGCGTTTTGGGCATTCAAATTCTCATATTCTGATGCATTTGCTGAAAATTGTTCCTTCTATTAATCTCTCCCACAATACCACAAAACAAGCACTTGAAAAATTGTGTGAAGCATGTCAAATGGGCAAAACTCACAGATTACATTTTCCTAGTGTAGAAACCAAAACAACAAAACCCTTGGAACTTATACACACTGACTTATGGGGGCCCTCACCAACACCTTCTAGAGATGGCTATATCTATTACATAAGTCTTGTTGATGACTTTAGCCGATACACTTGGATTTATCCACTTAAGCTGAAATCAGAAGCCTTAGATGTCTTCAAGCTTTTCAAATTGCAGGTTGAAAACCAATTTGGCACCACTATTAAGAACCTGCAATCTGATTGGGGGGGAGAATATAGGTCATTTACACAATTCCTAAACCAATGTGGGATCATTTTCAGACATTCTTGCCCATATACACACCACCAAAATAGGTTGGTAGAGAGAAAACACAGACATATTGTTGAGCTAGGACTTACTCTGTTAGCACAAGCCAAACTACCATTTAAGTTTTGGTGGGATGCCTTTCACACAGCTGTTTATCACATCAATCGATTACCATCAACAGTCCTAAACTTTTGACTCCTTATGAGAAAATTTTTAAACTGAAACCTGACTACAGCATGCTCAAGTGCTTTGGGTGTATATGTTATCCTTACTTAAGGGATTATAACCAACACAAGTTTGATTATCACTCAAGCAAATGCATTTTCCTTGGCTATAGTCCAGCTCATAAAGGATACAAGTGTCTACATTCATCAGGCAAAATATGCATAGCTAGACATGTGGTTTTTGATGAGTCAACATTTCCTTATTCCATTAACTCAACCTTTAACTCCAATGAGTCATCACTGAGTTCAAATTCATCCCTTTACAATTCTCAGCAAGTGTACCAGTTATCTACATTGTATGTAACCCCAATGTCAGATGTGAACAGCTTATGCAATTCTCAGCAAACAATTCCTACCAAAAGCAGTTCACAACATTCAGATAATTCTCCTCATATTGCCAATCAACATTCTCATCTGCAAACACATCTACCAGCCACTGAACCATCTGTTGAGCATCAAACTTTATCATCTCCACCTCAAACTGTACCTCCCACATTAACTTCTATTCAACCTAATACACATCCTATGACCACCAGAAGTAAAGCTGGTATTTTCAAACCCAAGCTTTATACAGCAACTCTTGTTCACAAAGAACCTGATTCTGTGTATAAAGCAATACAAAATCCAAAATGACTTACTGCTATGAGAGAAGAATATGCAGCATTGATGGAGAATGGCACATGGTCTTTAGTTCCCAGAATAGCTGACCAGAAAGTTGTTGGAAATAAGTGGGTTTATAGGGTGAAATATAACACTGATGGAAGTGTAGCCAAATACAAAGCTAGGTTAGTGGCAAAGGGATTCCAACAGATCGTGGGAGTGAATTGATTTGAGACATTTAGTCTTGTCATAAAACCAACAACTGTGAGAGTAGTCTTAAGTCTAGTTGTGATGAGTAATTGGCAGATAAGGCAAGTTGATGTGAATAATGCCTTTCTTAATGGAGAATTATTGGAAGAAGTATTCATGAATCAGCCAGAGGGGTTTATCAGTAATGAGAAACCAGATTATGTGTGCAAGCTTCATAAGTCTCTTTATGGATTTAAACAAGCTTCAAGAGCTTGGTATGATAAGCTGAAAGGATGATTACTGCAGTGGGGTTTTATAAATTCTAGTTCTGATACTTCTTTGTTCATAAAGAAAAGCAAATCCTCAATGATCTTGGTACTAATATATGTTGATGGCATCTTAATAACAGGGCTAAATAGTTCTGAGTTAGAAAGTTTCATTGATGAATTCAGTACAAAGTTTGCTTTGAAGGATCTTAGGGCACTTTCTTATTTCTTAAGCATAGAAGTGCTATATGGTACAGATTGTATTTTCTTATCTAAAAAAAAAATACATAAGAGATTTACTGTCAAAAGCTAACATGCGCAGCTGCATAGACATTGATACTCCCATGAGTACAGGGATGAAATGGCAAAAGGAAGCTCAAGGAAACCTTGGTAATTATCTTGAAGATACAACACACTATAGAAGCCTGGTTGGTGGAATGCAATACCTGGTATTAACAAGACCAGAGATTACTTTCAGTGTGCATAAACTGAGTCAGTATGTATCAGCACCAACACTGCAACATCTTATGGCTTGCAAAAGGGTGCTTAGATACTTAAAGGCAACACAAGATTATGGACTCAAGTTCATTAAAGATGGTCGTCTGAAATTAATAGACTTCACAGATGCAGATTGGGCAGAGGATTTGGATGACAGAAAATCAGTTGGAGCCTACTGCATCTATCTTGGTCATAATCTAATTTCTTGGTCTTCTAAGAAGCAACAAGTTATTGCCAGGTCCGGTACCGAGAGTGAATACAGATCTTTGGCATCAGCAAGTGCAGAGATAAGTTGGCTGCAGTCATTGTTTTTTTAACTAAGATTACGGTGCATGGAAAAACCTGTTATTTGGTGTGACAACCTTAGTGCTACTGAGCTAGCTCATAATCCAGTGTTTCACTCAAGAACAAAAAATATTGAGATTGATATTCATTATGTCAGAAACAAAGTGCTTGCTGGGGATTTGAATATTCAGTTTGTACCAAGTGAAGAACAGGTAGCTGACATCCTAACCAAACCACTCTCATTCAATCGATTTAGCTACCTAAGAATCAAACTTAATGTCATGCCATGTCCCTTAAGTTTGAAAGGGGCTGTGAAGGTAGATCATTATTCAAGTAGCTCAATAAAGCCACTTCAGCAGCAGATTGCCAGTAAAGAAAGCCAGCTCGGCATGATTGATTAACAGTCACTAATTCAGCTTATGTAAACTGTGATGTAACGAATTACAGTTGGTTTTGGTTGTTAAGAAAGTTAGTCACAAGTTATTCTCACGTGTAAGTGGTTGTATATAAGCTTGTGATTGACTTATGAATTAATAAGAATGAATCTTCTGTAAATTATTTCTTCATTTTCTCTGTAATTTTTCCTTCAAGCCAAACAACATATCTCTGTTTTCTTTCACCCATGCTGTGCGTACTGAATGAAATATATTAATCTTACGAGAAGTTGAGAAAATAAATTAAAGACCGTACCCTCCGGAAGAATTCAACTGTTGCAATTTTCTTTCACGTGGAGGTCCTCCAAAGTTAGAGCACATATTCGTACAGTGTTTGTGAAATCATAATAAAAGGGGACCAGCTATTAATAACAAATCTTAACTCCTAAAATTCAACTGTGATGGAAAAAGATTAAAAAGAATATGAACTTGTTATCTTGGAAGAAGATAATCTAAGATGCAGCAAACTTGGCACATTCATATATGAACAGAAGGAACTTGTAGACTTTTTAAAGCCATAATCGTTTAACAATCATGAACCAAGCAATAATAGATTATTATTATTCCGTTTCTTCTAAGCTACACATACTTGCACATCAGAATATACAATGGTTGTGTGCAGACACAAACGCATGATCAACAGGAAAAATCATCTGAACATTTGTATTACTGATTTGGCATATAAGATTCTCATAATAGTTCAAAATACAAATAAATGAACATTTACATGAAGACACTTCCAATCCCCCACTCCTCATTTCTCAAAGATTCATTGTTTAAAGATGAGGCAAGTATTCTCCTTGTTACTTAAATCAGAATATCCAAATACTCCACAATGGCACAATATACAAATTGCTTATTCATGTTCCTGTTCAATACAAGTGTTAAGAAAAATTGGGTAAGGCAACTGGCATGCATAAATAACTTTAGCATCTATCTTGGATGAATTTATCAACAAAGTTCCTCTTGTATTCATTAAACTGCCAATCATACAAAATGTTATTGTCAGTGCATAATAAACTATTACATCCTACCGTTGGTTTTCACATTACCTAAAATAGATTTTCTTACTTTGGCCTGAAAGTGTTGCCTAGCCACAGAAAAGAGAAGGAATTGATGATCTCTCTATGATGTTACAAAATGGATCATCAACCAATTTTAATAATCTCCACAAAAAAGAGAACAACGAGTCATGTACAAAAATTATGACTATTGGTTATTTAATACTCGAGAATTATGCATACCTTTTCCGAGGATTTACCAAGAAATTTTGTCTTCTCACCCAAAGTATCTGCCAAGCGATCAATTAGTTTTGACATGCTCTGAAGAGTAAAGAAAAAACATCTTAGCTAAGCAAATGATTATAGAATGGGCATATTTTCTTGAAGAATTACTTTATTGATCAAATTAACTTGAGAAGGAAAATTCATCTTATCAAGATACAGAAACAAGTAGACCAATTATTATTTCAAGTTACAATATAGAAATATAGAATCATGACCTCAACTTTTCTTGATTGAGAGGAACAAGCATAACGTAAAGGATCACAATCAGGTTCAATGAAAATGGTTCAAGTCTTTAATTGAAACAAACATTTTCGGCTGAAGCAAAATGGAGTCTTTATGTTGAATATGAACTGCAAATCAGTTTATAGTCAGGTGCGACAAGTCGGTTGAAGATTTGTCAACACCATGACATGTCGGTTGACAGTCGAGAGAGAGTTATATGACAAGATTACCGTGTCATCTATGTATACAAAGAAGGCATGTGGTTTTCACGTGCTTCACTTAAACTAAACGGCTGCTTGAACTGGGAAAAAGATGTTCTCACAAAGAAATACACAAACGTTTGCACAAAACGGTGAGTTTTGAAAATACATAATTACAAAAATTAGATAAACTTTAAAGAATTAATCATATACACCATTGTTTTAACCCTTAGATTTATAAAAATGTCACTGGTAGAATTAAAAGAAATACTTTTAAACCTTAAGGAGGAAATAAACGAAATAAAATTGGAAATATGAAAAATAAAAATAGAACTTGCTACAATACAAAAAAGTCAAAAGAAACATAAAAAATTAGAACGATTTGACATATTAAAAACAAGATTTTTAGGAATAAGTTCAAATAAACCTACAGGTAAAGCACAACCAGGAAGCTACGATGACTGGTTTATGAAAACTCAATATCCTAAGATATTAAAAGAAGCAGAGGAATTAACAGCAGAAATAAAGAAAAAGAAAAAGAAAAAGAAAAAATAGAGATAAAAGAAACAACATTAAGTGAATCAAATTCTGAATAATGGAAGATTTAGAAAATTTAACTGAAAAATTCAGTGATATAAATTTAAGTGATCTAGAGACATTTGAAAAAGAATATCATATAAAAATGAATACATCTGGTGGACCAGAAATGAAACATAATGTAGCAGAACCAAGCCATAGATATATGGACAGAAGAAAAAAGAAAAATAAACCTTTTTATGAATACATACCCCAAACCAAAAATACACCTTGGAAAAAAGAATACTTACCTAATCAAGACTCATTGACTCCTATAAGTAATGCTGGAACATTATTAGACCTAGATTGTAAAATAAACCCTCGAAAAACATTAGTAGAATGGGCAATACAAATGAGATTATTTTTTACATATAATGGAACAAATGATTATTGGAATGTAGAAACAGAAGAAGAAAAAATAAATATATTTGCTGAAATCCTTATAGCCAGTATGGTAGGAAATGTATTTAACTGGTGGAAAGGACTAAGTAAAGACACCCAAAGAATCATAATAGATTCCGTAAAAATAGCTTTTTGAAGAAATAGAGCACTAGGTATAGAACGATTAGTAGAATATATAGCAAATGAATTTTTAGGAGAAAATTGGTCAGAAAATTCTACAAGAGAAGCAAATAAAGCAAAGCTAGATGCAAGATTAAAATTAACAAATTTGAGAATTTGTAATATGTGTTATGTTAAAGAATATACTTGTGAATTTACAAAATATTACTATGAACAATATGTAAGCCTTGAAGATCAAGAAATATATGAGACTTTGTATTATTCTAAATTACCATACCCATGGAATAGTTATTTTATTAATGAATATGAAAAATATGATAAAAAAGATAGAGCCGACACCCTAGGTACTAGAATAAATTTCTTGAATACCAGATTAAGTGAAATATGTATGCAAAGAAATTTAATTAAAAAGAGTAGAAACGTAACAGAAATATGCTGTGCAAAAACAGAAATGCCAACCCAATGGGGTTGTTATGCACCACATAAAAGAAAAAGAAAATGGCATAAAAAAGAAAGAAAATATAAAAAATATAACCATTTCAAAAGAAAATATAACAAGGCAGGAAGAAAATATTATAAAAGAAAATATCAAAATAGATATCAACACCAAAAGAAACAATTAGATAAATCAAAATGTAAATGTTGGAATTGTGGAGAAATAGGACATATAAGTACAGACTGTAAGAAAAAGAAAGTTAGAATTCTACAAAAAGAATTTGAAGAAATAGAATCAGATTTAGAACAGATAAGTAATATATCAGATTATGAAGGAGAAGAAATATACATGATGGAAAAAAGTGATAGTAAAAATGAGTCAGAATAGTAATCCTATAGAAAAAGAAGACGAAATAGAAGAAATTGAAGAAATAGAAAGAGAAGAAAATAAAAATGGATATAGTTTAGTATCTACATTTAATAAAGAAAAATATAATAAACTGTTAAAATTAAATGTTACAAAACCTGAATATAGTGCATTACAAAAATTAAGAGATTTATTTAAAAGGAAGAGAATAATCTTACATGAATATTATGAACAAGAAAAAGCGGTAACCATAACACAAGCTGAAGGAAATATTAGATTTAGTCTTATAAATAAAAGAACAATAGATTTGGCATTGAGAAAAATAAAAAATGAATCAACAAGAGAAAAGATACAATATGTATATTTAGCTGAAATACAAATCTTAGTAAAATCTCTATTTAAAGAAGGTATAGATAGCCCAATAGTTATGTCAATACATGATCAGAGATTTCATGACCCTGATATAGGACATTTAGGAACCATAGAAGGAAATTTGTGTTATACTAAATTATTATTTATATGTCACCCAAGATACTGTGTACATATAAAAGATAAAAATATAGATGAAACATTAAGTTTACACTTTAAATTATTAAAAAAGAATCTAATGAAAGAAGAAAATAGATTAATGACTATACATTACTCGGCATTATATAGTTTTTGTAACTCAAATTATGGAGAAATTTATGGAAATAAACCATATATAGAAATAAATAAAGAATACGAAGATATAGCAACATTTATAGAACCAATCACACAAGATTATAGAATCCCAACAACTTATGAACTAAAAATAGATGACAATAAACGATTTTTAAAAGATAATAATGAAAATTCTATAATTCCTATAAGTTTTGCAGGAAAAACTTTATTAAGAGGAAGTTCATCCAGAAGATTAAGCACAGATAGACAATTAATACATATGGATAAACAGTTGACTAGACCTCTAGTCACTAGTAATGTAGTTAAAATATTAGGACAATATTTTAATGGCATAGAATGCACAACAAAATTACCTATATTAATTGATACAGGAACAAGTCATAATTACATGAATTATACAAAAAAATCAAGGACTTTTAGTCAAAGAAAAAGAGATTCCATATGAATATACAGATTTTAATGGAAATAAACATTCATGTAGACAAGAAGTAAAAGTACCATTAATAATAAAAGATATACGAATAATTGTGTATTGTTATATAGATTCCTTTATGACTACAGACCCAGATAAGCACATAGTATTAGGAAATAGTTTCCTTAATAGTCTTGAATATTATAAGATAGAAAGAAACCAAATAACTTTACAAATAGAAGGACAACAAGTAATCTGTGAAACATGTTAAAACAAGCTTATATAAAATATCCTATGTCAGTTTATATACAAATAAATATTCCAGAAAAAGATATAGATACTTGTGCTTTAATAGATACAGGAAGTGAAATTACAATTATGAAATCCTTTATCTCAAATAACTGGAAGCCTAATGGTAGCTTGAAAATCATAGGAATCACAGGCGATAAACAACAAGTAAGCTTATCCTTACTAAACTATGAGATACTTTTAGGGAGTAAACTCATTCGTATTAATCAGATATACCAATATAACCAAATGGATTGTGATATCCTCTTAGGTAATGACTTTATACAACAATTTCAATATTACCAACAAACTTTATATCTTATTACACTTAAAACACCTTGTAATTATCTACTCCGTATTCCACGCGAATTTAAGCCGTACAGAGTTCAGCCCGCTCAGCGTGGTGATAATCTTATATATGAAAAATATTATTTAATATCACAAGGACAAAGTTACAATATAGAAATAGAAACTATAAAATCACAACTTGAACAAGTATACAGAGAAAACTCTTTAGCCTTATGGAAACCAGATCATCCTAGAGCAAAAATAGAATTAATAGAAAATAAAATAATAAGATTAAAACCTATGTTATATACAGAAGAAGATAGGAAAGAATTTAAAATTCAACTAAGAGAATTATTAGACCTTAAACTCATAAGACATAGTAATAGTCCACATAATAGCCCAGCCTTTTGTTAGTAATCTGCCCTAAAGGCCAATCGAATGGTGATTTGATTGTTTAGTGATTAGTATTAAATATTGTTGAATTATCAAGCGATAATATGTTATTTTATGCTTATGTTATAATTTATACTTGTGTTTATGTAATATATTAGGAATTATTAATTATGTTTTAAATATATTTAATTTTGTGTATTTTTATGTGTTTATTAGGAAAAATATTAATTTCACGTACTTCGAGGCTCCAAATAGAAAAATGGAGGTGAAATTTGGATTCCGGAGGTCCGAAAACCTTAAGATCGATCAAGATCGGCTTAAAATTGGGCTTGTATAAAAAAAGTTGACTTTTCCAGTTGACCGAGCACTGATTGGATGATGAAATGAGCTTACAATAGATATGAGTGCATGGGATAGCTGGCAATTTTGACTAAATCTCAACCGTCCATGATTCAATGGCTATGATTGTGCCACGTGGCAATGGTTGGTGAAGCAAGTGGGAGGATCCGAATCTTTGTATTCGGGTCGACCCGATCCGCCCATTAACCCGCCAAATCTCAACCGTTCCTTGGGCACATCAGACGAGTCAAATGATGCCACGTGTGATGTTGACTTTTGAAGTTTGACCAGCCATTGGATCTTGATCTAAAGGTTGTGAAGAGCACATGCATGAAGCTTATGATGGACCGCAAAGCACTAGATTAGGAATTTATTTTCTATAAATATAGCCTCATTTTTAGGTTTTTAATCATCTCTCTACAACTCTCTTCTTCTCAAATTCTCTCCATCTCCTTGTAATCTTCATTTCCAAGTGTGTTTTTAATATTTTGTATAATTATTTTTATAAATAAAATTAGTTTTATTTCCAATTTTAGTTTTTTTTATTACTTTTAATTATAAGTAATTCAATTCTACTCCTTCTTTTTCTTTTAATTATGCTTAACTAAATAATATTAGTTAGGGGAAGGTGAAACTCTTAGGTAATAAATATGATTTAATCAAATTCTATTTTTAATTTTATAAATTAAATTATTTTCTATTTAATTTTATACATGTTTTATATTTTGAAATTTTGATTTATTGTAGACAAACAAATGAATTTGGCACAATAAATTCTTAAGATCTTAATATAAGGCATGGTGAAATGGTATTTTGACTTATTGTAGACAAAATAAATTTTGGCACAATAAATACTTAATCCATCATAAAATTAAAAGGAAAATAATAATAATTTGTATAATTAATCTTTTGGGTATTAAATTTAAATAATTTGGCAAAAAGAATTTATTAAGTTTTATTTATTCCTAAGAGTGGATCCATAACCCTAACTAGTTCAATTCCATAGTTTCACTTAAATTAAGTTATTTAAATTCAAGTTTTAATTTTAATTTTTAGATAAAATAAAATAAACAAATTAAATCTTTTCTCTGTGGATCGACCTCGGACTCTCCGAGTTATAATACAAATAGACACTCTTATACTTGGGAGTTTAATATTACTTTTAAGTTATGTCAAGTTTTTGGCGCCGTTGCCGGGGAAAGGTTTTTATTTTGTTTTATTTTTCCGTTTCTTTTATATTCTCTTTGTGTAAATTTTCATGTGCCCCCTCCTTGTTTTCTTAAATTTTCGTTTGACCCTATATATTTCTTAATGTTCACGTTTCACCCCAACAATTCTCGTTTCTAGCCCAACTTCTGGTAATTACATTAAGACCCCAATATCTTTCCTTTGTTTCACTTTCATCCTAAATTGCCCAACTCTATACTTTTAAAAATTACAGTTTGGCTATAAAATTAAAAATAATTTGTAATTAAATCCCTAGACGAAATTCCTCAAAAAATCAAGACTTGGACTTATATCTTGGACATATTTTGGATTTAAATTGGACCAAACTAACTTTAACTACTAACTCTAATTACTAACTTTTAACTTACTAACTGCTAACTCCTAATTTTTTTTATTTAAGTTATTTAATTTTCTGCATTTTTTTAATTTCGTATTTATTTATTTTCGCTTTATTGGTGGGTTCAACCACCAAACTAACTACTAACTCTAATTTTTATTTTCAGTTATTTAATTTTCAGTATTTTTTTATTTTTCTTAATTGGTGGGTTCAACCACCATTTTTTTTTCTTTCTTTTGTATTTATTTTATACTTAATTTATTGTTTATTGGTGGGTTCAACCACCAAAAATCGTTATTTAATTTCTTTTGTATACTTATATTATTTGCATATTTAATTTGTTATTAATTTGTGTAAATATTATCTTTATAACATAACTATTGCATGAGACACTGGTCTCGATCTCCAAGTGGCAGGTTAATTCATAGATCTCAATCTCCACCGTTAATCATGGATGAAAATCAAGGCGAAAATGTTTTGGGAGAACTTAATCTTCAAGTTGATCAGGGAGATAACCAATCTCAACATGGGCATGATCAGAATCAACCAAGAACGCTCAGAGACTACATGAATCCAACTAGAACCGGAGCACCATCGTGTATAGTATTTCCTCCAGAAGCATCTCGATTCAACTTTAAACCAGGTATTATCCAACTTTTACCAACATTTCATGGTTTAGAATCTGAGAATCCGTACTTGCATCTAAGAGATTTTGAGGAAGTTTGTAATACATACACGGACCAAAATTGTAGCATGAACATAATTAGATTAAAGCTTTTTCCTTTTTCACTAAAAGATAAAGCTAAAACTTGGCTACAAAACCTTATATCTGGATCAGTAAGAACTTGGAATAACATGCAAGAACAGTTTTTGAAAAAATTCTTTCCACCTCATAGAACAAATTCTTTTAAAAGGCAAATCACTTCTTTCACTCAAAAAAATGGAGAAACATTATACCAATGCTGGGATAGGTTTAAAGAGTTGCTTAACATATGCCCACATCATGGTTTTGAAACTTGGCGATTGGTCACTTACTTCTACGAGGGCTTAATACCCTAAAGTAGACAGGTTGTTGAAATGATGTGTAATGGTGAATTTAGGGATAAAAATCCTGAAGATGCACTAGATTACCTCGATCGATTAGCTGAAAATGCACAACATTGGGATACTGTTGGAACTTTTGAATTGACAAACAAGCAACAACCATCTCCATCTAGTGGAGGAATCCATAACCTTAGGGAAGATCATGATTTACAAGCAAAATTTGCATCCCTAGTTAGGAAAGTTGAAGCTTTGGAGCATAAAAAGAGTGATCAAGTAAAATCTGTTCAAGAAATTGCATGTAACATATGTAGTGCGAATGATCATTTCACCCAAGAGTGTCCCACTTTGCCTGCACTTAAAGAATGTCTAAATGATCAAGCTAATGTTATCAACACTTTCAATAAACCAAACCCATATTCACAGACTTATAATCCTGGTTGGCGAAATCATCCGAATTTTAGTTGGAGGAATAATAATAATGCACAATCTTCACAAGCACCACCTCCAAAAAATTTTCAAAATCCTCAACCTTATCCACCATATGTTCCACCACCCTGGAAAAATCTGGAAGACACAATGCATTCATTCATTAGAAAGCAAGATGTTATTAACAATCAAAATGCACAAACTTTTTCTAATTTGAAAGATACTCTTGCTAAAATTGCTTCTGCACTCACCATTCAAGAAAAAGGAAAATTTCCAGCTCAACCACAACCAAATCCTAAAATTCAACAAAATCCACCCACAGACCAAGTCAAGTTAGTTATAACTCTTCGTAGTGGTAAGGTTGTTGATAGACCTATGCCTGAACTTTGTGAAAATGATGAAAATTCAAAGGGTAAGGAAGGACTAAATGAACTTACACCTAGTGAAGAAGTAACTACTGTTCCACCTGAGCCACCATTTCCGCATGCATTGAATAAACTAAGGAAATCAAACCACTCTTCTGAAATTTATGAAATCTTTAAGCAAGTGAAAGTTAACATTCCTCTATTAGATGCAATCAAGCAGGTACCTTTATATGCCAAATTTTTAAAGGACTTGTGCACTGTTAAGAGGAAATTGAAGGTAAGAAAGAGTGCTTTCATGGCCGAACAGGTAAGTACAATTCTGTCTACTAATAATAAGTTGAAATATAAAGATCCTGGTTGTCCTACCATTTCTTGCATTATTGGTAACCACAGAATTGAGCATGCTTTACTAGATCTTGGTGCTAGTGTTAATTTGCTTCCATATTCCGTTTATCTTCAACTTAATCTTGGTGAGATAAAATCAACTTCAACTACACTTTTGCTCGTCGATAGATCAGTTAAAGTACCAAAAGGAATAGTGGAAGATGTTTTAGTACAAGTTGATAAATTCATTTATCCTGTGGATTTTATTGTCTTGGAAACTGAACCTGTTGTGAATAATTATAAACCAATTCCTGTAATTTTAGGTCGACCATTTTTAGCAACTGCTAATGCTTTGATTAATTGTAGGAATGGTTTAATGAATTTATCCTTTGGGAATATGACTTTGGAATTGAATGTTTTCAACATGTGCAGGCAACCTAATGAAGAAAATGAGAATGAAGATGATACTGATGAACAAAAGGAATTGGTTGAATCTTGTATCGAGGAAAATATTCAAAAAGGGGATTTTTCTGAACTTTCTAATGTTTGTTTAGTTAGTTCAATTGAGTCAAATAAGCAACTTGAACTTGATATTACTAATATAAATTCGTTGCTTGATTCTGTGCAGACTACACAAAATTATGATGACGAGCCAAAATTTGAGGAGTTTGGAAGTATTGAAAAGACAGAACAACAAGAAGCACCTAAAATGGAATTGAAACCTTTGCCTGAAGGATTGAAATATGCTTTTCTTGGAGAAGAACAAACTTATCCTGTTGTGATTTCTTCTACTTTAGCAAGTGACCAAGAAGGTAAGTTACTAACTGTTCTTAAAAAGTATAAAAATGCAATTGGATGGACTTTAAATGATATTAAAGGCATTAATCCCTTAATCTGCACACATAGAATTAATTTGGAAGAAAATGCTAAAACATGTCAACAACCTCAAAGAAGATTAAACCCACATATGAAAGAGGTAGTCAAAACAGAAGTCCTTAAATTGCTTGATGTGGGAATTATCTACCTTATTTCTGATAGTAAGTGGGTAAGTCCTACACAAGTAGTGCCTAAAAAATCTGGAATCACTGTTGTTAAAAATGAAAAAGGTGAATTAATTCCAACACGAATTATATCTAGTTGGCGCATGTGCATTGATTATAGAAAATTAAATGAAGCCACTAGAAAAGATCATTTTCCATTATCATTCCTTGACCAAATCTTAGAAAGAGTAACAGGACATCCCTACTACTGTTTTTTAGACGGATATTCAGGTTATTATCAAATTCCTATAGCACTTGAGGACCAAGAAAAGACCACATTTACATGTCCTTTTGGAACATTTGCATTTAAAATAATGCCATTTGGGCTTTGTAATGCTCCTGCAACATTTCAAAGATGCATGTTAAGCATTTTTTGTGATATGGTTGAACATTATTTAGAGGTTTTTATGGATGATTTGACTGTGTTTGGGAATTCTTTTGATGATTGCCTTGATAATTTGGAGAAAGTTTTAAAAAGATGTGTTGAAAAAGAACTCGTGTTGAATTGGGAAAAATGTCATTACATGGTTACTTATGGAATTGTTTTGGGTCATGTTGTTTCTATTAAAGGAATTGAAGTTGACAAAGCAAAAATCGAAGTCATATCTAAATTGCCACAACCAAAACAGTTAAAGATGTGCGATCCTTTTTAGAACATGCAGGATTTTATAGGAGGTTTATAAAAAACTTTAATGCCATATCTAAACCACTTTGTAACCTCTTATTAAAAGATGCACCGTTTGAATGGAATGATGATTGTCAAAAATCTTTTGAAAAAATAATTTGTCTTTTAACATCTGCACCTATTATGCAATCTCCTGATTGGTCTTTGCCATTTGAATTAATGTGTGATGCGAGTGATTTTGCTGTTGGTGCTGTTTTAGGACAAAGAAGGGATGGTAAGCCTTTTGTGATTTATTATGCGAGTAAGACTTTGGATAGTGCACAAATGAATTATTCTACAACTGAAAAAGAATTACTTGCTGTGATATTTGCATTAAACAAATTTCGTTCATATTTGCTTGGCTCTAAATCTGTTGTGTTTACTGATCACGCTGCTGTGAGATATTTGATGAGTAAACAGGATGCCAAACCGAGACTTATTCGTTGGATTTTGTTACTACAAGAATTTGACCTTACCATCAAAGATAAAAAGGGTGCTGAAAATGTTATTGCGGATCATCTATCAAGACTCACATCCGAATTCTGCAATGATATAACACCCATAAATGATTCTTTCCCTGATGAATTTTTATTTTCTATTACTTCAATGCCATGGTATGCTAACATTGTTAATTTTCTTGTTATAGGTAAAATGCCTTTGCAATGGAATGCTCAAGAGAAGAGGAAATTTTTTGTTGAAGTAAAGAAATTTTATTGGGATGACCCTTATTTGTTCAAATATTGCCCATATCAAATTTTTCGACGATGTATCCCTGATAATGAGGTAAGTAATGTCATTAACTTTTGTCATTCTGAAGCATGTGGTGGTCACTTTTCTTCAAGAAAAACTACTGCTAAAATTTTGCAGTGTGGATTTTATTGGCCTACCATATTCAAAGACACATATGAATTCTGCAAAAGTTGTGAAAAATGTCAAAAATTGGGATCAATTACAAAAAGAAACATGATGCCCTTAAATCACATACTTGAAATTAAAATATTTGACTGTTGGGGAATTGATTTCATGGGTCCATTTCCATCATCTTTTGGATTTTTGTATATATTAGTTGCAGTTGATTATGTCTCAAAATGGATTGAAGCAATTTCTTGTCGAAATAATGATAGTAAAACTGTGGTTAAATTTTTAAGAGAAAATATTTTAAGTCGATTTGGAATCCCTCGAGCCATTATCAGTGATGAAGGTAAGCATTTTTGTAATAAGTCATTTGAGTCTTTAATGAAGAAATATGGAAATACACATAAAATTGCTAACCCTTATCATCCTCAAACAAATGGTCAAGTTGAATTAGCAAATAGGGAGATAAAACAAATATTGAAAAAAACGGTTAACCCAAACCGAAAAGACTGGTCTCTTAGACTTAATGATGCACTTTGGGCTTACCGTACTGCATTCAAAACATCATTAGGAATGTCACCCTATCGGTTAGTTTATGGTAAACCTTGTCATTTACTTGTTGAACTTGAACATAAATCATTTTGGGCTATTAAAGCTTTTAATTCAAATTTGGATGATGCTGGTAATATGCGAAAATTGCAATTGAATGAACTTGAGGAGTTAAGGAATGATGCATATGAAAATTCAAGAATCATTAAGGCAAGAACAAAAGCATTTCATGATAAAAGAATTTTTCGAAAAACATTTGAGATTGGTCAAAAAGTGTTGCTTTATAATTCTCGTCTTCATTTATTTCCAGGGAAGTTAAAGTCAAAATGGAGTGGCCCATTTGTTGTGAAAAATGTATATTCATATGGGGCCATAGAAATTGAGAACCCAAAGAACGGTGTCACATTTAAAGTTAATGGTCAAAGATTAAAACCATATCTGGAACATCACCCACGTGACGAGGACACCGAAATTAATTTGGGTGACCCACCAGTTCTTGATTAAGTCTTTAATGATTGATTTTTTTTTTACTATTATTTTGCCGTTTCATTGTTTGATTTTTTTTAGATTGATGCACTGTACATATTGTTTTTTAAATCAGTTTTCTTGTGTAAGCGTATTTGTTTGACAGTTGTACATTCTCTCATCAATTTTCATTTTACATTATGAGCACCTCAATGAGAAAATCCATGTTCGCACATCTTAAAAGATTTCATCGTGTGAAATTTCACTTAAGAGGTCTGATTCAAAGCTGTAAATCACATCGACTTTGGGATCTGCAAGTACCAGAATTCGTGTCCTATGTTGAGGATCTAGAGGGACAACTCAGAAATATAGAGAGAGGCATATATGAATTTCAAATGGAGCTTGAGGTTAACTCAATAAGAGGACGAATGTAAGTTCATTTTCCTTTTATATTGTGTGTTTCTTTTTACTCGCTTTCATGTTTGATTTGATTTTGCAGATTAGATTTTGGTGTGTTTTGATTTATTTTCCCGTATAAATGGCGGATAACGGTACTCCGTGACTTTTTAAGTCGGTATCTTCAGTTTCCCACAATAACTGAAACCCCAAAATCAAACATGGAAGAAATACAACATAAACTCCATAAACATTTTCCTTCTCTCCCTCAGAATGCCCTCAAGAAAATTTACAAAGCTCGTTATGAACGATTGCGTTTGTTAATGATCAATGGCATTCCTTCTGACATTCGTTGGTTTATTGAAGTAAAGGTCCGATTAGCAGGTGAGTTTTCTGATCCATTTGTTTCTTACATGCCTGGTTTTGGTAAAAGTACGTTTGCTAAGAAAAGGAGAGCTAAGCGACTTGGCTCAAAATGTCATAACTGTGTAAGACTTGGTTGCAAACGACCGAATTGTAAATCTTTAGGAATGATTTCTGATACTCGTGAAGATAAAATTAAATTCGTTAAAGATGGCATGAGTAAAGAGTCGTTGGATGATATCTTACGATCTCTTGAGACGCATCGAAGCGGATTGGTGCAACGTGAGATTTACAATTTGTGGATACTATTCCAAAAACAAAGTGCACAATTAAGTCTTGGGAATCTGACTCAAAAAGACCTTGTTTGCCAGTTTATAAGAAAACTGGATGGGAAGCCGATCCTCGACCCATAGAGGGCGTTCAAGCCGTTACTGGACGTAAAACCAGAGGAAGATGTGAGCCACAATCACAACTACCAGTAAATATCCTTTCCCTTCACTGTTATTTTACTTTACTGTTATTTTATCATTTGCATTATTGCATTTAGCGGCGTGATTTTATATTTAATAAATATTTGTTGTCTTTTACTGTTTGCTTTTTCTAATCATTATTTTCTTTTTGAATTATTGAGCCACGAGCTGACAAATATGCCAACCCATTTACAGTTGTTTCTCATTATTTATGTCACCAAGGTCTTTAAATATGTGCTCGTTTTTCAAATACTCACAACTCGTTTTTGAAAAGTTAGTCCAATGGCAGCATCTTCGAGTAAACAATTCAAAAACATTTGTGTGCTTTCTGGGTATCACTATGGAAAGTACAAAGAGTTCGTTCAGGCAGCTGTAGATCTTGGTCGTGTCATAGCAGAGAGGAAACTGCATCTTGTATATGGAGGAGGTGAACGAGGGTTATCAAGACTTGTCTCAGAAGCTGTTTTTACTAGAGGAAGCCAAGTACTAGGCATTATTCCAAAAGCCATGAAACCGCTAGTGTGCATGTCTGGCCCACCAATTGGAGAAGAATTAGTGGTATCAAGTATGCAAGAGAGAATTTCGGAAATGATGAATCATGCTGATGCTTTTATTTTCTTGCCAGGAGATCTTGCAACTTTTGAGGCACTAATTACATTTGCATCTTGGGCCCACTTGAACATTCATCAAAAACCCATCGGTTTGTTAAATGTTAATAATTTTTATGACGGCTTGCTAACTTTTATTAACCATGCAATAAAGAATCATTTTGTTCCATATTCTGTAAAAAAACTCTTTATCTCTGCTTCTACTGCTAATGAGTTACTTGATCTTTTACAAGCTTATACACCTGAGCCAGATCCAAGGGCTTTTGTACTGAATTGGTCAACGGATGATGGTAGCGATAACAGTAGCAGTGATAAAAAGTGCGATTTGGATTTAACTCTCCGTCTGTAAATATTTTCTGTTTTAGTGTTCATGTGTTGTCTTCTAAACTCTTTCTTTTTCCTTTTAAAACATTGAGGACAATGTCTTTTTCAGGTTGGGGGGAGGGAATAGTTGATAATTGTGGAATGTCTTGGTCCTAGTGATGTGTTTACAAAAAAAAAAGAGCAATTTTTTTTTCTGTAAAGACTAACTTCGGACAAATTTGAGTCGAAGATGGCAAGATATAGAGAGTGTAGTACCTCTAGAAACGCATCTTCTTAGTATTAAGGGTGTTGTAAAAAAAAAAAAAACTGACTTTTTCTTCATCTTTGTTATCCTCTTTTAAGCTTCTACATCAAGTTCAGGTGAGACCTCTTATTCTTCTTCTTTTATTATTCTCTTGTATTATTATTATTGCATATTTGTAAAATTATAAAATTTTAAGATAATGTTTAGATTAGGTTGTGGGGTGGGGATAATTGATGTATTTTCTTTATGTGTGTTGTTTTTCTCTTGTGTGTTGTTTTTCTCTTTTCTCTTTTCTTTTCTTGGTTAAAAACAAAAACAAAAAAAAAATTTGTTTTGTGTAGGATGGCCGAGTAAAGAGTCAAAACTTTTGAGACGCATTCTAATAGTCTTGTTATATTATATTTTGATTTTAAAATTCATAGTAAATTGTTTTTGTTCCCTTTTCTTTGAATTACTCGAATTTGTGAACTCTCCACTTGGTTATTAAGTTATTTAATTGTTTACTCATTTAACAGGTATTATTGAATCATTCTTCACACACACATTATGACACATACTAGTGGGTTGTAAGTTAAAATTTCACAGCATTTAGTTCTTTTGATTTATTAGGAATAGTATCTAAGGTAGTAGAAAGTGTATATTGCAAAAAAAAAAATCAAAATCAAAATAAAAAAAAACAAAAAAAAAAGTTTTTATCTAGAAACTCGAGTAATTAAGTCCGCAGGGGTGCTTTAACACCTAGTGCCCTAAGGCCAACTGGTCTGGGAGTCACTGACCTAAAGCTCGCTACATGGGTAATAGATATATTGCTTGTTTATTAGAAACTCGAGTAATTAAGTCCGTAGGGGTGCTTCAACACCTAGTGCCCTAAGGCCAACTGGTCTGGGAGTCACTGACCTAAAGCTCGCTACACGGGTTAGAAATGTAATATTTTACAATTATGTGTGAATAATCTATTGCCTAAAAGATATAATTTCTAATAAATTTTGGAACGAAAATGTTGTTTTTCTTTTAATGAAACCCCATAAGTATTGTGTTAATTACTTGAGCACAAAAGAAGGTTTGATGATATTCTGGATAATGAGTGAACATCAATGTGGTAAAGAAATGTGGGAGAGTTCATTTATTTGGTAATTTAAAGGATAGATGAACAACTATTAACTTGCATGTGAATTTTATAAATCTTAATTTAATATAACGCTTTAATTGCTAGAGAACTAGCAATAAGCTGGTTGGGGGGTGTGATTAGTATTAAATATTGTTGAATTATCAAGCGATAATATGTTATTTTATGCTTATGTTATAATTTATATTTGTGTTTATGTAATATATTAGGAATTATTAATTATGTTTTAAATATATTTAATTTTGTGTATTTTTATGTGTTTATTAGGAAAAATATTAATTTCACGTACTTTGAGGCTCCAAATAGAAAAATGGAGGTGAAATTTGGATTCCGGAGGTCCGAAAACCTTAAGATCGATCAAGATCGGCTTAAAATTGGGCTTGTATAAAAAAAGTTGACTTTTCCAGTTGACCGAGTACTGATTGGATGATGAAATGAGCTTACAATAGATATGAGTGCATGGGATAGCTGGCAATTTTGACTAAATCTCAACCGTCCATGATTCAATGGCTATGATTGTGCCACGTGGCAATGGTTGGTGAAGCAAGTGGGAGGATCCGAATCTTTGTATTCGGGTCGACCCGATCCGCCCATTAACCCGCCAAATCTCAATTGTTCCTTGGGCACATCGGACGAGTCAAATGATGCCACGTGTGATGTTGACTTTTGAAGTTTGACCAGCCATTGGATCTTGATCTAAAGGTTGTGAGGAGCACATGCATGAAGTTTATGATGGACCGCAAAGCACTAGATTAGGAATTTATTTTCTATAAATATAGCCTCATTTTTAGGTTTTTAATCATCTCTCTACAACTCTCTTCTTCTCAAATTCTCTCCATCTCCTTGTAATCTTCATTTCCAGGTGTGTTTTTAATATTTTGTATAATTATTTTTATAAATAAAATTAGTTTTATTTCCAATTTTAGTTGTTTTTATTACTTTTAATTATAAGTAATTCAATTCTACTCCTTCTTTTTCTTTTAATTATGCTTAACTAAATAATATTAGTTAGGGGAAGGTGAAACTCTTAGGTAATAAATATGATTTAATCAAATTCTATTTTTAATTTTATAAATTAAATTATTTTCTATTTAATTTTATACATGTTTTATATTTTGAAAATTTGATTTATTGTACACAAACAAATGAATTTGGCACAATAAATTCTTAAGATCTTAATATAAGGCATGGTGAAATGGTATTTTGACTTATTGTAGACAAAATAAATTTTGGCACAATAAATACTTAATCCATCATAAAATTAAAGGGAAAATAATAATAATTTGTATAATTAATCTTTTGGGTATTAAATTTAAATAATTTGGCAAAAAGAATTTATTAAGTTTTATTTATTCCTACGAGTGGATCCATAACCCTAACTAGTTCAATTCCATAGTTTCACTTAAATTAAGTTATTTAAATTCAAGTTTTAATTTCAATTTTTAGATAAAATAAAATAAACAAATTAAATCTTTTCTCTGTGGATCGACCTCGGACTCTCCGAGTTATAATACAAATAGACACTCTTATACTTGGGAGTTTAATATTACTTTTAAGTTGTGTCATTTAGGGAATGATTGTATTTGAATAACATTTTAATATTTATTCAATGGCAAAGTTATCAATATTCATATATTAATATAATGAATACAGTCCAAGAAGTAAAATAGTTAAGGATCACATTCTCGAGTATGTCGAGAATATGAAACGTGTATTCTTTGTACTATACTTCTAAAATAGTTCCTAGTGGTGGATTTATGATTGGACATTATAAATTCCTATAAACACTAGTATGTGTTATGACTCCTTATGGTATGTGATACTAAGATGGATGGTGAGTTTCATATCATTGACATGAGATGTCAAGTCAAACACATAGGTACTTGTTAAAAGAACAAGTTTACCGAACTTGACCAAATATAGTAAGCCATATGGTTTTGAGTGTTAATGGCTTATTATACATTGTATCAGATACTATGTTTAGTAATGGTCTTTAGACCTGAGGCATAACAGATGTCTTATACATAGACATCTCTGATATGTGAATGCATAAAGATTGATTCCTAATCACGGAAGAGATCTAGCAATAGCTATCATGGTTGGCTATGTATGAAGACAAGTGTATGGCCAACATGGAATTCATCACTTTGTAATATACGAAAAGGATGTCCTTATGAGATAATATGAATTGGCATGAGAAATCCTTGGCCAAGGTGAAATATATTTGAAGGAGTTCAAATTATATTTTCGTGCCAAGTTCATTTATATTTATATTTATTTTGAGATAACGCGCAACTGCTTAACATAATAAACCATAAGCCGTGCTTTTCTCTGGACATGGATGATGAAGAGACCAAGACATAGAGATACAATGGAATAGGTTCTATAGATCCAACAATTCTTGTTATTTGGATGGTTGTGATATACTGCTAGGTGTCACTAAACGACTTGTAGAAACCTTAAGATCAATATTGGTAAAGCGTATTACCAATGCATCTTAAGGTCATTAGAAAGGTTCTAATTGATGACTAAAGAGTTTAGCATCATTTAATGAATAAAGAGTTATCATTAAAATAGTTCTACTACCTTATAACTAAGAACCTAAAAGGTCACACACAATATAGAAATGAAAAAGGAGTTACTAGAAAATGAGAAGTTAGATTTCCTAATTTTGAGGAAAATCAATATTTATATTATAATTCATTGAGAATGAATATAAATATAAATATATCTTAAATATGATTTAAGATAGAAATTTAGATGTTCCATAAATAGTTTAAGGAACAAAATAAATTTCATAAATCCTCAATTAAACATTATGGAATGTCGAGCACGTAAAATGACCATTTTAGACATGTTCGGATTCATATATGATTATGGACTTCTAGACCAATTTTGGGTTTAGAATTATGGGCTTTTATTGGATCCAATATGGATTAAGAGAAAGCATTAGAACATGTCACAAGAGAAGCCCACATTTAACCATTTGATGTGATCAAAATGGGGTTAAATAATTAATTCCGAAATTAATTAATATTAGCTATTTATTTATTTGATTAAATAGTTTATTGAAGTGATGAGATCAATTTCAATAAATAATGGCTAAGTGGGTGGGTCTAGCACATGATAATGTTTGGTGCCATTATTAGACATAATGGTGGCTTTATTTGGTGGAAGGAATCAACATGAGCTAGCATTCATGTTCCTTCATAATCTCTCTCATTTCTTAATGAAATTTCGAGATTCCAAATCCTCTGAACTCCTAGAACATTTCTAAGTGTGGACTGATTAGAGGCATCACAATTGGGGTGCTCAAAGGATCTCAGATCGTGGCAAAACAGAAGCTGTTCGTGCAGAGCTGTATTTCTGGACAGTGTTCGGAGCTTGCTGTTTTCAGTCGTTTTCTCCTACTTCACGACGTCTTTTTCGAAACTGCAAGTGAGGTAATTAAACTTCAATCTTGCCTCTTGATTTTCGTTTTTGAATAAAGTCGATCCGAGGTTTCTAGAGCTTCCGCCATCTGTTTTAATTTTACTGCGCAAAAGTTGCGTTATTAGGAACCTCATGGACAAATGTTGTCCTTCACCTTTATGGTTAGAAAGCGAGCAGAACAAGTTAGGGGAAAAGCTCGCATGGTGATAAACTATAAAGAATTAAATAAATATACCAAATTTGATGGTTATTTCCTTCCAAATAAAGAAGTGTTAATAAATATTGTTAAAAATAAATCTTATTATTCAAAATTCGATTGTAAATCAGGTTTTTGGCAGATAAAAATGGAAGAAAATAGTATCCCTTATATAGCCTTTAGTACCCCTCAAGACCATTATGAATGGTTAGTAATGCCTTTTGGATTAAAAAATGCTCCACAAATATTTTAGAGTAGAATGGATAAAATATTTAAGAATTATAAATATATTATAGTATATGTAGATGACATATTAATAGCTTCGGACACATTAGAAAATCATAGAAAACATTTAAAAGAATTTGTCAATATATGTATAAAAAAAGGAATAGTTTTATCAAAGAAAAAAGCAGTAATAGAGCATAAAAGAATAGAATTCTTAGGAATGATACTTGATAAAATTGGAATTAAACTCCAAAGTCACATAGGAAGAAAGATTACTGAATTTCCAGATAAGTTAGAAAATAAACAACAAATACAAAAGTTTTCAGGATGTTTAAATTATGCAGAAGGATTCATAAAAGATTTAGCAAAAAAGAGAAATATTCTTCAAAAGTTACTTAGAAAGAATAATACTAGAGGATGGAGTATAGAACACACTAAAACAGTAAAAAACCTAAAAGAAGAATGTAAAAATCTTCCTACACTAAGATTACCAGAAGAAAATGATAGCTTAGTCATTCAAACTGATGCTTCAGATCTGCATTGGGGAGCCATACTTAAAACAGACATAAATGAAATATGTAGATATACAAGTGGAACATTTAACCAAGCTCAAGTAAATTATCCAGTACATGAGAAAGAATTACTTGCAATATATAAAGGTATTAAAAAATTTTCCTTATTCTTATTACAAAAACAGTTTACAGTAGAAACAGATAATACACAAATAAGCTCACTTATTTACAGGACTTTGCCAAATGAGCCTCAATATAGGAGATTACATAGATGGCAAGCTTATTTATCATATTATAATTTTAAAATTGTACATATAAAAGGGACTAATAATTTCCTTGCAGATTTTTTGAGCAGGAACATAGAGTTTGGAGATGAATCCTGAACTGAATAAAACCATCGGTGCAATAAAAACCGAGATAGCCAGACTCAAAACAGAAGCATCTGACATAATAGATGGCATACACTATTTAAAAGAGGCCTCTGAGGCCCATGAGAAAGGAATACATTTATTAGAGTCATACATAGAAGACCTAACAAAAGGGCTTACAATAAACACCAGCCCAATAAACACTGATATCGGAAGCAGTAGTCGACCCATCAGAGAAAATAAACCAATCTCTGATCCTTCTCCTACCCAAATCATAACCATAGAAGTCGAACCACCAAAAACAGAATCTCCAAAAAAGTACATCCAAATAAACACTCCTCAAGTAGAACAGGAGGAATTGCCTCTAAACCCAAAAGAAGAAGAATATAAATAGTTCTCTACATGAATTTATTCCACGTGCTCTCACCAAAATACAATCTTTAGAGCACCAGGGAAAAATATGTATCCTAGAATGATTGCCACAAGAGGAGCAGACCCACTCCTCGTAGGAAAAATAGCAAAATATAGATTTCTTGATTTAATATATCCCAACATAGACCTCAGGGAAATTGCTAGTTTTGATGATTTACTTGTTAAAGAAATCTCAAGGTTTGCACAAAAAAGGCCCATATACCTCAAATTCTACACCATAAGTCCAGAATACCATCAGAATGTAGAATACCAAGCTTTTTATATGGTTTCGGTAGGTCATATTACAAAAAATTTCAAAGTTGAAGTTGGAACAGAATACACAAGTGTTCCACGAATAAACCAATCATGGATAAGAACCAGAAGAGCCAGAGGTATTAAGGCTATATGGAGCATAACAAAGGATCTATACAAGAGGAACTTCAGAACCATTATAAAATTTGAGAATTATATTTTAATCACATCAGAAGATAGTCATTCTCCATCAGCCATATTATTAGACCTAATCAATGAGATAAGCACGATAAAATTCCCTAGTAGTGGAGAAACTATGCAACTAGCCCGCCAGCTCATGGAAGATGAAGACAGGATAAGACAAGTTCGTGGCATACAAAAGTAAAAGCAGATGCTCGCGTGATAAACAACTTGTGGCAGACATATATGGCAGACAGCATAAAACAGATGCCCGACAAAGCATGGCGAATAAAGTAAAAGGAGATACCCAACAGCACATGATGGATAAAGCAAAAGAAAATAAAGTAGTCACAGGTGTTGAAATGTAATCATATAGTTTGAATGTATTAGCCCAATAATTCAGGGGCAATAATGTAACTTTATTAGTCAAGCCCAATAATACAAGGGCAATGATGTAATCTAGTTTGGATACAAATAGAAAGAGCAAAGAGGAAAAAACCTCAGAGCTTATCATTTCCATAATTTCGAGAGCAATTTCACATAATCTACAAAATTTGTTTACTCTCTCAATCTTGATCAACCATACTCAATACCTTCGATCAAAACTTTAACAAAATATAGATCAACCAATAATAAAAATTAAGAGCATGAAGAGCTAAACTTCTTTTTAGCTCTAAATCCCAAACAACATCATCAATAAAATCAGAGACAAAACCACAATAGAAAGGAAAGAGAAACCTAAATCGGGGATTCTAAGCAAGATGATATG
Organism: Citrus australasica; assembly: GCA_029618585.1. NCBI lineage: Eukaryota > Viridiplantae > Streptophyta > Magnoliopsida > Sapindales > Rutaceae > Citrus > Citrus australasica. The sequence goes on along the minus strand of JARCIV010000269.1, from coordinate 806,702 downwards.
AGTCCATACAGTAAAGCCATTCATGTCCGCTCATCCCGTGTAGGCAAGGAGGCCGTTGAGGGAATCAGGACGCTCAAGGCTGCAGGTCACTGGAAAAAGATCGTGAGGCAAAGAATCAAAAGATATTAGGTAATAATTCTTTAACCTTATCTGTTGGTGGAAGTTGTTGCTGATAATGATTGATGACGAAGTTTGTGGAGAAGGAGCTAGATTTTTGGAAGTGTTGAATTATGAATAATTATATTCTGTTAGGAAATTCAAAAGAGCATATGATAAATCCAATAACTAGAATAACATACAACGATCATATGATGATAATAGACTTTAATTTAGGATCATTTAGACAAAGTTCTTATTTATTTAGTAAAGAAGAATTAGTAAGCAGAGAAGAGTTACAAGCTGTTTATACACTTGAATTTCCCCAAGAAATAAAAAATAAAATAATAAAACACATAGAAATTGAGAATTTGAAACATAATATAATAATGCTAACTGTAGATCAAGACATTGATATAGCTATGGCATATATAGAACAAGAAAATAGGGAAGCTGGACCATCATACATATACGAGATAAATTCAGATAATGAAGAACTTGAAATATAAAATACATGAAAAGTATATCGGCTGGAAACCATTGGATGCGGCCTAAATAGTCAGCAGTTATAAGTTTGAAATGGGGCCAAAGGACGATTTTAATCGTCATTCCTAGGTAGAACAACGCCACGTACTTTTCTATATAATAATCATAACAATGATATTAGTTTTTATCCCTATCAATCAAGAACCTGAATTTGTAATAGAAACAGAAAAGAATTATTATGATTTTTATCAAATAGAAGTACCTAGTAAAGTACCTAATTTTATCATAAACTCAGAAGGAGAATTAGAATCAATCATAGCATTGTATATAAGAAATCCAAATGGATCGTATAGTAAATACACCAATTAATAATTGTAATCTTGGATCGTATAGTAAATACACCAATTAATAATTGTAATCTTTGATAATAATATTGCATTAAATTATGTATGCTGATTGGATTTATATGTCTTTTTATTATATAATTTAGTTTAAATTTGTTAAAATTTAGTTTAATATAACCCCCACAAAATGGTATCAGAGCCATAGGACCAAATGGACCCCATAGAGGCTATTGTAGACAGTCTTTATTCCTTAAGAGTATATAAAAAGGAAGAAATAAAAAATTTGATAAAATCAATAAAAGCTGAGAAAAATAAAATAAGAAACATAGATCTTGAATTAACTGAAGAACTATTGGAAAGATCTATAACTACTATAGGTGGTGAATATATAATAGAAAAGAAAATGAAGTTTATAGATGAATTTATTAAATTTTTAATATACTGGTATAAGAAAGAAGCATTATGAATCAGCACGCATTCAATACAATACATTCATTAGCAGAAAGTATAGACCGTATGAACCTTGGATGGGAAAACATAATAAATGTTTATATAAACTTAATAAATCAAAAAATAGATTTATTAGAACAAGAACGAATGGGATTAATAAATTTAGGACCGGAAATTTATTCCGAATTTATGGATTTATATGAATTTGATAATCATATAAGAATGTTTAGAGAAATAAAGAAAACTTTAGAGACATTTAAAAATAGATGTAGAAGAGATGGAAGGAGAAATAATCCAATCAATTAAAATTAATAAAACTAAAAAATAATACAAAATTTTGAAATAATTTGCAAAGAGGTCCTCATTGTACAAACCTTTGTACCCTCTTTTGTGAGAATATCATTGTTGCTTGAACTGTTGTTTTGTTACTTTGAATAACTGAGATGAAGACACGTGTAATGAAGGCTTATTCAGAAGTCTGTTAAGCCGTTAATCAGCGCGGGAAGCTGCTGTTCTTCATCACGGAAAACAGAGGAAGCTTGCTGGTGATTGAGAGTCCTTCTTGATCAAGCATCACCTATATATAGCTGGGTATTCTGGGGTTAATGTTTTACGTTCATGTGTGCTTAGCTTCTCTAATAAGCTTGTACTCTGTAAAAGACACTCATTCAATAAACTTGGATTAATCCTTTCACAGTGGACGTAGGCTTCCATAGCCGAACCACTATAGCTTTCTTGTGTTGTCTTTTCTGCTATTAAATTCTTTCATTAACTTGCTTTGATTGCTTGGGTTGTTAAAGTGTTCTTTAAACCGAGTTCTGTTCACATTAGTTTTAGATACAAGAACCCTTCTTGAGTGGATCTTGGGGAGCCATTTTCGGTCATTTACTGATATTTGGCACAACACTTTAACTATCTGAAATTTTCTTGACCGCAGGTGATGGGAATTTTTCATCACTTAAATAATAAGTCTCTCCATAGTTATCAATCAAGGCTTTTCCAAAGCTCTACTTCCCTGTTCCCTATTGCATAAAAAGCACAGAATGTCATTTTACAATTACGGTCAAGTTTGTTCAGGCCTTTGAACCGTGAAGATCTAAATAAAGTTCTCTATTGGGTTCAACCACTGAAATTAACCAATGTATCTCATTCTCACTTTTGGAAGCAGCAGCAAATGGATCTTAATCAAAATGCAAGTTGAACCTTAACATATGACAACAGTATTTAAGACTTGACTTTGATATGATATAACAATCACAAAGGAAGATGCGATTTACTAAATTACATAGAAGGGGAAAAAGCAAAGGCCTATATCCGGAAGATATAGTCCTTACCTTTTGCATATCAAATCCACAACTATCTGCAACTTAAACGTAATACCAAATCAGTGATCACATGCACACGAAAAGAAAAAAGAAGAAGAAGGAAAAAAAGAAAAAGAAAGAAAGAACATTGAAAAGGACAATATGTATTAAATTGGCATCAGTATATTTAAGACATTACCGAGAACCTCCTGAATCACATCCCTGTTCAGCTGGGACCCTTTGATACAACTTTGCCCGAGACTAATGAGAAATCAACACTTGAAACAGAGGAAGAAACCCAGCTGGTCAAGGAGCCCATCAAAGGTCCAGCTGGTATGCGCAGGGCACCAACATACCTCAAGGATTACATTACCTAAGGAATATTCGAGAAGGAACAAAAAGAGAGAGAAAGAGGACAACTGTGATTTTGGTTATTTTGTTGTGACTATTTGTTTTACCAATTATGTCTAGTTGGTTAGTTACGTTTGTATTGTTGTGAGACAAAAAAGGATATTTGTAAACGGCAACAGGTCAGAAAAGGGAAATGCAAAAAATTGACAAATATTTCTTCTCTTCTCTCTCCGTCTCTCCTGCTCTCTCTATTTCTTCGTTAATTTCAATTCTTTTGCTTCTTTTTGCTGGAGTCAGCACTTACTCAAAAAGTGTAAAGCTAAGATATAAACTCTGAGTTGCAGAGTTGTATCAATTGGTGCTTTCATTGCCATCTTCTCCGTAAAAAAAAAACAGAACAAAAGTCACCATGACTGAGCACACAAAGACGACTGATTCTGAGGTTCTTTCTGCCATGAAGGAGCTCCTTGAGAAGCAAACACTCTCTGTTCATCAGACCTTACAACAGTACATGTCCACTGTAGATTCTCGTTTTGAGGAATTCCAATCTCAAATCCGTGGTTCTGTCGGTGTTTTGAGTGGCCATTCACGACCATCAGAGCCTATGTCAGTGTTTACTGAGGGGACTGCTGGGGGAACAGACTTTTCACCACTTTTACGTTCCATGAAAATGGACATCCCTAAGTTTGACGGCTCTGATCCAACAGGATGGGAATTTTGCATCAACGAGTTTTTTGACCTCCATGGGACCCCAGATAATTTGCGTCTTCGCATTGCATCGTTTCACATGGAAGGGAGAGCCGCAGCTTGGTATCAATGGATGAAAGCTAACAATTTATTAACCACATGGCGAAGTTTTTTGGTTAGTCTTAAGAGTCGTTTTGGAGCTTCCATGTATGAAGACCATCAAGGAAACCTTTCAAAATTAACACAAACCTCTACAGTTGCTGATTTTCAGTCGGCTTTTGAAGACTTAATGAACAAAGTTACTGGTATATCTGAGCCTTTGTTAATTAGTTTTTTTATCACGGGTTTAAAGTCTGATATCCGCCGTGAGTTGTTGTTTACTCGACCGACTTCTCTCATGGAAGCCTTTGCTCTTGCTCGAGCTTATGAGGCTAGATCTGATGAAGTTAAAGCATCCAGTCGTACTTGGTCAAAATGGCCTCCTACTGCACCTCCAGCTTCCCCAAATGTCCCCCCTGTTTTATCGAATACTTCCACTTTTAAAAATACCCATACTCTGGCTGCCCCTGTTATTACTACACCAAAACCACCATCTCAACCTCCATTATTACCAACTCCCAATTTACCAATATGTCGCCTTACTCCAACTGAGTTACGGGATAAAAGAGAAAAGATGTTATGTTATAATTGTGATAAAAAATATAGTACAAACCATCGCTGCCGTAGTAAATTTTTGTTGTTGATGGGTACTGATGATGAAGAGCGTGACCCAGGGGAGGAAGGGAATGTCATTGAGCACACTGAGGAAGTGGTTACCGCAGACATTTCAAGTCTGAATGCATTGGCTGGTCAGTCCAATCCGCGGTCTTTGAGTGTATTGGGTGAAATTAATGGACATCAATTCCACGTTCTTATAGACAGCGGCAGTACTCACAACTTCATCAAACCGCAACTAGTTGAACGGCTTGGTCTGTCCATTCAATCCACCTCAACTTTTCGAGTTTATATCGGCAACGGGGATTTTTTGGTTTGTCGTTTTCACTGCCCAGAGGTGCCAATTCTTATTCAAGGCCATGAGTTTAGCTTGGATTTCTTTGTTTTACCAATTGAGGGACCGGAGGTAGTTTTGGGCATCCAGTGGCTTCAACGCCTTGGGCGTGTCTCCACAAATTATTCAGAGATGACTATGGAATTTTTTTGGGAGGGTAAGCAAGTTCTCTTCCGAGGTGACCCGATTCCACTCCCTCACTTGATCTCTTTCAATCAATTTCAAGCATTGTTACACAGTGAAGAAGTTGACACTTTATTCGAGCTCCATTCCCTCTCCAGTAACACATTCGAGCTCAATATTCCCACCTCTACACCCTCAACCTTTGAAACCGAATTACCCATTGCCTTGCCAGAATCTATTTATCTTCTCCTCCATCAATATCAGGCAGTTTTTGCTCCGCCGACTGGCCTCCCTCCCCAGCGAAATATAGACCACAAAATTTACCTCACTCCCAATTGCAAACCCGTCAATGTCAGACCCTACCGCTATCCTCAGTTTCAAAAAAATGAGATGGAGAAATTAGTTCATGAAATGCTTGAGCAAGGAATTATCAAACCAAGTCATAGCCCTTTCTCCTCACCAGTGTTGTTAGTAAGGAAGAAAGACGGCACATATCGCTTCTGTGTTGACTACCGTGCTTTGAATGCGGTAACAGTGAAGGACAAATTCCCAATCCCTACCATCGATGAATTATTTGATGAACTTGGTGGTGCAAAGGTATTCAGCAAACTGGATTTGAGAGCAGGGTATCATCAGATCAGAGTCCATAAACGTGACACTTACAAAACAGCATTTCGCACGCATGAAGGCACTATGAATTTCTTGTCATGCCCTTCGGATTGACCAACGCTCCATCCACATTCCAAGCGACAATGAACCAATTATTTGCTTCTTTTTTACGCAAATTTGTTATCGTATTTTTTGATGATATTTTGGTATACAGTTCTTCTTTGGCTGATCATGTGTGTCACTTGGAGCAGGTTTTACTGCGTTTACAATCACATCAATTCTCTGCCAAACTCTCTAAATGTTTGTTTTGTCAAGAGACCATTACTTACTTGGGACATATAGTCTCTGCTCATGGTGTTCAGGCTGACCCTCAAAAGATTACCGCCATGGTGGATTGGCCCGTGCCTAAAACAGTGAAGCAACTGAGGGGATTTTTGGGGCTTACGGGGTATTATCGCCGGTTTATACAAGGTTATGCAACTATTGCAGCTCCACTTACAGAATTGCTATGCAAGGATGCCTTCTGTTGGAACACGACAGCCACTGAAGCCTTTAATCAATTGAAAGATGCCATAGTAAAAGCTCCTGTGTTGCTCCTACCTAACTTTGAATTGGAATTTGTCATTGAAACAGATGCGTCAAATGTGGGAATTGGGGCCGTATTAATGCAAGTGGGTCACCCTATAGCTTATTTTAGTAAAAAATTGGGACCTCGGTTGCGGGCATCGTCGACATACATCAAAGAACTACATGCCATTGTGTCGGCTGTGCTAAAATGGAGACAGTATCTCCTCGGCAGGTTTTTCATCATCCGTACAGATCACAAAAGCATTAAAGAGTTATTTCAACAAGTAATCCAAACTCCTGATCAGCAGGCTTATGTCCAGAAGTTATTAGGATTCCATTTCAGAATTGACTATAAGGCTGGAAGTTTGAATCAAGCTGCAGATGCACTGTCACGAATACATGAAGATACACCTCTTGAATCCCAAATGGTTCCAGCACTCTGTTTAACAATGGTTAGTCAACCTTCTACTGAGTTATTACAAATCTTGCTAAAGGAAAATGCAACCTTAGATGACCTGTTACTTCTCCACAAGAAGTTGGCGACAGGAACACTTTCCCCTGATTTTTCTGTTCACAATGGGTTCTTATTATTCCGCCACCGCTACTATCTCAGTCCACATTCATCGTTGAAACCAATATTGCTAAAAAAATTCCATGACACTCCAATGGCAGGTCACACAGGCATTAAAAGAACTTTGATTCGCCTGTCTTCTAATTTTTATTGGCCCAAAATGCGAGCTGATGTGGAAAAGTATATTGCAGCTTGTCTCACCTGTCAACAAATCAAATATTCCACCCAAGCCCCTGCAGGATTACTCCAGCCGCTTCCTATCCCTTCACTTGTTTGGGATGAATTAACTATGGATTTTATTACGGGGCTACCCAATTCTAAAGGATTTGAAGTTATTTTGGTTGTGGTTGATCGTTTGACAAAATTAGCACATTTCGGAGCATTACCTTCTCAGATCACTGCCCACAAGACAGCCATGTTATTCACTGACTTGGTAGTCAAATTACATGGTTTTCCCAGTACAATCATTTCAGATCAAGATCCAGTATTCATGAGCCATTTTTGGCAAAAATTATTTGCATTGAGTGGCACTACCTTACGCCACAGCACCGCTTATCACCCACAGACTGACGGCCAATCCGAGGTGGTAAACCGTGGCCTAGAGCAATATCTCCGAGCCTTCACTCAAGACAAACCTCATTCTTGGGAAACTATTTTGGGATGGGCTGAATTTTGTTACAACACCAGTTATCATAGTAGCTTGCGAATGACACCTTTCCAAGCTCTTTATGGACGCTTGCTATTTATAAAGGAGAAAATCGTTATTTTACATATCAAGTATTACTAACAACCCTTACTTTTATGTGTTTAAGTTTATTGTACTTTAATTATGTGTATTTTATTTTAATTGAGTATTTTATGTATTTTAGGGACATCATAGTCATTTCACAATAAACGAGAGATCAAATGGCAAAACGGACATCATTTTTGAACTCAGGACGGTCGAAAACCTTAGGAGGAGTATAAAAGTAAAAATGACACTATTCACATATACGGTACTATTCACATGTACGGATACTGTTCACGGAGATACGACACTGTTCAAATAGTGGCTGTTGACCGTACTGTACAAATAGTGGCTGTTGACCGTACTGTGCAAATAGTGGCTGTTGACCGTACTGTGCAAATAGTGGCTGATGACGTGGCGAAATCCTGAGCGTCCAAACTGTTTTTAATCCGATGGCCATGATTTACTCGATGTAACTATAAAAAGGGGGCCTCCCCCCCTAATTTGGTACCTCTGAATCCATTTTTGGGATTCATTTTCTGTAATTCTCTCTCTATCTTGTATTTTCTACGTATTTTAATAAATTCCCATTTTGCCCCTAGTTCAACTATGAGTGGCTAATTTTCTTTCAAGCTTGGGTTGAAGGTGAAGTCTCAACATGTGTCATGGGCTTAATTTGGTAAATTTACTTTCTCTTCCCCTCTAGTTTTTGTGGATGTTTTGACTTCTCGTCGACAAATAATACTAATCTTGTCTAGTACTGCCCTGGTTTCACCGGCACCCTAGTATAAGATTATTATTATTTGGCACGATAAGCCCTTAGCACCATATTTATTAGAGCGTGGTTCATGAGGTGTGGATTCCCCTCTCATGATTTAATTAGTATTAATATGGAATATTTAGCCCATGATGCATGTTGATACGGATCCAGATACCCAGGTACGTCATTTCAATAGATTTATCTTTAATTTGTTCTTGCAATTTAAATTCCAATTTTAGAATTTATTCTCGCATTTCAATTCCAAGTTTAGGATATTCCAAATCATTTTTATCAATCCAACCACCCATTTACAGAATTAATTCCATAAATAATTAAAATCCACCTCCTCGTGGGATCGACACTCGCACCATTAAGCTATACTACAACAGATTCGTGCGCTTGCGAGTTCATTAAAATTTGCACAACACTTGCCTCCTACAATTCCTGGCTATTCCAAGGGCTCTACTTCAATCCAAGCATTAGAAGACCTGCTGGTCGAGCGAGATGAATTATTGCGCGGGTTGCGAGCAAATTTATGTCAAGCTCAGCACCGAATGACACAAAAAGCTAACAAGCATCGCAGAGAATTGCAACTACAGGTGGGGGACAAAGTGCTGGTACGCTTACAACCTTACAGGCAATCATCTGCTGCCAACCGCGCTTCGCACAAGCTGGCAAAGCGCTACTATGGGCCATTTCGGGTATTGGAGAGGATTGGTTCTGTTGCTTATAAATTAGAATTGCCTGCTGGCAGCAAAATTCATCCTGTTTTCCACATATCCTTACTCAAGCCTTATGTTGGGGATTCTCATGTTGACATTCATTCCCTGCCACCTGCGAGTGTGAACAACAAGCCACTTTCTTCTCCTCTAGCTATTTGTGCTGAACGCTCGGTGCTTAAACAAGGGCAGGAGCTTCGTCAAGTTTTGGTGCAATGGTCTGGTTGTGCCCCTGAAAATTCTACTTGGGAGGATTATGATGATTTTTGCAAGACATATCCCGAGCTTCACCTTGAGGACAAGGTAAATTCTCAAGGGATGGGGAATGATACAACTTTGCCCGAGACTAATGAGAAATCAACACTTGAAACAGAGGAAGAAACCCAGCTGGTCAAGGAGCCCATCAAAGGTCCAGCTCGTATGCGCAGGGCACCAACATACCTCAAGGATTACATTACCTAAGGAATATTCGAGAAGGAACAAAAAGAGAGAGAAAGAGGACAGCTGTGATTTTGGTTATTTTGTTGTGACTATTTGTTTTACCAATTATGTCTAGTTGGTTAGTTACGTTTGTATTGTTGTGAGACAAAAAAGGATATTTGTAAACGGCAACAGGTCAGAAAAGGGAAATGCAAAAAATTGACAAATATTTCTTCTTCTCTCTCTCCGTCTCTCCTGCTCTCTCTGTTTCTTCGTTAATTTCAATTCTTTTGCTTCTTTTTGCTGGAGTCAGCACTTACTCGAAAAGTGTAAAGCTAAGATATAAACTCTAAGTTGCAGAGTTGTATCACCCTTCTCCTAACAATTTAAATAGAATCTCTTCTGTATCCTTCTGCAAATGGTCATTCTTTGATTGTTTTGGTTTAGTTTCTTCTCTGAACAGTGCAGGCATGGAAAAACTCCTTTAGATCCAACTTCAATGGCTTTGATGCCAGAAAAGTGCCATTAGCTGGTTGCGCAGGTTTAATATATTCTTTACCAAGAAAACTTGAAACGGTAACTCCTGATTTTGAAGACGTTTTACCCCTTACCTCACCAGCAGAAAAATGGATAGAAGCGGTTTAGGTGTTTGCCTGTCTGTGACAAAGAAATTCACCAGCCAAATCGGGATTTTCGATAAGCGAAACAATTTATTGCAGAGTAAACACAGACCAAATGTGTCAAGCAAAACCTTTAGTGCCTTTTCCTCAATGTCATAATTTAATCCATTAGACCCAGATACATCCTTTCCAAATAAACTTCACAGATTAACACAAAAAAAAAATCAGCACATGCTTCTGGATTTGAATTTGACATAAATAATTGGGGAAAAGAGAAAATTAAAGTGTGGATCACAAATTGAATCACTGTAACACATAATCTACCCAGTTAATGCCAATAAAACTGAAGCCAATAACTTATAGCACAGAAACTCCTTCACAATGCTTTTGTTCTAACACAAATTTTCTGTACAATCACCCAGCATTCATGGTGTGTAGCTGTAAAGTTGGGGAATAAAAGACAAAATCGGAGAAGATATGCTAAACTCACAAAAGATTGTCTATCAGGTACATATCCGAATTGCAGCCTAGGAAAAAAAAGAATCCCAAAAAGGAACTTCATCAGTTGAACCGGGCTACTTTTTAAAACCACAAGCTTATGAATAAAGGTCCCAATTTCACTAGCATTTTGACAGTTTCTTGAATTCACAAAACTTAAAATCCCCAGCTACAATCACATAGTTATCTACAGTATGATCAATATCAAATGAAACACAATTATACATAATAAATATAAAATAAAAAAAGAAGGAAAGAAATGAATGAAACACAATTGTACTAAATTTCAAATAAAAAATAATAGTAAATAAATAAATCGACTTCCGTCAAGCCAAAAATTGATTACTTGTTCTATTGATCATAACAGCATTCCAGATAAGATATTACCCAAAAACGACACACAAAATGCAGCATGCAAAAGAAGTGATTCTATCAAAAAAGAGATCATAAGAAATATTGAGAGAGAATCTGCGAAGTTCACAAGAGAGGTTTCGGTGAGGTTTTAGGGGAATGAAGGGGCCTAGTTCTTCTCTACTCATTTCTTCCACCCACTATTGATTTGAAGAATGCATGCATTTTGTTTATATAGAAAAAAGAAAAAAAGAGCCTATTTTAAAATGGATTTATTTTATTATTATTATTTTAACATAAAGTGTATGGGAGAAGCTTAATGCTTATACAGGTATTCCACATCGCTCGAGTATAGAAGAAGTCTAAACTTATAAAGGGTAATCCACAGTTTATAAACATATTCTACATTGATGCTTATAAAGGGTTATCCACGCTAATTGGATTCGGCATGCCGAAAGGGTTATTTTTACATATCTCCCCTGAGGTTTCACGTAATAACAGTTTAATAGAAAGTATCTATGTATTTTTACATCCCTCACCTACAGTTTCACAAAGTTATGTATAACATCAGTATACAAGGCTAAAATCATAAAATCTCATTTAAAATTAAAAAAAATTCGAAAATTTTTTAAGGTTCTTATTATTTATTTAGGGAAAACTATTACAGTAAATCCCTAACAGCCACATCCTCTCTCATGTGGTCACCCCTCCCGGTGATTCCTTCATGCCGCACCATGTCTCACCGTTGCAGCCCACGATTTTGCTCCCCTAATTCCCAATTTCACAAAACAAAATAAGCCCTAAGAGCCACATCCTTTCTCATCCAGTCATTCCTCCCGAACATTCGCCCACGTAACTTCTCCCAGGGAATTTGACCGGACCCGAGACATGAATCTGAACTGGGGACCCGCTGCCAATTCGTCTGGCGGGTGATTGGTTGACGACCCGATCTCTTCTGAAGCCGTTTCTCAGCAGCGGCTTTGCCGAAGATCTAGTAATCACTCTCGGTTGTTGCCTCACTTCTTGCTCGCCCTCTTCAATGTCTCTCATGTCAGTGACATTAGTCATCGTTGAGAGGCTCTGGCTAACGCTGACGCTGCAAATCTCGGACACTTGAGACATGATTTCTTCCTCATTGTTGTTGCTCAAGTTCTGCTTATCTTGAGCATTCTTGGCAAAGGCTTCAACTTTGCGAGGGCTATCACTAATCTTGGCCCCTTTCTCTTGTTCTCGTTCTTGTTGTTGCTGCAACTCTTGTTTCATATGAGCAGTGAAAACTGGGTATGGGTTTGGCTTTGGTTTTGGTTTACGGGTTTCAAAGAGAACTTCTTTGACAGTTCCAATGTTTGGTGATGCTGAGTATTTGTTGAGTTGTTTGCAGTTCCCCCACTTCCAAGTTTAAATATGAAGTAGTAAGTGGTCAATTAATTTTGTTTCCTTCACTGCTCACCGGTTTCTTGTGATTTGCCACCCAATCAAGGAATATTTAAACAAAATTATTTATTTTCATTAATTAATTAAAAAGAAAGTTACAAGACAATGAAACATTTTTCTGTAACCCTCTCGTGGCCCATGTGCTTCCGCTGTTGGTGTTCCAGCTCCTATAATGGATGTATTAATCTTTGTTGAAGTTATGAAAGTATTACTTTCCCTTTTTAAAAAAAAAATGCATGCTAGCCCACGCTCACTCGTATCATTACACTACCAAATTTTGCTGGGAAATTGTACCTGTCGGCTTTGAAAGGGTATTTTCGTCATTCTATTGGTCCATTAACGGTCAACTAACGGATATACTAACTGCAGGAGAGGGATATGAAAATACAGAGATATTTTCTATTAAACTGTTATTACGTGAAACCTCAGGGGAGGTATGTAAAAATAACCCCATGCCGAAATCATCCACTAGTGTGCATGCACAATGTGCCCTCCTATCGATGTCTTGGCCGAATATCATTTTTCTACACTAAAACATTACATTACGACAACTGACAACCAAGCTATCTAAAAATAGAAAAAGCAACAAATGAAAAAAAAAAGTAGCGAAATTGGATGCTTTGAATGACATAATTAGTCCTTCTTCGAGAGCTTCAAAACAACATGTCATCTGGCTAATTCTTACTCTTTGACATCGGCATATCCTACGTGATCAGAAGGGCAATTAATGCGAGAAGATAATTAAAAAGCTAATAATTGATGCGAGAATGTCACCGTATAACAACATATATATAGAAAAATTTAAGCATAAAGGAAAACAAAAGTTATATATAAACATGTAATAAATGGAAAGCACTTACCACAAGTTGTATTCGAATTTGTCCACCGCAAAATATAAATCCATGTTGATGCCTGTCAAATGGAACCGAAACAAGGAAGAAAAGCATTAACGGTCGCTTCATCCTCCCTTTGCAGCTCATTCCACAAGTGTTCCTCTCCCCTAATGACAATTTTAGATTCCTTTGCATTGTTAAAACCGAGTGAAAGCTTCTTGAGAATTGGGCATTCAGATACAATAATTTCCCTGACATGTGGAAAGGGTGACTCATTCCAATAGACGCTTTTTAATTTTGGTAGAACTCGCAGGCGAAGATATTGGAGTTTTGAAAAAAGGGTTTAGATCTACCATCATCTCTGGCACTTCACCCAATTTCCTTGCACTGATTATTACTTCCATCCGCATACATTTTTCTATTTGAATAACTGTAAGATTTGGAGCAAATACAAGCCATGTCACGTCCCTCAATTTATGACAAGCCTTTATATTAACTCGGGGAAAGCTGTTCAAACGATAACATTCTTGAGCTTTTCCAAGTTCAACACAGCAGAACTTAAACTCTTCCACAATTCGAAAAACTAGTTTTTCGAGATGCTTTAACTCTGCCAAGGCAAAAGACTTTGAATCATCAGAGTCTATAAGCTCCAAACATTTTGCATAGCTTTGAAACTTTTGAGAGCTCATGAGTTTTTGGACAGCAGAAAAACCTTGTAAGGTGATGCTTAATACATTTAAACGTTTTAAACTAAGCAACTCCCCAACCAACAATTCACTACCACCAAATAGAACTCTATTTTCTGATCTTTCAACAAGATAACCACAACTCAATATTCGCAGAACATGTAGCATTGAAAAGTAACAAATCAGTTGTTTTTGAATTGTAGAGAGATAATTTGTGTACAGTTCAAACACTTAAGATTTACCGAGGCTTTTAGCTCTTCTAGCAGCTCAGTGATGGGAGTATCTGAAAGATTAAGGTATTGTAGTGAAATCAATTTCAAAATTCCTGATGGCAATCTTCTCAGGTAACGGTTCTTATCGTGTGTTTGTGTGGTGTCGTCTTCTTATCGCGTCAAAATTGAACTAAGTCGAATCCGGCTTATTTCATAATTATGTCAAGAATCTCAAACCATACACGAATCCATTTATTATTTTCACCTATTTAATAAAATTTTAAAATTTTCTTCATAAAAACAAAAGTTAACGTGTTTTTATTACTTTTTTTGTTTTGAAATTATGTAGTATTACCTACACAACATCCAGTCAAATTTGTTTGAAATATAAATAAATAGTTTTTAAACATGACATGTAACGCATATCTAATTGACTAATATATAATTTAATATTAATTGATTAATTAATTAATCGCTCATAAAACAACTTATCATATTAGCATGCTTATGATAAACCTTTACAATTCTTATTCCAATTGTTTAATTTAAACAATTCATCAAAATTAAAAAATGATTTAGTAAAATTCATTTCTGCATAACATGCTTGAGAAAAAGAAATTGAGTTCAGAATTGAAAACCAAAGAATATATAGATTTTGAATTCACATCCAACTCAAACGGAACAACGATATTCATCCAAAATCATGAACCAAATCTCAAAACAACATGTTCAACTTTGTTTGAAAATTTTACCAAAGCTTCATAATTATTAAGATGAATGGCAAATACTGCATCGCTTTGTAAACAGTAGCGACCGCCTTCTCAGTTGCTTCCAGCTATTGATTAGAGATCCTTGAGCAGCATCCAAGTGTTCACTCTTTTGGTGGACAGTTATGAATACCCCAAATAAAAATCCTTGAACAAAGGATTTGGTTATAGTTAGAACAGAAGATATTAAAAAGAGTATATAATAGACCATAGAAAATCAAAGCCCCAAAAAATTGATTTTCATTTGATTTTCTGTAGAGAGGGCTAGTATACTTAACATTTTGTATTCATTCTAGAAGTGTGTACTTCAGTCTAATTATATCCTTTTACGGCAACTAAACAAATTTATGTGAGCATTAATTGAATTCAACTATTCAAGCATCAACTTGAAAAAACAGAGCAAAATTTGACAACAAGAAGTAAAAAGCCAGAGCATCAATTCGACCCAAAAAAAAGAAAAAAGAAAAAGGAAATGGCAGTGCCATGAAAATTTTCTAAAGCATTGACTCCACATAATTCAACATTTAATGGTGATTTGCAGGAGACAAAAAACGAATCTGAAATAAAAACCTAGTCTGTTGCACGAAGCAAACGACGAGAATATATGTAAGAGTTTCAGAAAAAAAGTACTCACTAGAAATCAAATTTTGCAACCACCGCTCAGGAATTTATATTTCATGAGATTGGAAACAGGAACGAAAAGCAATTTGAGTGGCTTCATCCTCCCATTGAAGACGGTTCCACCAGAGTGTGTATCCACGAATAACGAATTTACGCTCTGCTGCACTGTTGGAATCGAGTGGAAGCTTTTTAAGCTGATTACACCCATGTACCGTCATTTCCTTGAGATGAGTGAAAGGCAATGGCTTCCAGTAGATGCTTTTCAACTCTGGCAAATCAGTTAAATAAAGCGTTTGGAGATTTCCAAAAGGGCTTATATGTCCCATCACCTCAGGAGTCTCATCAAATTTTCCAACGCTGATTATTTCTTCCATAGCATTGCAACCGTATAGCGAAAGAGACTTGAGGCTTGGAGCAAAAACGAGGAATGTCAAATCTTTCAATTTATGGCACCGCTCCATAGTAACACGGTGAAGGCTGCGGAAAACAAAAGGTTCCGACCTTTTTGGCGCAATCTCTGTATAATCAACCTTCAATTCTTCCAACTCCACTGCCGAACGAATGCATAGTTCATTGAGATGCTTTAGATCTGCGAAGGCCGTAGCATGAATCGACTTTGTATCTCCCAGCTTATTGAGGAAAAGAGATCGAATACAACTTTTTAACTTATTTGAGCTCAAAAAAAATTGGAGAGCATCATAACTTCGCAAGGTCAACTCCAATACCTCTAAATATTTCAAACCGAGCAATTCATGTACTAAAACTTCACCCCCACCAATTAAAACGCTGTCTTCTGATGGTTCTCTAGAATTTTCAAAGCCAATAGCAAACATTCTCAACACACGTAACAATGAAGAATTTGATATTAGCTGCCGTGGAATTTTATTTAACATATGTGTCCACCTCAAATTCAAACATTTCAGATTTACCACCAACTTTAACTCTTCTGGTAACTCTCTTATGCCGGTATGTGAAATATCAAGAAGTTGTAGTGAACCCAACTTTGACATGCCCACAGTTTGACATCTTCAAAACTTTGAGAGAAGGCATACATTGGAAGAAGCCATCGGTGATCATCTCCAATTTATAATTGAAGTCAAGAAATAAAGTGAGGAGATGAGGGCATGTGGGAACCTCTGACAGAATTTCAATTTGGTTTTGCATCAATGACAATCTTCTCACATTTTCCCATCCTTCAACATCTGATACCGCTCCTACTCCAGCACCTGCACAAACCAAAAATTTTCTCTTCTCCTTCTCAATTTTACTGGTTATCCATAGAGCCATATCACGAATAACGTCATGCATTTTTACTTTATCATCTTCTAACTCTTCTAATAAACATGCATGAACAAGAGTGCCCACAATGTAGTATCCTTGGTTTTCTGCACTAAACCCGTCAGATTCCTCTAAGAATCCCTCACCAATCCAACAATCAATCAAGTCCCATTTAAGAATTCCATAATCTTCAGGATATAAACAACAATATAAGAAACAAGATCTAATCTTCTCATTCTGCAAACTATCATAGCTAAACTTTAAAAGAGAATACACCTCTTTTCCCAAACCTGCAAACTCAGAAGCTGATCTTCTTAGCACTTCAACTGCGTGTCTCCACTCCTCGGCTGTCCTTTTGCAGGCCATAGCTCGACCAATAGTAATAAGTGCGAGTGGCAAACCACCACACTCTTTGACCACAATTTGGGCTAGCTCATCGATATCATAATGACTCTGAAGAGTTTCTTCCCCAACTTTTTCTCGAAACAGTTCCCAAGCATCCTTCTCTGACAAGCATGCTACTTGGAACTTCCTGTCAGCTTCCATGCTACCACAAACATCGATGAAACGGGTTGTGAATACGACTTTTGAGGTAGTATTTTGTGGTCCGGGAAGTGGAACGCCCACGTTTGTTAAATCAACACGCTCCCATATATCATCTAACAACAATACAAATCTCTTCTCTCTTAAACTCCGGAAGATGTCGACAGCTTTCTCCGCTACACTTTTACTCTTCCATGAATCACCAACCAAACCTATCTTTTTCCGAATATCTTCTTGAATTTTTTCGAGTCGCAGGTCTTTTGAAACTACAACCCAAATCACACAATCAAAGTTGGTTGGACTCTCGAGAAATTTATTGTTGATATGGGTCAATAGTGTAGTTTTACCAACACCGCCCATACCATATAGGCCAATGATTCCCACGGATTCTTCTACAAGACATCTCCAAACTTGTTCAAGTTGTGATTGCAAGCCTACGATTGTTGGCTCAGTGGGTCTTTCATCTGCCACAGTTTCTGGAGCTCTCTCAGGCACCACCTCAGTAGCCACCGCCGCAAAAACTCCTTCGTTGATTAAAGTCTGCACATCCCGTAGCTTTTTAGCCACTTGTTTCCCGAACTTGTAGCTTGACGCGCAGTTCTTGGAACAGTAGCCTCCAACACATAATTTGTCAATTTCTTGAGAGCCGTGTCTTTTCAATTCATCAGCTTCAGTTTCAACAGCTTCCACCCTTGAAAGCCACACTTGCACTTGGTCCAGCGTTCTCAGTTGTTGCCGTTCAGCATTGACAACCATCATCATCACATCGTTCTTTGCTGCGATTAGTTTTCCCAATTCAGTCTCCAAGGCAACAAGGTTATCTTGGAGCTTACTTGTGTTTGCTACTTTTCCAAGAAAGCAATCCAAGCAACGATTGAAAAAAGCACCATCGCATGTGATTTGAAATATGCTACCCATATTTTGGAATTTTGATAAGCGAAGAAACCAAGAAAATTGATTGAGTCTGATTAACTGAAGCTGCTGTGGTCTATGGAAGAGAAAAGTAATGATCTCTGTCCGTTATACCGGAGAAATTTTGGAAAGATTTACACACGTCTTATTGGGTACCCACTGACGTTGCCTTCAAAAGAAAGGCATCGCACTTGTACAAACGTGATCCTAATGTTTGAAGAAATAACAATCCTTTACCCCTTTTTTCTTTTTTGTGGGGACAATTTTATTTGATTTACTATTTAAATTGGGTGTGTCTATACACTACAACTCTACATAATTATAATATTAGGACGAAACTAATTTATTATTATGAAGTAGTTAAAACCTAATAAGCATGTAGTTACAAAAATTATCGTTATAACTTAGTTACTTTTATTGCAAGGATATAGAGATGAAGTACGCATCGTATTAATAATTATTGTTATAACTTAATTACTTTTATTGCAAGAATATAGAGATGAAGTATGCGTCGTATTAATAATTTATTAATAGAGCATGTAAATCTAATATATCAAAAAACTAATACATATATCAATGTATTATTATTATAAATATGCAAAGTAATCTTAAAAATCTCTAAATATTTGTGTTCTCTTTAATAACTTTCTCTCATTGTCTAAGTAGTATGTGGAGACAAGTTCATTTAATCTAATGCAACATATATATTTATAATATGCATATAATTATTACTATATAGAGACAAGTTCCTTAGGATGAGATCCATAATAAATATAATTTATTACAATGAGGATTTTATTCTTATTTATAACTCTGCCTAAATTGCGAAAAAAAAATTTTATTACTAAATGGAGATTATTCCTATCATTATGGAGAGGTTTTAATGTAATTGCTTCAAGATTTGAATGTGTCAGTTTTTCTTTTTTCTTTTTTGCCTTAAAAGATTTAAATAGTCAGGAGAGCTACATCCAAGGAATGTTTTCTTTTCTTTTTCTTTTTTTCCTAACAAATGTTCTAAACTAATTGTAGTAAAATATGTCAATGGTAATATTTTGTGTAAGAATGTATCAATATGAGCCAATTATAAAAAGGAATAAAAACTCCCCAGTGTAGTAAGTTATAAATTTTTCTAGGTCCTACCTTAAAAGACTTGTCTCCATATACTAACAATTTTCTATACGTTGCAAAATATATATATATGTGTGTGTGTTTATTTACATTAAAGGTTTAAGATGAAATAAAATATTTTCTAAAATTATTTGTGACAATAATTTATTCTTAATTTAGAGTTCTTGCCCAATCATTGTAAAATATTTGTAGAATTTAACTGAGAGAAAAAATTAAGGATAATGTAAAGTGTAGGCTTGACTTTCCATATTGATAACACTACATAAATATACATTAATTAGTTTTTTAAAACTATGTATATCTATATCATTAATATATATACATTAGATTTGACACGCTTCATTATTTAATTATCAATTTACTGCATACTTAACCTTTATATCACTTGACACTAACCATATTAAAACAATAATTTTGTAACTAAACCTATATTACCTCAACATAGTAATAAAATTAATTTTGTTATAATGCTATGATTGTAGAGAGGTTTTACTGTAATTGGAGATATGTTCGTCAATTTTTACCAACATTCTAAATTACTTAATTTCTCCAATTTCATATTCAACTTTGCAAAAAGTAATTCGTAACTTAAATTGCGTGTAATGAGAATTTTTTATTATTAATTCACACAGAAACTCGAATTAAAGATCCGAGTTCTAAGAAAATTACTGCTGACCACTGGAACTGATCCATTAAAAAGGTAACGACTTCGATGAACAGAGACTGCCCCGGACGATAACAATAACTCTGAATAATGATTGTAATTACCAACAACTATTCTAAAAGATAATAAAAGAAGAATTTAAAAAAGAGTAGACGACAGGATATTCGATTCTTGACTACTTTATACTTTGCCTTTAATAAAAGGAGCACTGATATTCTTACCGTATTAAGCACCACAATAAGTATCATACAGTATATTTTGTATGTAATATAAAAAATTATTATTCAAATATTATACGGTATGGTGCTTATTGTGGTGCTTAACGTGGTAAGAATCTCATTTTCCTTAATAAAAGAGCCTACGTTACTTTTGCTTTTGTGGAATATGGTCTTGCTTTTTCTTGACAACTTTCAACCCCACTAGCGTTAAAAGTGAAACAATTAATGTTTCAAGGCCAAGGCCTAATCATGATAATTGGTAAAAGACTAAAATACCAACAGAAATTTCTTCTCTGTACATTTTTAACTGAGATTTTATTTAAATAAACAACGTTAAATCAAGCTTTCTCACCACCGTTCGTATATATAAAAGGGAAAAAACAGTTACACCCCGAATATTTGAAAAAATAGATGTAAACTCCAAATTTTCAATAAAAATACAAAAAATTTGTTTTTATCATAATATCTTTTGAATATAACTTTGAAATTTTATAATAAATAGAAAATAATATAAATAGTTTAGTCTATCTAATAGTTAGTAATATTAAAATAATTTAAAAAATATGATTATTAATTTATTATAAATAAATCTTTGGGTTAAATAGAATTTTTAATTAATAAAATGCATCTCATGCATTAACAATATTAAAGTTATTTTATATAATATTCAAAATACTTTAAAATTCTTATATCTATTTTAATAGTATGTTTTGTATTTATTATAAAATTTACTTTAATATAATAAAATATATCTGATAGATTATAAAATGTTAAAATACATTTTAAATATTGAGATTATTTTAAAATATATATTATTTTATTTATTTTAGGATTATATGTTTTTATTTATTATAAAATATTAGAGTCAAATTTTAAAATTATCTAGGAAAAATGATATTATGATTAAAAAAGAATTTTGAACATTTCGGGATGCAACTTTTACTTTTCTCTATATAAAATATTACTATACCACTAAAATCAGCTCAATTTTTTCTTACTAAATTCAATTTCCATAAAGATTTCGTTAATCATTAATATTCTTTATCTTTTTTTTAATCCTTTTAATAATGATCACCTATGTTCCCAGCTATAAAACAAACCGATTTTAAAGCTATAAAGCATATATGGCTCTTTCTTTGTGTGCAATAATTCTAATAAGATAGAGGTGAAAATCATTTGACTTTCGAAATTTCTAATAAATACAAATATAACATAAATAATTGTGGACTAATGTATAAAAATGTTTTAAATATTTACATCAAAATGTGAATAATTTATTTTTATTTATTTTAAAGATTTTTAAAAATCATTGGGTTAAGTAATTTTATAATTTACAAAATATATCCCACGTATTAATTATACTAAAATTATTTTACATTTAAATCTTTATAAATTTATTTTAATATTATGTTGCTATTTATCAGAAAATTCCTATTAATTTAATAAAATATGTCTAATAGATCGTAAAACATTAAAAAAAAATTTATTGAAATTTTTTTTATTGAAATTATGTAAAATGTATATATTATCACATTTAGCTTCATACTATATTTTTATTTGTTATAAACTATTTGATCTTTTTATTAATAAAGCTAAAAAATAACATTAGTCAAAAGATATCTCAGCATCTCTTATTGAAACTTTAGGATGCAATTGTCCTTTTCCTTGGGATTTAAATTTTATTGGATCCTAATCCATGTCATGTGCTTACTCTTGATTAATTTGTACTACTTTTGACACGTGGCTAGACAAGATTTGTTGCTGCAAATCCTGCACCGACACTAACTTATAATCTTAATAAGGAATAGTGTTAACGAGGCTTTAATAAAAAGATTTCCTCTAAAACAACAATAACAATAATTTTGACCAAAGTTTCAAAGACTACTACTCATGCTAATATTTTAGGTGAAAATTTATTCGAATGCAAAATTATCGACAACACAATTGAACACATACTAGATAAGACTTGAATATTCAAATTTAATTCCACAAAAGCGAACATATTACAACATCAAGTTCATATCAATTTACAATCAATCTATTACAACAAACATCTGGAAAAAAAACCATAAAAAATGCATTGACAGACATGGATAAACTAACGTTACTTTTTTCTTTTCTTTTTTTGGGAATATCTTTTGCTTGCATCTCTTCTAAATTAATCAACATCTCCATTTTCAATGTTTTATTTCTTTTTTCTTTTTTTTTTTGTTAAATGTTTTGATCATCTTGTTATACTTAATCGCTTTTATAATTTGTCTTAAATATTAAGGAGCTTAGAAAAAAGTAATTCACATGTATAAAAAAAGGGAGAAAAAGAAAAATAAAAGTGTAGCCTAAAAAGTAAAAACATTGTAATGTTAGAGCTAAAGTAGTAAAGTAGATGGGATAACTCCGATTTCAAATACAATAAAAAGCAGTGACACTTGCTTTCTCTTTTCTTGTCCTTTCACATTCAAAAAGTAAAAAGGATTAATTTTATATTAATCTCTTATGAAATAATAATTTTTAAAATACTTTGATTATTGTAAATTTTAATTTATTTCATTTTATTAAGAAGATAAAAAAAATTATCCATATATCACTTTTTTTTATCTTTTAAATAAAATTCAGATAAATTAAAGTTTATAATAATTTAAGAGATATTTTAAATATTTTCACCTCACAATTGAGGTCGTCTGAATTTTATCTACAACAAAAGCAACGAACCACTTATCTTCAATAATTAAAAAGATGAATGTACATAAAATGAATGCATTAGCTGGCCACCAATTTGTCCTTAGTTGCAAGTGCATTCCCTGTTTCACTCCGAAGCTTTTACAAAGTATTTGCCAGTGAACTTTTCCATATTCTAACTCTGCACTTTCTTCATAATTTGCAGGAGACAAATGAAATTGAATTCACAATTACCACAGAATATATAATTGAAAAGTTGATTCACATCACCCCCATATAGAACAAGTAGTACTTTGTGACTGTCCCGAACATACAAAATTTAATAAACAAAAAAACTAGCTAACTTTGTCAAGGACAGCAAGCATGCAGCAACACCAGCAATAGAAACAGAGACAAAGAAATGATAATATGACAGGAAGTGAAAAAATGAAAGGGAAAAAAGTCACAAAAAAGCTACCACCACAGGTCATACTAAACCCTGCTGATCTGCTCCTGAATCTCTCCATCCATGTTGATGATGTTGATGATACCCCCTTCAATCACTTGTCAGTTGATTTTAAAAATGGAAGCAATGCATTCTGAGTTGATCCTACCATTGAAGTTGTTTCCACCAATCTTTCTTTCCCTTGATAAAAATTTTACCTTGGCCTGCCCTTTCAAGATCCAGGGGCAGCTTCTTAAGCTCTGGGCATTTAAATACAAAAATTCTGCATACATCAGGGAATGGCAAGGCCTTCCAGCAGATGCTGTTCGAATTTGGTTGCTTCTTCAAGTAAAGAACTTGGAGTTTTGTTAGAGGTTCAAGATTTGACATCATCTCTTCACCTAATTTTCCTACATTGATTATTTCCTCTATATCACTTTATGTGAACAATAAAGTTAACATAATCAATAGCACAACTTAGCTTTGAAATGCAGGTTATATGCTTTGCTACTAAACAAACTAAAAAGAATCAAGTGAATATGCCAGCATCTTGAATGGCAACAGTGTTTGCTGAATGAAAATACATCTGTTGTCAATAAATGGC
The DNA here is from genome assembly GCA_029618585.1 of Citrus australasica. Taxonomy (NCBI): domain Eukaryota; kingdom Viridiplantae; phylum Streptophyta; class Magnoliopsida; order Sapindales; family Rutaceae; genus Citrus; species Citrus australasica. Next base: position 782,971 of record JARCIV010000269.1, on the reverse strand, counting down.
TGTAGATGGAAATCTTACCTGTTCTAGAAGTTTTCCTGTTCGAACATGATCGCCCTGAGCGAATGCATCAATAGCCTGACAAGAAACTGTATTCTTACTTTATGGTTTTTAAAACATAAAAAGGCAATTGACACGTACAAAATTGCATGTTTGGGGCATATAAAAAATGTGTGAGAAAACACAAATAAGGGGACAAAATGACCAAACGCATAAATGAAAGGAAAATTTAGCTACTTTCTCCCCATATATATATATATATTTCTACAGAACCACTTACAGGTTCATATGGTTGACCAGACCAGGATTTAAAGCAAGTGAACCTAATTCCATATAATAACTTACTGCTGTTTTTCTTTAACACTGATGCTACCACAATGCATGAACTAGTATCTACAGATATTTCCCTTTCAAGAAATATGCAAAATTTCAAGTCTTTCAGATTCAGAGAACTTTATCTTTTCTATAATGTATGTAACTAATAGATATTTGATCTAACTGAAGCAGACAAAATTCTTTAGACATTCCAAGCCCCAAAGTTTAACTGTTACAAAGTTCTCCAGGTGAGAGAAAATATTCAGATCATAGTTTCCATTAGTTATTGCAGAATCTTTAGTATTCCAGAGCCACAAAGTATATCTGTTACGCAGTTCTCCAAGCGAGATAAAATATTAATATCATAGTTTCCATTAGTTATTGCAGATATACCAGTATAAAGCTTTCCATTAGTTCTCCAGTAAGTGGCAGAAATCAAGAATCCTACACACATTAATATGCATAAATACAAAAGTATACACACGAAAATGCACACACTAGCAAATCCAGTCAACATAGTTAATATAAGCGCACGTACTGGTCCGGTTATCTTGCTGCAAGTCCACCACATTAGCCTTGTATTCTGTACCAATTCCTCCGGCAGTTCACTCACCACCTTTCCTAATGCTTTGGACCTCACACTTGGTCTTCACCGTTATTTCAGGAAATTCATCAGATTTCTCAGGAGCACTAAATAAAGCAGCAAAAACTTCCTTCTGTAGTTCATTTCCATTTTCTGGGTGTCTAAACAATTCCCCTTCGTTTGTATTTGGATCTTCATTTGCACGATTGAGGCAATACAGTCAAAAGCTAATCAAGTAACCATATATGGATGAGAAACCCCTGCACCCCCTTCCAAAACAAAGTCTAAGAAATATCAGAATTCTTTCAATAAAAAACCCTTCCCACCATGCCGTGTCTACTGAAGGAAAATACATTAGTCTTACAAGAGGTTGAGAAAATAAATTAAATACCATACCATCCGGAAGAATTCAATTGTTGCAATTTTCTTTCACGTGGAGGCCCTCCAAAAGTAGAGCACATACCCATACACTGTTTATGAAATCATAATGATGGGAAACCAGGTGTTAATAACAAATCTTACTCTTAAAATGCAACTGTAATGGAAAAGGATAAAGAAAAAATTTGAACTTGTTATCTTGGAAATGGTAATCTAAGATATAGCAAACTTGGTACATTCATATATCAACAGAAGGAATTTGTTGGTTTTTTAAAGCCATAATTATTTAATAATCATGAATCAAGCAATAATATATCATTATTATTTCTTTTCTTCTAAACTACAGAGACTTGCGCATCAGAATGCAGTGAGATACAATGGTTGTGTGCAGACACAAATGCACGATCAACAGAAAAAATAATCTGAACATTTGCATGACTAATTTGGCATATAAAAGATTCCCATGTTAGTTCAAAATACAAACAAATGAACATTTACATGAAGACACTGCCAATCACCCACTCCTAATTTCTCAAAGATTCATTGTCTAAAGATGAGGCAAATACTCTCCTTGTTACTTAGATAAGAATATCCAAATTCTCCACATGGCACAATATACAAATTGCATCTTCATTTTCCTCTTCAATACCAGTGTTAAGAAAAATTAGTTAAGGCAACTGGCATGCATAAATAATTTTAGCATGTACCTTGGATGAATTGTCAACAGAGTTCCTCTTGTATTCGTTCAACTGACAATTATACAAAAAGTTATTGTCAGTGCATGTTAAACTATTACATCCTACCATTGGGTTTTACATTGCCTAAAATAGATTTCCTTACTTTTCGATGGAAGTGTTGCCTAGCCACTGAAAGGAAAAGGAATTGATGCTCCCTCTATGATATACAAACTGGATCATCAGCCCCTTTTAATCATCTCCACAAGAAAAGAGTCCTGTACAAAAATTATGACCATTGGTTATTTAATACTCCGGAATTATGCATACCTTTTCAGAGGATTTACCGAGAAATTTTGTCTTCTCACCCAAAGTCTCTGCCGAGCGATCAATTAGTTTCAACATGCTCTGAAGAGTGAAGAAAAAAACATGTTAGTTAAGAAAATGATTATAGAATGGGCATATTTTCTTTGAAGAATTACTTTATTGATTAAATTAACTTGAGAAGGAAAATTCATGTTATCAAGCTACAGAAACAAGCAGACCAATTATTATTTCAACTTACAATATAGAAATATAAAATCATCACCTCAACTTTTCTTGATTAAGAGGAACATGCATAACGTAAAGCATCATAATCAGGTTCAATGAAAATGGTTCAAGTCTTCGATCGAAACAAACATTTCTGGCCGAAACAAAATGAAGTCTTTAACGATCTAAAATTTTCTTGACCTTGGATTATGGGAATTGTTATCAATTAAACACGAAGTCTCTCCATAGTTACCAATCCAGGCTTCCAAAGCTATACTTCCCTGTTCCCTCTATTGCATTAAAAGCAAAGAATGTCATTTTACAATTACTGGCAAGTTTTTTCAGGCCTTTGAGCCATGAATGTTAATCAAACTGCAAGTTGAACCTTAACATATGACAGCAGTATTTAAGACTTGTCTTTGATGTGATATAACAATCACAAAGGAAGATGCGATTTATTAAATTACTCATAAAGGAAAAAGCAGAGGCCTCCATCAGGAAGATATAGTCCTCACCTTTTCCATATCATATCCACAACTATCTGCAACTTAACTACAATACCAAATTAGTGATCACACGCACACAAAAAGATAAAATTTCAACAAAGAGAATGAAGAGAAGTGATGAGTACAGTACAAAGAACTTTGCTTCTGGGCTTAGCGAAAAACAAATGTTTCGATTTCTATACAACAACGTTCAAAAGCAAATGCACACACTTTAATCAACCAAACCAGGCAGAAAATACAATACTTAATTTGAAGTGCAAGTGCGACTAACTACTGTGCAATTCAGCCTTGACTTGAATTTTTTAGGAGGGAATCATTTGCATCAAAATGATCAATTAATTTTCTACAAATGATGGGGGCAATTGATAGTGACATGTAATCAAACCTTGATAATCTTCATAGTATATCCTTGAAATATTCTAGGTATAATTTTCTGAAATCGAAAATTTAATGATCGGCAGCTAAAAGAAAAAATAAATTTTAAATGCACTCGATTATCAAGTTCTCTCCACTTTTCTCTTGTTGTAATCACGTCTAATTTTGAATTAGGCTACTAATCATTTCATGTTTCTAGGATTTCTCTTTAAATAAGTGATGGTAACAATTTTAGGCAAAGTTTCAAAATCATAGCTGTCAACATTTCTACATATTTCTTACATTTTTCTAAAAAAATAAATAATTGAATAAAAAAAATTTATTAGGATTTAGACAATTGCTTCCTGCCATTGATTAAGATTTACCAAGTAACAAATTGTTTGTTTTGGAATTATAGAGAGATAATTTGTGTACTCCAGTTCAAACACTTAAGATTTAAAAGTGTAAGAGAAGCCTGAGAAGGCATAAATTTTTAGAGAAATAACACAAAGAAGATAGTAAAAGGTTGCAATTTGGGTTGACTGGTTGGTTGTAATTGCGTCGCATCGTCTTATTATCTTCTCAAAATAAAACTCACTTCAATCCAATCTATTTAATAATTATATCAATAATCTCAATATTTACAAGCATCCATTTATTATTGTGTCACCTATTTAATAAAATTTCAATTTTTCTTCATAAAAATAACAAATTGAAATAAATCCATATCAGATAAAACTGAAAAACGCAAAATTTGGCTTTCCCTGCAACAAATTGAAAAAAAAAATGATAGTTTCAGAATTATCATATTAGTCTGCTTACGATAAATCCTTACAGTTCTTATTCCAGTTGTTTAATTTAAATAGTTTATGAAAATGATTTAATAGAAATCATTTCTGCACTACATGCTTAAGAAAAAGAAATTGAATTCAAAATTGAAAACCAAAGAATATTTTACATTTGAATTCATATAAATATTTTACATTTGAATTCATATACAACTCAATGGAACAACGATATTCATACAAAATCATGAAAATTTTACCAAAGCTTCATAATTACTAAGATGAATAACAAATACTGCATGGCTTTGTACACAGTAGCGACCGCCTTCTCAATTGCTTCCAGCTATTGATTAGAGACCCTTAGAGCAGCATCCAACTGTTCACTCTTTTGGTGGACTATTATTAATACCCCAAATAAAAATCCTGGAACCAAAAATTTTATTGTGGTTAGAACAGAAGAAATTATAAAGGGTATGATTGACCATAGAAAATCAAAACTACAAAATTTTAACTTAATGTTAATCATGTGTTTATGACATGATTTTATGTGAAGATGGCTATTATACTTAATGTTTGTTCTGTTTAATTCTATTGATTCTAAAAGTGTGTATTTCAGCCTAATTATATCTTTTACGGCAACTAGACAAATTTACGTGAGCATTAATTTGATTCAAATATTGAAGCATCAATTTGAAAAAACAGAGTAAAATTTGACAACAAAAAGTCAAAAACCAGAGCATCAATTCTTCTCGTTCGTCTTTTGACAGGAAATTAAATCGCTAAGAAGATATAAATAAAGTATCAATTCGACCCCCCAAAAAACTTGTGATTGGAAAGTTTGCCGGCAAATTTATGAAGCATTAATTCCATTAATTCAACATTTAATTGTGATTTGCAGAAGACAGAGAGAGAGAGAGAGAGAGAAACTGAAATAAAAACAGAGAAGCAAACGACAAGAATAAATTTCTTTTAAATTCTTCTTTTAAAAGACAAACGCACTCACCAGAAATCAAATTTTGCGACCACCGCTCAGAACTGAGGTTGGAAACAGGAACGAAAAGCAATTTGAGTGGCTTCATCCTCCCATTGAAGTTGGTTCCACCACCACTGTGTGTTTCCACGAATAACAAATTTACGCTCCTTTGCACTGTTGGAATCGAGCGGAAGCTTTTTAAGCTGTTCACATGCTGTTACCGTCATTTCTTTCAGATGAGCGAAAGGCAATGGCTTCCAGTAGATGCTCTTCAAAATTGGCAAATATGATAGATGAAGCATTTGGAGATTTTCAAAAGGGCTCATATGTCCCATCATCTCAGGAACCTCAGAAAATTTTCCAACGCTGATTATTTCTTCCATAGCACCGCAATCACGTAGCACAAGAGACTTGAGGTTTGGAGCAAAAACGAGGAATGTCGAATCTTTCAATTTAGCGCACCGCCGTATAGTAACATGGTGAAGGCTGCAGAAAACAAAAGGTTCCCGCCTTTTTCGTACTATCTCCGTATAATCAATCTTCAATTCTTCCAACTCAAAACCTTTATGAATATATAATTCATTGAGGTGGTTTAGATCTGCGAAAGCCGTAGCATCAATAATCGACGTTGCATCTCCGATCAATGGGAGGAAAAGTGATCGAATACAACTTTTTAACTTATTTGAGCTCAAAAGAATTTGGAGAGCATGATAACTTCCCAAGGTCAACTCCAATACCTCTAAATATTTCAAACCGAGCAATTCCTGTATCAAACCTTCACCCTCACCAAATAAAACGCGTTCTTCTACTGCTGCATCATAATAACAACTGTAACCTTGACGAATTTAATAGCCAGTAGCGAACATTCTCAACATACGTAACCTTGAAGAATTTGATATTAGTTGCTGCGGCATTTTCCTTAACCGCCTTGTCCACCTCAAATTCAAACATTTCAGATTTACCAACAACTTTAACTCTTCTGGTAACTCTATTATTCCGGTATGTGAAATATCAAGAAGTTCTAGTGATGAACCCAACTCCGACATCCCAACAGGTAATTTCAAACCTTTCCAAGTCATTCCAGAGTTTGACACCTTCAAAACTTTGAGAGAAGGCATAAATTGGAAGAAACCATCCGCGATCATCTCCAACTGCGTATTAGAGGCAAGAAATAAAGTATGGAGATGAGGGCATGTGGGAACCTCTGACAGAGTTTTAATTTGGTTTTGCATCAATGACAATCTTCTCACATTTTCCCATCCTTTAACATCCGGCGACTCTTTTAATCCAGCACCTGCACAAACCAAAAAGTTTCTCTTCTCCTTCTCAATTTCACTGGTTATCCATAGAGCCATATCACGAATAACGTCATGCATTTTTACTTTATCATCTTCCACCTCTTCTAATAAACATGAACGAACAAGAGTGTCCAAAATGTCATATCCTCGGTTTTCTGCACCAAACCTATCAGATTCCCCCAAAAATCCCTCGCCAATCCAACAATCAATCAAGTCCCATTTAAGAATGCCATAATCTTCAGGATATAAACAACAGTACAAGAAAGAAGATCTAACCGTATCATTCCGCAAACTATCATAGCTGAATTTTAAAAGAGGATACACCTCTTTTACCAAACCTTCAAACTCTGAAGCTGATCTTCTTAACGCTTCAATTGCGCGCCTCCACTGCTCCGCTTTCTTTCTGTAGGCCATAGCTCGACCAATAGTAAGAAGTGCGAGTGGCAAACCACCACACTCTTTGGCCACAGTTTGGGCTAGCTCAACGATCTCATGATGACTCTGAAGAGTTTCTTCCCCAACATTTTCACGGAACAGTTCCCAAGCATCCTTTTCTGATAGGCATGCCACTTCAACCGGCCTAGCTCTCATGCTACCACAAACATCAATGGAACGGGTTGTGAATACGACTTTTGAGGTAGTATAATGTGCGTTGGGAAGTGGAACGCCAAGTTTTGTTAAATGAACCCGCTCCCATAAATCATCTAACAACAATACAAATCTCTTCTCTCCTAAACTCCGCAGGATGTCTACAGCTTTCTCTTCAAAACTTTTATTCTTCCATGAATCATCAGACAGGCCTATCATCTTTCCAATATCGTCTTGAATTCTTTCAAGCCGCAGGTGTTTTGAAACTACGACCCAAATCACACAATCAAAGTTGTTTTGACTCTCAAGAAATTTATTGTTGATACGGGTCAATAGTGTGGTTTTACCAACACCGCCCATACCGTATAGGCCAATGATTCCCACTGATTCTTCTACAAGACATCTCCAAACTTCTTCAAGCTGTGATTGCAAGCCTACTATTGTTGGCTCAATGGATCTTTTAACTGCTACAGGTTCCGGAGCTCTCTCGGGCACCACCTCAGTAGCCACCTCCTCAAAAACTCCCTCGGCCATTAAAGTCCGCACATCCCGTAGCTTTTTAGCCACTTGTTTTCCGAACTTGTAGCTTGACCTGCAGTTCTTGGAACAGTAGCCTCCAACACATAATTTGTCAATTTCTTGAGAGCCGTCTCTGATAAGTTCATCGGCTCCAGTTTTAACAGCAGCCACCCTCGAAACCCACACTTTCACTCGTTCCAGCATTTTCATTTGTTGCCGTTCAGCTTTGTCAACCGCCGTCATCACATCGTTCTTTGCTGCGATTAGTCTTCCTAGTTCAGTCTCCAAGTCTACAAGATTATCTTGGAGGTTGCTTATGTATGCTGCTTTTCCGAGAAAGCAATCCAAGCACCGATTGAAAAGAGCACCATCGCATGTGATCTGAAAAATGCCACCCATCTTTAGAATTTTGTTAAGAAAGAAAATTGATTGAGTTTTGATAAACTGAAGCTGCGGTAATTGGCTGTGGAAGAGAAATTTTAGTAATGACCTCTGTTCGTTATACGGGAAAAATTTTAAAAAGATTTATTAGGCACGTCCGATTCGGGATCCACTGTAATTGCCTTTAGAAAAAGAGCATCGCACACTCGCACTTGCAAACACGAGCCACTAACTTTTGAAGGAAAAAACAGTTTGTAATTATCATTTAGCCTTTTACCCACTGCCCCCGAAGATAAAACTAACACTGAATAATGATTAATGACCCGATTGTAATTACCAAAAACTTGTTTTTGAAAAATAATAAAACAAGAATTTCGAAAAATCACGGTCAGGGCTACAAATATGAAAATTAGGATTTCTTGAGACTTTAATATGTAGTTTGGATTTTCTACGACAAGAAATAATAATATAATAATAATTGAGCTGCCTTTATACTTGCCTTTAACAAAAAGAGCCTAATCATCTTTCCCACTTGTATTCAAAAGAATCTACTTTAATATGTAGTTTATCGAAAAAAAATCATTTTAAATTGTAGTTTAATAACAGAATCCAGCTGGTAGCTTTGTCACTTATACTTTTGTGGAATATGATCGCGCTTTTTCTTTGTTAGGATTAATTTGTAATAAAATAAAAGGAAGGCCGCTGACGTTAAAAGTAAAGAAATTAAGGCATTTTAAAACTTTTCTGACCAAGGGCTAATCATGTAATTGTAAAAGAATAATGCACCCACCGAAATTTCTTCTCTGTACATTTTTAATTGAGATCTTGTTATTTAAATCAATAATATTAAATAAAGTTTCACCACCGTGGTTTATATATATATATATATAAAAAATAACAATTACATCTTAAATATTTAGAGATTTAAGATAACGGTCATGTAAAATTATAAATTTTTAATAAAAACACTATTTTTAATTATAATATCTTTTGAATAATAATTAAAAAGATTGACTTTAAAATTTGTTAATAAATATAAAACAATATAAATAATTCTAGTAATGACCTCTGTTAGTTTTACTGTAAAAAATTTAGACAGATTTAGGCACGTCCTACTCGGGACCAACTTTAATTCTCTTTAGAAAAAGAGCATCGCACTTGTTGTCAGCACTCGTAGTTTAATATATTTGACAACGTAGCTTACAAGTGCACTAACACCACAAACAATAGAGATATTCGATTCTGGAAACGCACTACTACTTAAATATTCGAACTTTAATTTGTTGTTTAATAAACGATTCCACTTTAATTTGTAGTTTGATAAAAAAAAAAAAATCCAGCTGGTTGTTTGCTTTTGTGGATCTTACTCCTTTGTCGAATATTGCGATTTGCTTTCGTGGAATATAAAGCTGCAACAAATTTCATAACTAAATCCTTTTTGTAGCTGTTACTTCTTATCTAATTAAAATAAGTTGTATAAATTTAAAATAATTTATTTTTTTATAATTCTTATTGATTAAATATTTTCGTTATTAATTTCATATTATAATGTAAAATATGTGAAATTTAAGCCAAGATTAACATTTAAAAGTTCATCACTTAAAAAAAAAATTTTAATTCTTGTGTGGAGAATAATAAGATTGCAAAAGACACGAAAAATATCATAATAATACTTTGAGTTTAATAATAAAAAAATTAAATGAAAAATTAGAGTGTATTAAAGAAGAAAAAGGATATTTCAGAAATAAAATAACTATAACTCAAAAAGGGGATTTATGAGAAGATTGAAGGGGTGCCACTAGTCTAACTCTATGAAATATTACCACTAATCGCGTACATCATTCAGCTCACTATTTTACTGCTAAAATTGCATAGAGACTTCGTTAATCATTGATATTTTTTATCCTTTTCTTCATCTTTATAATAATCATTATCTCTATTTCCAGCTATAAAAAAACCGATTTCTAAAATTATAAAGCATATATGTTTATTTCTCTGTGTGCAATAATTCTAGCTAGGTAGAAGTGCAAAAGATTTGACTTTAACTGTATTCTAATAAATGAAAATATAATTATAAATAATTGTAGACTAATAATGGTTAAATAATCAAAGTATAAGTAATATATTTATATCTACTGAAAATATTTTAAAAAAACTTTGGGTTAAATAATTCTTATAATTAATAAAACATGTCTAAAATATTAAAATTATTTTAAATTCAAAATAATTTAAATTTTTATAAATTTATTTTAATATTATGTCTCTATTTATTTGAAAATTTATATTAACTTAATAAAATGTGTAGTAGATTGTAAAACATTAAAATGTTTTTATATTGAAATTATTTAATATATATATATATATATATATATTGTCACATTTATTTTAATATTATATTTCTGTTTATTGTAAAGCATTATAATATTTTTTTTGAGTTAACACAGTGAAAGGATATTATTAATCAAAATAAGATATTAGTATCCCTTATTAAAATCCTAAAAATCTGCATGATTATTTATTTTCTCCGAGATTTAAACTTCATTGGATCCTATTTATTTTCTCTTGATTGCAACCACCAATCCAAAGTATGTACTTTTTTAAACCTGCTAAGTCTGCCCTCGAAAGGGGATCGATTGCTTTGTTTTGGAATATCTTTTGCTTCCATCTCTTCTCTATTTTCAGTGTCTTACTTCTTAATTTTTTTTTCTTTTTTCACATACTTTGATCATCTTGATATAATCTCATATCTTCCATGATTTGTCTTAAATATATATTAAGGAGCTTACAGAAAAGCACCCTGCACGCATGTGTAAAAAAAATAAAAATAAAAATGTAACCAGAAAAAATGTAATGTTAAGAGCTAAAGTATCTGCGATGACTCCTCCATGAAAAAAAAATATTTCAAACTTCAAACTACTGTAAACACAACTTACGTCAATTTTATTAAGAAGAAAAAAAATTTATCGACATGCTCTATTTTAAATCGAGAGTAAATTAAAATTTATAATAATTTAAGAGATATATTAAATATTGTTATTTCAAGTGGGAGAGAGAGAGAGACAATCTGAAATTTACAAATGGACCACCAATTTTCAATAACTAAATAGATGGATGGACATAAAATGAATGGAATAGCTTGCCACCAATTGTCCTTAGTAGTAAGTGAATTCCCGTAATCACTCCGAAGCTTTTACAAAGTTTTTGCCGGTATACTTTTCTTATTATGGGACGGTGTAATTATAATACAGTATTATAATTATATTTAATTATTAAATATATTTAAATTAATAAGATTTACTGATATCTAATAATTAGATATAACTGTAATATAATACTATAATTTCACCATAGATCCCATATTATGACTGTAATTTTTTTATAATTGCTGGAGACAAATGAAATTGAATTCACATTGACCACAAAATATAAAATTGAAAAATTAATTCACATCACTGTCAAATAGAACGAGTAATACTTTGCGACCATAAAAAATTTAATAGACAAAAGGGAAAGCTAGCAAACTTGGTCAAGCAACAGTAAGCAAGCAGTAACACCCGCAATAGAGACAAAGCCAAAGAAATGATAAAATGACAGGAATGAAAAAATGAAAAAAAAATCACAAAATAAAGCAAGCGCCAAAGGTCATATTCATTTTATATTATTTATAGGTAAATGTTAAGTTATAATAATTATAACATATATTTTTTTTATGTAAATCACATAAATTATGAATTTTTATAATTTTATATAATTTTTATAAAAAAATATATATTATAATTATTATAATTTAAAAACTCCCTTATATATATATATTTGGATGTCAGTTATATTACCTATCTCGTCCTCCCTTCCTTATCAAGAACATGAAAGGGAATGAAAAAAAGAAAAAAAGAATGATGACTTTTCATGAGTTAGCACTTGCAGGCGGCTGTTAAATTACCAAGGCTGCTGTTAAATTACCAAGGGACCACCAATTTATAAGTATCAGAACAACTATTGAGGGCGTAGGGGCCACGAATTTATAAATATCGAAACAATTATTGAGGATCGTGCTTGATGACTTTTCTCTGCTTGCCTGGTTGGCATTAAATTTACAAGGGGCCACCAATTTATAAATGTCTGTACAATTTGAAAAAAGACTATACAATTTGGGAGCTGGCTAAGTTACAGATTTTATAAATTGCAGATCCAACTTTTAGCCAACTCCCATTGCCTGTCATTGCCTGCATTCGCTCGGTTTTTCTCTCTCTTCAGTACACGTGTGCTGCTTTCCCAGTTGCAACCTCCTACAATTTGTAGTTTAATAAAATAGCCTAACCGACGTGACTCGCGACTACGCAATACTTGTGACTTATCTTTAATAAAAGAGCCTACGTTCTGTAACTGCTCCAAATCCTTAGATTTGCATGAGTATGATAGGTAAAGTTTTGTTTTATTTAATTATTATTTTTTAAAAAATACTATAAATTTACTATATATTTTATATTTTAAAATTTTATAATAATTATTATTAATATTACAGTATGTTAAATTGTTAATAATATTTTATTTATTTTTTGGTGTAGGATTTTTATTTTTAAAGTGAAAAAGACAAATAAAGAGAATTAAAGAAATTACCTTACTTTATAATTTGAATTTAAATTATTATTATTTATAGTATTAGGAATTTATAATTTGGTATTTGGATGACTGCATAATATAGTTTGAGTTACTTGTATTTTGTTGTGGAATGTTAAAATCGTTATTTTTTTGTTTTATTTTGCTTAATTCTGTTTATTAATTATATTTTTCTAAACGAATTGTAAATGAATCCTGATTCAATTTGATTCGGTTCGATTTGATTCATTTATCAATTCTATTAAACGAATTAAATGAATCGAACCAAATATTCGTTTAATAAAGAAATCGAATCCGAATCATGAAATTTTAATTCGTTTAATAAATAAATTGAATCCGAATCTGTAGAATTTTGACCCAATTCGTTTACGATTCGATTCGATTCGAATTCGATTCGTTTATTCGTTTTGCTACCCCTAGTTTACTTGCAGGACTAGAGAATCGAAATTCGGAATTAGAATGATTGATGATGTTTATTTTGTAAATATGAAGTAAGAATCAGAATTAGAATGATAGGGTCCACCACTATTTGAGAATGAGGATTGAGAGATTGATTCTCATGCGGAGGTAGGAATGAGTCTCTCACTCCTTGGATTGACTATTTTATCATCTCCAAAATTAAAAATACCTATTTTGTCCTCTTTTATAATTAATTAATATAATATTATAATTAATTCATTAATATATTATGATTAATTAATTATGATTAATTCATTAATATATTAATGAATTAATTAATTAGTATACTAATATATTATTAACAATAATTATTAATAATTATAGTTCTTGAATAAATAATCACAATAATTAATATATTATTATTGTAATTAATTAATTAATATACTATTATAATAATTATTAACAATAATTATTATAATTAATTCATATAATAATAATAATAAATAAATAAAATTAATATTATTAAATAAATAAATAATATAATTATTACTACTAATTAATATATGAATATATTATTAACAATAACTATTAATAATTATATTTTTTGAATAAATAATCACAATAATTAATATATTATTTTAATTAAATAATGTATATTAATATTATTAGTTGATATATATTTTTATAATAATTTTTATTATAGTTATTATAATTAATTAAATTTTTTTTACAATTAATTAATAATAATTATAATAATAATCTATTAAATACTTTTTAGTAATTTATTACAATTTAATTCATTCTGATTTTGATTTTAAAATAAAATAAATATATTAATGGTAATCCAATTCATTCCGATTTCGATTCTTATAATCTAAATAAATAATTTATTTTAATTCTTATTATTTTTATTTCAGTTCATTCTTATTCGTACTTATTCCGATTTGATCTCATCCCGATTTTAATTTAATAAAAGGAACATAAAAGTAAAAACAATTAAGGTATTTTAAATTAATTATTTTGATAATCGAGATCATCTGGTTCTTACCTACAGTAAAAGTGATGAGCCACTTGTCTTCAATAATTCAAAAAGACAAAAGGACATAAAATGAATGCATTAGCTGGCCAATTGTCTTCAGTAATTCAAAAAGACGAAAGGACATAAAATGAATGCACTTGTCTTCTGATTCAAAAAGATGAAAGGACATAAAATGAGTGCATTAGCTGGCCACCAACTGTCCTTTAATAATAAGTGCATCCCCTGTTTCCCTTGGGGGCCGAAACTACATTTCAGCGGTTGGAAGGTACCATCTCATTTGTCTTGTTGTGGCAAGCCGTTGGATATAAGAGTAGTAAAATCCAACGGCTAATAAAAGACAGAAAATAAAAGAACATGAAGGGTCCGGGCCGGATCCGGTCCGAGCAGATTTTTTTGTCACCCCTACTTGCAGACTTGTAGTTAAATTACCAAAGGGCCACCAATTTATCAGTATCGGAACAATTACTGAGGACGTAGGGGCCACCAATTTATAAATATACGTGAAACAATTATTGAGGATTGTGCATGATGACTTTTCTCTGCTTGGCATTAATTTTCAAGGGGCCACCAATTTATAAATGTCTGTACAATTTAAAAAAAGACTATACAATTTGTAGTTTAACAAAAATAAGTGTATAATATTCCATTTTCAACCATTACTTGCATGCACTCATTCCCGGTTTGTTTACATGCGTGAGCGTGACTTGTTAAATAACCTTCAATGGGAGCTGCTACCTTACATGCAACGTAAGGTACAGCCACTCACAAACTGTTCCACTTAAGTCTGCTGTAAGAAATTGTACCTTAGTAAGGTAGCAAAAGCCACTTTCAATTTTGTCAAAAAGTTGATTCCCTGCAGCTTACCGGCCCACTACCTTTTTGTCAGGTTGCTCCCTAGCGTCTCTGTGTCTCTTCTGCAGCCGTGAGGTAAAATCCAACGGTGACTGTGCTAAAAGACAAACGACGGGGTACCAGGAGTTGCCTCCATTATTATGTCCTTTGAATACTAATTAAAAAGATTGATTTTAAATTTTTTTAATAAATGCAAAATAATATAAATAATTTAATCTATCTGATAGATAAGTAATATTAATTTTTTAAATATTTTAAATAATTTCAAAAATATAATCATTAATTTATCATAAATAAATCTTTAGGTTAAATAGTATTTTAAATTAATAAAATAAATCTCATGCATTGTATTAAAATTATTTTATATAATATTCAAAATACTCTAAATGTTGTATATATTCATTTTATTAGTATGTTTGTATTTATTATAAAATTTACTTTAACATAACAAAATGTGTCTAATAGATCGTCAAATATTAAAACATATTTTAAATATTGATATTATTTTAAAATAAGTATTATTATATTTATTTTGGTAATATATTTTTATTTGTTATAAATATTAGATTCAAAATCTTTAAGTTAATCAAGACAAAATATTTTTATGATCAAAAGAGAGTTTTGAAGTACTTTTCCTTAATTTTAGGTGTATTTTTTACTTTTTATTTTCAGAGTAATGATATAATTATAAACTCTTATATAAATTTATTTTGTATAAACTGACGTGACATTAATAATAAAAACAAATCATACGGGCCAAGTGATATTTAATTCCACTAATTTTATCATGCCATATTAATTTGTACAAAATAAATTTATACAAAAATTTATGATTATATCATTATTCTTTTTTACAACAATTGGTAATTTAAAAAGTAAAGCATTATAATCTCAAACGCACCCTAATACACTGTGACAACCATCAATACAAAGTATGTATTTTTGTGCAACTGACAAGTTTGTCCGCCAAAGTGACATTTTTTTTTTGGAATATCTTTTGCTTGCATCTCTTCTAAATTAATCAGTATTTCTATTTTCAGAGTTTTACTTCAACTCTAACGATGTTTCATTTCTGAAAAAAATTTGTTACATATTTCGATCATCTTGTTATACTCTCATCTAAGGCGCTTACTATTTTACTAAAAATTTAAGTTGGTAGTAGATGTGCTACTTTATATTTATAAGGACCGGACCACCAGATAACGTCTCCACGTTAGTGCCACATCACCCACATTAGTGGGGTAGGAGTCACCATAAGAGTGCGAACCCCACGCACATTTGGCAGAGATATATATATATATAGATATATATATATATATATCTATATATATATATGAGGGTGAAGTATTTGAGATGACCAAATTTCAAAAAAAAAAAAGCAAAGAAACTTGCTTTGTCTCTTTTCAACTTTTCACATTAAAAATGTGAAATATTACTCTCACATAAAATTACAATCTTCAAAGTATTTTAAATAATTATAAATATTAATTTATTTCATTTTTATTAAAAAGATAAAAAAAATTTACCAGCATAATTTATTTTTCTTTTATCTTTTAAATAAAATTAAGATAAATTAAAATTTATAATAGTTTAAGAAATATTTTGAATATTATTATTTTGATAATCGAGATCATCTGGATCTTACCTACATTAAAAGCGATAAGCCACTTGTCTTCAATAATTCAAAAAGACGAAAGGACATACAATGAATGCATTAGCCGACTACTTGTCTTCAGTAATTCAAAAAGATGAAAGGACATAAAATGAGTGCATTAGCTGGCCACCAACTGTCCTTAATAATAAGTGCATTCCCTTTCACTTGGGGCCAAAACTACCTTCCAGCGGTTGGAAGGTACCACCTCATTTATCTTGTTGTGGCAAGCCGTTGGATATAAGAGTAGTAAAATCCAACGGCTAATAAAAGAACATGAAGGGTGTTCCCGGTGGAAAGAATCTCAATTGACCTAGTAGGAATAAAATATTATAAATAAAATTAATTATGTGAAATCGAAATTACCCCTATAGAAGTTATTTTTGAAGTCCTACAATTTGTCTAATCACAGTAAACACCAACACCGCACCGGTGACCGATCAGCCGCGTTCAGACGCCGATTACATGAACAAAAAAGTAGTTCTTGTAAATTTCTGTTCCACTAAAAAAAAACAATGAATGACGTCTTTAATCTTTGTATATCCCCTGTTTCTCTTGGAAGATTGTGAACGATGACTCTTCTCTGATTGGCACTTACAGACTTGTAGTTAAATTACTAAGGGGCCACCAATTTATAAGTATCGGAACAATTATTGAAGACGTAGGGGCCACCAATTTATAAATATTCGCGAAACAATTATTGAGGATTGTGCATGATGACTTTTTTCTACTTGGCATTAAATTTCCAAGGGGCCACCAATTTATAAATATATGTACAATTTGAAAAAAGATTATACAATTTGGGAGCTGACTTAAGTTACAGATTTTATAAAGGCAGAAGCTATTTGTCCCGACTTGCGCCTCGACTTACGCCCCGAATGAAACGCGCCGTTTTGAGATTAAAAGAAAACGCACCGTTTCGATGATTTTTTCTTTTCTTTTGGACTCATTTTGACGAACTACAACAAAAACGGAAACGCATTCTGCAATCACTTTTTGTTTTGCAAACAGCAGCAATAGTTCTTGCGCCTGCAAACGGAAACGCATTTCAAACAAGTGCTTACTTTGAGTAGGGATGTCAATGAGGTGGCGTGAGAATGCGGATGCTTACTCTATTCTCTATTTTATTATAAATTTTTATCTTTATTTTTTATTTTATTTTTTAATAAATTTAGTGAGATGGAAATAAAAAATTTTTATATGAAGAATACTTTTCTCATCCTCACTTTATTTTTTATTTATTTATTTTATATTAGATATAAATACATAATTTCAGTAAGTTAAAAATTAAAAATTTAAAATAAAATCATCACCATATTATAAAATATTTAAACCCATCGCATTAAGAATTGAAGAATTATTTTTCTCTTACTCTCTACCCTATTTTTTAAAAATTATTTAAATTTTTTTTTATTTAAAATGGGGCTCCATAACACCTCAAATTCGCAGAGGATTTTGCCATCTTAACGTTGAGGAACCGTTGTTAGCTGCCTTATGCCAAAGCCCATGTACAAGTTGGCGTTTAAAATATGTTTTCATCCTAATCATTTGGAGCAGCAAATCCCAAATCAGTGTCAAAGACTTCAACATAATCATTTGGAGCAGCAAATCCCATGAATCCGCAAGCAACATTTGAGAATACAATCATTTAGGTGATTGGAGAAATGCATATAAGTTTTCATCCTATACACACAAGCAGACAGACACATGAAAGTTGTGTTCGGTCACATGCATAAAGAGCTAGCATATGGAAATGGTCTGCGAAAAATGATTGTGGTTGGAGCTAGCATATGGAAATGTTGCCGAGTGTTGTGGCTGGAAAGGAAAGGAAAAAGAAGGATAAAGCAGGAACTGGCGACGTCGTTTTGGTTCCAAATTAATTGAAGCATATGCTCACCCACGTGTTGCCCACCTTTTTCAGCTAAAATTAAAAAGCAAAAAGAAACGACGTCATTTTGTCTTTCGGGGCGCAAATTCAGAATCAACATTCGGGGTAAATAGCAGCACTTTTTGTACAGATCCAACTTTCAGCCAACTGCCATTGCCTGCATTTGCCCGGTTTTTCTCTCTCTTCAGGACACGTGTGTTGCCTCCCATTAAATGTGTATGTTACAGATTCTGTAACGTAGCAACCTCCTACAATTTGTAGTTAAACAAAAGAGCCTAATCGTCGTGACTACTCAATTCTTGTGACTTGTCTTTAATAAAAGAGCCTACCCCCCTTTTTTTTTAAAGGGTAATTTTTAAGGATCTCCCCTGAGGTTTAGTGTTTTAACACCTAGATAGAATGTATTCATATAATTACATATACCTCCCCCGCCGTTAGTATAAAAATACGTATAACATTAGTATAGAAGGGTAAATATGTAAAAACATATTCAAAAATGAAAATAAATGCTTTTACCAGATCAATAAAATTTTGACCACCATTTGCCTGCTGTGACCTAACCTTGACCAGCCGATCATGGTTGCACCGAGGGTTGGTGGTGGTGCTTTCCCAGTGCTGAAGTTCTCTCCTCATGCCGGCAACCAACCCCATTCATGGCAGCCTTTGAATCAATCATGTCCATAAGCACACATTAACCCAAGTACATGGCTTTTGTCTCACAACAACCCTCACCCCGCCGCTGCCCCTTTGGCCATCGCCGACGCTACCCAGCAGCCGCTACCATCACCCTTGAGCCATCCTGATATCATGCCGCAACTGCTGACATCCCAAAACTCAACTGCACACAGCTCTCAAAACCCTTGCTCGCGGCTTGTCATGCCACATACCACTGCCACAATTTCTGCCGACGGTGATGGTTCTACATCGTTGCTGTCCATCACCCTCAACCAACCCCCTTGTAGCCCGACCTCAATAACATCTCAACAGCCACGAACGCACAATTTCTTCAACCTGCACTTGCAGCCACTTTCAATCTCATTAGATCCCGCGACCGCCATCTTGTTAGCCTCCGTTGACGGTGCCTCACTGCCAATACAGGATCGGAAAGGCATTTATATTAGACTTCCTTGAGGATTTTGGAGCTTAATGGTCTCTTGACACTCATAATCATCTCTCTATGCCCTCGTTGGGTGTATTGGTTTAATTGTGCTAGCTGATGTATTGGTTTTCATTTTCTGCTCTCTGATTTTTAATTCTTGGTTTTCCATTGGTTGTAAAATTATTTGCTAGCCAAAACATTTGATTTGGTCTTAAGCCATTGCATAGAAGACAGGTTCTCTTCGTTTTACCACTATAATTTCTTTTCAAAGGCTTACAAATGCCCTCAAAATGACACATCTTAGAGCTCTCAAGCTTGTTTTAGTTTGGCTAAGTTCTATGAAGGTTGCTTTGTTTTAATTTGGCTGCGCCCAATCTGGTACTTCTAGTGTTGATTGATTTAATTATAAATTTCTGGGTTAAATTGATTGGTTGTTTTTGCATTATTTAAGCATTTCGGCAATGTCAATCTTTCATTAATCTTTGTCCTTATGTGAGATACGGGCTTTCATCTATTGTTTGATTTATCAATGGATAATTATCAGCTAAACAATCATGCATCGGGTGTACGTTGGTTCCTCTTTAGCTTGAATGCAACCATTTTGGCAAGAAAATGATGTTTATCATCTAGTTTTCAGCCTAAAAGAGACATGTGAATGTTGCTAGCTTTACGGCTTCAACTTTTGCTATGATATTGAGGGAAATTTGAGTTTAATGTGTTGTTTACATCAGAGAGGAGATAGATGGCTAATTTGGTCTTTTTTGATATTTAGTGATCTATTTCGTCTTTTTGGATGTTTTGTGATTCTAGAGGGAATTTTATTACCCATCAGTTTTCAGAGCTTTATTTAATAATTTATTATCTTGGCAGAAAGGGCATTTTAGTCATTTTAACGGTCTACTAACAGTCAAACTAGCTGGCAACTAACGGCAGGGGAGGTGTCTGTAATTACATGAATACATTCTATCTAAGTGTTAATACACTAAACCTTAGGGGAGGTCTCTAAAAATTGCCCTTTTTTTAAAGGGAGCCTACCCAACTTATATTCAAAAGATTCCACTTTCATATATAGTTTATTAAAAAAAATTCATTTTAATTTGTAGTTTAATAAAAGAATCCATCTGGTTGTTTTGTCACTTCTGCTTTTGTCGAATATGACCTAGCTTTTTCTTGTTAGCATCAATTTACAATAAAATATAAGAAGGGTCGGTAATATTAATAGTTCGTTTACTTAGAGAATTGAAATTTAGAATTAGAATAATTGATGGTATTTATTTTGTAAATATAGAGTAAGAATCAGAATCGGAATGATGAGATCTATCACTATTTGAGAATGGGAAATGAGAGATTGATTTTCATAGGAATATGGAAATGAGTTTCTCATTCTTAAAATTGACTATTTTATCCTTTTTAAATTTAAAAATACCCATTTTGTCGTCTTTTATAATTAATTAATATAATATTATAATTAATTAATATATTATGATTAATTAATAAATAAATATATTATTAACTATAATTATTAAAAATTATTAAATTATAGTTGCTGTGGATGATTTTGTGAATGGTTTTGCATGTTATGAATTGTGTGAGGAGTTTGATCATTAGCTTCATACTGCTGAGGTTCAGTATGATGTGTTGATTCCTTTGTTTCCTACTTTCCTTTAATAACGATCATATTTTAAAAATACTTGCAATTTCCCACCAAGTTCCTTCCTCGACTCGCCGACATAGATAGCACAATCACAAATTCACAATGGACGACTACCATCTTGTCACTGCTCAATAAATGTCATTAAACCTACCTCACTGGAGCACTCTTAAACGGTTGCCGATTTCCTTTCAATTTCATGCGCCGTTAGATCATGGGACCAAATATCTAACGGCCACAACTCTAGAAGACAAAACATGGTGTGCCTTCCACCGGGGCCCTTCACTTGGAAGCTTTTACAAAGTTTTGGCCGGTGAACTTTTCCATATTCTTAGTTTGCAGCTCTAAACAAAATTCACAATGACCACAGAATATATAATTGAAAAATTAATTCACATCACTCTCATATAGAACAGCTAAGAAAGATACTTTGTGACTGTCTCTACAAGACAAAATCACTTTTTCAAGCAACAGTAGGCAGGCATTACGACCAGCAATAGAAATGGAGATCCTGATGATGTTGATGATGCAGATTCAAACCCTGCTGATCTGCTCCAGGATCTCCCCATCCAGGCTGATGATGCCCCCTTCAATCACTTGTCAGTTGATTTGAAAAACAGAAGCAATGCATCCTGAGTTGCTTGATCCTCCCATTGAAGTTGTTTACCGATTTTCCTTTCACTTGATAAGAATTTTACCTTGGCCCGCCCTTTCAAAATCCGGCGTCAGCTTCTTAAGTTCTGGGCATTTAGATACAAAAATTCTGCATACATCTGGGAAACGCAAGGCCTTCTTGTAAACGCTCTTCAAATTTGGTAGCTTCTTTAAGCAAACAACTTGGGCTATATTTGGATGCTAGGATTAAGTATGGAATTGGACTAATTTTAGAATTAAATTTTTATTTCATCTTTGACAAGTTTAGTTAGATTAGATTAAGGGGGAATAAATTTGAATTTAATCCTAATATCATGGGATTAATAATTTTAATTTACACGTGTGTTTAGTTGGGATAAGATTAAAGATAAAAGTTGTTCATTTATGAGATTTTTCTTACCTCAGTGGTTTTTCCACAAAAATACGAAAAACAAATTTTTTTTGAGATTTTGATACCCATCGAACACATTAATTTTTTGGGTTATTTTTACTCACCTCCCCTGAGGTTTCACCTAATTTCAGTTTAATAGAAAGTATCAATGTATTTTTACTTCCCTCCCCTGCAGTTAGTATTCCGTGAATTGACTGTTAATGGATTAACAAGAGGACGAAAAAACCCTTTACTCCCCTCCCCTGCAATTAGGTTTCTCTGGGTGACATGATAAACTGCAATTAGGTTTCAAAAGGCAAAAATATCGAAATCAAACATTTTCTTCAAGAAATTGGATTGGGTGACATGATCAAATCAATCCTCAGCTATATACACAAACATACCGCAAGAGAAATAACACAATTAAGGACTTAATCTTAAACACCATATATGATGAAAGATTACATATTTTCCGGGAAACAGGGCCCCTCTGTTTGTCTAATGCATGTTCTAACTTGCAATTTCCACCATTCGAAAATAAAAAAAGAGACTTGTAATTTCTCCTTTAATGATAATTATCACTATGATCAATCCAACAAACGCACAATTACCCGCAAAGGTTGAGGCTTCGGGTCAAGACTGGGTGGAGTTCTGGCGGAAGAGAGAATTTGGACTCAGATCAAGCCGGTTCCAAATCTCGATTAAACCACTTGGCTTTGCTCCAATTAAAGTCTTGGACTGAAACAACCTCACGAAGGTCGTCGGAAACCCAGATCGGTGCTGTTGGGTGCTGATGATTGCAGGCGTCGGCATCGCATAGACCATCTGCAGAGCAAAAGCCGGCAAAAAGGTTTACTCAGTCGGAAATGTTGATCGGAAACGAAGCTGTTTTCGACGGAGGTGAATTTTTTTCCTGGTGACATGACCCTTTTCTTCTCTACTAGAAAGTGACTCCAGGGATTTGCAGACTGTGCAGTGCAAGGAAGAGAGAGAAAAAGAAAAGTTAATTTGAATCCATGTATTAAACAAGAAAAATATATATATATATAAAGGTCTTCGGGAACTCAGGTTGGTGCAATTGGGTGCTGATGATTGCAAGAGTTGGCGTCGCATGGACCATCTACAGAGCAAACACCGGCAAAAAAGTTTACTCCGTGGGAAATTTTGAAGAAAATGTTTTTCACGCCAAATCTCTAATTTCTTGAAGAAAATGTTTAATCAATAAAAAATAAAAATAAAAACAAAAACTTGCCACAGCCGGCCAGAGAGAGAGAGATCCAAGATCCATGACTGTAAAACAAATTCAGTCATTAACAATACAACTGACTGTCAATTCACATCATTCACTCTCTCTACAGTTTCACTACAGAAATGGAAAAAAAAATGATACACCAAGCAAGTTTGCGTTTCTTCTGTAAGCGAGCTTTTAGTTTACATGAAAAGACTGTGGTTCTGTAAATATACTCAATTTTAAACAAAAACGAATAAATAACCCAAACAAAAGGAAAGAAAAAGAGTCGATGAAAAGAATAGCTTTTGAATATGGTTGCACTGTCAACTTTGCTGAGAAAATTAGGTGAAACCTAATTGCAGGGGAGGGGAGTAAAGGGTTTTTTCGTCTTCTTGTTAACCCACTAACAGTCAATTAACGGAATACTAACTGTAGGGGAGGGGAATAAAAATACATTGATACTTTCTATTAAACTGAAATTAAGTGAAACCTCAGGGGAGGTGTGTAAAAATAACCCTTAATTTTTTCAAAACATTTTCCATATCAAACAACGGAATTTAAAAATCTGAAAAAAAACAATGATTTTTGCAGAATTATCAATCAAAATTTCAACCTCGAAGGCTGCTGAGTCGCTCGAACATCACAGATAACATCACCGTGGCAAGACCCTGATCCCATATCTTACTAAAATTTCTTTTGTCCTTCTAATTTATCAATCTAAGGAATGTTTCGTTCGAATTTTATCTTCTCCATTAATTTTTTGCTCATTGATTGCAAAGTGTCTGTCGAAATGTGTAAACGAGTTTATGTGTTATTTTTCAATTCTTGTTCGGGTTTGATTATATCAATGCTCGTTACGTTTCAGGAGTTTGATTTCAACATAAAGCATTGGGGCTTGATTTGTGCATTAACAATGTAAAACATTGTATTATTGAGGTTTTTTTTTTTAAAAAAATGATGAAACATCTTAAATTTTTTGTGTCTCGTTTATGTTCACTGTCTTATCATTGAAGGAAAGCTGTAGATACAAGGACTCAACAATTATCATAATCAGATTCAAGTTTTGTGCTGTTTCAGGCTCTTCATTTGTCTGGTTAAGTTATTATGTGATTAATTTTTCATTGATGATTTAATCTGTTCCTTGGTATGGTTTAAAAGAAGGTGTCGGGTTTAATCTATTCCTCGGTATGATGTAAAAAGTGGTATTGGGTTTAGTGACTGAAATTTTGTCCCACATGATGTGTGCTCATTTGACCAATACTTAATTCAAGTGTCTATGACATGTCTGTTTGTTCTCAGGCAGTTGCATGTTGTTAAAGCAGTGATCAAATATGAAGCTTTGTGAAAGTAACTGTATGATTGTATTATCAAGCCTGTTCGGGCCCGGCTTAGGCCCGGGCCTCACCTATGAGGGTCTGGACAAGGGCCTAAAGAAAAAAGTCCGGACAAAGCCCAAGCCCGCGATTTTTTTAAAAAATAATTTTATAAATTAGAATAATATAGTTAAAATTGAAAAGTAATGTAAAAATAAAAAATAAAAACTTAAATTCTTAACTTATAAATCAATTATAATTCAAAACAAGTAAAATTATGATACTAAATTATCTCTTTTATGTCAATTAATTAAGAGAGCATTTGAATTAGAAAATCCAGTATTAAAGAAAATTAAAATTATGAGTTTTTATTTGCTTTATTTATTATTTTAATTTGAATTATTCATTTTCTTTAATTTATCTATGATTGTAATAACTTGTTAATCATTAATTTATTTCAAATTTATAATAATTTTAAAATTTTAAAATAAATTAAAAAAGCCCAAGCCCGGCCCGAGCCCGGCCCAGGCCCGCAATGGGCCCGGCCCGAGCCCGCACTCTTGACAGACAGAGGGCCTGGACATGGGCTTGAGAAAGCCCGGCCCAGGCCCGCTGTTTGCCAACCCTATTGAACATCCATTGTGGATGGATGAAGTTTCTCTCAACACCGAACTAGTAGGTGGTGACGACACTGATGATTTTGAGGTCGAAGGAGATTGTGCGATGACTGAATATGTTGGACAAACTGGGATAATCCAAAATCCCTTGCCTCCTGCTGTTGGAATGGAGTTTGAGATGTATGATGATGTACATTACTTTTACCATTGTCAGGGCCGGCTTTAGAGTTTAAGGGGTTTTAGGCGAAATTTTTTTATAAAGCTTTTATTATTTTGTAATTTTAATACTCAAATACATATAAAAAAAATCAAAATTTATTCCATCTTTAATTCTTGAATTTCAACAATAATAAAAAAAACAAAAATTTTAAAAATAAAAAGTAAAAAATATAAAAAAGATTGATTTTTTTACTCCATTAAAACCGTTAAAAAACAAACAAACAAATAAATAAAAATAATTTTATTTTCAAATATAATATTTAGAATGATAGAATATAAAAATTTTAAAATAATGAGTTGATGTTCAAAAATAAAAATAAACTTTATATTTTAAGAAACTAATTATTTTAAATGAACCAATGAATATAATAATTTTATTTGTAGAGAAGAGAACAAGAAATTTTTTTCATTTACTAATTCTTGAGATTATGAGGTTTTTAATAGAAATTAAAAGAAATATTAAAAGTCAAATATGTTAATATTGAATAATTGAAAAGGAATGTAGGTTAAAGAATAATTAAGAATAGAGAGATATCTAATAAACTTTTTGATTTTTTAAAATACGTATTAAAAATATTTTATTAATTAGAGAATTATTAAGAAAATACTCAAAAAATGAGGTCTTATTAAAATATGAGGCCTTAGGCGACAACTTTGTTCGCCTATATCTAAAGCTACTCGTGACAATTGTTATGCCAAGAAACAGGGTTTTGGTGTTAGAGTTAGCAATACATGGTACCGAAAGAGTAGAGAAAAGTATAGAGGAAAGCTGAGCTGTAGTAGTGCAGGCTTCAAGAAGAAAAGCGAGGCAAACCGCCCAAGACCAGAAACAAGAAGTGGCTGTCCAGCAATGATAAAGTTTAGGTTGATGGAAACCAAAAGGTGGAGAATCATTGAAGTCGAGCTTGAGCATAACCACTTGTTAAGCCCAAGAAGTGGAAAGTTTTACAAGTCACATAAGCACATAGGTATTGGAACCAAAAGAACATTGCATTTAGATAGTGCTGAAGAAGTTCAAAAAATTAAACTGTTTCGAACTCGTATCATTGATGCCGAGGGAAATGGTAATGTAGATGTTAATGGAGTATTTGGAAATAATGTTAATAGCTCAAATCAATTGAAGCTTAAACCAGGAGATGCACAAGCTGTCCAGAGTTTCTTTTGTCATTTGCAGTTGACAGATCCAAACTTTTTTAATGTAGTGGATGTACATGAAAAGGGATGCTTGAGAAACCTGTTCTGGACTGATACCAGGTCAAGAGTTGCATATAGGTACTTTGGTGATGTAGTCTTAATTGATACTACGTGCGTGACTGAATGATATGATGTACCACTAGTTTCATTCATTGGGGTGAATCATCATGGACAATCAGTGTTTTTGGGTTGTGGTTACATGTATGCTAGGACGCTCTCCACAAACAACCATCACTGACCATTGTAGAATCTTGCAAATTGCTGTTGGCGATGTTTTCCCAAGAGCTTATCATTGCTTATCATTGTCATGCATCATGCAAAAAATTCCAGGGAAACTCCAAGGATTGTTTGAATATGAAGCTATTAAAGCTGCATTACATAGAGCAATTTATCACTCTTTCAGGCCTGAGGAATTTGAAGCAGCTTGGGAAGACATGATTCAACGTCATGGAATAAAGGATCACGGTTGGATTCAAACTTTATATGAAGATCGTAAAAGGTGGGCTCCTATTTATTTGAAGGAATCTTTTTTATCAGGAGTGTTTTCGTTCCTGCAGAATGAGGTTTCTACTTCGTACTTTGAAGGATATCTTGATAAGAATACTTCTTTGAAAAAATTCTTAGGCAAGTATGATCAAGCACTGCAGGCGAATTATCAACTGGACGCCTTGGCAGATATGGATTCAAGAAATTCAAGTTGTATTCAGAAACCAAGATGTTACTATGAATTTCAACTCTCAAAACTGTACACAAATCAAATGTTAAGGAAGTTTCAGAAGGAGGTGGAGGCTATGTACTCTTGCTATAGCACAAAACATTTTAGTTCTGATGGACCTATAACATACATAGTGAAGGAAGAATTCGAGGTTGGTGGCAACAAGAAGGATTCAAGGGCTTTCGATGTTTTGTACAATGCCTCGGACTTGGAGGTGCTTTGTGTTTGTGGGTTGTTCAATTTCAGGGGATATTTATGCAGGCACATTCTTTGTGTTCTAAACCAGAGTGGCGTGCAGGAGATCCCATCTCACTACATTCTTTCTCGATGGAGAAAATATGTTAAACGCTCTTATGTTCTTGATCACAGCTGCAGTGCCATTGATATCAAAAATCCGGTGCACAGGTATGATGATTGTACAAACGCATCGTGCATGTCGTTGAGGAAGGCCGGCAATCTCAAGATCGTTACAAGGTTACTTTACAAGCTTTGGATGAGATATTGAACAAGCTTCATCTTGTAGAGGATCATCAAGTGTAATTTATGTAGCTCAGAGCTCTAGATTTTGTAGATTGAGCTTTAAGTTTCTGTATGACGTATTCGATTTCCCCTTTGTTGTAATTTAAATAATAATATTGCTGCGGAAAGCCTTTGGTCTGTGAGTGAATGAATAGCATGACTCTTGAATAAAAATATAGCTTTGAATTAAGATGGGTGTCAAGAATTCTTGGAAATTTAAAAAAAAAAATGTTTGAATTCTCCTCCCCCAAAAAAAAAAAAAAAATTATGAGGTTGATAATAAAAATTTTTACAATAGCTTTCAGTATTTTTAAGTTATTAATTTCCTGTAAAAATAAATAAAAATAAAAACAATAAAAATTTTTACAATAGCTTTCAGTTATTAATTTCCTGCAAAAATAAGTAAAAACAAAAACGCGTACTTTAACTTAGTGATGGAGTTGGATTATGAAATAACAAGTTAAACAATTGATTTTAGTTTTTGGAAAAAATAAGCATTTCTTTGTTGTCTTGTGTTTCTAATGGCATTTAAAAAAATTAAAGGTTGCAAATGACAATAAAATATCCTTGCTTGTTCTTTTTTTTTTGGGAGAAAAAGTTAATAATTATCGATAATAAAATAATGACATCTCTTTCCTTTTTTACCCTCGCAACCTAATGTAACTTCCTTATCTAATACCCATATTAAAAGTTTAAAACTCGCACTATCACTTTCCCTCTTCCAATTTGGCGCGCGATCTTCTCAATTCTAAAAGCCAAAAGGTCAGTCAGCTCTCTAAACCGTAATTTTCTGTTTGTTTCCCGAGAAAATCCATGAAAATAAACCGTTAAATGTGGCAATTTTAGCATGTTATGGCTGAAATTTTGAACCTCACCTGTTGCTTGTTCCTCTCGAAATATGCAATCTTCTAATTTTGATTTTTGACACAAATTAGAATTGAGTTCTTCCAATTCGATATATCGATCTCATGTTATCAATTCCTGTGTGTGGTAGAATGCTGTGCTTCACTTCCTTTGCGCATAATTGCAATATTTTTTTGAGCTCTGTTTCTCCTGGAATTTAGGATTGTCTCCAAAGAGCATAACTTATTAATTTGTACAGGAGCTTCTGAAAAAGTGAATGGTTCTTGGTTCACTCCCGAATTTGGAGTTCATTCTCTGACCAATTTTTTTTTTAAATGGTTAATTAGTTTTTGATTGAGGCTTGGTTTGTTTGTGCATGCCATTTGTTTGCTTTCGTGCCCTCATTTTATTTGAGTTCAAATGCTCTCCTTATTCATTTTGCGCGTCTCCATTTTGTTTCCTTTTTACAAAGGAGATGAAGAGTTAAGTTAGAATTTACAATTAGCTGCTCATTATCTAACTTTCACTCGTCTTTTGTTTGGGATTGTGGTCTGAGCTATTTGATGGCCAAAACTCTGTAAACATCCATGAACAATGAACCTTAGGAGTTTTAATGGATTTAATGAGGATCTGTTGGCATCATTATTGTCAAAATCTGTCGTACGGAAGCTTTTGCTCAGTTCTGTCTAGTATAGTATCATGGAACTTCCCCTAAGAAGGAAATTCACCCAGATGACTTTCAGATTTTTAAGTTGAATATTCTTACTGCATTTTATTTGGCTGCGTGCATTAGGATCGTTTACTTGACAGAATATTGGCTTGGTGTGTGATGAGGTGGTGATGCAAAGACTTTAAATCGAAAGAAATGTCCGTAACTTTGCAAGATGATTATAGATCCGTGAATTAACCAGTCAGACTACAAGAAAGCTGTCCATAACAAATGAGGGACCTGTACTGATTTTCATCAATAAATATTACAGTTGAGGACAAAATGCAATGCCATTTGTGCTTTGAGATTTTCATCAGTAAAATAGTTGAAATATTGGTCTTCTTGAATGTTTTTGTGCAAAGTTCTAATTGCTTGCTTCTGTAAGGCGCGCTATGTTAAGCATTTTCTCAAGTTGAGGAGGAAAAGCATGTGTTCTTTTCAAATTTCAAGCCATTCTGCAGTTTTTAGCTTTCTAGGATACTGTTTGAAGTATTAACATGTAAGATCGACACCTAATGTTTTTCTTGTCTATATATCTTAGTACTCTCCTTTTCTCTCCTTGTATCACTTTCAACTGTTTTACTGATAAGTGAGGATAGAGACAGAGGGATGAAGTTCAAAGCATTTCTCACAGAGAATGGAGTAAATCTCTTAGAAAAAAGATTCCTAACTGCCCTAGACAAAAAGGGGAAGGTATGCCACCTCTTCCTCACTAGAGAGAAAGCGTACTTCCTCCACAACCTTCTCAGTGGTGAAGGGATTCAATGTGTTGCCCAGTTTCATAAGGAAACTCTCTTCGATGATTACCACATCTCAAGCCAAAATGAGGACTGCATTGCCTTTGCCATAGACATAGCGCTTCTTCAGTGTGCTGTTTGAAGTAGTGTCAGTATTTGCTCTGAAATTGGTGCAGCTGGATCTGCTGCCAATTGCCTCCAAATAAAATTGAAGAAGCTGCCTCCAAATTGCACTCAAGCAGTGCCTTTCCTTACCTTTGAAACCAAAGGGTACAAGTCTGCAGTAATTCAAGATGTTCCAATTTCAAAACCACTGTCAAGGGCTCAAGTACTTGAACTTCAAACTGCTTTAGATATGGCTCAAGATTTACCTCCGACTCTGGTTCAGGTTCCGGATTTGAATTAGCTGCAGAATTTCGTAGACCGGATGAAGCATGTTGGTGATTTGTTAAATGTATCCATTTTCAAATATGGGGATCTCCATTTACAAATATCAACAACTCTGATCACACTAGTTGCTGAGTTTAGAAAATTGTTGGTTATTGGAGAGAAAGCAGTAGCTCCATCTGAGGACCGAAATTTGAGTGCTCAGACTGGATCAGAGAGGGCAATATCCAGAGGGGATGCTCAATCTGTGCAAGTAAGCATGAAGCACTTTTCAAAAAGCCTCCAGTGTCACCTAGCAAGGCCGGATTGTGCATTCTATGGTATTGCTTCACTGGGTGCTTGCTTGACGGTGATATTACAGTTCTTCATTCCTGGCACACATCAAACTGATAAATCAATCAGTCTGCATTGCAGGCTTCCAGTGCTCGACCCGGGCACATACTCTATCAATTAACCGTCTCTGGCTAAGGCTCGAGCCTCTGAAGTCTTATGGTAACTTGGATCCTCTTGAATATTTTTTTGGGATTGAAATGAGATATGATGAATGAATTAAAATCACGATTCTAATATTTGGCTTTCTAAGTGGAATATATTCGTATGCCAAAATTGGAAATACTGAACATTGAAATGATGAACTTCCGCGTGTTTACATTAACAATCATATATTTTTATGTTTTTTACCTGTTGCAGAAATTTTGGGTACATAGGTTGAAACTTAATTATCAAATAAAAAGAGAGAAGGAAAAAGGAAAGAAATTTATTCACATTGCATAGGATTAATTTTCACTTTTTTTTAAAAAAAAAATTACTATCTCGCTTACATAATTGGCAATTAACGGAATGTTTCAAATGTATAACATGTGCATTAATGGGAAAAAAAAACAAATAACAGATAAAGAATAAGGGTGAATGCTTTTTAGTCTCCACTATTTAAACTAATTATTATTTACTTGTGGTATTTTTTTTAAAATTATTCAAAGCAGGTCTATAGTAATTTTCATAATTGTTGGATCTAACTTTTTATGTATAAGATAACATTTCTATTGATATAGCTTAGAACTCAAAAAAATCGAACATGAAATAATAGAAAAATAAAGAATAATTAAATAAATTTTAGTGGAAACATATACAAAATAAAGATCTTTTGAAACATTTTTAAACTTACATGGATTAATTAGGTAATTGGCTTAAATTGCCAGGATAGAAAAACCATTTACCCATAAAAATAATAACAGCGATACTAATAATTATAAAGACATAATAATAATAGTAATAATAATTATATGGGCAATGATGACGACGATAGCAATAAGCAATTCATTTGAGATATTCTTAAATACGCAATAGGTTTGAACTAAAAATTTAGACTTTTAAACAATTCTACCAATCAATTTTTAACTGAATCTTTTCAAGTGAAAACTACAAATTTTAAGTTAAGATATAAACTCAAACTCAGCATGTCTGTAAAGATCCAAAACACAACTAACAACCCCTATAGCTTCATGTCCCGCTGACCGCTAGACGATTTCACCATCTGGTTCAAGCTACTTCAGCATTTCTACATCATACATGTTTCCAAATTCCTCACAAGTCCAGTCATGATGGCAAATCTTAGAGTATAAGTGAAATTAATATGTATGTTTTTTCAGAAACAACCGTAAATTTCCTTTCGTGAATTACTTATCTTTTTGTATGTTGTTATTGTTGTTTTATACGGACGGTTGCCTGTTTATTTTCATCCAATTTTTCACCTATACCATTCACACAAATCTCTCCTCCATTCCAAATGGCCACTAATTTGTTTTTTTTTTTTTAAATCTATCAGATTGCAAAACATGCAGAATCTCTAGGAAAGCAGCAAGAGCTGCAGAACACTGATTAACAAACTGGTGAAATTATGGGCCAAGCCGAAATAGCATTGACTGCTGCCTCTTCACTTTCCATTCGTCAATTTCCGAATAGCATGGCTTTTCAGAATGTGTTCTATGCATGTGCATTGTGTTGGGTCCAATTAAATTTGGTACATTTTTTTTTTCATAATTTTTTTATGATTTAAAAATAAATAACGTTTGTTATTGCTATAAAAGAATACGCACACATATGTATAAGCTAAAAGAAAAGGGAAGACAAAACTTTAAGTTACTTTTATAAATTTTGAGAAACTCTTTTTTAATAGAAAAGATATCCAGAAGATTTTTCTTGAAAAGTTTAAATTTAAAGACTATGTTGTAAAAATGCATATATTATTTATTTATATAGAAATTTTTTAATATAAATCCATACTTTTAAAAATTTAATTATTTATAAATTTAAGAGTTAATATAACTACTTTAAGCATTATTTGATATTGTGATTGGGCATGGAGGTGTAACTTAAAACTACGTCACCTACTTCATTCTACACTTTTGAAACAAGAAGCTTGGAATACTAGCATGTTGCTTCTCTTTTGCAAAAAGTTGTTTTTAGGCTGCCTTTCAGTTCATCTAGCTTTTGTAATATTTTAATTTAGCTAGTTTTCTTGTTATATTTTTATTTTTATTTTGATAAAATCTCCACACTCACCTTGGTGAGGATTTATCCCAAAATAATAATAATAATAATAATAATAATAATAATAATAATAATAATAATAATAATAATAATAATAATAATAATAATAATAATAATAATAATAATAATAATAATAATAATAATAATAATATCAACTGTCGTAATTTTTAGCAGTCTCGCCCTCATTCATTGAGGGTCTTAGCTGTGTAGGACTTGACCAGACAATTAGTTGGGTCAGCTTTGAAACGTTGGACCAAATTCCAGCTTTAAATGAAAGTCTGTAACTGTCCAATTAAATGAAATTTGGCTATAATGGTTTTAACGACGGACTACTTCCTTTATTTCACGTTGAAAAAGAACTTAACAATAATTAACGTGTGGTGCTGGCTTTTAGTAGTACAAGATCTTTCCAATGTCATGCTACAAAGAAAAGTGTTGAAACTTGAAAATTAATTGAGAATGGAAATTAAATCATCATTTTGGGTGAGACATAATTTAGCAAAAACTTATAGCATTAACAGTGAGTATCGTTTGCACCACTTTCTACCCACCATTGACTCTTGGAATGAAATGGAGTTTTCATGGAAACCCTGAAAGCTCCCGATCGTTTCTGGTGATGATAGCAAGATCTTCGCATTGTGGAATGGCTTTTATTTATGTGAAATATTTCTATAATAATTTACAACTCTTCCTTTGAGTGTTTTTCTTAAAGTTTAACCAAAGTCCTCTCTGTAATAAAGTTGGTGTTTGGCGCACTACTCCTTAAGGTGTGTTTGATATTGATGTTGGGCAGCTGTAACTTAAAAGGTACAGTACTAAAGTATTTGGTAAACATTAACTGCTATAACTTGAAAACTATGTTTATATAATTTTTCACTTGTATGATAAAAAAACTATTATATCTTTAATAATTTTATCAAAATTATTATTTTAAATTTATATTTACTATATATTATTAACTTTTATTTTATAGTTACAGTTTTTTTCCACAACAGCTGTAGCTTAAAAGTTACAGTACCTCAATTTCAAATATACCCTTAGTACTTTTTGACAAAAGTTTTACGAAGTAAATTAAAATCCAATTGTAAGAAGCATAAAATTGGTGCTCTAAAACACAAGTTTTACTTCTTCATTGAAACATAGAGAGATTGGAATTACTCTTAGCACAATTCTTGCGTAATTTTGTGGACCGCCCAATTCACTAGTCCAATTGCCTACAATTTTGGGCTAGAGAGCCAACACAAGGCCAAGAGTGCTAGCTTCTCCCAATTCTGGAAAGTTCTAAGCAACTCTAGCACATTTGAGCTTGTAAATACTCTAGAATTCTCTATACAATTCCAGCACATATAAATAGCTAGGATATTGTAGAATTCTCTAGAATCTCTAGAGCTTGGCAAGCCTCCCCTATGAATATGGGATGACATTAGGCATTTGTATCTAACAAACACTACAATAAGCATTGTAATCTCTCTTTGTGCAATACAAGTTTCTTATTCGGCTTCATTGCTCTCTTCTCTAGTTCGAGAAGCTCTAGGCTTACTTAGCAACATTCGGCAAAGTTGTCTAAGTGCCGCACGGATTAGCTGCGCAAAATACTCATCCCGTGACAAGTGGTATCAGAGCTAAGGTTTGCACGCACACAAGTTAGCTCACAAGCCAACCCTTCAAACGTAGCACAAGAGGGTGTTGTTGGTGTGGATGCTCCACCGGAACCAATCCGTGGCTGTGAGGGAGAACGCGCCCAAGGCAAGACTCGCGGCAAGTCCAAGGCCCCATCTGTGGATGCGTTGGAGTCTCGTGTGACAACTCTCGAAATCACATTGTTCGCTGCTCAAGAAAGCGTCGAGGGTTTGGAGGAACGAGTGGACGGTCTTGAGGGAGAATACGCCGAGTTCACGGTGGCGACAAAAGCTCTCATCCAAGAGCAAGCGAACACTCTCCGAGGTGAGTTTCGTTCATTCCATGATGAGTTGCTAAAACTTCATAGTTTTGTTCAGGATGAACTACGCGCTGTCCGTGCGGAAGTGGATAAAGTCCGCTCGGATTGAGCATGGCACAAGCGCACACTCTCCGCAAGTCCAACTTCCGCAAACTCGAGTGATACGCGCCGCATCGACGTGCCAAAGCCCGACACATATGATGGCACACGAAATGCCACCATCGTGGACAACTTCCTATTTGGGCTTGACCAATACTTCGATGCCATGGGTGTACGAGATGAGGCATCGAAAGTGGGCACTACACCCACCTATCTTTGAGGCGCTGCACAATTATGGTGGCGTCGCAAGCATGGCGAGATGGACAAGGGCATTTGCACCATCGACACTTGGGCCGACTTCAAGCAAGAACTCCGAAAGCAATTCACCCCAAGCAATGCGGAGAAGGAAACGCGAGCGCGCTTACGTCGCCTCAAACAATCAGGTAGCATGAGGGACTACATCAATGAGTTCACTACCCTTATGTTGGAGATAAGCAACATGTCCGACAAGGATTCACTCTTCTACTTTCAAGATGGCCTCAAGGATTGGGCCAAGACTGAGCTTGATAGGCGTGGTGTTCAAACACTTGACGACGCCATTGCCGTTGCAGAATCGCTCACTGAATACTCTACCGAATCCAAGGACAAAAAGGCCAACCAAGGCAAAGGTGGGGGAGAGAGTCGCAAGGACAAGAGCAACAACTGTAAAGATTGGGGGTAGAAAAAGCCACCTAGCAACAAGAGTGGGCAAGGAAAGTCGGAGGGCAAGAAGGAAGCGCCAAAGCCTCGAAGCCCATATTTCATATGCAACGGTCCTCATTGGGTACGCCACTGTCCGGAGAAGAAGTCGCTCAATGCTCTTGCTGCCTAACTAAAGAGCAACCCCACAATGTCCTCAGAGGAACCCCAACTCAGCATGGGTTCTCTCCAACGCCTCGGCGCACTCAATCGCCAACAGTCCGCACTCGTCAAGAAAGGGCTCATGTATGTAAGCACGAAGATAAATGGCCAGTCCATTCGCGTGCTGCTAGACACGGGAGCGACGCACAACTTTGTGTCCGTAGACGAGGCCAAGCGCTTAGGCCTCAAGGCCACCAAGAAAGCAGGTACAATGAAAGCAGTTAACTCACCCGCCAAGCCAATTGCGGGAATTGCACAAGGCGTGCACTTAACACTCGGTACGTGGAGTGGAAAACTTGATTTCTCCATTGTGCCCATGGATGACTTCAAGATGGTCCTTGGCATGGAATTCTTTGACCAAGTCCATGCCTTCCCGCTGCCCGCTACAAACTCCCTAAGCATCCTCGACGGGAGCAAAGCATGCATGGTACCCACGGAGCGAGGCAAGTCCGAAGAAAAGACACTCTCTGCCATGCAATTCAAAAGGGCTTTCAAGAAGGACCCAAACTTCTTGGTCTCCATTCGGGAACTAAACGAGGAAGGAAATAGCAGAACCTCGCCAAGCCAAGTCCCTTCGTAAATTCAAGACGTCCTCGATGAATACAAGAACGCAATGCCTCCAGAACTTCCGAAGAAGCTCCCACCTCGACGAGAGGTAGATCATGCGATCGAGCTAGAACAAGGCGCGAAGCCACCAGCCTTGGCGCCCTACTGCATGGCGCCACCCGAACTTGAGGAGTTGCGGAGACAACTCAAAGACTTGCTGGACGCAGGATACATCCGTCCCTCAAAGGCCCCTTTCGGTGCACTGGTCCTCTTCCAAAAGAAAAATGATGGATCGCTGCGGATGTGCATCGACTATAGAGCGCTCAATAAGATCACTATCAAGAACAAGTATCTGATTCCATTGATTGCGGACTTGTTCGACCAACTTGGCAAAGCGCGATACTTCACCAAACTTGACTTGCGCTTCGGGTACTACCAAGTGCGCATCGCCAAGGGAGATGAACCGAAGATAGCGTGCATAACAAGGTACAGGTCTTTCGAATTCCTTGTGATGCCTTTTGGCCTTACTAATGCACCCGCCATATTTTGCACACTCATGAATAAGGTGCTCCAACCATTCCTCGACCGCTTCGTGGTCGTGTACTTAGACGACATCGTGGTGTACAGCACCACACTCGAGGATCATGCTCAACATTTGCGACAAGTCCTCCAAGTACTCCGAGTCAACGAACTCTTCCTCAAATTAGAGAAATGCTCGTTTGCACAACAAGAAGTGGAGTTCCTTGGCCACAAGATTGCGGGCGGGAAGATCATGATGGAGAACACTAAAGTGAAGGCCATCCTCGAATGGGAACCTCCCTTGACAATACCCGAGCTTCGCTCATTCCTTGGGTTGGTGAATCACTACCGCTGCTTCATCAAGGGCTATTCGGCTAAGGCAGCACCCTTGACGGATATGCTCAAGAAAAACAGAACGTGGCATTGGTCCGAAGAATGCCAACGCGCATTCGAGGAGTTGAAGAAAGCAATTTTGGAGGAACCCGTCCTCACACTTTCGGACCACACAAAGCCCTTCGAAGTCCAAACGGATGCCTTGGAATTCGCCATAGGAGGAGTCCTCATGCAAAAAGGCCACCCTATAGCGTTCGAGAGTCGTAAGCTAAACGATACGGAACGCCGCTACACGGTACAAGAAAATGAGATGACCGCCATCATCCATTGCCTAAGAGTGTGGCGACATTACTTGCTTGGCTCACACTTCATGATTATGACGGACAACGTAGCACCAAGCTACTTCCAAACTCAAAAGAAGTTGAGTCCGGAGCAAGCACGGTGGCAAGATTTTCTAGCGGAATTCGACTATCGGCTTGAGTACAAACCGGGGAAAGCCAATGTCGTTGCAGACGCTCTAAGCCGTAAGGCAGAATTGGCAACACTTAGCATGAGCCAACCGAAGTCCGACTTTGTCTCATGCATGAAGGAAGGCCTCCAACAAGATCCGCTAGCAAAGGACTTGCTGGAGAAAGTGCTCGAGGGAAAGACAAGACGCTTTTGGCAAGAGAAAGGCATCCTCCTCACCAAGGGAGATCGGTTGTTTGTGCCAAGGTGGGGAAACTTACGAAAAGAAGTTATCAAGGAGTGCCACGACTCCAAGTGTGCTTGTCACTCATGAATCGAGTGCACCACCGCACTAGTCCAAGCCTCGTATCTTGTGTGCCAACAAGACAAGGTAGATCATCAACTTCCAGCGGGATTATTGGAGCCGCTACCACTAGCAACAAGACCATAGGAAAGTATCTCCATGGACTTCATCACATCGCTGCCCAAGTCCGAAGGTTGCGGAAGCATCATGGTCGTTGTCAACCGATACAGCAAGTATGCCACATTCATTGCCGCGCCTGTCGATTGCAGAGCGGACAAGGCAGCCCGCCTATTCGTCAAGCATATCGTGAAGCTTTGGGGAGTTCCAAGGAACATTGTGAGCGACCGAGACCCTCGGTTCACTGGACGCTTTTAGATAGAGCTCTTCAAAATGTTGGGGACTGATCTCAAGTTCTCGACAGGCTTTCACCCCCAAACGGATGGGCAGACCAAGCGCATTAATAGCCTCCTTGAGATGTACTTGAGGCATTATGTGAGCGCTCATAAGCGAGATTAGGCAAAGCTACTTGACATCGCCCAATTTTCTTATAACTTGCAACGAAGTGAGGCTACGGGCAAGAGTCCGTACGAGATCATCATGGGATTCCAACCAATGACTCCCAACGCCATAGCCTCGACTTATGGAGGGAAAAGTCCCGTGGCATATAAGCTCGCCCGCGAATGGCATGAAGAAGCGGACATCACACGAGCCTACCTCGACAAAGCTGCGAGGAAAATGAAGAAATGGGCGGATACAAGGAGACGGCATGTTGAGTACAAGAAAGGTGATCAAGTCATGATCAAGCTCCTACCCCAACAATTCAAGATGTGGTAGAAAGTCCACAAGGGGTTAGTGAGGCACTACGAGGGACCCTTCCGAGTTGTTCGACATGTGGGCAACGTCTCGTATCAACTCCAACTTCCGCCAAGACTCAAGATCCATCCGGTCTTCCATGTGAGCCTTCTCAAGCCATATCACGAAGACATGGGAGAACCAAGTCGCAGAGAATTGAGGCGCGCACTAACCGCCGTTGTCACCGCGTTCGACAAAGATGTGGACTATATCATTGCGGACCGAGTGGTTTCGAGGAGGGGCGTGCCAGCACATAGCGAGTACTTGGTGAAGTGGAAAAACCTCCCCGAGAGCGAAGCCACGTGGGAACGTGAAGAGGATTTGTGGCAATTTGCTGAGCACATCCAGAATTTCAAGCACGAACGCGCGACGAGGACGCTGCGAGCTTAGGTGGGGGAGGATGTTGCGGACTGCCCAATTTGCTAGCCCAATTGCCCACAATTTTGGGCTAGAGAGCCAACACAAGGCCAAGAGTGCTAGCTTGGCCCAATTCTGGAAAGTTCTAGGCAACTCTAGCACATTTGAGCTTGTAAATACTCTAGAATTCTCTATACAATTCCAGCACATGTAAATAGCTAGTATATTGTAGAATTCTCTAGAATCTCTAGAGCTTGGCAAGCCTCCCCTATAAATATGGGATGACATTAGGCATCTGTATCCAACAAACACTACAACAAGCATTGTAATCTCTCTTTGTACAATACAAGTTTCTTATTCGGCTTCATTGCTCTCTTCTCTAGTTCGAGAAGCTCTAGGCTTACTTAGCAACATTCGGCAAAGTTGTCTAAGTGCCACACGGGTTAGCTACGCAAAATACTCATCCCGTGACAGTAAGGTAAAAACTTACTAATTCAAAAAATTTTAAGCAGGAGAAAATATTTTCCAGGAACCAAATAGAATGCACATAGCAATAGTAAATCTATTTCGTTATCGACATAATCTAGTTAATTTATTCCCATTCTTACCTTTGGTAGCAAGTCTATGTAATTACTAGTGGTAAGACAGAATCTGAGTCAAAACTGGAGATGAGATATTGGAGAAAACCAAATAGAGACGACCGATGATTGAACAACTTAAAATCAAATAGCAACCACCGATGATTGAACAACTTCAGTCTATTTCGTTTCCTCCAATTCTCACCTTAAGTTGCAACTATTTATCACAAAATTTTCGTTACCATTGTGAGTACAGGCAGACAAAACACCAACATAAGTTACCTCATCTGGTCTGATCGAAGCCTTAAGCATTTGGGAAAACATATCAAGAGCTTTATCACCATGGCCACTGATGGCAAGGCCAACAATCATGGCCGTCCATGTGAATTTGTCCTTTCGAAGCATCTTCTTGAATACCCTTTGAGCTTTCTCAACATCTTCACATTTACAGTACATGTCTATCAAAGCATTCCCCACAAATATATCATTCTTGACTTTTTTTTTTTCAATGTAAGTCTTTATCCATTCTCCCAGTTCTAGTGCCCCCAGATTCGCACAAGCTGTAAAAATCCTAACAATTGTAAACTCGTCTTGTCTTATATTTGAAGTTTGCATCTCCCAGAAAAGTGTCAAAGCCTCTCTAAACCTATTCACTCGAAGGTACCCATCAATCATGGTAGTCCATAAGACATAATCTCGTTCTGGCATCTGAGCAAAATACTGTTGAGCTATATCGACTTGTCCTCTATTTATATACCCCGAAACAATGGTAGTCCAAGAAATTACATCTTTATTCTTCATGTTCCCAAAAATCTCAAGAGCAAAACCCGTTTCTCAGCGAGAGGAGTTCCTTATGCTTCGGCAATTGGCAGTTTGGCGTACACCATGATTTGTACAAGACCAGCTATTGCCTATCAGTTAGTGTAGTCAGTCGGTTTCTCTTTAATCTCGGCAAAGAGCACTGGACAACAATGAAATGAATTCTCAGATATCCTAGAGGCATTTTTAGAATATGTTTATATTTTGGTGGTGACAAACCTATGTTACAAGTGTGTAGATATGGCCAGAAACAATAGCAGTTGAAGCGTCGCAAGTCAATCTCGCATGAAAGCAGCAGCCGATAGGCAGCCACTACAAAAATGATGATGATGATGATTTTTTTTTTTGAAATGATGATGATAATGCTTCTTTGGGAAAAAATGATGATTATTATTCGTATTATTATTGTTATTTTTGGCATAATAAATAATTATTGTTGTTGTCATGATTGTTATTATTAATTTTATCATTTTTATTATTGAA
This sequence comes from Citrus australasica, assembly GCA_029618585.1. Classification (NCBI taxonomy): domain Eukaryota; kingdom Viridiplantae; phylum Streptophyta; class Magnoliopsida; order Sapindales; family Rutaceae; genus Citrus; species Citrus australasica. The sequence continues at coordinate 741,719 of JARCIV010000269.1, read as the reverse complement.
ATAAAGTTATGATTGTTATTGACAATAATTTTTTTAATAATAATAATATAACAGACAATAATGATAATATTACCATCATTATTATTTCTTTTTAATAATATGAAAAATATTATAATAAATATTAAATAATAATCATTAGAATAACAAACCAAGGGTATTTTAGTAACTTAAAATAATTCATTCTGATTCGAGGACAACATAAACCCATTAACGACAATACAACTCATTTTGATTTCAGTCTATTCTAATTACTGGTAAGTAAATGAACCATAATTGTTTTCTACCAATTATTTTGTTTTACGTTAAATTGTAAATTTAGATCATTTTTGGATCTATAGGGCAGTTAAGAGTTAATATCAACACACCAATGCAATAGTAAGAACATTTAAACATGCCAATTTGGTTGCAGAACATTATGTCGAAATGCCAATATAGTTGTTGCCAGTGAACTTAAGACTACTCGTAGAAGTTGCCAACTTCAGTCTCCAAAGCTTCTACCTTTGACAGCCAGCATAGTGAGTGGTATAAAAAGAGTTTTTTAAGAATAATTTATTTATTTATTTTTAACTGATTTTAGTTACTTGGATCACTGATTAATACTGAAAAATATATATTTAATAAAAATAAAAATTATTATTTTTAATTTATTGATTGGTACGCTCATAATTTATATATTATTTTTACATTTTATCTTAATTTTTTGTTAAATTATATTTTGATTATGTTAATTTTTTATATTTTTATATTTTATTATTATAAGTTTATTTTAAGAATAAAGAAAAATAAAAGAAAATCGAAAGCCAAAGACATTAGGAAAAGAAATGTGGGCGGCCGAATTAATTAATAAAAAGGACAGCAGCTGCTTGCATTAATTTAAAAAAGGAAAAAGATAAAGTTCGGAATCACGAGTGGGGCAGTGGCTTCAATTATAATGGAGATCACTTGAATTAATTAAAATATGTTGAAATCTGAATGAATGGAATCAGAATGAGTTGTGTTGCGAGTGACGTGTTTATTTTGTCTCGAAATTAAAATGAATTATTTAAGTTACTAAAATATCCTTAGTTTGTTATTCTAATTATTATTAATTAATATTTATTATAAAATTTGTCATATTATAAAAAAGAAATAAGTGATTAATTACTTTCTTAAGTAAATTTAAATTTATCGTTTTCAAGTATATGTTTATAATTTGCATTTTCTACCAATTATCTTTATTTTATGTTAATTTGTATATCTAGATTATTTTTGGATTTATAGGGACAATTAGATATAATGTCAATACACCAATACTATAGTGAGAACATGCCAATATGGTTGCAATACGTTATGTCTAAATACTCATATAGATCTAAAGTGAATTTAGATCTATAGATTAACACATAATAAAAATAAATTATAAACATGTAGTTAAAAATAATAAACTTTAAACTTACTAGAGAGGGTAATTAATTCTATAATTTATATTTTTGAGCTTCATCCTTCACCTTATCTTAAAAAATTTGCCACATATATGGGTAAATAATTAATAAAATAAAAATTCTTATCACAATAGTAATTTAAAAAAATCAAAATTACGTTCTTTTTTCCCATTTTTAGAGGGGAAAAAAGGGAACGGAAACTATACATTTTTCAAATTTTATGTTATGTTTTCCAACTTATGTGCTACATAAGTAACAGTATTAAATTTAAAAATTATAAAGAAAGAAGGCTATACCATAAAATCATATTCTATACTCTGTAGCATGACCCTAACATCCTTGATTATTGGCGATCGCATGCATGCTTTCAAATTAAAATAGTCGACCATTAGTTGATGTGGTCTTATTAGCCCTCATAGATATTGTAAATTTGTGAGGTACAAATTGTTTGAAGCTCTACTTTGAGATAAACCACGAAGAGATTTCAAATTGTCCAACTATGGATTATGATACTTAACATACGCTAATGTTGGTGTTAAAAGCCAAAAAAAAAAATGCTAATGATGGAACTGACATAGCATTAGGTAATGGAAGAAGAGTTTTTGGAGTTTCACGTTGCTTTTGAAAGGGGAAGGCTAATCCTTTTCAGGTAATTCTTTTTATAAACCACATGATTTTTATGACTTAATTTTGATGAATGTTAGATTGGTGATTGTTTGAAGAATTGATGTAATAAAAGTACTGCTGAATCTCTTAAATTCCAAAGATCTTATTAAAAAAAATCAGATTTTATGAACTAGACATCTTAAGCTTTCTATTGAATTATTTTGTGATCCCAAGAATTCAATTTCTTATGAGTTTATGAAGTTGTAACCCATTCACTGGAAAATTATGATTTCTGCAGCTGTTCCGATTTCTATTGATGCTAAAATTTACTCGCCTTGTGACTAACCAGATCGTTCCACCAACGCTTGTGTATTCAATGGAGAAGACGTTGCTTTCTTGCCTCCCCCTGCAATTACCAAAGCTTTAGGGACCGCCACTCTTGACTTAGAGAGATAGATTAGAGACGCCGGTGGTTTTACCGACGTAAATACTCCGATGCCCAAGTTAGCACAAGGTGTTTACGGGAGAAAAATGTAATTTAAGTTATGTGATTTTTTGTAATGCTCTAAAAAATTCGTATGAAATGTAACCTGATTCCAATTTGATAGAGTTTCCCTTTTTCTCTCAATTTTTTCTCCTCTTTTTCATTGGTTACCCCCCTTCTTGTAGTCGTTGTCCCACCTTTATGTATACTCTTCATGCCCCCCCTTTCTCGGGTAATGGCAGCCCCTCATGGGTCTCCAACCACTGGATTGTGGGTAAACGTGGGATGCCGTATCTTTCTCAACGGTTTAGGGCATAGCGAAACTGTCGTGATTTTGTGAGATCGTGTGCCCTTTCTTCGGGTGATGAGTATCTGGTCGGCATGTATCTTTGGTCGATATATTCCACTGGTCTGTGCTCGTTTCTAGTTGGCACAAGTTTGCATAAGGCGTTTTACCAGGGCTCTCCTCTTGCCATTCAGCTGAGGTGATTCGCCTCGGGATGGGAGATGAAGGCATGGCTGAGCTGGTGCTTTCTATTACTTAACAATTTCTATAGTTTTTCAGATATGTAAAATCAATTTAAGAAACTTTTAAATTATTAAGATATTTATATATGCTAATTACTATCATGTCTATTTTCACTGTATTCAATTACTGTATTATTTTAGTTTTGCATATAAATTTGGTCTGCTGCAATTCTGTAAATAATTGTAAAGGCTGACATCAAGTATATTTTGGGATACTTATACCTATGAATAAAATAATTGACGAAGAAAAATACTGTTAAGATCAGAAGGGATTATGATATTGAATCAAAAGTCTATTTTGATGATTACAGTATGTGGGCGATCTCGTGATGTGGTTGAGATTCTTGTTCATGGTAAATTGATTCATGTACGATCTGTTATATGATAAATGTTGTTTTGTAAATGATTTAAGAATTATGCTAATTTGGTCTTTAAGAAATAATTATTCCATGATGTGTCTAAACTTTAAGGAATTCATAGAGAAACGCTGTGACTAAAAAATCAGTGCAATACTGCAACATCATTTTAGATCTAGCTGGAATAAATAGATGGCACTCAATTCCAAATGTAAATTGTAACTCTGACTGTCCTTTTGCATATGAAAATCACAGGCAACCAACGACGTGTCTGAAATTATTAATAAGGTGACAGGGAATGCAAGTATGCAGAGAATATCATAGCTGGCCTTTGTTTTGACCCTTGGAAGATGTTTGGTCATGACGAGTTGCAGACTTTTAGTAAGTCATTTGGGCATGACGACTTTCTCTAATTGTTGCTTGCAAATAAATTTTAAGGGCCACTGATGGTTGTTGAAACCAGCAAAAATAAATATCTACTCTAAATAAATTGTGTATAGTGATTGAGTAGGGTCGTGTCCACAGAGATCGGTAATTATTTAAATTATTTTAAAATATAAAATGCAAAATGGGGGAATTGTTGATAATAATAAAAATCAAATTAAAATAACAAGAACGCAAATTAAAATTGTTATTCAAATTGGAGAAAGCTCTGGTCGAAAGAATTAACTCAGCTTGATTCGACTACTGATCATTGATTCACATATAAATTATTACTATTTATGAATAGACCGATTAAAGCTACTGAGACTCTCTAATAGCCAATCTCTCCTTAACTAGTTGATAACTAAGGTACGACCGTTGGTTATTTCCCTAATCAATAGACAACCCTAGATACGATCATAAGATTTAATCAATTGACAGCCTGAAAAACCAGAGAGACCCAAATCCTAATCAACAAACACATACGATGGTTCATTTAAATTAGATTATTTATTCTCATAATACAACTCACTGCTATGTTATTTGTCACAAACATTAAAATCTTCATACGATGAATCCTTTAATTGACAATAGATTAAGTTGATAATTAAATAGTGGCAAGTTATCTAATTAACAAACATAATTATGAAAATAATTCAGAGAATAAACAAATACCCAAAAAGCAATAAAACAATTAAAACATAAGAAAGATCTCACAATAGTGATGAATCAAAGCTTCATTAACCTTCAACCAGAATAATATGTTTAGTTCTTCATAGAAAGAAGAGAAAAGTTTAGATCTAGAGTTTCTTTCTGTTCTCCCAAAAAAAATCCTCTTTTTCACAATAGATTCCTCCCTTAAATACTCTCTCTCTCTTCTTCTTTAGAGTTTTATTTAAAATAAAATAATAATATCTAAAATATTAAATTCGTAATTACAAAAATAACCAAAACTACAAAACACGTTAAACTAAAAACTGTAGGTCCGTAGTTGACAGCACGCGCCCACGCCTTATCAACAAAGTTCTTCTAACACTTATAATTTCTCTAAGAGAACAATCATTCTTAAACATCATCTTGTAACTCAATTTTAGCACCAATCAATAAAATTGCACCTATAAGAATTTTGATCAGTAGAGCGATTGCCCACTTAGCTAGTTCTCTAAATGAGATCATGGATTATCACTCTCTATAAGAGTGTAAGGAGAGCGACGGCCCCCACCTCATCAGCCCTTATAAGGTGAATAAGCTTCAGCGACTACAAAATCATAGATCCCACAACCGAATATATAGTGTATATGCTGTGTTGCTGCATTCCTTCTATTGTACTCGTAATTTCATTCCTGTCTTATACTGAATCTCATACAAACTATGGGTAATTGTAAATTACAATTGGGTGTCTATTTTCTTTTACTTTTAGTCATTTTTTTTTTTTCTAAAATGTCCATTCCGAACATTTGCAAATACGTGTAGTTTTTCACTAAGAAAGATTTCACGCGTAAAAAATGTGGGTAAAATAAAAAGCCGCAATCAAATTAATAATTAACAATTAGCTGGGCTTAATCAAATTAATATGTAACATGTGGAACCTAGTCATATCTTAGGTCAAGATTCTGCCCCACTCAAAGATATTAATAGTAATTAACAAATTAAAATAAAGTAACATAAAAATGGACAGATCATAACTTCTTCCATTTACCAAAATGTTTATTGAAACATTATTAGTCTATTTTGTTATATGATCAAGCCACCGACACGAGAAGATAGTATTATTCGCTTGAGAAAAATAGATCACGATATTCAATGGTTGTGATGTGAATGCAGTGCAGAAAAAATATTATGTTAATGCAGAATCAAACCTAAATGGTTAGGAACGGAGACATCACTGCCGGTATTCAGTACAGCTCTTTGCTTTTTCTATTTTCTCTCTTTGTTTGGTCTTGCGATATTTTCTTTTCTGGACTAAATTTTTCCTTTTCTTTTTTTCGTTTTTTTGTGAATAGAAGATGATAAATGGTCGACTATTTGTGGTGGTAAAGTATGTTGATTGATGAAATTTTTCTACCATGATGGAGATTGAAAATAAATTATTATGAAGTGAGATCATAGCAATTTAGTTGATAGCAATCAATTGCGTACTATAATATTAGGCGATGGATTCCTTTGATCATTTTATAAATTCGTGGTTCTAATTATACTTCTGAGATCCGTTTAGGATTTTTTTCACAAAGCTCAAAAGTAATTTAAAAAAATAAAAATTAATTTTAATATTATAACAAATCTTTTTAAAAATCACTTTTGTCACAATTACCCATCCTACAACATATTTTGAAAAGAAGGAAGGATTTTATAGGTGGCACTCAATAGTAGTTGTAAATTATAACACTGATTGTGCTTTTGCATATGAAAAATCACAAGCAACGAACTACGTGTCTGGAATTATTAATAAGATGACAGGGAATGCAAGTATACGAAGAATATCATAGCTGGCTGTTTTCAACTGATTTTGAGGTTGGAAAATCCAAAATCTATCTTAAACAATGAATTTATATTTTTGGGAGAGATGGGGTACCTCACTAGTTTATTGTGTGCGGCGCAGAGTATCCGAAATTTGGGAGAGACAAAAAGAGTAGAGGGAGTGGTAACAATGGAGAGAGTTCAGACCTAAGGGAGGTGTCCTTCAAAATGAGCTTCACGCCTGCAAAACAGTGAAATAGAGGTTAGAGGTGAAGCCGGTGTATCCCGGCGTTCACACTCCGACGCTCAAGATAGCAAACTCAAGCTTTTATGGTAAAGAGAGCTGGCTAGCCCTCTGTAAATTAGGGTTTGAGGTTGAAGAAAACCTATTTTTTTTGAGTGTGAGTGTTTTTATGTGAATGAGAGCCTCATGGAGAATGAAACCTAGGCGTCTTTATATATGAAGTACCTCAGCTGCCACGTGGCGTACCCTTTTTGGCTAACGTCCTTTTATCGTTTTTATGATTTTTGGGCAATTATGTGCATGTTCGCAGCGTATCTCATCCTTTTGAAACGTGACGCGCGCTAGAGAGTGGTCAAGGGTAACTCTGCAGTAGTTGTCGAGTAGGCGACTGGGGACCACTGTAACACCCCAAAAATTACCCATGGAAAGTCAAGGGTAAATTAGAATGAAATCTCACATCATTTATTCTTATTAATAAACCTCAAGATAAACAATCATTATTCATATTCCAACTGAATCCTTACGTAAAACATATGAAATAAAGTCTCCAAAGTAAAGTCTCTAATCCAAAGTATAAATGTCTAGACAAATTTAATCTTTAAAGCAACTCCAAAGGTCCACTAAGACAAATTCTCCATCTAAGCACCCAAGCCACATTTCTAATAATTCTACAAAATATTAGAGACGAGGGGTGAGCCGTCAACTCGATAAGTAAATCCATGCACAATATTTGAAAACCTTTGTCATGTATCGTTAAACATTTTATAGCAACATCTTCATTTAGCATAAGGGGTGGATTCATGTAAAAAAATTAAAATATTTATAAAAACATTAAAGCGTAAACATTGGTAGCTCATGCCTCGTAGTCATCATCATTCATTATTCATCATTTAGGGTGTTATACCCCACATTGTTCCTCATTCAGGGTACTATATCCCACATTATTCGTAACAGCCTTGTGCACAAGATCATCATCATACCAGCAAGCTAGCTAGAACATTTCATAACATCATAACATTAACATCATATACATTACTACGGACTATGAGCCAAAACATTTTTGAATCCACCATACATTTTTTTCATAAATAGCATTTAAAGTCTTCCAAAACATTTGAAACCTTTCTTTGATCATTAAATTCTTTTAGAAAATTCTTTAAGAAAACATTTTGTTTAAGAAAACTAATTTCTTAAGACAAAAACATTTTAAAATAATTTTATATAAATTCATTTAAAAGTTTTTTATTTTACAAAATTCATTTAAATATTTTAGAAATCAATTTTGTAAAAATTTCCATTTAAACATAATTTTTGTAACATAAATTGCATTTATTATATAGCACACATGCATGAATCTACTTACCTCGATCCGTAGCAATCAATTCAATACCTCAAGAATAACCAACGAGCTCACCCTCGTCCTATAATCATCATAAAAATATTCTTATCAATATCATCTCTAACCTTAATCTCAATCATCCTTAAATCATAGACACTAATACTACCTTAATACTTATGCATATTCTAAACATATCCTATACTTATGAGTATCCTGCACATGCTGATTTTTAATAACCTACACACATGTCGGAAAACCATGAAAATTTACAGAGGCACTGTGAACATGCATAGCATTGCATAAAATATTTCACAAAAATCAGCACAAGTCAAAATCGAGTCAGAATATTGACCTTTCACCAAAGTAACAAAAACTGTCCAGCACTGACTAAAACAGACCTTTTCCACTTAGGAAATTCATAAAATATTCTTTGGTAATCAAAATAATATGCTTCGTTTTTCTAATTACAGAAGACACATTCAAAAAGAATATAATTAAAATTCATAAATTTTGGACTCCTGAAACTATTTTAAAACGTTTTATTTCCGAGAAACATCTAACCCGTCCAGAAAATTCCAGATTTGAAAACAGAATTTCAAAAATTCATATCTTTTATTTTACATGCCCAAAAATCGTGATTCCAGTTTTAAAAGACAGAGTGAGGATTTAAATTTCATTATAAAATCCTAACATGGCCTGTAATATTCAAAAACTAGCCCAACTGTTACACGTTTCAACTTCTGAAATTCTGGAAAACAGTTTCCAGATTTGCAGCAGCCATATGTTACGATTTTTAGTAATTCAACCATAAAGAATAAAACTACGAAATTAAACATCCAAGCATAGGAGACATAGATCTGTTGGCATAAAAATCGGCATAATTTTAAAGGATGTGTGACCTTATAGAAAATTTTCCAGAGTTGAGAACCACTATTGAAAATCGGAATTTTCCAGCACCAGTAACCCAACTTCGAAAACCCATAACAATTTGCATACTCAGACGATTTCAACACAAAACCTATCAATGGAAAGCCTAGGATGTCTAGTTCCATGATATGTAAGATATTCAAGTGATTCTAAATAACGAAAACGATTTCAAGAAAGGAATAGAGACTGTTCATATCATCACAACATTACAACCACACGTATATTACCCAAATCATGCTACAAGTAATTAAAGGCCAACAATTCCATAAAAATAAATCATATAAGTCGAAGAAATACTTAATACCTTAAGGAAAACACCAAGAAAGAAGTGATAAAACTTTCTTTTCCTTCTCCAAAGACTTATATTTCCTTCTTTTCTTTCTAGGGTTTGTAACGGTGTAAAAAAATAAAAGACAGCTTCTTAAAAAGATGGGTTTCTCTTAAATACTAGGTAATTAATAAATATTTTAAAAAAAACTAATAACTAGCCTACTCAATTTAATAAGGGCAAAAGAGGAAAAAAATATAAAATAAACTTTGGCCGTTACAACCACTGTCCTTGGGACAATGTCCTTCATTTTTGGCAGAGGTGGCAGGCAGTTGTCCCTCCTTTTAGCACATCATTTTTTATTCCTAATTCTGAAAAAATCGAATAATATCCTTTAGAAGGCAGAGATGTTTCTCATGGCGGATATTTTTGGATGATTCTCTTGCATCCGTTCTGTCTGGTACCCCACCTGGTACCTCGAGTTACGTGGGGTACCTCTTATTATGCGGGGTACCCCTATTTGTGTAGGGTACCTCATATTATATGGGGTACCTCTATTTGTGTGGGGTACATCTAATTGTGCAGGGTACCTCTATTTGTACGGGGCACCTCAAATCACGTCGGACACCTCGGATTGTGCGGGGCACCACAGATTGTGCTGGAATCATTCCATTAGTCGACACGTGGCACTTTATTGCCTTTCCTATTGTTTCCTCAAATACTGGCCTTCGTTTTTAATATGTCTGTGTATGCCGACACGCGGAAGAATTTTGGTAATGACGAGTTGACGACTTTTAGTAAGTCTTTTGGGCCTGATGGCTTTTCTCTAATTGTTACTTGCAAATAAATTTTAAGGGCTTATAAATCTATAATTTCTTCTTAATTAAATTTTAAGATCGAGTGATTTTCAAGAAATGTTATTTAGTTAAAGTACGAGGAAAAAATACTATTTAAACTTTTTCACCTCTACCTTTTAAATGTTAAAATTAAAAGAAAAATTCAAGGCCTACTCATGATATTATTATAAGATGATGAATTTTGATAAGGTGGAGCAATTGTCCTCTTGGCTAGTTATCTGAATGAGATCTGACCACATGGACTATCGCTCTATAAAGTGTTAGCAGAGTGATGGTGCCCCCCTGATCAGCCCTCACAAGGTGAATAAGCTTCTGCGACTGCAAAATCATAGACACCACAACCGAATACATACTGTGTTGCATTCCTTCTATTGTACTCTGAATCTCATACAAACTATGGGAAATATTTTGGGAATCCAACTTCCATGTGATGCCCTTTCCACTGGCTTCATAAATTGTATCCGCAGAAAAGCAGCATATCTAAGCCAGCTTGAAAATAACCTGGTTGCCGTCCAAACCGAATTGCAGAAACTAATTGAAACAAAGAACGATGTGATGATGAGGGTCGCTAATGCTGAGCAACAACAACTAAGACGGCTGAACAGAGTGCAAGGTTGGCTTTAAATGGTGGAAGCTGTGGAAGCTGAAGTAGGTGAATTGACAAGGGACAGCTCTCAAGAAATTGAAAAACTATGTCTTGAAGGCTACTGCTCCAAGAACTGCAAGTCAAGCTACAAGTTCGGGAAAAAGGTGTCTAAAAAGCTGCAGCTTGTGGCTACTTCAATAGATGATGGATCTTTTGCAGTGGTAGCTGAAAAGGTACCACAACCAGCAGTGGATGAGAGGCCTCTTCAGCCAACAATAATCGGCCTAGAATCAACATTTGATAAAGTTCGGAGATGTCTTGTAGAAGGAAAATTTGGAATCATCGGACTTTATGGCATGGGGAGAGTCGGGAAGACTACACTATTAACCCAAATCAACAAGTTCCTTAATACACCAAATTATTTTGATATTGTGATTTGGGTGGTGGTGTCAAAATACATGCAACTTGAAAGAATTTGTTAGAACTCAAGTTAGAATGGAAGAAGATTCTTATCTCAGCAACAAGAATTAATAAATATGATAATTCTTCTGTTATTTCAGAGTTCTCCAATTCGAGTTTGGAGTAAACCACAATGACAAATCTTATTTTTCAAGCCCCCAACTACTTGTTTTGCAACTTATTAAATAATGAAGCAAAGCAACGGCTAACTACTATTTTAACTCAACTACTGAAGCTAATAATCAGATATAGAGATTTTCCAGCACAAGACTCGGTCCTTCATGTATCCAACACTTGACCAAGCCTTTTAGCCCCCATAGAAGTGCCAGATACTTTGGAATAGGCTTCCCGGCCCTGGTGGTTTTGCGAGGTTAAACAGAAAATCGGAGAAAGAATAGGATGGCTTCAGAATAGAAGCTTTGAAGAGAAAGCATCAGTCATATTAAATAAAATTATTAAATTTTTTAAATCATTCATTAAATTTGATTAATATAAAATTATTTATAATATTAAATTGATAAAATAAAATTATAAATAATAATTAATAACATTAAACAAGTTGAAAATATTGAAGGACAATTTTGGAAACTTGTATTTTTAACATAAGAGGAATTTAAATTCTTCACTCTTTGGTGTGGAATTTAAATTCTACATTGAGTAATGATACAGCCACAAACTCTTATACAAACTTATTTTGTACAAACTGACGTGGCATTAATTCATTGGTTGAATGAAAATATAAATTAATAAAAATAAATCAAGTGGGCCAAGTGATATTTAATTCAACCAATCTTATCATACCACATCAGTTTGTACAAAATAAATTTGTACAAGAGTTTGTGGCTGTATCATTACTCTTCTACATTATAAGAGATATTAAATTCTAATAGAAATTAAATTCTTATATATTTGTGCAACCAAACAATGAAAATAAAAATAGAATTTGAATTCCTTTTCTCTCCCCTATTCTCTCCTCCCAACCAAACATCACCTAAAAGCACATCGACAGACATGGATGAACTAACGCACTCATATATCTTCTAACAATACATCCATTAAATGAATACATAATCAAATAAAGCTGTCAGAAATATCCATTGCTCTTTCATAACATTTTTCACTAGCCTTGACTTCTCCAACTAATCCACAATAACAAAAACAAGACAAAAATCCTGCAACTATCAATTCAAAGAATGTACCGTTTTGAGACTAACAAGTTTGCCCTCGAAAGGGACATATTGCTTTTCTTCTTTTTTAGAATATCTTTTGCTTGCATCTCTTCTAAATTAATATTTTTAGAGTTTTATTTCGACTCTTAACGTATGTTTCACTTGTAAATTTTTTGTTATGTATTTTGATCATCTTGTTATACTTTCATCTCTTCCATGATTTGTCTTAAATATTCAGGAGCTTAAAGAAAAGAAATTCACGTGCATGTGTAAAAAAGAAAAAAATAATAAAAACATAACCAAAAAAATTGTAGTGTTGAAAGGTAAAGTATATGAGATAACCAATTTCAAACAAAATTAAAAACCAGGGACACTTGCTTTGTCCTTTTTAGCCTTTCACAATAAAAAAGTAAAATATTACTCTCTCATAAAATAACAATCTTTAAAGTATTTTAAACAATTATAAACATCAATTTATTTTATTTTTATTAAAAAGGTACGAAAAAAGTCACCAACATAACCTATTTTTCTTTTATCTTTTAAATAAAATTAAGATTGGCTGAGGTTTATAATAATTTAAGAGAATATTATCATTTCATAATAGAGATTATCTGAATTTTACCTAAAGTAAAAGCGATGAGCCACTTGTTTTCAATAATTAAAATGATGAATTGATATAAAATGAATGCATTAGCTGGCCACCAACTGTGGATATTTCAGTTGGAAGCTTTTACAACATGGTTGCCGGTGAACTTTTCCATATTCTAAGTTTGCAGCCCTAAACAAAATTCACAATGACCACAGAATATATAATTGAAAAATTGATTCACATCACTCTCACATAGAACAACTCATACTTTGTGACTGTCTCTACAAGACAAAATTTAATAAACAAAAAACTGGCTCACTTTGTCAAGCAACAGTAAGCAAGCATTAAGACCAGCGATAGAAATACAGACCCTGATGATGTTGATGATGTAGATTCAAACCCTACTGATCTGCTCCAGAATCTCCCCATCCAGGCTGATGATGTTGATGATGCCCCCTTCAATCACTTGTCAGTTGATTTGAAAAACAGAAGCAATGCATCCTGAGTTGCTTGATCCTCCCATTGAAGTTGTTCCCACCGATTTTCCTCTCCCTTGATAAGAATTTTACCTTGGCCCGCCCTTTGAAAATCCAGCGGCAGCTTCTTAAGTTCTGGGCATTTAGATACAAAAAATCTGCATACATCTGGGAAACGCAAGGCCTTCCCGTAAACGCTCTTCAAATTTGGTAGCTTCTTTAAGCAAACAACTTGGGCTATATTTGAATGCTAGGATTAAATATGGAATTGGACTAATTTTAGAATTAAATTTTTATCTCATGTTTGATAAGTTTAGTTGGATTGAATTAAATTTTAATTTTTATCAAAGCATTTAAGATAGAGAGATTGAGTACGACTTTGAAGTTTGTTGGAGTTCAAAAATCTTTTCAGAGCATGGGAACTTGTTAGGATGATTGTCAACACATCTAATTGTCTCTCAAACCAAACAACTCCACAATCAAAAGTTTACAGTTTTCAAATAAAACTCTATCTTCTGGTGTGGCTCATGATCAGAAGATAAGCTCCCACAACCAAACATCTTCAAAACTTGTAACATCGTAAAACTGGATATCACTTGCCCTGGAATTGAATGAAGAAACCGTGCATACTCCTCATTCAAAAACTTTAGATTCACTACAAACTTTAACTCATTCGGCAACTCTCGTATGTTAGTCATTGATAAATTAAGATGTCGTAGGGAAACTAACCTTGAAATTATCAGTTAGAGAATGATTACATGAAAAGTTCAAAACTCTAAGGGAATGCATAGATTGGAAGAAGTCATTATTGATCATCTCTAAATAATTCTGTTGAAGCAACAAAGTTAGTGGATCTTGAGATGAAGGAATTTCTGATACCTTCTCAGTTTTGTTGCTCATCAAAGACACCCTTCTCAACCCTTCCCATTTCCAAATGTCTGGTACTTCAGTTAATCCTTGCACCTGCAGGAACCAAAAAATTTTCTTTCTCCTTCTCAACTTCACATGCTATCCCTATCAAAAAAAAAAAAAAAAAATTCTCATGCTATCCACAGAAGCATATCGCGTATCGCATCATGCACTTTTACATAAAGTGGAGCCTCTTCTTCCAATAAACATAAAGGAACAAGAACACCAATAATGTAGTATCCTTGATTTCATATCTCAAAACTGTTAGTTTCATCCAAAAGGCCCTCACTTATCCAACAATGTATCAATTCCATTTTGCTAATTGGATAGTCTTCCGGAAACAAACTACAGTATAACAGACTCGATCTAATTTCATCGCTAGGTAAATTATCATAACTGAATTTCAAAAGAGGATATTCTTATTTTTCCGCACCTAGAAATTCTGAGGCTGAGCTCCTTAGCACTTGGACAGAGTCGCCACATCTTCTCCAACCTTCTTGCAGAATAATTCCCATACTTCTTCGTCATTTAAACACTCCACTTTAATCTTGTTGTGAGCTTCCATGAGGCCACAAATGTCAATAGAACGAGTTGTGAAGACTATCTTGAATGTAATTTTTGTGCTGACACCAATTTTAATTAAAGCAACCTGCTCCCATATATCATCCCGCAGTAATACAAAATTCATCTTGCTTAAATTTCTGAATATGTCGAGTACTTTCTCTTCAAAACTTCAGTTCTTCCATGACTCATCGAACAAGCCTTTCTTTTTCCCAATCTTTTCCCGAAACTTCTGGGGTTGCAAATCTTGGCAGACCACTACGCAGATCGCAACATCAAAATTATTTGGACTATCAAGGAACTTGTTGTTGATTTGAGTAAATATTTTCCAACTCCCCCATTAACATATAGGCCAATAATTCCAACTGATTCTTCTTCAAGGCATCTCCAGGCTTTCTCAAAAGTCGACAACATGCCCATTATTGTTGGCTGACAATTTATCTCCTCTGCTGCATCTTCTGGCACCCTCTCACCCACCAATTCAAATGATCCTTCACCCATTAAAGTCTCCACAACTCGTAGCATTGTAGCAGCTTCTATCCCACTGCTGTGGCTTCATTTGCAGTTCTTGGAACAGAAGCCTCCAAAGCATAACTTCTCAATCTCTTGAGAGCTGTGTCTCATCAAATTATCAGCTTTATTTCCACAGCTTTTACCCTTGAAAACCAGCTCTGCACTCCATCTATTCGTTGCATTTGATGTTGTCCTTCAGCAACAGTAACTCTTCTTATCACATCATTCCTGGTTTCCGCTTATTTTTCCATTGCAGTCTGCAAGGCATCGAGATTATCTTCAAGCTTAGACTTAGACGTCGCATTCCCAACAATGAAATCAAGGCAAGAACAGAAAATGGAATCATGCTTCCCATAGTTTGCATAAGATTTCAACATTTACAAGATAAAGAGCTATGCTTCCGGGCTTGGTGAGATGTTATGATTTTCGATACTACAATGCAGTACTTAATTAAACATACATGCATGACTACTAACTACTCTGAATTGGGGAAATGATGTGCATCAAATTGATTTATTTGTTACAAATGATTGCCACAATTGCAAGAGATGGAAAAGATGATTCTAAGTGCGACAGTATTATTTTATTTTGTGCAATTTGAAATTTATTATTGATTGATTAACTGACAGGAAACTTATTCTCTAATTGTTGCAACCTACCAAATTATCTCCAATAAGAAATTTCTTAATTGTTGCAACATACGGCTAATCACCGCCTCGGATTTCTTAATACCAAAAACAATAATGATAAAAATTTTATGCAAAGTTCCAAAATCATTGCTGGCAACATTTCTACATATTTCTTACATTTTACAAAAAATCATAAATAAAAATAAATGAACAGTATTTTCAACTTATTTCTTGTCTATATATCTTAATTCTCTCCCCCCCCCCCCCCCCGGTAGTGCTTTCAACTTATTTCTTTATAAGTGAGGATAGAGACAGAGGGATGAAGTTCAAAGCATTTCTCACAGAGAATGAAGTAAATCTCTTAAAAAAATGATTCCTACCTGCTCTAGACAAAATGGGGAAGGTATGCCACCTCTTCCTCACTAGAGAGAAAGCTTACTTCCTCCACAACCTTCTCAGTGGCGAAGGGATTCAATGTGTTGCCCAGTTTCACAAGGAAACTCTCTTTGATGATTACTGCATCTCAAGCCAAAATGAGGACTGCATTGCCTTTGCCGTAGACATATCACTTCTTCAGTGTGCTGTTCAAAGTAGTGTCAGTATTTGCTCTGAAATTGGTGCTGCTGGATCCATTGCCAATCGCCTCCAAATAAAATTGGTGAAGAAGCTGCCTCCAAATTGTACTCAAGCAATGCCTTTCCTTACCTTTGAAACCAAGGGGTACAAGTCTGCAGTAATCCAAGATGTTCCAATTTCAAAACCATTGTCAAGGGTTCAAGGTCTTGAACTTCAAACTGCTTTAGATATGGCTCAAGATATACCTCGAACTCTGGTTCAGGTTCCAGATTTGAATCAATTGCAGAATTTCGTGGACCGGATGAAGCATGTTGGTGATTTGTTAAATGTCTCCATTTGCAAATATGGGAATCTCCTTTTGCAAATATCAACAACTCTGATCACACTAGGTGCTGAGTTTAAAAAATTGTTGGTTAGTGGAGAGAAAACTGTAGTTCCCTCTGAAGACCAAAATTTGAGTGCTCAGACTCGATCAGAGAGGGCAATATCCAGAGGGGATGCTCAATCTGGGCAAGTAAGCGTGAAGCACTTTTCAAAAAGCCTCCAGTGTCACCTAGCAAAGCCGGATTGTGCATTGTTTGGTATTGCTCCACAGGGTGCTTGCTTGACGGTGATATTCCAGTTCATTCCTAGCACACGTTAAACTGATGAATCAATTAGTCTGCATTGCAAATTTTAACTGAATTTTTTCAAGTGAAAACTACAAATTTTAAGTTGAGATACTCAACTGTAAATTTTTTGTACCACTTCTAATTAATATAAACTTAAAATTTTTGAATGTCTGTGTTTCATCACATAAACTCGAACCACCCTCTAAGCCTTGTGTTTTTCTAGGATATTCCTTCATCTCAAAGTCTTATTTATGTTTTGACCCATCCACCTTTCAAATTTTTATTTCACGTCACGTTAAATTTGTAGAGTTTGTTTTTCCATACAAATCATTACAAGCTCATCTACCACTCCTAATTACGCAAGTGTTCCACCAATTCTTACTGTTTCATTTCCTAGTACTCCATCGTCGGCACCTACTCCATCTATTGTGGGTCCTCTAGAGTTGCCACCGTGTACTGCTCCTTCTTCACTACCGGTAACATCTCCGCAGCAATCCTCCCAACCTACTTCTACCTCTACACAAATCATCATGATATGACTACCGGAGCTAAAAATAAGATTCACAAGCCGTTACAAAAACTTAACCTCCGTGCTCATTTCAGCCCTTCTTCTGATTGTGAACCTACAATTGTGACGCAAGTTATCAAAAATCCTCACTGGCGTCAAGCTATGTTAGAAGAGTATGATGCTCTTGTTCGTAACGGGACATGAAAGCTTGTTCCACCTCCCATCCCTTCCAATATTGTTGGCTGCAAATGGATTTTTGTATTAAAAGACATTCCAACGGTTCTGTTGACAGGCTTAAAGCTCTGTCTTGTTGCCAAAGGGTTCAATCAACGGCCGGAATGGAAAGAATTGCGCATATGTTGAGGAGAAATTTGCATCACATATGGGAAATTAATTTGTATGTTATGCAGCATATGGTGTTCGTCGTGTGTCAAATTGACTACCGCATAGAGTCATGTTCTGCACTCTATAGAATGACTTCCAATTCCATGCTTGATTCTTGGTAATGGTGATGGCATGTATACTATTCAAACTAAAGTTGAGAACCATTGTGTTAGGAAATTGGTGGTGAAAGCAGACACGCAGCTAAAGTAAAATTGTAATAAAATAAAGAACAAGTGTAAAAGAGAATACCAGAAATTACGTGGTTCGACTTTTAGCCTACGTCCACGGGCAAAGACAGAAGGAAATATTTTACTAGTAAAAAGGAGTTACAAGTATTGTAGTATTTTAGCTCACTTCCCAAAACCCCAATACACCCAAACTCTCTAAATTACTGTAACAAGAGCTTATTAATCTAAACCCACAAAAACTCTCTCAAATGAATTACACTTGATGGAATTGAATGCTCAATCCAAAATGCAGAGCCCCTTTTATATAGCCAAAAATTGGTAACTGTTCACATAATTTTTTTCTCTTTTTTTTCCTTGTCAAAGACGTGTTCTCCAGTTTCTTCTTCAAACAATTGCAGCTGCCGACTTTCATCTTTCTTCTCTCTTTGAAATATTGACCATGCTGCCAGAGTCTTTTGAATTCAAACCCTCTAGAAGCACAGCTTCTGGAGGCTGCAAGATTTTTCTCACATTGATGGTGCTTTGGATAATTGACAGAGTAAGGAATGTGAACAATATTTATTCAAATGACTTGTCAAGCGAACGGATAGGTATCCTTGACAATTTGCAAGCCGGATTTGTTTTGTAGCCATTATAGTATTTTGTAGATATTGCGAATTATTTGTGAGGTACTGAACTTATTGATGTTCTAATTAGAGATAAAACACAAATAATTGATTATGTTTTACTTAACATACTGTTTACATAGCATTAGACCAGAAAAGTCATCAATGATATTTTGAAAATAATTGATTATATTTTGCAGAAGACAGGAAAGAGAGAGAGAGAGACCTGCTAAATAGATTTATTAAATAATAAATGCTAATAGTTAGTGTATTCAAACATATATAAATCTATTAGCAAGGTATATATGTTTGTGTATAATCAATTATATTTTTAAAATTTAGATTTAACATTCTAAATCTTCGTTCCAATAACATTGAAGGTTCTACAATCAAGCAAGGTATAAATAAAGTATACTTAATATTTATTACATACAATGCACATAAATAAAGTATCAAGTGGTTTAAGTCATATGTTCTTCTCGCTCGTCTTTTGACAGGAAATTAAATCGCTAAGAAGATAGAACAGGGAAAAATTTGACAACAAAAAGTAAAAAACCAGAGCATCAATTCGACCCCCCAAAAAAAAGTAATGGCAGACTACATTAATTCCATTAATTCAACATTTAATTGTGATTTGCAGAAGACAAAAAGAGAGAGAGAGAGAGAAACTGAAATAAAAATAGAGAAGAAAACAACAAGAATAAATTTATTTTAAATTCTTCTTTTAAAAGACAAACACACTCACTAGAAATCAATTTTTGCGACCACCACTCAGGAATAAGGTTGGAAACAGGAACGAAAAGCAATTTCAGTGGCTTCATCCTCCCATTGAAGTCGGTTCCACCACTGTGTGTCTCCACGAATAACAAATTTACGCTCTTTTACACTGTTGGAATCGAGTGGAAGCTTTTCAAGCTGATCACACCCACTTACCTCTATTTCTTTCAGATGAGTGAAAGGCAATGGCTTCCAGTAGATGCTCTTCAAAATTGGCAAATCATTTAAATAAACCTCATGGAGATTTTCAAAAGGGCTTATATGTCCCATCATCTCAGGAGTCTCAGCAATTTTTCCGACGCTGATTATTTCTTCCATCGCATGGCAATTCCATAGCAAAAGAGACTTGAGGTTTGGAGCAAAAACGAGGAATGTCACATCTTTCAATTTACGGCAGCTATATATACTAACACAGTGAAGGCTGCGGAAAACAAAAGGTTCCCGCCTTTTTCTTACTATCTCCGTATAATCAATCTTCAATTCTTCCAACTCCACTGCCGAACGAATTCATAGTTCATTGAGATGCTTTAGATCTGCGAAAGCCGTAGCATCAATAATCGATTTTGTATCTCCCAGCTTATTGAGGAAAAGAGATCGAATACAACTTTTTAACTTATTTGAGCTCAAAAGAATTTTGAGAGCATGATGACATCCCAAGGTCAACTCCAATACCTCTAAATATTTCAGACCGACCAATTCTTGTACTAAAACTTCACCCCCACCAAATAAAACGCCGTCTTCTGATGCTTCATCAAAATGTGCAAAGCCAGTAGCGAACATTCTCAATGCACGTAACCTTGAAAATTTTGATAGTAGTTGTCGTGGAATTTTCCTTAACTCAAATGTCCGCCTCAAATTCAAACATTTTAGATTTACCAACAACTTCAACTCTTCTGGTAACTCTCTTATATTGGTATCTGAAATATCAAGAAGTTCTAGTGATGAACCCAACTCTGACATCCCAAGAGGTAATTTCAAATACGAACAGTGTGACATCTTCAAAACTTTGAGAGAAGGCATAAATTGGAAGAAGCCATCCGCGATCACCTCCAACTTCGTATTAGAGGCAAGAAATAAAGTATGGAGATGAGGGCATGTGGGAACCTCTGACAGAGTTTTAATTTGGTTTTGCATCAATGACAATCTTCTCACATTTTCCCATCCTTTAACATCCTGTGCCTCTTTTAATCCAGCACCTGCACGAACCAAAAAGTTTCTCTTCCCTTTCTCAATTTCACTGGTTATCCATACAGCCATAGCACGAACAACGTCATGCATTTTTACTTTATCATCTTCCACCTCTTCTAATAAACATGCACGAACAAGAGTGTCCAAAATGTCATATCCTTGGTTTTCTGCACCAGACCAGTCAGATTCCCCAAAAAATCCCTCGCCAAACCAACAATCAATCAAGTCCCATTTAAGAATGCCATAATCTTCAGGATATAAACAACAATACAAGAAACAAGATCTAACCGTATCATTCTGCAAACTATCATAGCTGAATTTTAAAAGAGGATACACCTCTTTTCCCAAACCTGCAAACTCTGAAGCTGATCTCCTTAACTCTTCAATTGCACGTCTCCACTGCTCCGCTTTCTTTCTGTAGGCCATAGCTCGACCAATAGTAATAAGTGCGAGTGGCAAACCACCACACTCTTTGACCACAATTTGGGCTAGCTCAACGATATCATGATGACTCTGAAGAGTTTCTTCCCCAACTTTTTCTCGAAACAGTTCCCAGGCATCCTTCTCTGATAAGCATGCTACTTGGAACTTCATGTCAGCTTCCATGCTACCACAAACATCGATGAAACGGGTTGTGAATACGACTTTTGAGGTAGTATTTTGTGGTCCTGGAAGTGGAACGCCCACTTTTGTTAAATCAACACGCTCCCATATATCATCTAACAACAATACAATTCTCTTCCCTCTTAGACTCCGGAAGATGTCGAGAGCTTTCGCCTCTACACTTTTACTCTTCCATGAATTACCAACCAAACCTATCTTTTTCCCAATATCTTCTTGAATTTTTTCAAGTCGCAGGTCTTTTGAAACTATTACCCAAATCACACAATCAAATTTAGTTGGACTCTCGAGAAATTTATTGTTGATATGGGTCAGTAGTGTAGTTTTACCAACACCGCCCATACCATATAGGCCAATGATTCCCGCTGATTCTTCTACAAGACATCTCCAGACTTGTTCAACTTGTGATTGCAAGCCTACTACTGTTTGCTCAGTAGGTCTTTCATCTGCTACAGACTCTAGAGCTCTATCAGCCACCACCTCAAAAACTCCTTCACTGATTAAAGTCCGCACATTCCGTAGCTTTTTAGCCACTTTTTTCCCGAACTTGTAGCTTGACATGCAATTCTTGGAACAGTAGCCTCCAACACATAATTTTTCAATTTCTCGAGAGCCGTCTCTTATAAATTGATCAGCTTCAGTTTTAACAGAATCCACCTTCGAAACCCACACTTGCACTCCGTCCAGCCTTCTCATTTGTTGCCGTTCAGCATCGACAACCCTCCTCATCAAATCGTTCCTTCTAGCGATCAGATTTCCCAATTCAGTCTCCAAGGCATCAAGATTATCTTGGAGATTACGTATGTATGCTGCTTTTCCAAGAAAGCAATCCAAGCAACGATTGAAAAGAACACCATCGCATGTGATCTGAAAAATGTTACCCATCTATGGAATTTTGTTAAGAAAGAAAATTGATTGAGTTTTGATAAACTGAAGCTGCTGTAATTGCCTGTGGAAGAGAAATTTTAGTAATGATCTCTGTCCATTATACGGGAAAAATTTTAAAATGATTTAGGCACGCTCGAGTCGGGACCCACTGTAAACACTAGCCTTTAGACAAACACGAGTCTCCAACTTTTGAAGGGAAAACAGTTAGAAACTATCCTTTACCCACTTCCCGCGAAGATAACAATAACTCTGAATAATGATTAATGAATGACCCGATTCTAATTACTAAAAACTAGTTTTGAAAAATAATAAAACAAGAATTTGAAAAGGACTACTCGACTACTTTTTACTTGCTTTTAATAAAAAGAGCCTAATCATCTGTCCTACTTGTATACAAAAGAATCCACTTTTAATTTGTAGTTTAGTAAAAGAAACCAGCTGGTTGTTTTGTCACTTTTGCTTTTGTGAAATATGACCTAACTTTTCGAGGCCAACAACGTTAAAAGTGAAAAACAATTAAGCATTTTAAAACTTTTCTCACCGACGTTTCAAGGGCAAAGGGAAAGGCCAATCATGATAATGGCTGAAAAGACTAAAATACCCACCGAAATTTCTTCTCTGTACATTTTTAATTGACATGTTATTGATTTTAAATCAATAATATTAAATAAAGCTTCTCCACGGTGGTTCACATATACCCTAAATATTTAGAGAATTGATCATGTAAGTTTTTAATTTTTTAATAAAGATGTTAAGATTTTTTTATCATTATAAGATTTTTTTATCATTATGTTTTTTGAATAATAATTAAAAGTAATTTTAAATTTTTTAATAAATAGAAAATAATATATATAATTTAATCTATCTAATAGATTAGTAATATTAATTTTTTTAATATTTGAAGTAATTTCAAAAATATAATTATTAATTTATCATAAATAAATCATTAGGTTAAATGGTATTTTAAATTAATAAAATATGAATATCTCACATATTTTATTAAAATTATTTTATATAATACTTAAAATACTCTAAATTTTCTATATATTCATTTTAATAGTATGTTTTTATTTATTATAAAATTTACTTTAATATAATCAAATATATCTAATGGATCATAAAATATTAAAATTATTTTAAATATTGATATTATTTTAAAATAGATATTATTTATATTTCTGCAAGATCTTCTCTACACTTTCTAACTCTTTTGTTATTGTTATATTATTATTTATGCCATGATATGTCTTAAATTTAAGGAGTATAAACACAAAAATGAGTGAACACTGCAATATAATGGTACCCTAATTTAATCCCAAATTAAATTAGCGACATTAGCTGCGGCTCCACATTTGAAAAGTATGCTCTTCAATTATTTAGAGCATGAAAGGGAACGCAGAAAAAAAAAAACAATTATTAAGAGCATGACCTGGAATTGTGATTTGTGAATGACCACTTGCCACCAACTTGCGAATATCGGTACAATTATTGAGGATTGTAAGGGCCACCAATTTATAATAATTTGAAAAAGACAATACAATTTGTAGTTTATACTTGTGCTTAATAAAAGAGCCTACCCCACTTATATTCAAAAGGATCCGCTTTCATGTGTAATTTATAAAAAAAAAAATTATTAGTAGATAACAAAAATTATTAGTATAAAAATTATTAATTATTAATTATTAATTATTATTATTATTATTATTATTATTATTATTATTATTATTATTATTATTATTATTATTGTTGTTGTTGTTGTTGTTGTTGTTGTTGTTATTGTTATTGTTGTCGTCATCATTGGAGATATCATTATTGGCGACAATTGCTGTTGTTGGATTGTGAACGGTGAAGATGAAGTTAGCATTGTCAATAATTTTGATTCACAAATCCAAAAAAGTAATAACTATAAAAAAAATGAATAATATATAGTAAATATGAATTTTAAAAAAATATTAAAGATGTAATATATTTTCTATGATACATATGAAAAATCATATTAACATAATTTTCAATCTGCAGCAGCTAGTATTTACTAAACACTTCAGTATTGTAACTTAAAATCTATGGTTGCCCAATCTCAATTCCAAACGCACTCTAAATCATTTAACTCATTTTTTTCCTACTAAAATCAATTTGCATAGAGATTCCATTAATAATTAATATTCTTTAGCTTTTTTTCTTCGTCATAATAATCATCATCTATGTTTCTAACTGTAAAAGAAATCATTCATCTCACTCTTTTCCTACTAAAATCAATTTGTATAGAGATTTCGTTAATCATTAATATTCTTTATCCTTTTTTTCATCCTTATACTAATCATCATCTCCATTTTAAAAGAAAACAATTTCTAAATGTATATGTTTATTTCTTTGTGTGCAATAATTCTAATAATAGAGAAGTGCAAAAGATTTGACTCAAAAAATTTCTAATAAATGCAAATATAATTGTAGGTTAATAATATTTAAATATTTTTAAATGTAAATAATATAGTTATACTTATTGTAAAGATTTTAAAAAATCTTAAAGTTAAATAATTTTTATATTAATAAAAAATTCACGTATTAATATATTAAAATTATTTTACATTCAAAATTCTTTAAATTTTTTTGAATTTATTTTAATATTATATTCTTATTTTATAGAAAATTTATATTAATTTAATAAAATATGTCTAATAAATTGTAAAAACATAACTATTTTTTTGGATTGAAAGTATTTAAAATGTGTATATTATCACATATATTTTAATATTATATTTTTATTTATCATAAAATATTTGAGTCTTTGTTTTTTTGTTAATAGAATTAAAGGATATTATTTGAATCTAAGTCACTTATTGAAATCTTAAAAATCTACATGACCATTTTTTCAAATCTTAGGATATAGCTATCATTTTCTCTTGAATTTAAGTTTCGTTATATCCTTATTCAAGTTGTGCATTTGTGCTTTCTCTTCATTTATTTTGCACTTTTGACAGCTAGGTAGAATTTGGTGTGGCAAATCTTGCACCAACACTAACCTATACTTTTAATTAAGAATTGTGTTAACGAGATTTAATAAAAAATTTACATATAGTCGGAAATAATCACAATAATTTTGACCAAAGTTTCAACTTTCAAGGGCCACTACTCATACTAATATTTTAGGTGAAACTTATTCGAATGCAAAATTATAGACAACACAACTAAATACATACTAGGTGAAATTCCACTAAGGAAAAAATATTGCAACATCAAGTTCATTTCAATTTACAAAAATCTTTTACAACAAAGAAGTGGAAAAATCATTAAAAGCACATTGACAGACATATGAACTAATGCATTCAGATATCTTCCAACAATACATCCATTCATTAGATAATCAAATAGAGCTCTATCAGCTATCAGGAATATCCTTGGGAAATTTATGAAAATAACCACTAAAGTTTTAATTTTTTTCATCTTAACTTCCCAAAAAAATTCTATCAACATTAGCTATAAAACAACCTTTGAGACCAAAATACCCATCTCTCTCATCTCTCCCCCAACACTCCCTTTCACTCATCTCTCCCAAACCGATCCAACTCCCATCATCGACGGCAACATCAACCTTGTCGGCGGCGGCTCCAACTCTCACCGGCATTCGATCTACGATCTACAACCTTCAACAAAACATAGGTTGGTCCTATTTTCATAAATTTAAAATGAAATTTTAGAATAATAATGGTTGTAGTTTGAGAATAATGGTGATTGTGGTGGTGTTTGTGGTGGTTGGTGATGTTTGGAAGTATTGTTTTTGGATTTTGGAGTGTTGTAGATTAATATTGGGGGTGGGGAGGGAGGAGGGCATGGCACGCGCGCGCCCACTGTCGCACCAAATTTTGGCACTGCGCGCACCCCCGCTATCGCACCAAAAATTACAGTGGCTTTTTTTTTACGAGTCAAATTTTTTTTTTTCTGTAAATGTAATGTAATAATTTTATAAATATTACTGATACATGGCGAAATCAGAATCACCGGATATCGAAGTAGGCAAGATGTATTTTCGTTATGCCGATCACTTTCCTGGTCGAATTTCGAGCATGTGTAAGTTATCTTCGGTCGTGAAAGTCATCAAGGAAAAATTAACAAAGCGACAGTTGAGTATGTTCAAAATGGATATATTTGGGCATTTCTTAGAGTGTCGAAGTTTTTCATTTAATAGGGTAATTTTGTACAATTTTTTACTGAGGCAAATGGCCCATGAAGAAGATAGCCGTGAGGATTAGTTATTGTTTCAAATTGGTGAGCATTTGATTCGCTTGTCAATTGTCGAATGGTGCTTGATTACTGGACTTTCATTTGGTGCTGATATCAAACAAAAAAAATGATGAAATGGAGCAGAGGCTACGGAATACGTATTTTGGTGGTGTACATTGTAAGATCAATGTGAACGAATTCGATGCAGTATTTATGAAGTAGAAATTCGAGGAAATGGACGATATGGACACATTAAATATTGTGTTGTTTTATTTTTCGGACAGTACTAAATACAAGAAAAAATCACTGTCAAATCAATTTTGATTGGCTTGACCAAGTTGATGATATAGAGTACTTTCGAAAGCGTCCATGGGGTCTATTTACATGATTCTGAATAACAATGAGCCTCAAAACGTGTCGTAGTAGACCGTGCAATCTTGAAATCAAACTTATCTCTCAAGGCCACCTTGTGTAGTTGTATTATAAACTCATTCTTCTCAGCAAATAACATACCCACACTGATATCATCTGAGTCACAACTGTTAACAAAGCTTGGAGCAACTATGTTCGAAAGTAAAGTTGGAGCAAGACTTGTAAGAGAGTCAATTCTCCTTCTCGATCAAACCATAGAAGGAATAGGTCTATTGCCTCTGTTATTTACAGGAGTATTTTCTTCACACTCATTCTCATGCTGAACCGACGGAACATTCGAAGGACCGGCTCCTCCATCATCACCATCATTATTGAAATGAGTGCCCATCATATTATTAGAAGGTTTTACACAAACATTATCTCCCTCTGTCTTATCATGAAAATCATTATTGTGATACGGAAAATACAGTTACTCCAACGACGTCGTTATTGGGAATATTGTTGCTCCAACATCCTGTAACATAACGTCGTTATCATCAATGTTATCATAATTATCATGGATTGGAGAGTAATATTACTGCAGCAATATTGTCCTTGGCAACACCTCTTCATTGTTATCGGGGCTAGACATATTTGTTCTAAACAAAGTTTCTGTATTGACATGCGGCTCAATACCTTCGCTCGGAACTCGAGGTGATGTGGTCACAAATATAGGAATGCATCCAAAATTGGCTACGTCGGATGCCGTATGCAATACAACCCTCACAATTTCATCATCAAATATATCCATGGGCAGTGCATACGATATAATGTGTTATTAGACCTCAAAGTTGTCTTCATTGTGATACTATATTCATTATGGTTTATTTGTAACACCTTGTATACTCTTGCCAATAACTGATCAAACATACAATTTTTCCCAACAAAAAAAGCTCGATTTTTACTATTTACATACTCCATACAGCCATCCTCTAATGTCTCTCACCAACCATCGTAACACAATTCAAGTATAACTGAATCCATTAAGCCTGAAATTATAAAAAAAAATTATTTGGATCCAAATCAAATTAATACATTTTTAATGAATCTCAAGGCTTGGTGCGACAGGTAACTCGTTGCCAGATTCACCCACAACTCAGTTCAGAAAATAATTCATACCACTAAGTGATGCCGATTAGTATTGGATCCGGATAGATTATGATTCACTTGTACCGTTGTTTTTTGCCGTTGCCGTTGGTTGATGATTCAAGAGTGGAAAATTGTGTTTGTTTGACGATATGGGAGAAAGATTGTTGCTTTTGGTCTGTAAAGAAAGGCAATTTGGGAACAAAAGCTTGTATTTGGCTGATATTAATAGGAAAAAATTGAGAGAGTTAATTATGAAAATAACAAAATATTTATGGTTATTTTCGTAAATTTCCCAATATCATTTGCTCTTTCATAACATTCTTCACAAGGCTTGACTTCTCTAACTAATACATAGTGACAAAACAAATATAATACAATTATCAATCCAAAGCATGTGTTTTTTTAAAACTGACAAGTTTGCCCTCCAAAGGGACATATTGCTTTTTTTTTAATATCTTTTGATTGCATCTCTTCTAAATTAATTAATATCTCTATTTTCAGGATGTATTTGGTTTAAAGGAGAGGGTAGAGAAAAGGAAAGTAGTTTAAATTTCTTTTTTATTTCTTTTGTATTGGAAACTAAATCTTCTATAAGTAACCCTACAACTTTTTAACTTATTAATGTAATCACATAATTATTATTTATAAAATTTATTTTTTCAATTCAACATTATAGATAATTTTAAATTAATTAAATTTAAATAATGATTTAAAAAGTTTAATAAAATAAATTTATTTAATATGAAAATATAAAATATTAATTTTAACAGGCGCCGGATCCTGCCGCCGCCGCCTCCGCTGCCGATGTCTTTGGCGCGTGTTATCACCTCCACTACCATTCGACTTGCCAACCAGCGATCAACATTACTACGTCGTTATCGAGGTAAAAAAATGGTCTTATGTTGTTCAAATCCGGTAGACAAACGACCCTGTATCTTTTTTATCTCTCCCACATTTTGATTTCTTTTTTATTTTTAGAAACTTTTTTTATTATTTTTCCGCTTCTTCGAGATTTAAGCTTTTGAACTGACTTGTTGGAAGCCGCTCTTTCGTCAGACGGTGGCTTATTTCTTCCACAGAACCCGCTGATCGGCGGCGATTTGGCGGTTAATAGTGGCTATGGATGGTTGAAAATGGAAGTGGCAGCCTTGATGGACAAAGCCAAGGCGACGGCGTGACCAGAAAAAGGCAAAACTCACCGATTTGAGGCAGCGTTTTCCACGACGTTTCGCGGTTCAATCTGCAGCTTTACGGCAGTGTTCTGGCGGCAGTGATGGCTAGGGAATGATGGTCGGCTCTTGATGTTCTGATAAGTACCTTCCATTGTCGGCGATGTGGCCGGAATTAGAAACCCCTTTCGGGTCGGTTCTCAAGCTCGGGTTGACCCGTTTCTCTCCTGTGACCCGACTCTCTCTTTCTCTCCCTACCATTTACTTTTTTTAAATTATACACATGATAAATATTGAAAGCTTAATACCTATTAAGGTTAAAATTATCTAAACAAAAAATTAGAGATTTTCTTTCTTTGTATAATTATGTGACAAACCAAATATTAGAAAAAAAATTTCACTCTTCTCTCCTTTTCTCTCTTTTCCTCTGCATTCCACTCTTTTCCTCTCTTCCATTTTCTTCAAATCAAACATCACCTCAGAGTTTTACTTCCACTCTAACATATTTTTCACTAATAAAATTTTTTTGTTGTATATTTTGATCATCTTGTTATACTCTCATCTCTTCCATGATTTGTCTTAAATATTCAGGAGCTTCAAGAAAAGTAATTCATATGCATGTGTAAAAGAGAAAAAATAATAAAATTATAATAAAAAAAGTTATAGTGTTAAAGGATGAAGTATATGAGATGACCAATTTCAAATAAAATAAAAATTAGGGAAACTTACTTTGTCTTTTTTTATCCTTTCACGCTAAAAAAATGAATATTATTCTCAAATAAAATAACAATCTTTAAAATATTTTAAATAATTATAAACATCAATTTATTTCATCTTTATTAAAAAGATAATAAAAAATCACCAACATAACTTATTTTTCTTTTATCTTTTAAATAAAATTAAAATAAATTTGAGGTTTATAATGATTTAATAGATATTTTGAATATTATTATTTCGGAATAGAGATTATCTGAATTTTACCAATACTAAAAGCGGTGAGCCACTTGTCTTCAGTAACTCAAAAAGATCAATGGACATAGAATGAATGCATTAGCTGGCCACCAATTTGTTCTTTACTAGTAAGCGCATTCCCTGTTTCACTTGGAAGCTTTCACAAAGTTTTTGCCTGTGAACTCTTCAATATTGTAAGTTTGTATCTCTGCATTTTCTTCAAAATTTGCAGGAGACAAGACAAATGAAACTAAATTCACAATTACCACAGAATGCATAATTGAAAAATGGATTCACATCATTCTCATATGGAACAAGTAATACTTTGTGACTGTCTCGACAAGAAAAAAAACCAATAAACAAAAAACTGGCTCACTTTGTCAAGCAAATGTAAGCATGCAATAGCACCAGCAATAGAAACTGATGATGCAGATTCAATTATACAGATGACTTTGCACTCCTTTAGCTGAAGAGAATGGGGGCATTTTCGTACTTTTAGCAATTAGAAATAACATTTGAGTCCCAAATTTTTAGAGAGACAAGGCAAATAAAATTGTATATAATTATTTTTCAAACAGGTACCTAATGACGGGAAAAGATGGCAACTTAGATTAGCAGGTTGTGTTTATTCTGTATTATGTCAAAATTGAACTAATCCAAACACAACATATTTATTAATCTCATAAAAGATCTCAGATTTTATACATATCCATCGTCACCTATTTAACTAAATTAAAATTTCTTCATAATAATCACATTTTTAACATGTTATTGTTATTTTCTTTTTACAAATTTTAGCTGGATGCACTCACGTACAATTTTGTAAATTGAAACGCAGCATGCATGGGTGCAAAGTAATAGACTTTGCAAATTATTAAGCCAGATTATATAAGAAAAAACAAAAGTTTTTGAGATTTTGATATTTTATCGAACACTTTAAAATCTGAAAAAACAATGATTTTCACAGAATTATCAAATCAGCGTACTTTTTCTGTACACTGCCAGTTTCGTTTCTGCAATTAGAGAATCAACGAGCGGGAAGCTTTTGGTCAATCAAAGTTTCAGCCTCGAAGGCTGCTGAGTCACCCGAATGTCGCAATTAACATCACCGTGGCAAAATCCTTGATCCCATATCTCGCTAAAATTTCTTTTGCCCTACTAATTTATCAACCTAAGGTATGTTTCGTTTGAATTTCATGTTTTCCATTAACCTTTTTGCTCATTGATTGGAAACTGTTTGTGTAAACGGGTTTACGTATCATTTTTCAGTTCTTGTTTGGACTTGTTTGTTTTAATGCTCGTTACGTTTCAGGAGTTTGATTTTAGTTTGCGAAATTAAAATGGGTATCTTTTTAGAGGTAGTTTTATCATTTATGAGGCCTTGTTGAATAGCATAGAGCATTGGGGCTTGATTTAAGAAATTCGTTTTAGCTTAAAAGTGGAGCTTAATCTTCCTCAGTTAAGAGATTATTAGAGTAAATTAGGAGAAGATTGAGTTGTGTATTTAATATTGAAAAACATTGTACTACTGAGTCTTTTAGGAAAAAAATGATGAAACATCCTAAAATGCTTTGCTTTAGCTCTAGTTCAAAAATGGAGATGGGGTTTTATCATTTAGGATCGTATGCTAACTCCATCAATAAGTGAAAAATGAAGAAAAATAGAATGAGAACCAAATTCTTATTGGTGACCTCAAATTTTGTGTCTTAATAAATTCCTTATTTCGTAAACCTTATGGAAATAAGTTTCTCTGCTGTTGTTTTTTTTTTCTGGCTCCTGCTTCCTTTCTGTGTTTCGATGTAAATGAATACGAGATGTGATTTGTAAAAGGAGTTAATTTTGTTTGATTTATATCATGAGCTGTCAGTTTAAATAATTTTTTTTAGTTTATGTTCATAATCTTCTCATTGAAGGAAAGCTGTCGATACAAGGACTCAACAATTATCATAATCAGATTCAAGTTTTGTGCTGTTTCAAGCTCTTCAATTGTCTAGTTAAATTATTATGTGATTAATTTTTCATTGATGATTTAATCTGTTCTTTGGTATGGCGTAAAAGAAGGTATTGGGTTTAATCCGTTCCTTGGTATGATGTGAAAAAAAAGGCATTGGGTTTAGTGACTGAAATTGTGTCCCACATGATGTGTGCTAATTTGTACCGATACTTAATTCAAGCGTCTATGACATGTCTATATGTTCTCAGGCAGTTGTATGTTGTTAAAGTACTGATAAAATACGCAACTTTGTGAACGTAAGTGTATGGTTATATTATCATTCCTTGAACTGATTTTGCTTTTTCTCCTTAAAGCTCACTTCATTAAACATCTATTGTGGATGGATGAAGTCTCTCTGAATACTGAACCCGTAGCTGATGATGACGTTGATGATTTTGAGGTCGTAGGAGATTGTACGATGACTGAATATGTTGGACAAACTGGGATAATCCAAAATCCATTGCCTCCTGCTGTTGGAATGGAGTTTGAGACGTATGATGACGTATATTACTTTTATAATTGCTATGCCAAGGAACAGCGTTTTGGTGTTAGAGTTAGCAATACATGGTACCAAAAGAGTAGAGAAAAGTATAGAGGAAAGCTGAGCTGTAGTAGTTCAGGCTTCAAGAAGAAAAGCGAGGCAAACCGCCCAAGACCAGAAACAAGAACTGGCTGTCCAGTAATGATAAAGTTTAGGTTATTGGAAACCAAAAGGTGGAGAATCATTGAAGTCGAGCTTGAGCATAACCACTTGTTAAGGCCAAGAAGTGGAAAGTTTTACAAGTCACATAAGCACATGGGTATTAGAACCAAAAGAACATTGCTCTTAGTAGATGGTGCTGAAGAAGTTCAAAAAATTACTGTTTCGAACTCTTATCATTGATGCCGAGGGAAATGGTAATGTAGATGCCAATGGAGTATTTGGAAATGATGTTAATAGCTCAAATCAATTGAAGCTTAAACCAGGAGATGCACAGGCTGTCCAGAGTTTCTTTTGTCGTTTGCAGTTGACAGATCCAAACTTTTTTAATGTGGTGGATCTAAATGAAAAGGGATGCCTGAGGAACCTCTTCTGGACTGATACCAAGTCAAGAGTTGCATATAGGTACTTTGGTGATGTAGTCTTAATTGATACTACATGCTTGACAGAAAGATATGATGTACCACTGGTTTCGTTCATTGGGGTGAATCATCATGGAAAATCAGTGTTGTTGGGCTGTGGTTTACCTTCCAGTGAGACAATAGAATCGTATACATGGTTGTTTAGGGTGTGGCTTACATGTATGTTAGGACGCTCTCCACAAACAATCATCACTGACCAATGTAGAATCTTGCAAACTGCTGTCGGCAATGTTTTCCCAAGAGCTTATCATTGCTTTTCATTGTCATGAGTCATGCAAAAAATTCCAGAGAATCTCCAAGGATATTTTGAATATGAAGCTATTAGAGCTGCATTGCATAGAGCAATTTATCACTCTCTTAGGCTTGAGGAATTTTAGACAGCTTGGGAGGACACGATTCAACGTCATGGAATAAAGGATCATGGATGGATTCAAACTTTATATGAAGATCGTAAAAGGTGGGCTCCTGTTTATTTGAAGGAAGCATTTTTATCAGGAGTGTTTTCATTCCTGCAAAATGAGGTTTCTACTTCATACTTTGAAGGATATCTTGATAAGCGTACTCCTTTGAAAGAATTCTTACACAAGTATGATCAAGCACTGCAGGCGAATTATCAACCAGAAGCCTTGGCAGATATGGATTCAAGAAATTCAAGTTGTATCCAGAAACCAAGATGTTACTATGAATTTCAACTCTCAAACCTGTACACAAATGAAATGTAAAGGAAGTTTCAGACGGAGGTGGAAGCTATGTACTCTTGCCATAGCACAAAACATGTCAGTGGTGATGGACCTATAACATACATAGTGAAGGAAGAATTTGAGGTTGGTAGCAACGAGAAAGATTCAAGGGCTTTCGATGTTTTGTACAATGCCTCCGACTTGGAGGTGCTTTGTGTTAGTGGGTTGTTCAATTTCAGAGGATATTTATGCAGACACATTCTTTGTGTTCTAAACCAGAGTGGCATGCAGGAGATCCCATCTCACTACATTCTTTCTCGATGGAGAAAAGATGTTAAACGCTCTTATGTTCTTGATCACAGCTGCAGTGCCATTGATATTAAAAATCCGGTGCACAGGTATGATGATTGTACAAACGCATCGTGCATGTCGTTGAGGAAGGCCGGCAATCTCAAGATCGTTTTAAGGTTACTTTACAAGCTTTGAATGAGATATTGAACAAGCTTCATCTTGTAGAGGATCATCAAGTGTTATATATGTAGCTCAGAGCTCTAGATTTTGTAGATTGAGCTTTAAGTTTCTGTATGACGTATTCGATTTCCCCTTTGTTGTAATTTAAATAATAATATTGCTGCGGAAAGCCTTTGGTCTGTGATGAATGAATAGCATGACTCTTGAATAAAAATATAGCTTTCAATTAAGATGGGTGTCAAGAATTCTTGGAAATTTAAAAAAAATGTTTGAATTCTCCTCCCCCCCAAAAAAAATTATGAGGTTGATAATGAAATTTTTTACAATAGCTTTCAGTATTTTTAAGTTATTAATTTGCTGTAAAAATAAATAAAAATAAAAACAATAAAAATTTTTACAATAGCTTTCAGTATTTTTAAGTTATTAATTTCCTGCAAAAATAAGTAAAAACAAAAACGAGGACTTTGTTGGTCCATAGGATATGACTCGAGTAATTTTAAAACAATTTTCTTTAACTTAGTGATGAAGTTGGATTATGAAATAACAAGTTAAACAATTGATTTTAGTTTTTGGAAAAAATAAGCATTTCTTTGTTGTCTTGTGTTTCTAATAGCATTTAAAAAAATTAAAGGTTGCAAATGACAATAAAATATCCTTGGCTTGTTCTTTTTTTTTTGGGAAAAAAAAGTTAATAATTATCGATAATAAAATAATGATATTAAAATACCTCTTTCCTTTTTTACCCTCGCAACCTAATGAAATTTCCTTATCTAATACCCATATTAAAGGTTTAAAACTCGCACTTTCACTGTCCCTCTTCCAATTTGGCGCGCGATCTTCTCAATTCTAAAAGCCAAAAGGTCAGTCAGCTCTATAAACCGTAATTTTCTGCTTGTTTCCCGAGAAAATCCATGAAAATAAACCGTTAAATGTATCAATTTTAGCATGTTATGGCTGAAATTTTGAACCTCACCTGTTGCTTGTTCCTCTCGAAATATGCAATCTTCTAATTTTGATTTTTGACACAAATTAGAATTGAGTTCTTCCAATTCGATATATCGATCTCATGTTGTACAATTCCTGTGTGCGGTAAAATGCTGTGCTTCACTTCCTTTGCGCATAATTGCAAAATTTTTTTGAGCTCTGTTTCTCTTGGAATTTAGGATTGTCTCCAAAGAGCATAACTTATTAATTTGTACAGGAGCTTCTGAAATAGTGAAAGCTTCTTGCTTCACTCCCGAATTTGGAGTTCATTCTCTGACCAATTTTTATTTTTTTTAACGGTTAATTAGTTTTTTATTGAGGCTTGGTTTGTTTGTGCATGCCATTTGTTTGCTTTCGTGCCCTCATTTTATTTGAGTTCAAATGTTCTCCTTATTCATTTTGCGCGTCTCCATTTTGTTTCCTTTTTACCAAGGAGATGAAGAGTTAAGTTAGAATTTACAATTAGCTGCTCGTTATCTAACTTGCACTCGTCTTTTGTTTGGGATTGTGGTCTGAGCTATTTGATGGCCAAAACTCTGTAAACATCCATGAACAATGAACCTTAGGAGTCGCAATGGATTTAATGAGGATCTGTTGGCATCATCATTTTCAAAATCTGTTGTATGGAAGCTTTTGCTCGGTCCTGTCAAGTATAGTAAAGCATGGAACTTCCCCTAAGAAGGCAATTCACCAAGATGACTTTCAGATTTTTAAGTTGAATATTCTTACTGCATTTTATTTGGCTGCGTGCATTAGGATCGTTTACTTAAAACATTTTTTGTAGAGGTAGATGGAATATTGGCTTGGTGTGTGATGAGGTGGTGATGCAAAGACTTTAAATCGAAAGAAATGTCCGTAACTTTGCAAGATGATTATAGACCCGTGAATTAACCAGTCAGACTACAAGAAAGCTGTCCATAACAAATGAGGGACCTGTACTGATTTTCATCAATAAATATTAAAGTTGAGGAAAAAATGCAATGCCATTTGTGCTTTGAGATTTTCATCAGTAAAATAGTTGAAATATTGGTCTTCTTGAATGTTTTTGTGCAAAGTTCTAATTGCTTGCTTCTGTAAGGCGCGCTATGTTAAACATTTTCTCAAGTTGAGGAGGAAAAGCATGTGCTCTTTTCAAATTTCAAGCCATTCTGCAGTTTTTAGTTTTCTAGGATACTGTTTGAAGTATTAACATGTAAGATCGACACCTAATGTTTTTCTTGTCTATATATCTTAGTACCCTCCTTTTCTCTCCTTGTATCACTTTCAACTGTTTTACTGATAAGTGAGGATAGAGACAGAGGGATGAAGTTCAAAGCATTTCTCACAGAGAATGGAGTAAATCTCTTAGAAAAAAGATTCCTAACTGCCCTAGACAAAATGGGGAAGGTATGCCACCTCTTCCTCACTAGAGAGAAAGTGTACTTCCTCCACAACCTTCTCAGTGGTGAAGGGATTCAATGTATTGCCCAGTTTCATAAGGAAACTCTCTTCGATGATTACCGCATCTCAAGCCAAAATGAGGACTGCATTGCCTTTGCCATAGACATAGCGCTTCTTCAGCGTGCTGTTTGAAGTAGTGTCAGTATTTGCTCTGAAATTGGTGCAGCTGGATCTGCTGCCAATCGCCTCCAAATAAAATTGGTGAAGAAGCTGCCTCCAAATTGTACTCAAGCAATGCCTTTCCTTACCTTTGAAACCAAAGGGTACAAGTCTGCAGTAATTCAAGATGTTCCAATTTCAAAACCACTGTCAAGGGCTCAAGTACTTGAACTTCAAACTGCTTTAGATATGGCTCAAGATTTATCTCCGACTCTGGTTCAGGTTCCGGATTTGAATCAGCTGCAGAATTTCGTAGACCGGATGAAGCATGTTGGTGATTTGTTAAATGTCTCCATTTTCAAATACGGGGATCTCAATTTACAAATATCAACAACTCTGATCACACTAGGTGCTGAGTTTAGAAAATTGTTGGCTATTGGAGAGAAAGCTGTAGCTCCATCTGAGGACCGAAATTTGAGTGCTCAGACTGGATCAGAGAGGGCAATATCCAGAGGGGATGCTCAATCTGTGCAAGTAAGCATGAAGCACTTTTCAAAAAGCCTCCAGTGTCACCTAGCAAGGCCGGATTGTGCATTCTATGGTATTGCTTCACTGGGTGCTTGCTTGACGGTGATATTACAGTTCTTCATTCCTGGCACACATCAAACTGATAAATCAATCAGTCTGCATTGCAGGCTTCCAGTGCTCGACCCGGGCACATAGTCTATCAATTAACCGTCTCTGGCTAAGGCTCGAGCCTCTGAAGTCTTATGGTAACTTGGATCCTCTTGAATATTTTTTTGGGATTGAAATGAGATATGATGAATGAATTAAAATCACGATTCTAATATTTGGCTTTCTAAGTGGAATATATTCGTATGCCAAAATTGGAAATACTGAACATTGAAATGATGAACTTCCGCGTGTTTACATTAACAATCATATATTTTTATGTTTTTTACCTGTTGCAGAAATTTTGGGTACATAGGTTGAAACTTAATTATCAAATAAAAAGAGAGAAGGAAAAAGGAAAGAAATTTATTCACATTGCATAGGATTAATTTTCACTTTTTTTTAAAAAAAAAATTACTATCTCGCTTACATAATTGGCAATTAACGGAATGTTTCAAATGTATAACATGTGCATTAATGGGAAAAAAAAACAAATAACAGATAAAGAATAAGGGTGAATGCTTTTTAGTCTCCACTATTTAAACTAATTATTATTTACTTGTGGTATTTTTTTTAAAATTATTCAAAGCAGGTCTATAGTAATTTTCATAATTGTTGGATCTAACTTTTTATGTATAAGATAACATTTCTATTGATATAGCTTAGAACTCAAAAAAATCGAACATGAAATAATAGAAAAATAAAGAATAATTAAATAAATTTTAGTGGAAACATATACAAAATAAAGATCTTTTGAAACATTTTAAAACTTACATGGATTAGTTAGGTAATTGGCTTAAATTGCCAGGATAGAAAAACCATTTACCCATAAAAATAATAACAGCGATACTAATAATTATAAAGACATAATAATATAGTAATAATAATTATATGGGCAATGATGACGACGATAGCAATAAGCAATTCATTTGAGATGTTCTTAAATATGCAATAGGTTTGAACTAAAAATTTAGACTTTTTAACAATTCTACCAATCAATTTTTAACTGAATCTTTTCAAGTGAAAACTACAAATTTTAAGTTAAGATATAAACTCAAACTCAGCATGTCTGTAAATATCCAAAACACAACTAACAACCCCTATAGCTTCATGTCCCGCTGACCGCCAGACGATTTCACCATCTGGTTCAAGCTACTTCAGCATTTCTACATCATACATGTTTCCAAATTCCTCACAAGTCCAGTCACGATGGCAAATCTTAGAGTATAAGTGGAATTAATATGTATGTTTTTCAGAAACAACCGTAAATTTCTTTTCGTGAATTACTTATCTTTTTGTATATTGTTATTGTTGTTTTATACGGACGGTTGCCTGTTTATTTTCATCCAATTTTTCACCTATACCATTCACACAAATCTCTCCTCCATTCCAAATGGCCACTAATTTTTTTTTTTTTTAATCTATCAGATTGCAAAACATGCAGAATCTCTAGGAAAGCAGCAAGAGCTGCAGAACACTGATTAACAAACTGGTGAAATTTTGGGCCAAGCCGAGATAGCATTGACTGCTGCCTCTTCACTTTCCATTCGTCGATTTCCGAATAGCATGGCTTTTCAGAATGTGTTCTATGCATGTGCATTGTGCTGGGTCCAATTAAATTTGGTACATTTTTTTTTCATAATTTTTTTATGATTTAAAAATAAATAACGTTAGTTATTGCTATAAAAGAATACACACACATATGTATAAGCTAAAAGAAAAGGGAAGACAAAACTTTAAGTTACTTTTATAAATTTTGAGAAACTCTTTTTTAATAGAAAAGATATCCAGAAGATTTTTCTAGAAAAGTTTAAATTTAAAGACTATGTTGTAAAAATGCATATATTATTTATTTATGTAGAAAATTTTTAATATAAATCCATACTTTTAAAATTTTAATTATTTATAAATTTAAGAGTTAATATAACTACTTTAAGCATTATTTGATATTGTGATTGGGCATGGAGGTGTAACTTAAAACTACGTCACCTACTTCATTCTACACTTTTATAACAAGAAGCTTGGAATACTAGCATGTTGCTTCTCTTTTGCATAAGGTTGTTTTTAGGCTGCCTTTCAGTTCATCTAGCTTTTGTAATATTTTAATTTAGCTAGTTTTCTTGTTATATTTTTATTTTTATTTTGATAAAATCTCCTCACTCACCTTGGTGAGGATTTATGCCAAAATAATAATAATAATAATAATAATAATAATAATAATAATAATAATAATAATAATAATAATAATAATAATAATAATAATAATAATATCAACTGTCGTAATTTTTAGCAGTCTCACCCTCATTCATTGAGGGTCTTAGCTGTGTTGGACTTGACCAGACAATTAGTTGGGTCAACTTTGAAACGCTGGACCAAATTCCAGCTTTAAATGAAAGTCTGTAACTGTCCAATTACATGAAATTTGGCTATAATGGTTTTAACGACGGACTACTTCCTTTATTTCACGTTGAAAAAGAACTTAACAATAATTAACGTGTGGTGCTAGCTGTTAGTAGTACAAGATCTTTCCAATGTCATGCTACAAAGAAAAGTGTTGAAACTTGAAAATTAATTGAGAATGGAAATTAAATCATCATTTTGGGTAAGACATAATTTAGCAAAAACTTATAGCATTAACAATGAGTATCGTTTGCACCACTTTCTACCCACCATTGACTCTTGGAATGAAATGGCGTTTTCATGGAAACCCTGAAAGCTCCCGATCGTTTCTGGTGATGATAGCAAGATCTTCGCATTGTGGAATGGCTTTTAT
The DNA here is from genome assembly GCA_029618585.1 of Citrus australasica. Classification (NCBI taxonomy): domain Eukaryota; kingdom Viridiplantae; phylum Streptophyta; class Magnoliopsida; order Sapindales; family Rutaceae; genus Citrus; species Citrus australasica. Next base: position 701,500 of record JARCIV010000269.1, on the reverse strand, counting down.
TTATGTGAAATATTTCTATAATAATTTATAACTCTTCCTTTGAGTGTTTTTCTTAAAGTTTAACCAAAGTCCTCTCTGTAATAAAGTTGGTGTTTGGCGCACTACTCCTTAAGGTGCGTTTGATATTGATGTTGGGCAGCTGTAACTTAAAAGGTATAGCACTAAAGTATTTGGTAAACACTAACTGCTGTAACTTAAACACTATGTTTATATAATTTTTTACTTGTATGATAAAAAAATTATTCTATCTTTAATAATTTTATCAAAATTATTATTTTAAATTTATATTTACTATATATTATTAACTTTTATTTCATAGTTATAGTTTTTTTTCCACAGCAGCTGTACCTTAAAAGTTACAGTACCTCAATTTCAAATATACCCTTAGGACTTTTTGACAAAAGTTTTACGAAGTAAATTAAAATCCAATTGTAAGAAGCATAAAATTGGTGCTCTAAAACACAAGTTTTACGTCTTCATTGAAACATAGAGAGATTGGAATTACTCTTAGCACAATTCTTGCGTAAGGTAAAAACTTACTGATTCAAAAAATTTTAAGCAGGACAAAATATTTTCCAGGAACCAAATAGAATGCACATAGCAATAGTAAATCTATTTCGTTATCGACATAATCTAGTTAATTTATTCCCATTCTTACCTTTGGTAGCAAGTCTATGTAATTACTAGTGGTAAGACAGAATCTGAGTCAAAACTGGAGATGAGATATTGGAGAAAACCAAATAGAGACGACCGATGATTGAACAACTTAAAATCAAATAGCAACCACCGATGATTGAACAACTTCAGTCTATTTCGTTTCCTCCAATTCTCACCTTAAGTTGCAACTATTTATCACAAAATTTTCGTTACCATTGTGAGTACAGGCAGACAGAACACCAACATAAGTTACCTCATCTGGTCTGATCGAAGCCCTAAGCATTTGGGAAAACATATCAAGAGCTTTATCACCATGGCCACTGATGGCAAGGCCAACAATCATGGCCGTCCATGTGAATTTGTCCTTTCGAAGCATCTTCCTGAATACCCTTTGAGCTTTCTCAACATCTTCGCATTTACAGTACACGTCTATCAAAGCATTCCCCACAAATATATCATTCTTGACTTTTTTTTTTCAATGTAAGTCTGTATCCATTCTCCCAGTTCTAGTGCCCCCAGATTCGCACAAGCTGTAAAAATCCTAACAATGGTAAACTCGTCTTGCCTTATATTTGAAGTTTGCATCTCCCAGAAAAGTGTCAAAGCCTCTCTGAACCTATTCACTCGAAGGTACCCATCAATCATGGCAGTCCATAAGACATAATCTTGTTCTGGCATCTGAGCAAAATACTGTCGAGCTATATCGACTTGTCCTCTATTTATATACCCCGAAACAATGGTAGTCCAAGAAATTACATCTTTATTCTTCATGTTCCCAAAAATCTCAAGAGCAAAACCCATTTCTCAGTGAGAGGAGTTCCTTATGCTTCGGCAATTGGCAGTTTGGCGTACACCATGATTTGTACAAGACCAGCTATTGCCTATCAGTTAGTGTAGTCAGTCGGTTTCTCTTTAATCTCGGCAAAGAGCACTGGACAACAATGAAATGAATTCTCAGATATCCTAGAGGCATTTTTAGAATATGTTTATATTTTGGTGGTGACAAACCTATGTTACAAGTGTGTAGATATGGCCAGAAACAATAGCAGTTGAAGCGTCGCAAGTCAATCTCGCATGAAAGCAGCAGCCGATAGGCAGCCACTACAAAAATGATGATGATGATGATTTTATTTTATTTTTTGAAATGATGATGATAATGCTTCTTTGGAAAAAAATGATGATTATTATTCTTATTGTTATTTTTGGCATAATAAATAATTATTGTTGTTGTCATGATTGTTATTATTAATTTTATCATTTTTATTATTGAAATAAAGTTATGATTGTTATTGACAATAATTTTTTTAATAATAATAATATAACAGACAATAATGATAATATTACCATCATTATTATTTCTTTTTAATAATATGACAATATTACAATAAATATTAAATAATAATAATTAGAATAACAAACCAAGGGTATTTTAGTAACTTAAAATAATTCATTCCGATTCGAGGACAACATAAACCCATTAACGGCAATACAACTCATTCTGATTTCAGTCTATTCTAATTACTGATATGTAAATGAACCATAATTGTTTTCTACCAATTATTTTATTTTATGTTAAATTGTAAATTTAGATCATTTTTGGATCTATAGGGCAGTTAAGAGTTAATATCAACACACCAATACAATAGTAAGAACATTTAAACATGCCAATTTGGTTGCAGAACATTATGTCGAAATGCCAATATAGTTGTTGCCAGTGAACTTAAGACTACTCGTAGAAGTTGCCAACTTCAGTCTCCAAAGCTTCTACCTTTGACAGCCAGCATAGTGAGTGGTATAAAAAGTTTTTTTTAAGAATAATTTATTTATTTATTTTTAACTGATTTTAGTTACTTGGATAACTGATTAAAACTGAAAAATATATATTTAATAAAAATAAAAATTATTATTTTTAATTTATTGATTGGTACGCTCATAATTTATATATTATTTTTACATTTTTTATCTTAATTTTCTGTTAAATTATATTTTGATTATGTTAATTTTTTATATTTTTATATTTTATTATTATAAGTTTATTTTAAGAATAAAGAGAAAATAAAAGAAAATCGAAAGCCAAAGACATTAGGAAAAGAAATGTGGGCGGCCGAATTAATTAATTAATTAATAAAAAGGACAGCGGCTACTTGCATTAATTTAAAAAAGGAAAAAGATAAAGTTCGGAATCACGAGTGGGGCAGCGGCTTCAATTATAATGGAGATCACTTGAATTAATTAAAATATGTTGAAATCTGAATGAGTGGAATCTGAATGAGTGGAATCAGAATGAGTTGTATTGCGAGTGACGTGTTTATTTTGTCTCGAAATTAAAATGAATTATTTAAGTTACTAAAATATCCTTAGTTTGTTATTCTAATTATTATTAATTAATATTTATTATAAAATTTGTCATATTATAAAAAAGAAATAAGTGATTAATTACTTTCTTAAGTAAATTTAAATTTATCGTTTTCAAGTATATGTTTATAATTTGCATTTTCTACCAATTATCTTTATTTTATGTTAATTTGTATATCTAGATTATTTTTGGATTTATAGGGACAATTAGATATAATGTCAATACACCAATACTATAGTGAGAACATGCCAATATGGTTGCAATACGTTATGTCTAAATACTCATATAGATCTAAAGTGAATTTAGATCTATAGATTAACACATAATAAAAATAAATTATAAACATGTAGTTAAAAATAATAAACTTTAAACTTACTAGAGAGGGTAATTAATTCTATAATTTATATTTTTGAGCTTCATCCTTCACCTTATCTTAAAAAATTTGCCACATATATGGGTAAATAATCAATAAAATAAAAATTGTTATCACAACAGTAATTTAAATAAATCAAAATTACGTTCTTTTTTCCCATTTTTAGAGGGGAAAAAAAGGGAACGGAAACTATACATTTTTCAAATTTTATGTTATGTTTTCCAACTTATGTGCTACATAAGTAACAGTATTAAATTTAAAAATTATAAAGAAAGAAGGCTATACCATAAAATCATATTCTATACTCTGTAGCATGACCCTAACATCCTTGATTATTGGCGATCGCATGCATGCTTTCAAATTAAAATAGTCGACCATTAGTTGATGTGGTCTTATTAGCCCTCATAGATATTGTAAATTTGTGAGGTACAAATTGTTTGAAGCTCTACTTTGAGATAAACCACGAAGAGATTTCAAATTGTCCAACTATGGATTATGATATTTAACATACGCTAATGTTGGTGTTAAAAGCAAAAAAAAAAAAAAATGCTAATGATGGAACTGACATAGCATTAGGACATAATTTATTTTAACTGAATACATGGAAAAGTCTTGTTTTTAGACAATAAAGACTCCAACACTCTTTACGTTTTCGAAATCTAAAAAAGAAGAAGAAGAACAGAGAAAACAGAGCACACTCATCATGCGTTTAAAGAAGAGATACCATTTTTTTTTTTTTTTTTCATGTTTGACTAGGTAATGGAAGAAGAGTTTTTGGAGTTTCACGTTGCTTTTGAAAGGGGAAGGCTAATCTTTTTCAGGTAATTCTTTTTATAAACCACATGATTTTTATGACTTAATTTTGATGAATGTTAGATTGGTGATTGTTTGAAGAATTGATGTAATAAAAGTACTGCTGAATCTCTTAAATTCCAAAGATCTTATTAAAAAAAAATCAGATTTTATGAACTAGACATCTTAAGCTTTCTATTGAATTATTTTGTGATCCCAAGAATTCAATTTCCTATGAGTTTATGAAGTTGTAACCCATTCGCTGGAAAATTATGATTTCTGCAGCTGTTCCAATTTCTGTTGATGCTAAAATCTACTCGCCTTGTGACTAACCAGATCGTTCCACCAACGCTTGTGTATTCAATGGAGAAGACGTTGCTTTCTTGCCTCCCCCCGCAATTACCAAAGCTTTAGGGACTGCCACTCCTGCACTTAGAGAGAGATAGATTAGAGACGCCGGTGGTTTTACCGACGTAAATACTCCGATGCCCAAGTTAGCACAAGGTGTTTACGGGAAAACTATGTAATTTAAGTAATGTGATTTTTTGTAATGCTCTCAAAAATTCGTATGAAATGTAACCTGATTCCAATTTGACAGAGTTTTCCCTTTTTCTCTCAATTTTTTCTCCTCTTTTTCATTGGTTACCACCCTTCTTGTAGTCGTTGTCCCACCTTTATGTATACTCTTCATGCCCCCTCTTTCTCGGGTAATGGCAGCCCCTCATGGGTCTCCAACCACTGGATTGTGGGTAAACGTGGGATGCCGTGTCTTTCTCAACAGTTTAGGGCATAGCGAAACTGTCGTGATTTTGTGAGATCGTGTGCCCTTTCTTCGAATGATGAGTATCTGGTCGGCATGTGTCTCTGGTCGATATATTCCACTGGTCTGTGCTCGTTTCTAGTTGGCACAAGTTTGCATAAGGCGTTTTACCAGGGCTCTCCTCTTGCCATTCAGCTGAGGTGATTCGCCTCTGGATGGGAGATGAAGGCATGGCTGAGCTGGTGCTTTCTATTACTTAACAATTTCTATAGGTTTTCAGATGTGTAAAATCAGTTTAAGAAACTTTTAAATTATTAAGATATTTATATATGCTAATTACTATCATGTCTATTTTCACTGTATTCAATTACTGTATTATTTTAGTTTTGCATATAAATTTGGTCTGCTGCAATTCTGTAAATAATTGTAAAGGCTGACATCAAGTATATTTTGGGATACTTATACCTATGAATAAAATAATTGACGAAGAAAATTACTGTTAAGATCAGAAGGGATTATGATATTGATGACAATGTTGTTTTGATGATTACAGTACGTGGGCGATCTCGTGATGTGGTTGAGATTCTTGTTCATGGTAAATTGATTCATGTACGATCTGTTATATGATAAATGTTGTTTTGTAAATGATTTAAGAATTATGCTAATTTGGTCTTTAAGAAATAATTATTCCATGATGTGTCTAAACTTTAAGGAATTCATAGAGAAACGCTGTGACTAAAAAATCAGTGCAATACTGCAACATCATTTTAGATCTAGCTGGAATAAATAGATGGCACTCAATTCCAAATGTAAATTGTAACTCTGACTGTCCTTTTGCATATGAAAATCACAGGCAACCAACGACGTGTCTGAAATTATTAATAAGGTGACAGGGAATGCAAGTATGCAGAGAATATCATAGCTGGCCTTTGTTTTGACACTTGGAAGATGTTTGGTCATGACGAGTTGCAGACTTTTAGTAAGTCATTTGGGCATGACGACTTTCTCTAATTGTTGCTTGCAAATAAATTTTAAGGGCCACTGATGGTTGTCGAAACCAACAAAAATAAATATCTACTCTAAATAAATTGTGTATAGTGATTGAGCAGGGTCGTGTCCACAGAGATCGGTAATTATTTAAATCCTTTTAAAATATAAAATGCAAAATGGGGGAATTGTTGACAATAATAAAAATCAAATTAAAAAACACAAGAACACAAATTAAAATTGTAATTCAAATAGGAGAAAGCTCTGATTGAAGGAATTAACTCAGCTTGATTTCACTACGGATCATTGATTCACATATAAATTATTACTACTTATGAATAGACCGGTTATAGCTACTGAGACCCTCTAATAGCCAATCTCTCCTTAACTAGTTGATAACCAAGGTACGACCGTTGGTTATTTCCCTAATCAATAAACAACCCTAGATACGATCCTAAGATTTAATCAATTGACAGCCTGAAAAACCAAAGAGACCCAAATCCTAATCAACAAACGCATATGATGATTCATTTAAATTAGATTGTTTATTCTCATAATACAACTCACTGCTATATTATTTGTCACAAACATTAAAATCTTCATATGATGAATCCTCTAATTGACAAACATAATTATGAAAATAATTTAGAGAATAAACAAATACCCAAAAAGCACTAAAACAATTAAAGCATAAGAAAGATCTCACAATATTGATGAATCAAAGCTTCATTAACCTTCAACCAGAATAATATGTTTAGTCCTTCATAGAGAGAAGAGAAAAGTTTAGATCTAGGGTTTCTTTCTGTTCTCTCAAAAAAATCCTCTTTTTTCACAATAGATTCCTCCCTTAAATACTCACTCTCTCTTCTCCTTTAGAGTTTTATTTAAAATAAAATAATAATATCTAAAATATTAAATTCGTAATTACAAAAATAACCAAAACTACAAAACATATTAAACTAAAAACTGTAGGTCCGTAGTTGACAACACGCGCCCACGCCTTATCAACAAAGTTCTTCTGACACTTATTATTTCTCCAAGAGAACAATCATCCTTAAACATCATCTTGTAGCTCAATTTTAGCACCAATCAATAGAATTGCACCTATAAAAATAAAACACAAGTAAATCAATATTATTAAGTGCAAAACATTGATATTAAGGGAAGTAAACAATGCAAAACTAGGGCATAAATTGCACTCTAACAGCCACTAACTTAAAAATCTATAATATTTTCTTAATTAAGTTTTAGATAGAGTGATTTTCAAGAAATGTTATTTAGGAGGACAAAAATATTATTTAGCTTTTTCACCTCGTCTACCTTTTAAAGATTAAAATTGAAAAAAAAAATCAACACCTACTCAAGATATTATTATAAGAATTTTGATCAGTGGAGCGATTGCCCACTTAGCTAGTTCTCTAAATGAGATCATGGATTATCACTCTCTATAAGAGTGTAAGGAGAGCGACGGCCCCCACCTCATCAGCCCTTATAAGGTAAATAAGCTTCAGCGACTACAAAATCATAGATCCCACAACCGAATATATACTGTATACACTGAGTTGCTGCATTCCTTCTATTGTACTCGCAATTTCATTCTTGCTTATACTGAATCTCATACAAACTATGGGTAATTGTAAATTACAATTGGGTGTCTATTTTCTTTTACTTTTTAGTCATTTTCTTTTACTTTTTTTTCTTTCTAAAATATCCATTCCGAATATTTGCAAATACGTGTAGTTTTTCACTAAGAAAGATTTCACGCGTAAAAAATGTGGGTAAAATAAAAAGCCGCAATCAAATTAATAATTAACAATTAGCTGGGCTTAATCAAATTAATATATAACATGTGAAGCTAGTCATATCTTAGGTCAAGATTCTGCCCCACTCAAAGATATTAATAGTAATTAACAAATTAAAATAAAAACATAAAAATGGACAGATCATAACTTCTTCCATTTACCAAAATGTCTATTGAAACATTATTAGTCTATTTTGTTATGTGATCAAGCCACCGACACGAGAAGATAGTATTATTCGCTTTAGAAAAATAGATCACGACTATTCAATGGCTGTGATGTGAATGCAGTGCAGAAACAATATGATGTTAATGCAGAATCAAACCTAAATGGTCAGGTACGGCGCCATCACTGCCGGTATTCAGTACAGCTCTTTGCTTTTTCTATTTTCTCTCTTTGTTTGGTCTTGCGATATTTTCTTTTCTGGACTAAATTTTTGCTTTTCTTTTTTTCGTTTTTTTTGTGAATAGAAGATGATAGATGGTCGACTATTGGGTGGTGGTAGAGTATGTTGATTGATGAAATTTTTCTACCATGATGGAGATTGAAAATAAATTATTATGAAGTGAGATCATAGCAATTTAGTTGATAGCAATCAATTGCGTACTATAATATTAGGCGATGGATTCCTTTGATCATTTTATAAATTCGTGGTTCTAATTATACTTCTGAGATCCGTTTAGGATTTTTTTCACAAAGCTCAAAAGTGATTTAAAAAAAAATAAAAGTTAATTTTAATATTATAACAAATCTTTTTAAAAATCACTTTTGTCACAATTACCCATCCTACAACATATTTTGAAAAGAAGGAAGGAGTATATAGGTGGCACTCAATTGTAATTGTAAATTGTAACACTGACTGTGCTTTTGCATATGAAAAATCACAAGCAACGAACTACGTGTCTGAAATTATTAATAAGATGATAGGGAATGCAAGTATACGAAGAATATCATAGCTGGCCTCTGCTTTTAATACGACTGTGCATGCCGTATTTCACACGCGGGAGAATTTTCAATTTTGGTCATGACGAGTTGACGACTTTTAGTAAGTCTTATGGGCTTACTTGCAAATAAATTTTAAGGGCTTATAAATCTATAATATCTTCTTAATTAAATTTTGAGATCGAGTAGGGATGGCAAAAATCCCCACGGGGACGGGTACCCTCTGGGGATTTTTCCCATTCGGGGAGGGTATGGGGATAATTTCATACCCAATTTCTTATTCGGGGAGGGGACGGGGAAATTTTTTTACCCAATTTCTTATTCAGGGTGGGGACGGGGATGAGGTGGAATCCCCATCCCCTACCCATTTCCCCATTTTAATTTTTAATTTTATTTTAATTTTTTAAAATTACTAGTAAATAAATAATAAAATTTAAATAATAAAATTATAAATATTGGTAAAAATAAAAATATCAAAATATTTATATTATTAAGCTTTTAGGCCTAATTAACTAATCAAAGTCCTAAATTTTTATTTAGGATATTAAAAAGACCGAGTAGATTCTATTAACCCAACATTTTTTTAATTTTAATATTCTTTAAATATTTTAAACTTAAATCTATTTTTTATTTATTTTTAGATGTTATAATTGCCACATCGAATTAAAATTTTAATATCTAATCTAATATTTGCTCTTGATTTGCTCTGATTTAACTATTATGTTGTAAAGGGAATAGTCCACATTTATAAAGTGCCCACGCCACCTTTGAAAAAGTTAATTTTGAATCTAAATTCAATTTTATTTGTAATAATTTTGTATTAGACTATTAATTTGTTCATGATAGTTTGTAAAAGAAGTTTGTATCCCTTGCATGTTGCGTTACTTACTAGTTTAATGTATGTGACTTTTGTAATAGATATTAATGTAAGATATATTTCGAACTTTACTTTTGTTTAAATTTTTTATTTTAATATGATTAACTCAAAATCAAAAACAAAAAAAATGTATTAGTTATTCGGGGATCGGGGACCCTCGGGGATCCCCTGTTATTATTCGGGGAGGGGATGAGAATTCTCTCAAGTAATTCTGACGGGGACGGGGAGGGGACGGGGACATACACAAAATATCGGGGATGGGTACGGAGAGATCGGTCCCCTCCCCTCCCCTCCCCATTGCCATCCCTAAGATCGAGTGACTTTCAAGAAATGTTATTAAAGTACGAGGACAAAAATACTATTTAGACTTTTTCACCTCTACCTTTTAAATGTTAAAATTAAAAGAAAAATTCAAGGCCTACTCATGATATTATTATAAGATGACGAATTTTGATAAGGTGGAGCGATTGTCCACTTGGCTAGTTATCTGAATAAGATCTGACCACATGGACTATCGGTCTCTATAAAGTGCAAGCAGAGTGATGGTGCCCACCTGATCAGCCCTCACAAGGTGAATAAGTTTCTGCGACTGCAAAATCATAGACACCACAACCGAATACATACTGTGTTGCATTCCTTCTATTGTACTCTCAATCTCATACAAACTATGGGTAATATTTTGGGAATCCGACTTACATGTGATGCCCTTTTCACTGGCTTCATAAATTGTACCCGCAGAAAAGCAGCATATCTAAACCAGCTTGAAAATAACCTGGTTGCCGTCCAGACCGAATTGCAGAAACTAATTGAAACAAAGAACGATGTGATGATGAGGGTCGCTAATGCTGAGCAACAACAACTAAGACGGTTGAACAGAGTGCAAGGTTGGCTTTCTAGGGTGGAGGCTGTGGAAGCTGAAGTAGGTGAATTGACAAGGGACAGCTCTCAAGAAATTGAAAAACTATGGCTTGGAGGCTACTGGTCCAAGAACTGCAAGTCAAGCTACAAGTTTGGGAAAAAGGTGTCTAAAAAGCTGCAGCTTGTGGCTACTTTAATAGATGATGGAGCTTTTGCTGTGGTAGCTGAAAAGGTACCACAACCAGCAGTGGATGAAAGGCCTCTTCAGCCAACAATAATCGGCCTAGAATCAACATTTGATAAAGTTTGGAGATGTCTTGTAGAAGGACAATTTGGAATCATCGGACTTTATGGCACGAGGGGAGTCGGCAAGACTACACTATTAACCCAAATCAACAACAAGTTCTTTAATAAACCAAATTATTTTGATATTGTGATTTGGATGGTGGTGTCAAAAGACATGCAACTTGAGAGAATTCAACAAAAAATCGGAGAAAGAATAGGATGGCTTCAGAATAGAAGCTTTGAAGAGAAAGCATCAGGCATATTCAATTTATTGAGCAAAATGAAATTTCTACTATTGTTAGATGATATATGGGAAAGAATTGATTTAGCTAAAGTGGGTGTCCCTTTTCCTGCGAGTTCAAGATCAAAGATAGTCTTTACGACTTGTCTTGTGGACGTCTGTGGCCTCACGGAAGCTCAAAAAACGTTCAAGGCGGAGTGTTTGGCAGATCAAGATGCTTGGGAATTGTTCCTAAAGAAGGTCGGAGAAGAGACTCTTGACAGTCATCCCGATATTCCGGAGTTAGCCCAAACTGTGGCAGAGGAGTGTAGTGGTTTGCCACTTGCACTTATTACCACCGGTCGTGCCATGAGCAGCAAGAAGACACCCGAAGAATGGAGCTATGCAATTCAGATGTTAAGGACATCAGCTTATGAATTTCCAGGTATGGAGAAAGAGGTGTTTCGTCTTTTAAAATTCAGTTATGATAGTTTGTCTAGTGACGTCCTTGGATCTTGTCTGTTATACTGTAGTTTATTTCCTGAGGATTATCAGATTAGCAAAGTTGAATTGATAGAGTGTTGAATTGGCGAGGGTTTTCTGAAGGAATATGAAGGAATTAATGGAGTACATATTACATAACCAAGGATACTACATTATTGGTGTTCTTGTTCATGCATGCCTATTGGAAGAAGTGTTAGGAAATTGGTGGTGAAAGCAGACACGCAGCTAAAGTAAAATTGTAACAAAATAAAGAACAAGTGTAAAAGAGGATACCAGAAATTACGTGGTTCGGCTTTTAGCCTACGTCCACGGGCGAAAACAGAAGGAAATATTTTACTAGTGAAAAGGAGTTACAAGTATTGTGGTATTTTAGCTCACTTCCCAAAACCCCAATACACCCAAACTCTCAAAACACTAATAACAAGAGCTTATAAATTTAAGCTCAAAACTCTCTCAACTCTCCAATTCTCTCTCGATGGAATTGCTTAAGAAATGAGGGTGAGAGACCCTCTTTATATAGCCAAAATTTTTGGCTCCTTTTTTTTTTTTTATAGAGGACAATTCAACACGGCATTGGTTGAATTGTCCGTGTTGAATGGATGGCTGCCATCTAGATGGTGTTGACCATCTAGATGGCTCATCTCATTTGACATTTCTCCCACTTGGAGATTAGATTGCAAATCAATCAATCTCCACACCATCCTTTCTGCTTCGCCATAATCATGTTGCCTACGTTTCTGCTAGGCCGCAAGAGGATCTACTCCAAATAAACTTGTCAGTATTTATCGGCTTGGTCAAAACATCTGCTAGGTTCTCCTCCGTATGGATTTTCTGTAAATCCACACTTCCATTTTCCACTACTTCTCGAACGAAGTGATACTGAACTCCTATGTGCTTTGTCTTGGAATGAAAGGCTGGATTCCTTGCAATATGCAAGGCACTCTGACTGTCACAAAACACAGAAATTTTCTCTTGTTTGTGCCCGAGCTCCTCCAATAACCTTTGTATCCAAATAGCTTCCTTGCAAGCTTGTGTAGCCGCCATGTACTCTGCTTCTATTGTAGATAAAGCCACAACGGTCTGCAGTTTCGAAACCCAGCTTACAGCTGCTCCCGCAAGTGTAAACACATAACCAGTAGTGGATTTCCTTTTATCAAGGTCTTCTGCAAAATCTGAATCCACATAGCCCCTGATAGTAAACTCTGACCCTCCATAATATAATGCAACATCTGAGGTTCCTCTGATGTATCTCAGAATCCTCTTCACAGCTATCCAATGCTCTCCACCAGGATTCGCCATATATCGACTAACTGCTCCCACTGCTTGTGCAATGTCCGGTCTTGTACATATCATAGCGAACATCAAACTTTCCACTGCTGATGCATACGGTACTCGAGACATCTCCTTCCTCTCCGCTTCATTGCTAGGACACATACTTGAGGATAATTTGAAATTAACAGGAAGTGGGGTAGAAATTGACTTACAATCTTGCATGTTGAAGCGCCACAAGATTTTCTTCAAGTAATTCTTCTGCGAAAGCCAAATCTTCCTATTATTTCTGTCTCGGTGAATTTGCATCCCTAGAATCTTGTTTGCTGGTCCCAAGTCCTTCATTTCAAACTCCCTAGCCAACTGTGCCTTCAATTCTTGGATTCGATCTTTGTTGGGGCCTGCTACCAACATGACATCCACATACAACAACAAAATAATGAAATCATTATCTTTAAACCTCTTGTAATATGCACAATGGTCTGAACTGAGTCTATTGTATCCAAGGCTCATAATGAAGGAATCAAATCTCTTATACCAACACATCGGCGCCTGTTTGTTGGGGCCTGCTACCAACATGTCATCCACATATAACAACAAAATAATGAAATCATTATCAACCTCTTGTAATATGCACAATGGTCTGAACTGAGTCTGTTGTATCCAAGGCTCATAATGAAGGAATCAAATCTCTTATACCAACACCTCAACGCCTGTTTGAGACCGTATAGAGATTTGTTCAACCTGCAAACCAAGTTCTCTTTTCCTATTTCTGCAAAACCTTCTAGTTGGAGCATATATATTTCTTCTTCAAGTTCTCCATGAAGAAATGCAGTTTTCACATCTAATTGCTCAAGATGTAAGTCAAATGTAGCACACATTGCCAAGACTACTCTGACTATTGTGAGTCGAACCACCGGAGAAAATATCTCGTTGAAGTCAATACCTTCTTTATGAGCATATTCTTTCACCACCAATCTCGCACGATACCGCTCCACTTGATCATTGCCATCACGTTTGATCTTGTAGACCCATTTGTTTCCAATGGCTTTTCTCCCACGTGGTAGTGGTACAAGTTCCCATGTCTTATTCTTGTGTAGAGCTTCAATTTCTTCCTGCATTGCTGTCATCCACAAAGCAACATCTGAGCTGTTTAAAGCTTCATGAAAAGTTGAAAGCTCTCCATCTTCTGTTAGAAGACAGTATGCAACGTTGATCTCTGTTACATACTCCAAGTGCCATGTTGGCGGTCGTCTCTCACAAGTTGACTGACGAACTTCTGGAGCCTCGGACTCGACTGGTTCTTGTTCCTCGTGCTCTGGTGCTGCTTTAGAAGAATATGAATCTTTTGGATTATTTTCCATATATACCGGTACAGTCTCTGACTTTTCTTTTACACTGCTATCATCCTCATGTTTCCTCTGCAGTTGATCTTCCATAAAGATAACATCTTTGCTGATGACGATCTTGTGGGCAGTGGGGTCCCACAAACGATACCCCTTTACTCCATCAGCATACCCCAAGAAGATACATTTTCTAGATTTTGGATCCAGCTTTGTTCTTTCTTGGGCGTTGTACATCACGTACACAGGACATCCAAATGCATGAAGGTAGGAATAATCAGCTGGCTTTCCAGTCCACATCTCCATCGCCGTCTTCAACCCAATAGCTGTAGATGGCGACCGATTTACTATATAACAGGCAGTTTTGGCTGCTTCTGCCCAAAATGAATTGGGTAGACTAGCAGTCTTCAACATAGCTCTTATTCTTTCTGTAAGAGTTCTGTTCATCCGCTCCACCACTCCATTTTGTTGAGGAGTGTATGTCACCGTGAATTGCCTCTAAATACCTTCTTGCTTACAGAAAGCAAGAAACTCACCGTCTGTATACTCTCCGCCATTATATGTCCTCAAGCACTTGATCTTTTTACCAGATTCAAGTTCCACTCGCGCTTTGTATTCTTTAAATATTATAAATACATCTGACTTTTTCTTAATTAGATACACCCAACATCTTCTGAAATAATCATCAATGAAAGTCACCATGTACTTTGCACCTCCTATAGATATATCCGGTGATTCCCAAACATCAGAATGAATCAAGTCTAGAATGCATTTACTTCTAGCAATAGATCTACTAAACTTTAATCTATGCTGCTTACTAATAACACAGTGCTCGCAAAATGGTAAACTTACCGATTTGAGCCCCGGAAGCAATTTTCGCTCAGAGAGAATCTTCAAACCTTGTTCCGACATGTGGCCAAGTTTGAGATGCCACATCATCGTTGACTCTTCTCCATTTGATGCGACACACGCATCAGCCTCCTGTAGTGTTTCTCCTTTAAGCATGAATAGATTAGCATCGATCTTTTCTGCCTTCATCAATACAAGCGCGCCTTTAACGATCTTCATAATTCCATTCTCCACATGAGTTTTGTACCCATGACTATCCATTTGTCCCAAAGACAATAGATTTTTCTTCAGGCCATTGACATGTCGTACCTCCCCAATTGTGCGAATTGTACCATCAAACATTTTTATTTTGATAGTACCAATACCAGCGATCTCCAAGACATGATCATTACTCATATATACAGATCCTCCTAAGATAGGTTCATATGTGTGGAACCATTCTCTCCGCGAGGTCATGTGCCAGGTAGCTCCTAAGTCTATAAGCCAGACATCAGATAGTCGTTTTCTGCCTTCTGAAACAGTTGTTGCCTCGCTGTAAAGAATTTCACCATCATCTGAGGTACTTGCTACACACCCCTGAGCATTTGATGACTCAGGTTATTTGCCCTCTTTTCTCTTCTGGTTACTCCAACACTCTTTCTTGACGTGCCCTTTCTTGCCACAGTTGTAGCATTTAACATTTTTCTTACTTCTGGATTTTGATCTACCATGATTTTGACTCCTACTGAGGCCACATTCCGTTGATCTCCCTCTCATCAGCGATAGTGCCTCCGCTTGCTGCGAACTTGCTTGTCTATTTTCCTTATTTTTCCGCCTGCTCTCCTCATTTAATACGGAGGCTGCAACATCGTCAAAAACTAGACTATCCATTGGATTGTTGTTCGTCATGTTGATGATGAGTTGATCATACGAATCTGGTAGGCTTTGAAGTAGAAGCTCCGCACGTTCATTTTCCTCTATATTATGACCCAACGTTGTAAGTTGTGAAAATAGAGTCTTTAAGGTGTTGATGTGGTCGGTCACCATTGTAGATTCTGCCATTTGAAGAGTATAGAGTTTTCTTTTCAAGAAGATTTTGTTGTGTAGTGACTTGGCCTCGTACAATTTTGTGAGAGTATCCCATATTTCCTTCGCTGTGTTTTTCTCTGCCACACTAGATAATGGCGTTGCCGTCTACCTCGTTCCACTTGTCATCAGTCATCTCCATGGGCCTTTCTCCAATTGCTGCCAAGCAATTATTTTTCCTCAATACAGCTTTCATCTTCATTTTCCACAACGAAAAATTATTTCCGTTAAATTTCTCAATTTCATACTTTGCCGCCATTTTGTTGATAAATACCGCACACAAGCTAGTGTACCACCTTGAATAGTTGTGAGTATATGTGAGAATGTACACCAGGAAAGTTCCCAGGAAAGACTGGAGGGGTCACAATGGTCCCACTTAAAACCCAGACTCCTTAAGCTCTAATCGCCTTTGTGACAGAACTTTCCTAGACATGTACAAAAAACCACACAGTTGTTTTACTCACACCACTATTCCCTGCTTTGCACCACCAAATTCTTGGGTCGCTCCCACCGTTTCTTGTGAACAGTACCGTATACGTGAACAGTACCCGACTCCAAAAATACAACCAATAGCTCTGATACCACTGTTAGGAAATTGGTGGTGAAAGCAGACACGCAGCTAAAGTAAAATTGTAACAAAATAAAGAACAAGTGTAAAAGAGGATACCAGAAATTATGTGGTTCGGCTTTTAGCCTGCGTCCACGGGCGAAAACAGAAGGAAATATTTTACTAGTGAAAAGGAGTTACAAGTATTGTGGTATTTTAGCTCACTTCCCAAAACCCCAATATACCCAAACTCTCAAAACACTAATAACAAGAGCTTATAAATTTAAGCTCAAAACTCTCTCAACTCTCCAATTCTCTCTCGATGGAATTGATTAAGAAATGAGGGTGAGAAACCCTCTTTATATAGCCAAAATTTTTGGCTCCTTTTTTTTTTATATATAGAGGACAATTCAACACGGCATTGGTTGAATTGTCCGTGTTGAATGGATGGCTGCCATCTAGATGGTGTTGACCATCTAGATGGCCCATCTCATTTGACAAGAAGCAGGATCAGATTATGTAAAAATGCATGATGTGATTCGTGATATGACCCTGTGGATAGCCTGTGAAGTGGAGAATGAAAACTTTTTGGTTTCTACCGGTATTGAATTAACTGAACCACCCGAGGTTAAAAGATGGGAAGATAAGAGAAGGATATCGTTGATGAGAAATAAAATTGTGATTTTACCAATAACTCCAACATGCCCTCATCTTACAACTTTGTTCTTTGGCATTAATATGTTAGATACCATCCCTAGTGATTTCTTCGATTTTATGCCTTCTCTTAAAGTTTTAAACCTATCAAAGAATTGCTTCTTGAGTCAATTGCCCTTAAGAATTTCAAAATTGGTTTCACCATAGTATCTTAATCTTTCATAAACTTTCATCAAAGAGCTGCCAAATGAATTAAAGGCCTTGACAAATCTTAAGTGTCTGAACTTGGATTACATGCGTTATCTCTATATGATTCCACAGCAACTGCTTTGTAATTTTTCAGGGTTAAAGGTGTTGAGGATGCTAGATTGTGGCTCTGCTAATACAGTATAAGAAGATAGCGTTCTATTTGGTGGTAGTGAAATTTTGGTTGATGAGTTGATTACTTTGGAACATATAAATGTATTAAGCGTCACCTTAAAGAGTTTTTATGCTCTATGAAGACTTTTGAGCTGCCAACAGTATAAGAGTTGTAAATATGCTTTAGAGCTTAGCCGCTGTGAGGATTCATGGTCATGGAATATTTTGTCCATAGCAGATCTCAAGTATCTTGACAAACTAGATTTTGTGTATTGTACAAGTTTGGAAGAGCTAAAGGTTGACTATACAGAAGTTCAAACAACAAGAGAACCGTATGGTTTCAACAGCCTTCAAAGTGTTACTATACACTGTTGCAGTAAATTGAGGGAGATGACATGGCTTGTTTTTGCTCCAAATCTCAAGGTGGTCCATATAGAACGTTGTTATGGGATGGAAGAAATAATCAGTGTTTGGAAAGTGGAGGAAGTTCCAGGGCTAAAACCTTTTGCGAAACTCCAATATCTTCGGTTGCAAGTTCTAAGAAATTTGAAGAAGATCTGTTTGAATGCATTGCCCTTTCCAAATCTCTTGGAATGGTTTGTATCTGGATGCCCGAACCTAGAGAAGCTTCCACTCGATTACAACAGCGCCAAGGAACGCAAACTTGTTATTAGGGGAGAGACTGGTGGAATGAGCTGCAGTGGAAGGATCAAGCCACTCTAAATGCTTTTGCTCCTTGTTTCAAATCCATATGACAGGCATAAGCATGAATGAACATCTTTTAGTGGCCAAATTTCTATTGTAATTTTTTCTTTTCTTAGTGTGGAAAACTGTATAAATGTTGAATTGCAAGTCGATGTTATTATTGTATAGTCACCTCCTATTGCCATTTGTTTGTTTCGTTGTTTTGCTGCTGCATTCCAAGATTTGGAATTTGCTTTGCTAGTTGATATGTTTTTACGGCTAAAAATCCCTCTTACAATTAGCCATTGCAGTCAACTTGTCTCTATTATCTATTAATCTCCATTCCCGGGATCAGCATTTGAATAGTCTAAAAATCTTGCATGAAACTATGATTGGATGCTACTTATAATGCTGCTGCTAATAAGATGAGTTTTTCAATAGGCATCATGTTTCTTTGCAAATGTATTAGCAGTAATCATTATCCTCAAGTAATTAAGTATATTTGGTTTGACAATGGAAACATCAAATATTCTTCAATGTTTAACTCCTCAAAATTATTACGTTATACAGATACAGCTGGACAGTTTGCATATTTACACACTCCTGTTCATACAAATATGCTAAAGAATGATGGTCAACTCATTTAAATTGGTTAAATCAAACAATTTCTCCACCAAAATTAAACTTCATCTCAACTCCTTCTGCCTCGTGATTAGAAGTCGACCTAACACAACCAAAAATATTAACCCTTCTGATTCCTTTAAAAAAATGGATAAATGAACAAATGAAGTTAACAAGAAAAATTCAAGAAAAGTACGAACCTGAGACGAAATGCAATCTCCAATCCAATTAGAGATTTGACACAGGAATGAAAAGCAATTCGAGCGGCTTCGTCTTCCCAATCAAGCTCTTCCCACGAGAGTTAACTGCCAAATTTCATTGCACCATTAACTCTCCGAATGATGAAATAACAATTGTACACTCTTTTACACTGTTGGAGTAGAGTGGAAGCTTTTTAAGACAGCGGCAACTATCCACAGTCATTTCTTTTCAAACATGGAAAGGGTAGAGGCTTGAAATAGATGCTCTCCACATTTGGCAGATTTTCTAGTCCAAGATACTGGAGTTTTGCAAATGGGTTTAGATTTTCCACCACCTCTAGAGCTTCCGCAAATTCTCCCACGCCGATGATTGCTTCCACAGCAGGGCAATTTTGTATTTACAAGTTCTTGAGATTTGGAGCAAAAACAAGGAATATTAAGTCCTTCAATTTAGAACAAACCTCTATGTGAACTGTATGTAGGCCTTAGAAAACACAAGGTTGCCGCTTGTTTTTCGCTCCCCCTGTATATTCCATCTTCAAGTCCTATTTTCTACACCCAAAAATACTTAAATCTGTAGTGGTGCTTTTAACTCTGCCAAAAGTGAAATATCAAGCCATGTCGAATCATTGAAGGATTGGAGGAACAGCGCTTGAGTACAACTTTGTAGCTTATGTGAGCTCAAAATAAATTGGAGAGCACGAGCACTTCTCAAGTGAAGCTCAATACCTCTAAATATTCCAAACCGAGCAACTCCTCAACTTAAACTTCCTCCCCACCAAATAAAATTCTGTCTTTATTTAATGCTTCTTGAAAATTTAAACTAATAGTATCGAACATTCTCAACACATGTAACCTTAAAAATTAAATATCCGTTGTTGTGGAACTGTAATTAGCTTCTACATGATTTATATTCAAGCATTTAACTTTAATCAGGGCATTTAACTCTTCTTGCAACTCTTTTATGCTTGAATATGAATGATCGAGTTGTTGTAGTGGAACCAACCTTGAAGTCCCTAAAGGAACTGACTTTAGTTTAATACATGACAAGTTTAAAACAGTGAGAGAAGGCATAAACTGGAAGAAATCACCGGGGATCTTGTCACAAAATTTAGTGCATCTTAAGTTAAGTTAATTCTCTGTTTTTCTAGTCAAATAATTTAGTTACGTATTTTATGGTAGAATGGGTCAGTTTTTAACAAGTCTTTGGCAGAAATTTTAGGTAGGCTTTATTTTAGAAAGTGCCAGATTTTTAGGAGATGTTAGTTAGTATTTTTTGCTTATAAATGCATTCAGTCTTGCTGTAATTTTCTCAAGTTCAGAAGCAATAAAATCAGTCATTCTTCAGGAAATATTTCTGCTGTTCTATTTCTCATTACTGCTTACATTTCTTTTGTTTTATGGTATCAGAGCTTCGTTGAAGCTTCGAAATAAACTTTCTTTCTTCTTGTCTATCAAGTGGTGTTGTCTTGTTGGAGTATATTGAAAGATGTGAAAAGAGATGGAGACTGCGAATGGAGGAGGCAGTTTAAACACACAATACGGTGTCGATAAGCTTGTAGGGACTAACTACAAGTACTGGAGAATGTGTATGGAGGCATATCTTCAAGGCTAAGACCTGTGGGATTTAGTTGCAGGAGATGATGGTGAAATTCCTGCAGACACTCTGGAAAATTCTGAACCACGCAGAAAATGGAAGATTAAGTGCGGTAAAGCTCTCTTTGCTTTAAGAACTTCGATTAGCAAAGAGTTCATTGATCATGTTCGGGACATTAGCTCACCAAAAGAAGTATAGGAGACACTGGAGAGACTATTTTCCAAAAAGAATACAGCAAGGCTGCAACTCTTGGAAAATGAGTTGGCATCATCAACACAAGGAGGTATGTCTATTTCTGAATATTTCTTACGAGTTAAAACCCTTTGTGCTGAAATCTCAGAACTAGATGCGAATGAGAAAATCAGCGAAGCCAGGTTACGGCGATATCTCATTCGAGGATTGAAGAAGGAGTACATTCCTTTTGTTACCTCCATTTAAGGGTGGGCAAAGCAACCTTCGGTTGAAGAGTTAGAAAGTTTGCTTTCTAATCAAGAGGCCTTAGCAAAGCAAATGGCTAAGAATTATGATACAGATTCTGCTCTGTTCTCAAAAGGGAAGAATTCAAGCACAGGAAAAGATACAGATGATGGCTCACAAAATAAAAGCTCTTTTAAGTGTTATAGGTGTGGTAAACCTGGGCATATCAAGAAGAATTTTAGAGTAAAGCTCTCTAAAGCAAACGTTGCCAGCGAAAATGAAGAACAAGATCAACTCAAATGGGAGCAGTGCTTCACTGTAGAAATTAGTGAAAGCAGTGACGAAAAATCACCACCTGCCCAAGTTCTCTTGAGCAGTGGAAAATGCAAGGAGGAGTGGATCATTGATTCAGGCTGCTCTCATCATGTAACTGGAAATGATGAGCTACTCTCAGAGCTACGTCAACACAAAGGAGAGCGAGTTATTTTTACAACAGATAATTCAGCCTATCCAATAGTAAAAGAAGGGGTTGTGAAGATTGGAACGAATGACAAGAGCATCATCAAGTTGAATGACGTCTTCCATGTTCCAGGTTTGAAGAGAAATTTAATTTCAGTTTCTCAAATTACAGATTCTGGGAAATATGTGTTGTTTGGGCCTAAAGATGTAAAAGTTCTTGATAACGTGAAAAATATATCTGCTGATGTTGTTACCTCTGGTAAGAAGAAAGGTTCTTTATTTGTCATGACAGCAGGAGAAGCTTATGTGAAGAGGACAAGCCAGACTGAAAGTGCAGCAATTTGGCACGCTAGATTGGGTCACGTAGGCTATCAACTGTTGCAGAAAATTTCCTCAAAGAAGTTAGTGGATGGCATGCCATTGCTGCGAAATGTTCATAAAGATATAATTTGTCAAGGGTGCCAATTTGGAAAGTCGCATCGTCTTCCCTTCACAAACTCATCAAATATCAAATCTTCCATGCTTGAATTGGTGCATACAGATCTGATGGGACCAACAAAAACACCAAGTTTTAGTGGGTGTCGTTATGTCATGGTGTTAGTAGATGATTTTTCAAGATACACTTGGGTGAAATTTATGAAAGAGAAGAGTGAGGCCTTGACAAAGTTTGCTGAATTCAGAGATGCTGTAGAAAAAGAATTTGGGAAGAAGATAAAATGCTTTCGAACCGACAATGGCGGAGAGTATATGTCTGATGATTTCTTCACATATTGCAATGATAACGGAATTTCAAGACAGATGACATGTCCAAATAAGCCTTAACAAAATGGCATTTCAGAAAGGAAGCTGGCCCATCTTGTTTCTGTTAGTCTCTCATGACTGCATGACAAAAATCTCCCTCGGGAGCTTTGGGCTGAAGCCATGCAGTGCGCTTGCCATGTAATCAATCGCCTACCTCCATAGCCAGGTAAAGAGAAGTCTCCTTTTGAAAATTTATATAGCGTCAAGCCAAATGTTAATTACTTTCGGGTGTTTGGTTCAATTTGCTATGTCCATATTCCAAAATCTAATATAACCAAGCTTGACCCGAAAGCGAAAAAGTGTATCTTTGTTGGCTATGACCCTTGTAGGAAAGGATGGAGATGTATGGATGCAGAAACAAAGAAATTTGTCGCTTCTAAAGATGTTGTTTTCGACGAAGTGTCATCCTATTATCAAGAAGCTGTGTGTGATAGTGAGCGGAGAAGCTTAAAACTGTTACCGGATAACAACATGGAAGCTATGTGTGATGGTGATGATGAATTTCCAGTGTTTGATACCTCAGATGTAAAAGGTGATGAGCAAGAAACTCAAAAGAGGTCTACAAGAGAGAAGAGACAACCATAACACCTCAAAGATTATGAGGTAAAAATCAACAATTGTTCTACTACTTCATGCTTCTTTATTGGAGCAATGGATGAAGAAGAACCAACCAGCTATGAGGAAGCTAGAGATCAACCAGAATGGCAGGCAGCTATGATGGAAGAAATTGATGCTTTAAACAAAAATTAAACTTCGGAGTTAGTGCCAAAACCAGAGAATTATGATCCCGTCACTTGTAAGTGGGTGTATCGCTTGAAAAGAAAACCAGACGGGACTGTTGATAAATGCAAAGCTCGGCTTGTGGCACGTGGATTTTCACAAAGTTATGGGTTGGATTATGAGGAAACATTCAGCCCGGTTGCAAAAATGGTAACTTTGAGAACAATTTTTTCTCTGGCAGCTTGATGTAAAGAATACGTTTCTTTACGGAGATCTTGATCGTGAAGTGTTTATGGAACAACCTAAGGGCTATGTTTCTAAACAGCATCCTCACCACGTTTGCAGGCTCAAGAAAGCATTATACGGGCTCAAGCAAGCACCACGTGCTTGGTATGGTAAAGTGGCTCAATATTTCGTCTTTTGTGGTTTTAAAGTTTCGGATGCAGATTCTAATTTGTTTGTTAAATTAGAATCAAACTTGCACTTGTTGGTGTTATTGTACGTGGACGATATGATTATTACAGGAGATAATGAAGCTGAAATCTCTAAGCTAAAAAGTGATTTTTCAATTCGCTTTGAGATGAAAAGTTTGGGAGAAGTTGGTTGTTTTCTTGGTCTGGAAATTGAAATATCAAATGATGGGTATTTTATCTCACAAAAGGCTTATGCAACAAAGCTTTTGCAGCGATTTAGCATGGGGGAGTCGAAGGAAAAAGCAACTCCAATGGAGCCACATGTCAAGTTAATGAAAGACGAAGGAAAGTTACTGCAAGATGTTACGAAATTTCGGCAACTTGTTGGTAGTTTAATTTACTTAACTATCACAAGACCAGAAATTGCTTATTCTGTCAGTCTGATCTCTCAATTCATGCAGTCTCCAAGAAGTACTCACTTGGATGCAGCAAAGAGAATTTTGCGATATGTAAAAGGTTCTCTTGATTATGGTTTAATGTATGAAAGATGTGAGAAGTTTGAGCTAAAGGGATTCACTGATGCAGATTGGGCAGGGGATGCAAATGATAGGCATTCTACTTCAGGCTATTGTTTTAACGTTGGTTTAGCTGTTATATCCTGGTGTAGCAAGAAGCAAAATGTGGTGTCTCTATCTAGCACTGAAGCTGAATATGTGGCAGCAACTATGGCTGCACAAGAATGCATGTGGTTAAAGAGTTTGATGAAAGATTTGCTGTTCAAAGTTTATTATGCAGTACAGATTAAGTGTGATAATGAAAGTGCTGTCAAACTTGCTTCCAATCCGGTTTTTCACGCACGAACAAAGCATATAGAAGTTCGTTATCACTATATTCGTGAGAAGGTGCTGAATCAAGAAATTAAGTTGAAAGGGATCTCTACAAATAATCAAGTGGCAGACATTTTCACAAAAGCATTGGGAAAGCCTAAGTTTGAAGAGTTTAGAGCTGTACTTGGTGTTGTTAACCTTAAGCATGCACTAAGGGGGAGTGTCACAAAATTTAGTGCATCTTAAGTTAAGTTAATTCTCTGTTTTTCTAGTCAAATAATTTAGTTACGTATTTTATGGTAGAATGGGTCAGTTTTTAACAAGTCTTTAGCAGAAATTTCAGGTAGGCTTTATTTTAGAAAGTGGCAGATTTTTAGGAGATGTTAGTTAGTGTTTTTTGCTTATAAATGCATTCAGTCTTGCTGTAATTTTCTCAAGTTCAGAAGCAATAAAATCAGTCATTCTTCAGGAAATATTTCTGCTGTTCTATTTCTCATTACTGCTTACATTTCTTTTGTTTTAGATCTTCCGAAACTCATTATCTTCAAGAAAGAAAGTGAGGAGATGAGGGCATGTATGAGCCTCAGATAGATTCTCAATTTTATTTTTCATCAATGACAATCTCCTCACCTTTTCCCAATCTCTAATATCTGGTATCTTAGTTAAACCAACACCAGCGTAAACCAAAAAGTTCTCCTTCTCCTTCTCATAGTCGCATGCTATCCACAAAGCCATATCACAAATAACGTCATGCATGCATTTTTCACTTCACAATCTCCTCGTTTTTCCAAAAACAAAACATGAAGAAGAATGCCCAAGATGAAGTATCCTTGATTTTTTTCTCCAAACCAATCACTTTCGTTCAAAAATCCTTCACTGATCTAACAATCTACCAAATTCTCTTTAGAAATGCAACAATCTTCTGGATATAAAATACAATATAACAGATAATGTGTAATTGTGTCATTGGGTAAACTATCATAATTGAATTTTACAAGAGTATATATCCCTTCTTCCAGACCTGGAAACGGGAAGCGGACGAAGTGAACAATTGACTAGCATATCTCCATTCTTCGGTTGTGTCTTCTTGCATGCCATAGATCGGCCGATGGTAAAAAGTGCAAGTGGCAAACCACCACACTCCTTAACAACTATAGTGCTTGCTCAAGGATATCAGAATGATTGTTCAAAGTTTCTTCCCCAACTTTGTATCGAAACAATTCCCAAGCACCTTTATTTGATAAGCACGCCACTTTAAAACTCCTACAAGCTTCCATTAAGCCGCAAACTTCCTCAGAATGGGTTTGTAAATATCACTTTGGATGTCCTGTTTTCTGATCTAGGAAGAGGGACACCCATTTTTACTAAATCAACTCGCTCCCATATATCATCTAGCAGTAATGTTAGTATTAGAACAATTATAGAGAAGATATGAGAGGGAAATTTGATTACTTTTATTGAGCATAAAGATCATTATTTATACAGCAGATGCATAACTAACATTGCAGAGAAATCTGCTACAAGAAAGCATAAATATCTACCAAACAAATAGCATAAAGAATAGGACATAATGTAACTGACTCTTGACTCCTTCAACTGAAAATCTGCAGCATTTTGGGTCACATGGTTCAACATTCCTCCTTGACTTTAAGGCTGCATATGCCAAGCTTTTGTCTGAGAATTTCAAATCTTGCTTTAGGAAGAGATTTTGTTAGAAAATCAGCAAGTTGATTCTCTGTCTTGCAATGAATTAGCTTCACCTCTCCTTGCTATTGCACCTCTCTTAGGAAATAAAACTTTATCTTGAAATGTTTTGTTTTCCCATGAAACACTGGATTATTAGCAATTAAAATTGCAGCTTGACTATCAACAAAAATCTGTGTACTCTCCTTCTGCTCTATGTGCAAATCAACCATGAGTTTTCTGAGCCAGAGAGCTTGATTTGCAGCTGATACAACAGCTATGTACTCTGCTTCCGCCGTTGACTGTGCTATGACTTCTTGTTTTTTTTAATACCATGAGAATACTCCAGAACCAAAGCTGAAACAGTAACCTGAAGTATTTTTCATGTCATCTAAACTTCCAGCCCAATCACACTATCAGAATAGCCATGAAGTTTGAAATTTTTGACTTGATGGAACCTGATTCCATAATCAACAATGCCCTTGACATATCTGAGGATTCTTTTTGCTGCCTGAAAGTGAATCTCACTAGCACAATGCATTTATCTTGACAGCAAACTTACAGCATGCATAATGTCTGGCCTGGTTGTAGTCAAGTACATTAGGCAGCCTATTAAGCTTCTGTACAGCCCTTCGTCAGCTTTTTCAGCTCCATCTTCTTTGCTGAACTTCTCCTTTTGATTCATTGGAGTTACTGTTGGCTCCTTTTAATTTATTGGAGTTACTGTTGGCTTGCAATCCTCCATTTTGAATTTTTTAAGTATCTCCTTTGCATATTTAGTTTGACTTACAAAGATTTCATTTTGATTTTGTTGCACTTGCATGCCAAGGAAAAATGACATTCTCCCAAGATCAGTCATCTCAAATGCATATTTCATTCCTTTTTTAAACTTGTCCGTGAGCTCCTTATTACTTCTTGTGACAAGTAAATCATCAACATACAAGGATACCACAAGTATTTTAGCATCAACCTTCTTGATATATAAAGTAAATTCACTTAGACTTTTTTCAAAGCCTAAGCTTATCAAGTGTGCATCAATTCTACTGTACCATAACCTTGGGCCCTGTTTTAAACCGTATAATGCCTTTTTCAGTCGATACACCTTTTCCTCTTGTCCTTGAACTATGAATCCTTCAGGTTGCTCTACAAAAATTTCCTCCTCCAAGTGACCATTTAAAAAAGCTGATTTCACGTCCATTTAGTGAATAACCCAGCCCTTTTGTGCAGCAAGAGCCATTAACATCCTTATGGTATCCAATCTAGCGACATGAGCAAACGTTTCAGAAAAATCCACCCCAAACATCTGAGCATATCCCTTAACGACAAGCCTCGCCTTATACTTGTTTACAAAACCGTCAGGATTGAACTGGGTTCTATAAACCCACTTAACTCCTATAGCCTTCTTGTGTTCAGGTCTGGCAGTCAACTCCCATGTTTGATTTTTTTCAATCATGTTGAGCTCCTCCTCCATTGCAACTATCCATTTCTGATCAGTAGCAGCATCTTTGTAATCTGCAGGTTCCATCACGGCAACATTACATCTCTGATAAATTTCCGAGAGTGATCTGGTTTCTCTAACCGGTTGATCATCCACATCATCATCAATTTCCATTTGAATCTCAGGTTGCTTGTTAGGTTGCTTTTCATTTTCCCAACTCCAATTCTCTGACTCAAAGAATTGCACATCTCTACTAACAAAAGCAACCAAATGTTTTCAAATTTAACAACTTTGGTTTGAAGTCATACCAAGCTTCAAATGGAGTCTTCTCCGGAAGAGCTTTTGATGGCAACCTATTCAACAAGAATACTGCTGTATTTGCGGCCTCCACCCAGAACCTTTTTGGCAAGTCTTTTTCATGAAGTAAGCATCTTGTCATCTCCATTATTGTTCTATTTTTTTCTTTCCATGACCCCGTTTTGTTGCGGGGTGTAAGGTGCTGTCAATTGGTGCTCAATACTTGCATCTTCACAAAACTTGTTGAATTTTTTGGAAGTGTATTCAGTTCCATTATCAGACCTGATCATCTGCATTTTTCTTCCATTTTGAGTTTCAACCCAAGTTTTAAACTTGTAAAATATGTCTGCTACCTCAGTTTTTTTTTCATGAAATAAATCCAACACATTCGAGTATAATCATTGATGAAAGCAATATAGTACTTACTGACATTCAATGATGGTGTTTTCTGAGGTCCTCCCACATCTGTATGCACCAATTGCAGCTTGTGTGATGCTCTCCAAACATTGTTTTTTGGAAAAGGCAGCCTTGTTTGCTTCCCATATTGACATGCTGCACATACGGGCAACTCGTCTTCCAAATCAGGTAGACCTTCCACAAGATTATTCATTTTCATATAAAGTAAAGCATCATGGTGAAAATGCCCCAGCCTCTTGTGCCAAAGCACAGTGCAATTTTCTTCTTTGTGTACTGTAGCTTGCTCTTCTTCTATCAAATTCAAGGCAAAGCTTTTGCCTTTCATTTGAAATTTGAATAACTCCCTGCCTTCTACATATTTGATCGTGCAATTTTTGTCTTCAAATAGAACTTTGTAACCCTTTTCCAGTAGCTGACCAACACTCAACAAGTTTTAATTAATTTCAGGAACATATAGAACATCATAGATGAGTTTCAAACATGTATAACCTTCAATTGCAATTGTGCCTTTGCCTTTTACAGCTATACATGCTCCATTCCCAACTCTGACTTTGGAGATAAAGGTTGTATCAAGATCTCTGAAGAGTTCTTGGTCATACGTCATGTGGCTTGTACAACCACTATCAATCAACTAACTTTCTGTGGAGCTTGTAGTGGCAAAGCAAGACACCGCAAAAAGCTGTTCTTTTTTAGGTTGTTCTATCGCCACTTTTGCTTCACTTTGTTGTTGTTCTTGCGACTTACAGATCCTCTCCATGTGCCCTAACTGACCGCACTTGTTGCATTTTACATCTGGCCTCCACCAACACTTCTTTTGCGGGTGATTTGTTTTTTTACAATGAGGACACGGTGGAAAATCTTGAGATTTTTTGCTGCCACCTGAAGTGCTAACACTGTTGTTGCTTGAATTTCCTGACTTGTTCTTCTTGTACTTGCCGCCATGGTTGTTCTGTGTTTTGGCCAGCAAAGCTCCTTCTACAGAACCTTCTTGCCTCATGAGCCTTCTTTGTTCCTGAGCCTGCAGTGCTTGCAATAATTCAACCAAGGTGATCATTGACATGTTTCTTGTGTCTTCTAGGGAAGTGATTGTAGCTTCAAATTTTTCAGGAATTGTTACAAGAATTTTTTGAACAATTCTAGAATCGAAAAAATCGGCACCAAGTAGTCTTACCTTATTGGCAATACTAAGAAGCTTGTCTGAATAATCTTTAATTGTTTCCGATTCTTTCATCCTTTGCATCTCGAATTCTCGAACCAAGTTGAGTACTTGCATTCCTTTAATCCTCTCACTTCCCTCGTACTCTTGCTTCAAGAAATCCCAGATCTCTTTAGTTGTTTTCTTCGTCATTATTCTATTGAAAATAAGAGGAGAAACAGCAGTAAACAAAATTGATCTAGCTTTGGATTTTCTTAGCTTCCTTTCTTTGTGATTCTTCATCTGTGCAACCGTTGGATTGTTTGGCAAAGGAAGGATTTCATAATCTTCTTCAACTGCCTCCCATAAATCATTAGAATCAAGATAGGCTTCCATCTGGACAACCCACATCTCATAATTTGTTCCATCAAATACAGGTGGTGTAATAGAAGTGAAAGAACAGATTTCTGATTGCATCTTGGCTTGTTTTTAAGTTCTTTGTTTTTTGTAAAGTAAATGAAGGTTATTTGGTGGTTGTATGTGTTTTTGTGTTTTTCTTCTGGGTTTTTAAATCTCACAGATCCCTTAAGATTAAATGCTCTGATACCATATTGTTAGTATTAGAACAATTATAGAGAAGATATGAGAGGGAAATCTGATTACTTTTATTGAGCATAAAGATCATTATTTATACAACAGGTGTATAACTAACATTGCAGAGAAATCTGCTACAAGAAAGCATAAATATCTACCAAAAAATAGCATAAAGAACAGGACATAATGTAACTGACTCTTGACTCCTTCAACTGAAAATCTGCAGCATTTTGAGTCACATGGTTCAACAAGTAATATGAACTTTTTCACACTTCAAATCTTGAAGATCTCTTGAGCTTTTTCTTCATGATTTTTAATCCGCTATTTGTTAAGGAATTTTAATCTCGTCCAACATCTTACAAATAAAATATCAAACAAATAATAAATAAATAAAATAGATGGAGAATAAAACTAATCACACAACATAAGAATTTACGTGCGAAACTTCTATATGGAAGAAAAATCATAGCCACAAAGATAACGATAGAAAAATCCACTATGTAAAAAATTAACTCAATCACTCTAATACTTTTCTTCACAACCACAATCCTAATAACACATAATCTCTCAATAGACTTACCGTTTCTCTCATACTATAAACTCCTACTTACAGAGAACTAATTGATCTATTATGTAAACAAGTGAATCCAACCACCCTATATAAAGAGATTAATTATTATAGGAGAAGTATTTCTTTTCTTTTGGTAAGAAAAACGAGCCTAGCACAAGTTAAGACTCAACATTGGTAAGAAAAATGAGCCTAGCACGAGTTAAGACTCAACAACACCAGGGAAAGTAGTCCCTAAAGGGCCTAAACTATCATTATGCAACCGTACATTAAGACCAAAAGGAGGGGCGGAGAAGACATGGAGCCGCCAAGGGACAATATTTTTCCAAATGACTTGTCAAGCGAAAGGATAAGTATCCTTGAAAATTTGCAAGCAGGATTTGTTTTATAGCCATTGTAGCATTGTAGATATTGTGAAGATTGATGTTCTAATTGGAGATAAAACACAAGAGATTATCCAAATAATTGATTATGTTGTACTTAACATACAAATTAGCAACGTTCAAATTCCAATCTGGTATGCTCAATTCATTTGATCTGCAGAAATATAATCTATAAAAATCTAAATTTATGAATTAGTGAATTGGATTGGATTGAAAATTAAAAATTCGTAGTTGGTGGATTGAATATAAATTTACTTTTGTAAATCTGCAAAAATCCACAATTCTGCAAAAAAAAAATATTTATTTAATTAAAAAATTAAAGTTGTAAATATAGCATTGGTCTTATAAATAAATAAGTTAAAATATAGTTACATTAACACCATATTATATTTTATCCAATAATAATAAAAAATAAAATAAATAAAAAATAAATAAATAAATAAATAAATATAGCTTTCTAAACAATTAATTTTCATATACTGATTTAAACAAATGAGATTTTTCTTTTTGCTGTGTTATATTTTGAATTTGAATGTATTTTCTAACTTTATTTAAACAATTAATTTATTTAAATATTATTTAATTTTAAATTTGATCGGTAGTAAAGTTATTTTTATATTAAAATTTTATTTAGTTAGTTTGTGAATTGAAAAGAATTAAAATTTTTAATCCACAAAATAGCGGATTGGATATAGATTGGGTCAAATCTGCATCTGATCCATAGACATATGAATTAGATTTAAATTAAGTTTTACCAATTCGTGGATTGGACTAAATTGAAAATTTATAATCCGTAAAATTGTGAATCAGATATAGATTAATATTTAATTTGCAAAATTCAATCTGCAAACAACCCTAATACAAATGTTAGAATTGACATAGCATTGGAGTAAAAAAGTCATCAATTATCCAAATAATTGATTATGTTATATTAGCATACAAATGTTGGAATTGACATAGCATTAGAGTAAGAAAAGTCATCAATGATAATTGGAGGTATCACTGGACTCATGTTTCTTCCGATTGATGGTTTAAAAGACTTCTGCACAATAAGGTATTTGTGAAAATGTCCTTGGGCGGCCAAAAAGGAATGATATTGGGTGGGGGGGGGGGGGGGGGAGGGGGAGGGCAAAGGGGGAGAACAGATAGAAACAAACAAAGGAAAATTAACCAAATTCATGGATTAGATAGAAACAAACAAAGGTAAATTAACCAAATTCATGGATTACATTTATTTTTTCTCTTTTTTTTTAAATTGGACCGATGGCCACGCATCCATGTAAGTAGAGTGTTAACTTCTAGTACCTGCATAAATATTATTAGAAAATTGAATAAAATATTTTTTTTTTAAGATGATTAAGATTCATGTTGAGTTGAATATTTGCTGATTAAACACTGAATAAAGGGTTAGGATTTTTTTTTAAAATTTCTTCTCTCTAACAACCTTTAATTTAGTACGTAGCCAAACACTTAACCAAATTATTCTTGTCTTCTGAAAGAAACTCCAACAATGAAACCATTCACAGATTAACAGCAGGAATAGAGTTATTTTTTAAAAACTTTTGTTTAATAAGTAAAAATTTCATTAATACCAAATGATTCTATGCGAGAAGCAAAATGAAAGAAAATTTAGAAACAGAGATTTGGGATCTTGAAGAATTGAAATATCATTTTCCATTTTTGCCTGCTTCTCTAGAAAATGATATTATTTTTCCTAATTTGGTTTATATTATTTTTCCTAATTTTTGTTATCATGAAGTTATTTCCATTTTTTTTAATACAGCATTTCTTTCTGGTTTGCGGGAGAAGAAAAGAATCTGTATTCAAAATTGAGAAAATTGAACACAAATTTGGATTCGTGTCATACAAATATAGAACAAGCAAACTGAGCATTTCTGATTGTCAAAACTTAGCAAGATTTTGAAATTTGAAGATAAAAACTCAGATGGAACAGAACCAAACTTTTAGTAAATAGGAGTGCAAGTAACACAATTTTGATGACCATTATTCAGTTCAGGGGTGTTCTCAGTTACTTAATTCGGCTCTAATATGTTACTTAATTCCCCTGTTTCATTTTACTTGGAAGAACGTATGGCTAAAAGTCTTTTGTGCACGACGACGACTTTTCTCGGATTGGCACTTGCAGTTAAATTTCCAACGGCCACCAATTTATAAATATCTGAACAATTATGAGTTTTCTTTCTTATGATATCTTTTTTATTGTTATTCAAGTTTCAAGGGCTACACATGATATTATATTGTTCGTGAAGTTTCTTTGAATGCAAAATTATAGACAACATAATCGGAGAGAGTGTTTATTAGATCCAAACTTGGAATCTGAGATTAAAATTTAAGATGGATTTATAATATTATAAATCAGTTTACAATTTTCCATAATTTTAATCCTAGATTCTAAGCTCGGATTAAAAAACTTTTCACCAAGTAGATAAAATATATAATAGTTTTCTGGTCTGTGATCATAAAGTGCGGGAAACATTTATGAAAACTTTAAAACCGCAGGGTTTTAAAAGCTTAAAACTTAAAGTGTTTAAACTGTACGGTTTATGCGTTTTTCCAGACCTTCCTACACTTTAAATTTCCGGTATATATATATATATATCCACACCGTCCGATAGTATTCCCTGAAAATAAAATCGGCTGCACTTACAATTATACACTCGTAATCAGAAAATTAAGGGAGAAAAATTTCAGGCACCCAAAGAAATTACAAAGAGAAAATTGAAATTTAGTCATGCTTAATTACAAATTTTTCATGACTAAATTGCAGATCATCAGTCTCATTAATTCCTCATTACCGTTTCATGGGCTCAACTTCAAATCTACTACAAATATTTAGGAGTTTATATTTGTAAGTAAAATAACATTAATTTTATATGAAAAAAATAGAAGATATCATCAGTACAAATTGTCACGTTGCACTAATTTAAAACACTTGATAATAAAATGGACTTTTCAATTTAACGATCCTCTCCCTTTTATTTCAATAAAGAGTTGAACTATTGGCACCCCATTAAAATCCTCTAAAAACTCCTTTGTCCCCAATATTTCATTTAAATGTCAGAATTACCCTTATTTCTAATTTGTTAATCTTTTGATTTCTTAATATTTTCTTGGTTCGAAAATTATTTTAGAGTCTTATTATATCAATCTCCACACAAAATTTATGCGATAAACTTCTTAATACAAATTAGTGAATTAGATTCAATGTCTTTAGAATTATGATGTAAAAAGTTTTAGTATGATTATGAATAAATCCGAATGAAAATTTGTGGAAAAGATAAAAAAGAAAACTCCAAGATTCAAATAATTAATTAAAAAAATAGCAGAAGTTATTTTTAAGAAGTACGCATGGGATAACAGAAGCTATTTGGAACTAATGAGGTAGAAGCAAAACATACTAAAGGAAGTCATTAGAAATGTGCAGGATGCCGTGACTATCGTCAACGAGCAGTTAGAAGAAACCAAATATACAGTTTTTATTTCCTCAGCTAAAAAGTCACCAATCAATATTGGACTATAATTTTGCTTGAAAAATTGTATTTGTTATAATAAAAAGAATATGTTAATAAACGAATAAAACAAAAATACAGAGAATTTGAGGGAAAATTTTTTATGGGAAGAAAATAGAAAAGTTCGAAGAGGAATAAAATATTAAAATGGATGAATTGGTAATTATTTTTATCTTTAAATGTAATTGTGATAGAAAAGGAATTTTAAGGAAATTTTAGAGGGGTGCCAATAGTCCAGCCCTTCAATAAAACTTGTTAGAATATTGGGCCAAAATTGGGAAAAATTTTAGCATAACGACCAAAAGTGTTGGACCATTGGATTGATTGTGGATCATTGGACAATTCAAAATGTGGATTCCCTGCTGCAAAAGGGGTAAATAGAAAATGATAGTCAGAGAATTATCATATTAGCATGCTTATGATGAATCATTACAATTCTTGTTTCCATTTGTTTAGTATAAATAGTTAATAAAAAATGATTTAGTAAAAATTTTACCCTAACTTTTCCTTTTTTTTTTTTTTAAATTGTTCATTTCGGCATAACATGCTTGAGAAAAAATCATACAAAGTAATGAACCAAATCTAAGAATAGCATGTCAACTCTGTTTAAAAATTTTACCAAAGCTGTTTGTGCACAGCTGCGACCGCCTTCTCAATTGTTTCCAGCTATTGATTAGATATCCTTGAGCAGTATCCAAGCATTCGCTCGCATATTAATACTCCCAAATAAGAATCCTTAAACCAAAAATTTAGTTGTAGTTAGATCAAAAGAAATTGTAAACAGTATAACTGACCATAGAAAATAAAAACTTCAAAAAGAAAGTATAAATTAAGAAAATAGCTTGCTAAATTAATTTTCACTTCATTACTGTAAAAAGGGCTGCTATACTTAACTATTTTATTGGTTTTAACTCTATTCATTCTAGAGGTGTGTATTTCAGTCTTGTTGCGGGGCCAACAAGAAGAAACATCTAAAAGTTTATTTTACATAGAAGTTTTTTAGTTAACTTTAATCACTCTCATTCGCCTCTATAGAAACACATTTATTGCATTTGAAATACAAGCATGTGAGGACATGAAAAATATGTAGAATGTATTAGAAAATACAAAGAGAGAAAATGAGAGAAAAGGCAGTGATGTGATCTGAGGGATTTTCCTTCTGGTAAACCTGGTGAAATAGGAAAATGAGATTCTTACCACAGTGAGAACCACAGTTGGCACAGAACACTGCATTTTGTGCTATCTATAAATTCTCAAAGTAGCCCGCAAATCACATGACACACACAGAGCTCACACAACACACGGGCAACTGACACAACACTCACCAAATCTTCAGCCAACTCACGCATCTCACCTTGAGGAGAGAGCTAAAGTAGTAAAGTATATGGGATGACTCCGATTTCAATTAAAATAAAAAGCAGAGACACTTGCTTTCTCTTTTCTTGGCCTTTCACATTCAAAAAGTGAAAAAGATTAATTTCATATTACTCTCTTATGAAATAATAATCTTTAAAATACTTTAAATTATTATAAATTTTAATTTACTTCGTTTTATTAAGAAGATAAAATTTTTTTTATCGATATATCACATTTTTCTTTTATCTTTTAAATAAAATTAAAATAAATTAAAGTTTATTATAATTTAAGAGATATTTTAAATATTGTCATTTCACAATGCAGATCCGTCTGAATTTTATCTACAACAAAAGCAACGAACCACTTATCTTTAATAATTAAAAACATGAATGTACATAAAATGAATGCATTAGCTGGCCACCAATTTGTCCTTAGTTGCAAGTGCATTCCCTGTTTCACTCCGAAGCTTTTACAAAGTATTTGCCAGTGAACTTTTCCATATTCTAATTCTGCACTTTCTTCATAATTTGCAGGAGACAAATGAAATTGAATTCACAATTACCACAGAATATATATTTGAAAAGTTGATTCACATCACCCCCATATAGAACCAGTAGTACTTTGTGACTGTCCCGAACATACAAAATTTAATAAACAAAAAAATTAGCTAAGTTTGTCAAGGGCAGCAAGCATGCAGCAACACCAGCAATAGAAACAGAGACAAAGAAATGATAATATGACAGGAAGTGAAAAAATGAAAAGGAAAAAAGTCACAAAAAAGCTACCACCACAGGTCGTACTAAACCCTGCTGATCTGCTCCTGAATCTCTCCATCCATGTTGATGATGTTGACGATGCCCCCTTCAATCACTTGTCAGTTGATTTTAAAAATGGAAGCAATGCATTCTGAGTTACTTGATCCTACCATTGAAGTTGTTTCCACCCATCTTTCTTTCCCTTGAAGAATTTTACCTTGGCCTGCCCTTTCAAGATCCGGTGGCAGCTTCTTAAGCTCTGGGCATTTAAACACAAAAATTCTGCATGCATCAGGGAATGGCAAGGCCTTCCAGTGGACCCTGTTCAAATGTGGTAGCTTCTTCAAGTAAAGAACTTGGAGTTTTGTAAGAGGTTCAAGACTTGACATCATCTCTTCACCTAATTTTCCTACATTGATTATTTCCTCCATATCACTTTATGTGAACAAAAAAGTTACCATAATCAATAGCACAACTTGGCTTTGAAATTCAGGTTATATGCTTTGCTACTAAACAAACTAATAAGAATCAAGTGAATCTGCCAGTATCTTGAATGCTAACAGTGTTTGCTGAATGAAAATGTATCTGTTGTCAATAGATGGCTGTAGATGGAAAACCTTGTCTGTTCTAGAAGTTTTCCTGCTCGAACATGATCCCCCTGAGCAAATGCATCAATAACCTGAGAAAGCAGTTGACACATACAAAATTGCATGCTTGGAGCATATAAAAAATGTGTGAGAAAACAGGAGTAAAAGAACCTACAGCTTTACAACGTTCCTTCATTGTGCTCCTATATTCCATCATGGCTCTAAGAAGAGCCTGCAAACTGTCCTCTTCGTCATTATCTGCAGTTGTTAACATACTTCAGGAGAAGGAAAGCTGAAAAATAAGGGGAAAAAAATGACCAAAGCCATCAATGAACGGAAAATTTAGCTAGTTTCTCCCCGTATATATATTTCTGCAGATCTTACAGGTTCATATGGTTGACCAGACCAGCATTTAAAGCAAGTGAACCTAGTTCCACATAATAACTTATTGCCGTTTTTCTTTAACATTGATGTTACCTCAATGCATGAACTAGTATCTACAGATATTTCCCTTTCACAAAATATACAAAATATTTCAGTCTTTCAGATTCAGAGAACTTTATCTTTTTCTATAATGTATGCGACTAAAAGATATTTGATCTAACTGAAGCAGACAAAATTCCTTAGACATTCCAGAGCTACAAGTTACAAAGTTCTCCAGTTGAGATAAAATATTCATATCATAGTTTCCATTAGTTATTGCAGAATCTCTAGTATTCCAGAGCCACAAAGTATATCTGTTACACAGTTCCTCAGTTGAGGGAAAATATTAATATCATAGTTTCCAATTAGTTATTGCAGATATATCGGTATAAAGCTTTCCACTAGTTCTCCAGTAAGTGGCAGAAATTCCTACACACATTAATATGCATAAATACAAGAGTATACACAAAAAAATGCACGCACTCACAAATCCAGTCAATATAGTTAATATAAGAGCACATACCGATTTGGTTATCTTGCTGAAAGTGCACCACATTAGCCTTGGTGACAACTCCTCCGGCGGTTCACTCACTAACTTTCCCAATGCTTTGGACCTCCATTCGGTCTCCATCAGATTTCTCAGGAGCACTAAATAAAGCAGCTAAAACTTGCTTCTGTAGTTCATTTCTGTCTTTCGGGTGTCTAGGCAATTTTCCTTCGTTGGTATTTGGATCTTCCTTTACACGACTGAGGCAATACAGTCAAAAGCTAATCACGTAACCATATATGGATGAGAAATCCCTCCAACCCCCTTCCAAAACAAAGTCTAAGAAATATCAGAATTCTTTCAATAAAAACCCTTCCCCCCATGCTGTGCCTACTGAATGAAATATATTAATCTTACGAGAAGTTGAGAAAATAAATTAAAGACCGTACCCTCCGGAAGAATTCAATTGTTGCAATTTTCTTTCACGTGGAGGTCCTCCAAAGTTAGAGCACATATCCGTACACTGTTTATGAAATCATAATAACAGGGGACCAGCTATTAATAACAAATCTTAACTCCTAAAAGTCAACTGTGATGGAAAAAGATTAAAAAGAATATGAACTTGTTATCTTGGAAGAAGATAATCTAAGATACAGCAAACTTGGCACATTCATATATGAACAGAAGGAACTTGTAGACTTTTTAAAGCCATAATCGTTTAATAATCATGAACCAAGCAATAATAGATGATTATTATTCCGTTTCTTCTAAGCTACGCATACTTGCACATCAGAATAAAGTGATATACAATGGTTGTGTGCAGACACAAACGCATGATCAACAGGAAAAATCATCTGAACATTTGTATTACTGATTTGGCATATAAGATTCTCATAATAGTTCAAAATACAAATAAATGAACATTTACATGAAGACACTTCCAATCCCCCACTCCTCATTTCTCAAAGATTCATTGTTTAAAGATGAGGCAAGTATTCTCCTTGTTACTTAAATCAGAATATCCAAATACTCCACAATGGCACATTATACAAATTGCTTATTCATTTTCCTGTTCAATACAAGTGTTAAGAAAAATTGGTTAAGGCAACTGGCATGCATAAATAACTTTAACATCTATCTAGGATGAATTTGTCAACAAAGTTCCTCTTGTATTCATTAAACTGCCAATCATACAAAAAGTTATTGTCAGTGCATAATAAACTATTACATCCTACCGTTGGTTTTCACATTACCTAAAATAGATTTTCTTACTTTGGCCTGAAAGTGTTGCCCAGCCACAGAAAAGAGAAGGAATTGATGATCCCTCTATGATGTTGCAAAATGGATCATCAACCAATTTTAATGATCTCCACAAAAAAGAGAAAAAAGAGTCATGTACAAAAATTATGACTATTGGTTATTTAATACTCGGGAATTATGCATACCTTTTCCGAGGATTTACCAAGAAATTTTGCCTTCTCAACCAAAGTATCTGCCAAGCGATCAATTAGTTTTGACATGCTCTGAAGAGTAAAGAAAAAACATTTTGGCGAAGCAAATGATTATAGAATGGGCATATTTTCTTGAAGAATTACTTTGTTGATCAAATTAACTTGAGAAGGAAAATTCATCTTATCAAGATACAGAAACAAGTAGACCAATTATTATTTCAAGTTACAATATAGAAATATAGAATCATGACCTCAACTTTTCTTGATTGAGAGGAACATGCATAACGTAAAGGATCACAATCAGGTTCAATGAAAATGGTTCAAGTCTTTAATTGAAAGAAACATTTTTGGCTGAAGCAAAGTGGAGTCTTTAACTATCTGAAATTTTCTTGACCGCAGGTGATGGGAATTTTTCATCACTTAAATAATAAGTCTCTCCATAGTTATCAATCCAGGCTTTTCCAAAGCTCTACTTCCCTGTTCCCTATTGCATAAAAAGCACAGAATGTCATTTTACAATTACGGGAAGTTTTTTCAGGCCTTTGAACCATGAAGATCTAAATAAAGTTCTCTATTGGGTTGAACCACTGAAATTAACCAAAGTATCTCATTCTTACTTTTGGAAGCAGCAGCAAATGGATGTTAAATCAAAATGCAAGTTGAACCTTAACATATGACAGCAGTATTTAAGACTTGACTTTGATATGATATAACAATCACAAAGGAAGATGCGATTTACTAAATTACATAGAAGGGGATTTACTAAATTACATAGAATGGGAAAAAGTAGAGGCCTACATCAGGAAGATATAGTCCTTACCTTTTGCATATCAAATCCACAACTATCTGCAACTTAAGCGTAATACCAAATCAGTGATCACATGCACACGAAAAGAAAAAAGAAGAAGAAGGAAAAAAAAAAAAAAAGAAAGAACATCGAAAGGGACAATATGTATTAAATTGGCATCAGTATATTTAAGACATTACCGAGAACCTCCTGAATCACATCCCTGTTCAGCTGGGACCCTTCTCCTAACAATTTAAATAGAAAATCTTCCGTATCCTTCGGCAAATGGTCATTCTTTGATTGTTTTGGTTTAGTATATTCTTTACCAAGAAAACTTGAAACGGTACCTCCTGATACTGGGCGCCATTTACTCCTAGTAGGTCTAGATTTTCCATTTTTCTAAAACGAATTCTCAGAGATGTTACTATTTGATGATTTTGAAGACTTTTTACCCCTTACCTCACCAGCAGAAAAATGGATAGAAGCGGTTTAGGTGTTTGCCTGTCTGTCACAGAGAAATTCACCAGCCAAATCGGGATTTCCGATAAGCGAAGCTATTTATTGCAGAGTAAACACAGACCAAATGTGTCAAGCAAAACCTTTAGTGCCTTTTCCTCAATGTCATAATTTAATCCGTTAGACCCAGATACATCCTTTCCAAATAAACTTCACAGATTAACACACAAAAAAAAAAAAATCAGCACATGCTTCTGGATTTGAATTTGACATAAATAATTGGGGAAAAGAGAAAATTAAAGTGTGGATCACAAATTGAATCACTGTAACACATAATCTACCCAATTAATGCCAATAAAACTGAAGCCAATAACTTATAGCACAGAAACTCCTTCACAATGCTTTTGTTCTAACACAAATTTTCTGTACAATCACCCAGCATTCATGGTGTGTAGCTGTAAAGTTGGGGAATAAAAGACAAAATCGGAGAAGATATGCTAAACTCACAAAAGATTGTCTATCAGGTACATATCCGAATTGCAGCCTAGAAAAAAAGAATCCCAAAAAGGAACTTCATCAGTTGAACCGGGCTACTTTTCAAAACCACAAGCTTATGAATAAAGGTCCCAATTTCACTAGCATTTTGACAGTTTCTTGAATTCACAAAACTTAAAATCCCCAGCTACAATCACATAGTTATCTACAGTATGATCAATATCAAATGAAACACAATTGTACTAAATTTCAAATAAAAAATAGTAGTAAATAAATAAATCGACTTCCGTCAAACCAAAAATTGATTACTAGTTCTATGGATCATAACAGCATTCCAGATAAGATATTACCCAAAAACGACACACAAAATGCAGCATGCAAAAGAAGTGATTCTATCAAAAACGAGATCATAAGAATGTTGTGCGCGGAATGCGGAATCAAGCGCACCGAATAATCACAGAAAAATAAAAGACACACAATTTATGTGGTTCGGCAATATGCCTACGTCCACGGGAGCAAGAGAAAAATAATTGTATTATTAACAATTATTTAAGTACAAATTTGAGTAAAGAAATCTCACTTTCCCAGTACCCAAATACACCCAGTACTCTCACACACACTCTCCAATTGCTCACTCTCAAAAGCTTAGAAACTTATAAGCTTCATAAACTTGGGATGATTTCAAATGAATGAAATCCTTAGCTATTTATAGGAAAAATGAATTACTATGCTAAGAATAAAATAATTAAAAATATAATTTTTAATTATTATTATTTTTCCAAATTCATCTCCTTTGTCCATTCTTCAATTTCGGCTTTGAAAAATCTCAACAAATTGTTGGTGAAATCAACAATTTGACTTCAACAAATTGGGCTACCAACCGTGGCTTGCTACCAAATTTGAATTGGCAAGCTCTTCCTTTTGAAATTTGCATGCAATTCTTTGACTTTTCAACAAAGAAATATTGAGAGAGAATCTGAGAAGTTCACAAGAGAGGTTTCAGTGAGGTTTTAGGGGAATGAAGGGGCCTAGTTCTTCTCTACTAACTTCTTCCACCCACTATTGATTTGAAGAATGCATGCATTTTGTTTATATAGAAAAAAGAAAAAAAGAGCCTATTTTAAAATGGATTTATTTTATTACTATTATTTTTAACATAAAGTGTATGGGAGAAGCTTAATGCTTATACAGGTATTCCACATCGCTCGAGTATAGAAGAAGTCTAAACTTATAAAGGGTAATCCACAGTTTATAAACATATTCTACATTGATGCTTATAAAGGGTTATCCACGCTAATTGGATTCGGCATGCCGAAATCATCCACTAGTGTGCATGCACAATGTGCCCTCCTATCGATGTTTTGGCCGAATATCATTTTTCTACACTAAAACATTACATTACGACAACTGACAATCAAGCTATCTAATAATTGATGCGAGAATGTCACCGTATAACAACATATATATATAGAAAAATTTAAGCATAAAGGAAAACAAAAGTTATATATAAACATGTAATAAATGGAAAGCACTTACCACAAGTTGTATTCGAATTTGTCCACCGCAAAATATAAATCCATGTTGATGCCTGTCAAATGGAACCGAAACAAGGAAGAAAAGCATTAACGGTCGCTTCATCCTCCCTTTGCAGCTCATTCCACCAGTGTTCCTCTCCCCTAATGAAAATTTTAGATTCCTTTGCATTTTTAAAATTGAGTGAAAGCTTCTTGAGAATTGGGCATTCAGATACAATAATTTCCCTGACATGTGGAAAGGGTGACTCATTCCAATAGACGCTTTTTAATTTTGGTAGAACTCGCAGGCTAAGATATTGGAGTTTCGCAAAAAGGGTTCCAAAATTGACCTTCTTTTGATAAGCTCTAGAAACCCATAGATTAAGACAATTAATCAAAAATATATTTCAAATTTCCTTTTATAAATCAAACTATTTCTCTAACCCATACCATTTACTAAGAAACAACAATAGATTATTGCGTAACCATAACTTGATTGTTTGGCTGGTCCATAAATATTAAGTAGCCGGTTCTTTACTTTAATGGAGGATATCAAGTAGCCGGTTCTCCGGCAGTACCATCATCTCTGGCACTTCACCCAATTTCCTAGCACTGATTATTACTTCCATCTGCATACATTTTTCTATTTGAATAACTGTAAGATTTGGAGCAAATACAAGCCATGTCACGTCCCTCAATTTATGACAAGCCTTTATATTAACTCGGGGAAAGCTGTTCAAACGAAAACATTCTTGAGCTTTTCCAACTTCAACACAGCAGAACTTAAACTCTTCCACAATTCGAAAAACTAGTTTTTCGAGATGCTTCAACTCTGCCAAGGCAAAAGACTTTGAATCATCAGAGTCTATAAGCTCCAAACATTTTGTACAGCTTTGAAACTTTTGAGAGCTCATGAGATTTTGGACAGCAGAAAAACCTTGTAAGGTGATGCTTAATACATTTAAACGTTTTAAACTAAGCAACTCCCCATCCAACAATTCACTACCACCAAATAGAACTCTATTTTCTGATCTTTCAACAAGATAACCACAACTCAATATTCGCAGAACATGCAGCATTGAAAAGTAACAAATCAGTTGTTTTTGAATTGTAGAGAGATAATTTGTGTACAGTTCAAACACTTAAGATTTACCAAGGCTTTTAGCTCTTCTGGCAGCTCAGTGATGGGAGTATCTGAAAGATTAAGGTATTGTAGTGAAATCAATTTCAAAATTCCTGATGGCAATCTTCTCAGGTAACGGTTCTTATCGTGCGTTTGTGTGGTGTCGTCTTCTTATCGCGTCAAAATTGAACTAAGTCGAATCCGGCTTATTTCATAATTATGTCAAGAATCTCAAACCATACACGAATCCATTTATTATTTTCACCTATTTAATAAAATTTTAAATTTTTCTTCATAAAAACAAAAGTTAACGTGTTTTTATTACTTTTTTTGTTTTGAAATTATG
Source organism: Citrus australasica (assembly GCA_029618585.1). Classification (NCBI taxonomy): domain Eukaryota; kingdom Viridiplantae; phylum Streptophyta; class Magnoliopsida; order Sapindales; family Rutaceae; genus Citrus; species Citrus australasica. The sequence continues at coordinate 657,439 of JARCIV010000269.1, read as the reverse complement.
TAGTATTACCTACACAACATCCAGTCAAATTTGTTTGAAATATAAATAAATAGTTTTTAAACATGATATGTAACGCATATCTAATTGACTAATATATAATATAATATTAATTGATTAATTAATTAATCGTTCATAAAACAACTTATCATATTAGCATGCTTATGATAAACCTTTACAATTCTTATTCCAATTGTTTAATTTAAACAATTCATCAAAAATGATTTAGTAAAATTCATTTCTGCATAACATGCTTGAGAAAAAGAAATTGAGTTCAGAATTGAAAACCAAAGAATATATAGATTTTGAATTCACATCCAACTCAAACGGAACAACGATATTCATCCAAAATCATGAACCAAATCTCAAAACATCATGTTCAACTTTGTTTGAAAATTTTACCAAAGCTTCATAATTGTTAAGATGAATGGCAAATACTGCATCGCTTTGTAAACAGTAGCGACCGCCTTCTCAGTTGCTTCCAGCTATTGATTAGAGATCCTTGAGCAGCATCCAAGTGTTCACTCTTTTGGTGGACAGTTATGAATACCCCAAATAAAAATCTTTGAACAAAGGATTTGATTATAGTTAGAACAGAAGATATTAAAAAGAGTATATAATAGACCATAGAAAATCGAAGCCCCAAAAAATTGATTTTGATTTGATTTTCTGTAAAGAGGGCTAGTATACTTAACATTTTTTATTCATTCTAGAAGTGTGTACGTCAGTCTAATTATATCCTTTTACGGCAACTAAACAAAATTATGTGAGCATTAATTGAATTCAACTATTCAAGCATCAACTTGAAAAAACAGAGCAAAATTTGCCAACAAAAGTAAAAAGCCAGAGCATCAATTCGACCCAAAAAAAAAAGAAAAAAGAATAAGGAAATGGCAGTGCCTTGAAAATTTTCTAAAGCATTGACTCCATATAATTCAACATTTAATTGTGATTTGCAGGAGAAAAAAAATGAATCTGAAATAAAAACCTAGTCTGTTGTACGAAGCAAACGACGTGAATATATGTAAGAGTTTAAGAAAAAAGCAGTCACAAGAAATCAAATTTTACAACCACTGCTCAGGAATTTATATTTCATGAGATTGGAAACAGGAACGAAAAGCAATTTGAGTGGCTTCATCCTCCCATTGAAGGCGGTTCCACCAGAGTGTGTATCCACGAATAACAAATTTACGCTCTGTTGCACTGTTGGAATCGAGTGGAAGCTTTTTAAGCTGATTACACCCATGTACCGTCATTTCTTTGAGATGAGTGAAAGGCAATGGCTTCCGGTAGATGCTTTTCAACTCTGGCAAATCAGTTAAATAAAGCGTTTGGAGATTTCCAAAAGGGCTTATATATCCCATCACCTCAGGACTCTCATCAAATTTTCCAACGCTGATTATTTCTTCCATAGCATTGCAACCGTATAGCGAAAGAGACTTGAGGCTTGGAGCAAAAACGAGGAATGTCAAATCTTTCAATTTATGGCACCGCTCCATAGTAACACGGTGAAGGCTGCGGAAAACTCCACTGCCGAACGAATGCATAGTTCATTGAGATGCTTTAGATCTGCGAAGGCCGTAGCATGAATCGACTTTGTATCTCCCAGCTTATTGAGGAAAAGAGATCGAATACAACTTTTTAACTTATTTGAGCTCAAAAAAAATTGGAGAGCATGATAACTTCGCAAGGTCAACTCCAATACCTCTAAATATTTCAAACCGAGCAATTCATGTACTAAAACTTCACCCCCACCAATTAAAACGCTGTCTTCTGATGGTTCTCTAGAATTTTCAAAGCCAATAGCAAACATTCTCAACACACGTAACAATGAAGAATTTGATATTAGATGCCGTGGAATTTTATTTAACATATGTGTCCACCTCAAATTCAAACATTTCAGATTTACCAACAACTTTAACTCTTCTGGTAACTCTCTTATGCCGGTATGTGAAATATCAAGAAGTTGTAGTGAACCCAACTTTGACATCCCAAAAGGTAATTTCAAAACTTTGACATGCCCACAGTTTGACATCTTCAAAACTTTGAGAGAAGGCATACATTGGAAGAAGCCATCGGTGATCATCTCCAATTTATAATTGAAGTCAAGAAATAAAGTGAGGAGATGAGGGCATGTGGGAACCTCTGACAGAATTTCAATTTGGTTTTGCATCAATGACAATCTTCTCACATTTTCCCATCCTTCAACATCTGATACCGCTCCTACTCCAGCACCTGCACAAACCAAAAATTTTCTCTTCTCCTTCTCAATTTCACAAGCTATCCATCGAGCCATATCACGAACAACGTCATGCAGTTTTACTTTATCATCTTCTAACTCTTCTAATAAACATGCATGAACAAGAGTGCCCACAATGTAGTATCCTTGGTTTTCTGCACTGAACCTGTCAGATTCCTCTAAGAATCCCTCACCAATCCAACAATCAATCAAGTCCCATTTAAGAATGCCATAATCCTCGGGATATAAACAACAATATAAGAAACAAGATCTAATCGTCTCATTCTGCAAACTATCATAGCTAAACTTTAAAAGACGATACACCTTTTCTCCCAAACCTTCAAACTCAGAAGCTGATGTTCTTAGCACATCAATTGCATGACTCCACTCCTCGGCTGTCTTTTTGAAGGCCATAGCTCGACCAATAGTAATAAGTGCGAGTGGCAAACCACCACACTCTTTGGCCACAGTTTGGGCTAGCTCAACGATATCATGATCACTCTCAAGAGTTTCTTCCCCAACTTTTTTTCGAAACAGTTCCCAAGCATGCTCTTCTGATAAGCATGTCACTTGGAACTTCTTGTCAGCTTCCATGCTACCACAAACATTGACTAAACGGGTTGTGAATACGACTTTTGAGGTAGTATTTTTTGGTCCGGAAAGTGGAATGCCCACTTTTGTTAAATCAACCCGCTCCCACATATCATCTAGCAACAATACAATTCTCTTCTCTCTTAAACTCCGGAAGATGTCGAGAGCTTTCTCCTCTACACTTTTACTCTTCCATGAATCATCAACCAAACCGATCTTTTTCCCAATATCTTCTTGAATTTTTTCCAGTCGCAAGTCCTTTGAAACTCCGGCCCAAATCACACAATCAAAACTGGTTGGACTCTCACGAAATTTATTGTTGATATGGGTCAATAGTGTAGTTTTACCAACACCGCCCATACCATATAGGCCAATGATTCCCACGGATTCTTCTACAAGACATCTCCAAACTTGTTCAAGTTGTGATTGCAAGCCTACGATTGTTGGCTCAGTGGGTCTTTCATCTGCCACAGGTTCTGGCGCTCTCTCAGGCACCACCTCAGTAGCCACCGCCGCAAAAACTCCTTCGTTGATTAAAGTCTGCACATCCCGTAGCTTTTTAGCCACTTGTTTCCCGAACTTGTAGCTTGACGCGCAGTTCTTGGAACAGTAGCCTCCAACACATAATTTGTCAATTTCTTGAGAGCCGTGTCTTTTCAATTCATCAGCTTCAGTTTCAACAGCTTCCACCCTTGAAAGCCACACTTGCACTTGGTCCAGCGTTCTCAGTTGTTGCCGTTCAGCATTGACAACCATCATCATCACATCGTTCTTTGCTGCGATTAGTTTTCCCAATTCAGTCTCCAAGGCAACAAGGTTATCTTGGAGCTTACTTGTGTTTGCTACTTTTCCAAGAAAGCAATCCAAGCAACGATTGAAAAAAGCAACATCGCATGTGATTTGAAATATGCTACCCATATTTTGGAATTTTGATAAGCTAAGAAACCAAGAAAATTGATTGAGTCTGATTAACTGAAGCTGCTGTGGTCTATGGAAGAGAAAAGTAATGATCTCTGTCCGTTATACCGGAGAAATTTTGGAAAGATTTACACACGTCTTATTGGGTACCCACTGACGGTGCCTTCAAAAGAAAGGCATCGCACTTGTACAAACGTGATCCTAATGTTTGAAGAAATAACAATCCTTTACCCCTTTTTTCTTTTTTATGGGGACAATTTTATTTGATATACTATTTAAATTGGGTGTGTCTATACACTACAACTCTACATAATTATAATATTAGGACGAAACTAATTTATTATTATGAAGTAGTTAAAACCTAATAAGCATGTAGTTACAAAAATTATCGTTATAACTTAGTTACTTTTATTGCAAGGATATAGAGATGAAGTACGCATCGTATTAATAATTATTGTTATAACTTAATTACTTTTATTGCAAGAATATAGAGATGAAGTATGCGTCGTATTAATAATTTATTAATAGAGCATGTAAATCTAATATATCAAAAAACTAATACATATATCAATGTATTATTGTTATACATATGCAAAGTAATCTTAAAAATCTCTAAATATTTGTGTTCTCTTTAATAACTTTCTCTCATTGTCTAAGTAGTAGGTGGAGACAAGTTCATTTAATCTAATGCAACATATATATTTATAATATGCAAATAATTATTACTATATAGAGACAAGTTCTTTAGGATGAGATCCATAATAAATATAACTTATTACAATGAGGATTTTATTCTTATTTATAACTCTGCCTAAATTGCGAAAAAAAAAATTTATTACTAAATGGAGATTATTCCTATCATTATGGAGAGGTTTTAATGTAATTGCTTCAAGATTTGAATGTGTCAGTTTTTCTTTTTTCTTTTTTTCCTTAAAAGATTTAAATAGTCAGGAGAGCTACATCCAAGGAATGTTTTCTTTTCTTTTTATTTTTCCTAACAAATGTTCTAAACTAATTGTAGTAAAAATATGTCAATGGTAATATTTTTGTGTAAGAATGTATCAATATGAGCCAATCATAAAAAGGAATAAAAACTCTCCAGTGTAGTAAGTTATAAATTTTTCTAGGTCCTACCTTAAAAGACTTGTCTCCATATACTAACAATTATCCTACGTTGCAAAATATGCATATATATATATATATATATATATATATATGTTTACTTACATTAAAGGTTTAAGACGAAATAAAATATTTTCTAAAATTATTTGTGACAATAATTTATTCTTAATTTAGAGTTCTTACGCAATCATTGTACAATATTTGTATAATTTAACTGAGAGAAAAAATCAAGGATAATGTAAAGTGTAGGCTTGGCTTTCCATATTCATAACACTATATAAATATACATTAATTAGTTTTCTTAAATTATGTCTATCTATAGGGCACACCTATGGTACTACTGTGATACCGGGACCCCTATCTATATCATTAATATATATACATTAGATTTGACAAGTTTCATTATTTAATTATTAATGTACTGCATACTTAACCTTTATATCACTTGACACTAACCATGTTAAAACAATAATTTTGTAACTAAACCTATATTACCTCAACATAGTAATAAAATTAATTTTGTTATAATGTTATGACTGGAGAGGTTTTACTGTGATTGGAGATATGTTCGTCAATTTTTACCAACATTCTAAATTACTTGATTTCTCCAATTTCATATTCAACTTTGCAAAAAGTAATTCGTAGCTTAAATTGCGTGTAATGAAAATTTTTTATTATTAATTCACACAGAAACTCGAATTAAAGATCAGAGTTCTAAGAAAATTACTGCTGACCACTGGAACTGATCCGTAAAAAAAAGGTAACGACTTCGATGAACAGAGGCTGCCCCGGAAGATAACAATAACTCTGAATAATGATTGTAATTACCAACAACTATTCTAAAAGATAATAAAAGAAGAATTTAAAAAAGAGTAGACGACAGGATATTCGATTCTTGACTACTTCATACTTTGCCTTTAATAAAAGAGCGTTGCTTTTGCTTTTGTGGAATATGGTCTTGCTTTTTCTTGACAACTTTCAACGCCACTAGCGCTAAAAGTGATACAATTAATGTTTCAAGGCCAAGGCCTAATCATGATAATTGGTAAAAGACTAAAATACCAACAGCAATTTTTTCTCTGTACATTTTTAACTGAGATTTTATTTAAATAAATAACGTTAAATCAAGCTTTCTCACCACCGTTAATATATATAAAAGGGAAAAATCATTTACACCCGAATATTTGAAAAAAATACATGTAAATTCCAAATTTTCAATAAAAACACAAAAATTCTGTTTTTATCATAATATCTTTTGAATAGTAGTTAAAAAGATTAACTTTGAAATTTTATAATAAATAGAAAATAATATAAATAGTTTAGGCTATCTAATAGTTAGTAATATTAAAATATTTTTTAATATTTAAAATAATTTCAAAAATATGATTATTAATTTATTATAAATAAATCTTTGGGTTAAAATTGAATTTTTAATTAATAAAATGCATCTCATGCATTAACAATATTAAAGTTATTTTATATAATATTCAAAACACTTTAAAATTCTTATATCTATTTTAATAGTATGTTTTGTATTTATTATAAAATTATTTTAATATAATAAAATATATCGATAGATTATAAAATGTTAAAATATATTTTAAATATTGAGATTATTTTAAAATATATACTATTTTATTTATTTTAGGATTATATGTTTTTATTTATTATAAAATATTAGAGTCAAATTTTAAAATTATCTAAGAAAAAGGATATTATGATTAAAAAAAATTTTGAACATTTCGGGATGCAACTTTTACTTTTCTTTATATAAAATATTACTATACCACTAAAATCAGCTCAATTTTTTCTTACTAAATTCAATTTCCATAAAGATTTCGTTAATCATTAATATTCTTTATCTTTTTTTAATCCTTTTAATAATGATCACCTATGTTCCCAGATATAAAAGAAACCGATTTTAAAGCTATAAAGCATATATGGCTCTTTCTTTGTGTGCAATAATTCTAATAAGATAGAGGTGAAAATCATTTGACTTTCGAAATTTCTAATAAATACAAATATAACATAAATAATTGTGGACTAATGTATAAAAATGTTTTAAATATTTACATCAAAATGTGAATAATTTATTTTTATTTATTTTAAAGATTTTTAAAAATTATTGGGTTAAGTAATTTTATAATTTACAAAATATATCCCACGTATTAATTATACTAAAATTATTTTACATTTAAATCTTTATAAATTTATTTTAATATTATGTTGCTATTTATCAGAAAATTCCTATTAATTTAATAAAATATGTCTAATAGATCGTAAAACATTAAAATATTTTTTTATTGAAATTATGTAAAATGTATATATTATCACATTTAGCTTCATACTATATTTTTATTTGTTATAAACTATTTGATCTTTTTATTAATAAAACTAAAAAATAACATTAGTCAAAAGATATCTCAGCATCTCTTATTGAAACTTTAGGATACAATTGTCCTTTTCCTTGGGATTTAAATTTTATTGGATCCTAATCCATGTCATGTGCCTACTCTTGATTTATTTGTACTACTTTTGACACGTGGCTAGACAAGATTTGTTGCTGCAAATCCTGCACCGACACTACTTATAATCTTAATAAGGAATAGTGTTAACGAGGCTTTAATAAAAAGATTTCCTCTAAAACAAACAATAACAATAATTTTGACCAAAGTTTCAAGGACTACTACTCATGCTAATATTTTAGGTGAAAACTTATTCAAATGCAAAATTATCGACAACACAATTGAATACATACTAGATAAGACTTGAATATTCAAATTTAATTCCACAAAAGCGAATATATTACAACATCAAGTTCATATCAATTTACAATCAATCTATTACAACAAACATCTGGAAAAAAAAAGACCATACAAAAATGCATTGACAGACATGGATGAACTAACGTTGCTTTTTTCTTTTCTTTTTTTGGGAATATCTTTTGCTTGCATCTCTTCTAAATTAATCAACATCTCCATTTTCAATGTTTTATTTATTTTTTCTTTTTTTTTTGTTAAATGTTTTGATCATCTTTTTATACTTAATCGCTTTTATGATTTGTCTTAAATATTAAGGAGCTTAGAGAAAAGTAATCCACATGCATGAAAAAGGGGGAAAAAGAAAAATAAAAGTGTAGCCTAAAAACATTGTAATGTTAGAGCTAAAGTAGTAAAGTATATGGGATAACTCCGATTTCAAATAAAATAAAAAGCAGAAACACTTGCTTTCTCTTTTCTTGTCCTTTCACATTCAAAAAATAAAAAGGATTAATTTCATATTAATCTCTTATGAAATAATAATTTTTAAAGTACTTTGATTATTGCAAATTTTAATTTATTTCATTTTATTAAGAAGATAAAATTTTTTTATCCATATACCACATTTTTCTTTTATCTTTTAAATAAAATTAAGATAAATTAAAGTTTATAATAATTTAAGAGATATTTTAAATATTTTCATCTAACAATTGAGGTCGTCTGAATTTTACCTACAACAAAAGCAACGAACCACTTATCTTTAATAATTAAAAAGATGAATGTACATAAAATGAATGCATTAGCTGGCCACCAATTTGTCCTTAGTTGCAACTGCATTCCCTATTTCACTCCGAAGCTTTTACAAAGTATTTGCCAGTGAACTTTTCCATATTCTAACTCTGCACTTTCTTCATAATTTGCAGGAGACAAATGAAATTGAATTCACAATTACCACAGAATATATAATTGAAAAGTTGATTCACATCACCCCCATATATAACAAGTAGTACTTTGTGACTGTCCCGAACATACAAAATTTAATAAACAAAAAAAACTAGCTAACTTTGTCAAGGGCAGCAAGCATGCAGCAACACCAGCAATAGAAACAGAGACAAAGAAATGATCATATGACAGGAAGTGAAAAAATGAAAGGGAAAAAAGTCACAAAAAAGCAACCACCACAGGTCGTACTAAACCCTGCTGATCTGCTCCTGAATCTCTCCATCCATGTTGATGATGTTGATGATGCCCCCTTCAATCACTTGTCAGTTGATTTTAAAAATGGAAGCAATGCATTCTGAGTTACTTGATCCTACCATTGAAGTTGTTTCCACCAATCTTTCTTTCCCTTGATAAGAATTTTACCTTGGCCTGCCCTTTCAAGATCCAGGGGCAGCTTCTTAAGCTCTGGGCATTTAAATACAAAAAATCTGCATACATCAGGGAGTGGCAAGGCCTTCCAGTAGATGCTGCTCGAATTTGGTAGCTTCTTCAAGTAAAGAACTTGGAGGTTTGTTAGAGGTTCAAGATTTGACATCATCTCTTCACCTAATTTTCCTACATTGATTATTTCCTCTATATCACTTTATGTGAACAATAAAGTTAACATAATCAATAGCACAACTTAGCTTTGAAATGCAGGTTATATGCTTTGCTACTAAACAAACTAAAAAGAATCAAGTGAATATGCCAGCATCTTGAATGGCAACAGTGTTTGCTGAATGAAAATACATCTGTTGTCAATAAATGGCTGTAGATGGAAATATTACCTGCTCTAGAAGTATTCCTGTTCGAACATGATCCCCCTGAGCGAATGCATCAATAGCCTGACAAGAAAATGTATTCTTACTTTATGGTTTTTAAAACATAAAAAGGCAATTGACACATACAAAATTGCATGTTTGGGGCATATAAAAAATGTGTGAGAAAGCATAAATAAGGGGAAAAAATGACCAAACGCATAAATGAAAGGAAAATTTAGCTACTTTCTCCCCATATACATATATTTCTACAGAACCACTTACAGGTTCATATGGTTGACCAGACCAGGATTTAAAGCAAGTGAACCTAATTCCATATAATAACTTACTGCTGTTTTTCTTTAACACTGATGCTACCACAATGCATGAACTAGTATCTACAGACATTTCCCTTTCAAGAAATATGCAAAATTTTAAGTCTTTCAGATTCAGAGAACTTTATCTTTTCTATAATGTATGTAACTAAAAGATATTTGATCTAACTGAAGCAGACAAAATTCTTTAGACATTCCAAGCCCCAAAGTGTAACTGTTACAAAGTTCTCCAGGTGAAAGAAAATATTCATATCATAGTTTCCATTAGTTATTGCAGAATCTTTAGTATTCCAGAGCCACAAAGTATATCTGTTACGCAGTTCTCCAAGCGAGAGAAAATGTTAATATCATAGTTTCCATTAGTTATTGCAGATATACCAGTATAAAGCTTTCCATTAGTTCTCCAGTAAGTGGCAGAAATCAAGAATCCTACACACATTAATACGCATAAATACAAAAGTATACACACGAAAATGCACGCACTGGCAAATCCAGTCAACATAGTTAATATAAGAGCACGTACTGTTCCGGTTATCTTGCTGCAAGTCCACCACATTAGCCTTGTATTCTGTACCAATTCCTCCGGCAGTTCACTCACCACCTTTCCTAATGCTTTGGACCTCACACTTGGTCTTCACCGTAATTTCAGGAAATTCATCAGATTTCTCAGGAGCACTAAATAAAGCAGCAAAAACTTCCTTCTGTAGTTCATTTCCATTTTCTGGGTGTCTAAACAATTCCCCTTCGTTTGTATTTGGATCTTCCTTTGCACGATTGAGGCAATACAGTCAAAAGCTAATCAAGTAACCATATATGGATGAGAAACCCCTGCACCCCCTTCAAAAACAAAGTCTAAGAAATATCAGAATTCTTTCAATAAAAAACCCTTCCCACCATGCCGTGTCTACTGAAGGAAAATATATTAGTCTTACAAGAGGTTAAGAAAATAAATTAAATACCATACCATCCGGAAGAATTCAATTGTTGCAATTTTCTTTCACGTGGAGGCCCTCCAAAAGTAGAGCACATACCCATACACTGTTTATGAAATCATAATGATAGGAAACCAGGTGTTAATAACAAATCTTACACTTAAAATGCAACTGTAATGGAAAATGATAAAGAAAAAATTTGAACTTGTTATCTTGGAAATGGTAATCTAAGATATAGCAAACTTGGTACATTCATATATCAACAGAAGGAATTTGTTGGTTTTTTAAAGCCATAATCATTTAATAATCATGAACAAGCAATAATATATCATTATTATTTCTTTTCTTCTAAACTACAGAGACTTGCGCATCAGAATGCAATGATATACAATGGTTGTGTGCAGACACAAATGCACGATCAACAGAAAAAATAATCTGAACATTTGCATTACTAATTTGGCATATAAAAGATTCTCATAATAGTTCAAAATACAAACAAATGAACATATACATGAAGACACTGCCAATCACCCACTCCTAATTTCTCAAAGATTCATTGTCTAAAGATGAGGCAAATTCTCTCCTTGTTACTTAGATAAGAATATCCAAATTCTCCACATGGCACAATATACAAATTGCATACTCATTTTCCTCTTCAATACCAGTGTTAAGAAAAATTAGTTAAGGCAACTGGCATGCATAAATAATTTTAGCATCTATCTTGGATGAATTGTCAACAGAGTTCCTCTTGTATTCGTTCAACTGACAATTATACAAAAAGTTATTGTCAGTGCATGTTAAACAATTACAACCTACCATTGGGTTTTACATTGCCTAAAATAGATTTCCTTACTTTACCCTGAAAGTGTTGCCTAGCCACTGAAAAGAAAAGGAATTGATGCTCCCTCTATGATATACAAACTGGATCATCAGCCACTTTTAATCATCTCCACAAGAAAAGAGTCCTGTACAAAAATTATGACCATTGGTTATTTAATACTCCGGAATTATGCATACCTTTTCAGAGGATTTACCGAGAAATTTTGTCTTCTCACCCAAAGTCTCTGCCGAGCGATCAATTAGTTTCAACATGCTCTGAAGAGTGAAGAAAAAAACATGTTAGTTAAGATAATGATTATAGAATGGGCATATTTTCTTTGAAGAATTACTTTATTGATTAAATTAACTTGAGAAGGAAAATTCATGTTATCAAGCTACAGAAACAAGCAGACCAATTATTATTTCAACTTACAATATAGAAATATAAAATCATCACCTCAACTTTTCTTGATTAAGAGGAACATGCATAACGTAAAGCATCATAATCAGGTTCAATGAAAATGGTTCAAGTCTTCGATCGAAACAAACATTCTGGCCGAAACAAAATGAAGTCTTTAACGATCTAAAATTTTCTTGACCTTGGGTTATGGGAATTGTTATCGCTTAAACACGAAGTCTCTCTATAGTTACCAATCCAGGCTTCCAAAGCTATACTTCCCTGTTCCCTCTATTGCATTAAAAGCAAAGAATGTCATTTTACAATTACTGGCAAGTTTTTTCAGGCCTTTGAGCCGTGAATGTTAATCAAACTGCCAGTTGAACCTTAACATATGACAGCAGTATTTAAGACTTGTCTTTGATGTGATATAACAATCACAAAGGAAGATGCGATTTATTAAATTACTCATAAAGGAAAAAGCAGAGGCCTCCATCAGGAAGATATAGTCCTTACCTTTTCCATATCATATCCACAACTATCTGCAACTTAACTACAATACCAAATTAGTGATCACACGCACACAAAAAGAAAAAAGAAGAAGAAGAAGAAAAGAAGAGAAAGAAAGAAAGAACATTGAAAAGGACAATATGTATTATATTGGAACACTTCTCCTAGCAATTTAAACAGAAAATCTTCCATATCCTTCTGCAAATGGTCACCCTTTGATTGTTTCAGTTTAGTATCTTCTCCGCAAAAGTGGAGACATGGGAAACCCCTTTGGATCCAACTTCAATGGCTTTGATGCTAGAAATGTGCCATTAGCTGGCTGTGCAGGTTTAACATAATTTTTACCAAGAAAACTTGAACCGGTACCTCCTGATACAGGACGCCATTTTGTCTTAGAAGGTCTAGATTTTCCATTTGCATAAAATGAATTCTCAGAGATGTTACTATTTGATGATTTTCAAGACTCTTTACCCCTTGCCTTACCAGTAGAAGGATGGATAGAAGAGGTTGATGTGTTTGCCTATTTGTCACAAAGAAATTCACCAGCCAAATCGGGATTTCCTCCGGCATTGTGATAACCAAAAGCTATTTCTCGCAAAGTAAACACAGAACCAAATGTGTCAAGCAAACCCTTTACTGCCTTCCCCCCAATGTCATAATTTAATCCGTTAGACCCAACCCAGATACTTCCATTCCAAATAAACTTCACAGATTAATACAAAAAGAAAAATCAGTACATGCTTCTGGATTTAAATTTGACATAAATAATTAGGGAAAACAGAAATTAAAGCAAAGTTTGGATCACAAATTGAATCACTGTAACACATAATCTACCCAATCAATGCCAATAAAACAGAAGCTACTAACTTAACTCCTTCACAATGCTTTGGTTATAACACAAATTTTCTATACAATCACTCAACATTCATGGTGTGTAATTATAAGATTGGGGAATAAAAGACAAAATCAGAGAAGATATGCCAAACCCACAAAAGATTATCTAACATGTACATATCCTAATTGCAGCCTAGAAAAAGAAGAACCCCAAAAAGGAACCTTCATCGGTTGAACTGTGGTACTTTTCAAAACCACAAGCTCATGAATAAAGCTCCCAATTTCACTGGTATTTTGACAGTTACTTCACTTGAATATTCAACAAACTTGAAATCCCCATCTACAATCACATGGTTATCTACAGCATGATCAATATCAAATGAAACGCAATTATACTTAACAAATATATGTGTTGGGGGAAGGGGGGGGGGAAGAGAAAGAAATGAATGAAATGCAATTGTACATAATTTCAAATAAAAATAACAATAAATAAATAAGTCAACTTCCATCAGACCAAAAATCAATTACTTGTTCCATCAATCATAACAGCATTCCAGATACGATAATATCCAAATACAACAAACAAAAAATGCAGCATGCAGAAGAAGTGATTCAATCAAAAATGAGATCGCAAGCAATATAGAAATAAAATCCGAAAAGCTTACAAAAGAGGCTTTGGTGAGGTTTAAGGGGGAATGAAAGGGGACTAGTTCTTTTCTACTAACTTCTTCTGCCCACAATTGATTTGAAGAATGCATTTGTTTAAATAGAAAAAGAAAAAAGAGTCTATTTTAAAATGGATTTCTTTTATTATTATTATTTTTAACATAAAGATACTTGGAGAAGCTTAATGCTTATAAAGGCATTCCACATCGCTCGAGTGTAGGAGAAGCCTAAAACTTATAATGGGTGATCCGCAGCTTATAAGCGTATTCTACATTGTTTTCGGGTATGAGAGAAGCCTAACGCTTATAAAGGGTCATCCACCCTAACTGGATTTAGCATGCCGAAATTTTCCACTAGTATGCATGCACAAGGTGCCCTCCTAATGTTGCCTTGGCCGAATGTCATTTTTCTACACTAAAGCATTACATCACGACAACTAACAATCAAGCTATCTAAAAATAGAAAAAAACAACAAATTAAAAAAAAATCACAAAATTGGAGGCTTTCAATGACGTAATTAATCCTTCTTCGAGCGCTTCAAAATAACTGGTCATCTGTCTAATTCTTACAGTTGCATCCCAAATTTCTACTCTTTGACATCAGCATATCCTACATGATCAAAAGGGCAGTTAATGTGAGAAGAGAATTAAAAAGCTAATAATTGATATGAGAATGTCACCGTACAACAACGTATATAGAGCAAAATTTAACCACAAAGGAAAACAAAAGTTAGATATAAATATGCAATAAATGGAAAAGCGCTTACCATAGGTTTTATTCGAATTTCTCCACTGCAAAGTATCAATCCATGTTGATGCCCTCAAATGGATCCAAAACAAGGAAGAAGAACATTAAGGGTCACTTTGTCCTCCCATTGCAGCTCATTCGACCAGTGTTCTTCTCCCCTAATGATAGTTTTAGATTCCTTTGCATTGTTAAAACCAAGTGGAAGCTTCTTCAGAATTGGGCATTCAGATACAAAATTCGCCTGACATGTAGAGAGGGCAACTGATTCCAATAGATGCTTTTTAATTTTGTTAGAACTCGTGGGCCAAGATATTGGAGTTTTGCAAAAGGGTTTAGATCTGCCATCATCTCTGGAACTTCACCCAATTTCCTTGCACTGATTATTACTTCCATCCCCATACATTTGTCTATTTGAATAACCTCAAGATACGAAGCAAATACAAGCCATGTCACTTCCCTCAATTTATGACAAGCCTTTATCTTAACAAGTTGACGGCTGTTCACACGAAAACATTCTCGAGCCTTTCCATCCTCGACACAGCAGAACTTAAACTCTTCCAATTTCCACAATTTGAAAAACCGAGTTTTTCAAGATGCTTCAACTCTGCGAAGGCAAACAACTTTGAATCACTACAGTCTGTAAGCTCCAAAGGTTGTGCACAGCTTTGAAACTTTTGGGAGCTCGTAAGTTTTTGGACAGCAGAAAAACCTTTTTAAGGTGATGCTTAATACATTTAAACCAACCAAGAATCCACTACCACCAAATAGGACGCTATTTTCTGGTATTTCAACAAGATAACCACAACTGAATATTCCCAGAACATGTAGCATTAAAAGCAACAAATAATCACGTCTAATTTTGAATTAGGCTGCTAATAAATAATATAAAAACAAGTATGGAATAATCATGTCACGTTTTTAGGATTTCTCTTTAAATAAGAAACAATAAGTGATGTTAACAATTTTAGGCAAAGTTTCAAAATCATAGCTATCAACATTTCTACATATTTCTTACATTTTTCTAAAACATAAAAATATGAATAAAAAATGATCGGAAAACTAGCCACTGGGGGCAACTTCAATGCTACCTTGGTTTCTCTGGTATACTAGTATTGTACATGGCTCTCAAGAATGAAATGATCAACAGGAAAAATCATCTGAACATTTGTATTACTAATTTGGCATATAAAGATTCTACTAATAGTTCAAAATACAAATAAATGAACATTTACATGATGACACTCTGACACTGCCAATCACCCACTCATTTCTCAAAGATTCATTTGTTAAAGATGAGGCAAATACTCTCCTTGTTACTAAAAATAAGAATATCCAAATTCTCCACAATGGCACAAATACAAATTGCATATTCATTTTCCTGTTCAATACCAGTGTTGAGAAAAATTAGTTAAGGCAACTGGTATGCATAAATAATTTTAGCATCTATCTTGGATGAATTTGCCAACAGAGTTCCTCTTGTATTCATTAAACTGACAATTATACAAAAAGTTATTGTCAGTGCATAATAAACTATTACTCCCACAACTGGTTTTTACATTACCTAAAATAGATTTCCTTACTTTGGCCCAAAAGTGTTGCCAAGCCACAGAAAAGAAAAGGAATTCATGATCCCTCTATGATATTACAAAATGGATCATCAACCACTTTTAACGATCTTCAAAAAAAAAAAAAAGAAGAGTCGTGTACAGAAATTGTATGGGAGAGGCTTAATGGTTATAAAGGTATTCCACATTGCTCGAGTATGGGATAAGCCTAATACTTATAAAGGGCGATCCACAGTTTATAAATGTAATTTATCTTCCAAATTTCCACAATTTGAAAAACCTAGTTTTACAAGATGCTTCAACTCTGCCAAGGCAAACCACTTTGAATCATCACAGTCTATGAGCTCCAAACATTTTGTACAGCTTTGAAACTGTTGGGAGCTCATAAGTTTTTGGACAGAAGAAAAACCTTTTAAGGTGATCTTTAATACATCTAAACGTTTTAAACTAAGCAACTCCCCAACCAAGAATCCACTACCGCCAAATAGAACCCTATTTTCTGGTATTTCAGCAAGATAACCTCAACTGAATGTTCGCAGAACGTGTAGCATTGAAAAGTAACAAATCAGTTGTTTTGGAATTGTAAAGAGATAACATTTGTACTCCAGTTCAAACAGGTAGGATTTACCAAGGCTTTTAGCACTTTTGGCAACCCAGTGACGGGAGTATCTGCAAGATTAAGGTATTATAGTGAAATCAATTTAGAAATTCCTGATGGCAATCTTCTCAGGCAACGGTTCTTTGATAGATTTAAAAGTGTAAGAGAAGGCACAAATTCGAAGAAACCGCTGTTTGGATAAAATTTCAACAAAGAGAATGAAGAGAAGTGATGAGTACAGTACAAAGAACTTAATTTGCTCCTGGGCTTAGCGAAAAACAAATGTTTCGATTTCTATACTACAACGTTCAAAGCAAATGCACACACTTCAATCAGCCAAACCAGGCAGAAAATAAAATACTTAATTTGAAGTGCAAGCGCAACTAACTACTGTGCAATTCAGCCTTGACTTAGAATTTTTTAGGAGGGAACCATTCGCATCAAAATGATCAATTAATTTACTACAAATGATTGGGGCAATTGATAGTGACATGTAATCAAACCTTGATAATCTTCATAGTATATCCTTGAAATATTCTAGGTATAATTTTCTGAAATCGAAAATTTAATGATCGGCAGCTAAAAGAAAAATTAAATTTTAAATGCACTCGATTATCAAGTTCTCTCCACTTTTCTCTTGTTGTAATCACGTCTAATTTTGAATTAGGCTACTAATCATTTCATGTTTCTAGGATTTCTCTTTAAATAAGTGATGATAACAATTTTAGGCAAAGTTTCAAAATCAGAGTTGTCAACATTTTTACATATTTCTTACATTTTTCTAAAAAATTAAATAATTGAATAAAAAATTTATTAGGATTTAGATAATTGCTTCCTGCCATTGATTAAGATTTACCAAGTAACAAATTGGTTGTTTTGGAATTGTAGAGAGATAATTTGTGTACTCCAGTTCAAAGACTTAAGATTTAAAAGTGTAAGAGAAGCCTGAGAAGGTATAAATTTTTAGAGAAATAACACAAAGAAGATAGTAAAAGGTGGCAATTTGGGTTGACTGGTTGGTTGTATTTGCGTCGCGTCGTCTTATTATCTTCTCAAAATTAAACTCACTTCAATCCAATCTATTTAATAATTATATCAATAATCTCAATATTTACAAGCATCCATTTATTATTGTGTCACCTATTTCATAAAATTTCAATTTTTCTTCATAAAAATAACAAATTGAAATAAATTCCATATCAGATAAAACTGAAAAACGCAAAATTTGGCTTTCCCTGCAACAAATTGAAAAAAAAAAATGATAGTTTCAGAATTATCATATTAGTCTGCTTACGATAAATCCTTACAGTTCTTATTCGAGTTGTTTAATTTAAACAGTTTATCAAAAATGATTTAATAGAAATCATTTCTGCACAACATCCTTAAGAAAAACAAATTGAATTCGAAATTGAAAACCAAAGAATATTTTAAATTTGAATTCATATACAACTCAATGGAACAACGATATTCGTACAAAATCATGAAAATTTTACCAAAGCTTCATAATTACTCAGATGAATAACAAATACTGCATGGCTTTGTACACAGTAGCGACCGCCTTCTCAATTGCTTCTCAATTGCTTCCAGCTATTGATTAGAGACCCTTAGAGCAGCATCCAACTGTTCACTCTTTTGGTGGACTATTATTAATACCCCAAATAAAAATCCTGGAACCAAAAATTTTATTGTGGTTAGAACAGAAGAAATTATAAAGGGTATGATTGACCATAGAAAATCAAAACTTCAAAATTTTAACTTAATGTTAATCATGTGTTTATGACATGATTTTATGTGAAGATGCCTATTATGCTTAATGTTTTCTCTGTTTAATTCTATTGATTCTAAAAGTGTGTATTTCAGTCTAATTACATCTTTTACGGCAACTAGACAAATTTACGCGAGCATTAATTTGATTCAAATATTGTAGCATCAATTTGAAAAAACAGAGTAAAATTTGACAGCAAAAGGTCAAAAACCAAAGCATCAATTCTTCTCGTTCGTCTTTTGACAGGAAATTAAATCGCTAAGAAGATATAAATAAAGTATCAATTCGACCCCCCAAAAAACTTGTGATTGGAAAGTTTGCCGGCGAATTTGCCGGCAAATTTATGAAGCATTAATTCCATTAATTCAACATTTAAAATTGTGATTTGGAGAAGACAGAGAGAGAGAAACTGAAATAAAAACAGAGAAGAAAACGACAAGAATAAATTTCTTTTAAATTCTTCTTTTAAAAGACAAACGCACTCACCAGAAATCAAATTTTGCGACCACGGCTCAGGACTGAGGTTGGAAACAGGAACGAAAAGCAATTTGAGTGGCTTCATCCTCCCATTGAAGTCGGCTCCACCAGCCTTCTTCTCCACGAATAACAAATTTACGCTCCTTTGCACTGTTGGAATCGAGTGGAAGCTTTTTAAGATTACGGCAATAACCCACAGTGGCTTCCCGTAGATGCTCTTCAAATGTGGCAAATCATTTAAATAAACCTTATGGAGATTTTCAAAAGGGCTTATATGTCCCATCATCTCAGGAGTCTCAGCAATTTTTCCGACGCTGATTATTTCTTCCATAGCTTCGCAACTGAATAGCGAAAGAGACTTGAGGCTTGGAGCAAAAATGAGGAATGTCGCATCTTTCAATTTATGGCACTTCTCAATAATAACACGTTGAAGGCTGCAGAAAACAAAAGGTTCCCGCCTTTTCCGTACTATCTCCGTATAATCAATCTTCAATTCTTCCAACTCAATACCATTATCAATCCATAATTTATTGAGGTGGTTTAGATCTGCGAAAGCCGTAGCATCAATAATTGACGCTGTATCTCCTTTCAACTGGAGGTAAAGAGATCGAATACAACTTTTTAACTTATTTGAGCTCAAAAGAATTTGGAGAGCATGATAACTTCCCAAGGTCAACTCCAATACCTCTAAATATTTCAAACCGAGCAATTCCTGTATCAAAACTTCACCCCCACCAAATAAAACGCAGTCTTCTGGTGCTTCATGAAATTTGAACCAGCAGCCAATACCGAACATTCTCAACACACGTAACCTTGAAGAATTTGATATTAGTTGCCGTGGAATTTTATTTAACCTATATGTCCAACTCAAATTCAAACATTTCAGATTTACCAACAACTTTAACTCTTCTGGTAACTCTGTTATGCTGGTATATGAAATATCAAGAAGTTCTAGTGACGAACCCAACTCTGACGTCCCAATAGGTAATTGAAAACCTTCGAATTGCCCACAGCGTGACATCTTCAAAACTTTGAGAGAAGGCATAAATTGGAAGAAGCCATCCGCGATCATCTCCAACTCCATATTAGAGGCAAGAAATAAAGTATGGAGATGAGGGCATGTGGGAACCTCTGACACAGTTTTAATTTGGTTTTGCATCAATGACAATCTTCTCACATTTTCCCATCCTTTAACATCCGGTGAGTCTTTTAATCCAGCACCTGAACAAACCAAAAAGTTTCTCTTCGCCTTCTCAATTTCGCTGGTTATCCATAGAGCCATATCACGAATAACGTCATGCATTTTTACTTTATCATCTTCTAACTCTTCTAATAAACATGCACGAACAAGAGTGTCCAAAATGTCATATCCAGGGGCGGACAAAATGTCATATCCAGGGGCGGACCCAGGACTCTGCAGGACCCTGGGCTAAATTAAAAAAATAAAAAATTTGTACCAAGTGAACATGAAATTTCATTTATATAGATGACAAAATACACCTAATAACAAGAGACATTAAAAGCCTTACACATAAAATTTAAATTGTAAATAAAAATAAGTTTAAAAAAGTAGTATAAAAAAAATACAATCCCAGTACAAATATTCTACCGAAGTTGTACTTTTCGGGGTTTTAAATTATAAAAATCATCAATTACAGAATTTAAATCAACAGTATCAGTAATTTCTCTTTCAACATAGATAAACATACAATCTGGAAAAAAAAAACTCATTTTCCATCTTCCTACGAAGTGATGTCTTGATAAGTTTCAAGGCTGAAAATGCACGCTCTGTTGTGGCCGTGGAAACAGGAAGAGTCAAGACTAGACGAATCAATCTATCAATCAACAAATGGTTTGGATTTGTTGTTTGACATTATAACCTATAACAACATGTAATTGTGTAAGAATCAAGAAATCATTAAAAGTGTTATAAGCTATACATTCTACTAATTTTAAATATATTTAAAGTCCCAAAATAAAAAATAATCAACATTAAAGGCTCGTACAAGTCAATATATGGTTAATACAAATACCCATGCCTATCAAATGTTTTAGAAAAAAAAGGAATTGTAAAATATTAGAATAATAAGAAAAAATTAATAGATAAACAGTGAGATTTGAGTTAATTTAATCAAATGAGGAAGTTCAATAAATAAATTTATTTATTTATTAGACAATTTATTATCTACTTATTCTAATATAGAGATGCCAACCATCAATTAGAATTATATGATAACTAACAAATCAACAATCACTAAAAAATTATTACCCAAATCTCAATTGTTGATATTTGTTTAATTTTTTATACTTTATGCCTAATTATTGCAAGAAAAAGAATCATAGAAAAAATGTTTTGATTTCACTCATGCTTGTAAACAAAAGAGAGATAGAGAGAGATAGTTGTAATAAATTAATTCATACATGTAAATAAGAGAGGGAACTGTCATAAATTAAAATAGGAGAGATTTTTACCTATTAAAAATTGAATGGAAAGTGCTTGAGTCGAAGAGAAGTGAAGCAAGGAACAACCACAGCTGCAGGAGTGAGGGATTTTCGTTGTGTGAGCCGTGAGGGATTTTCGTTGCAATTCTGTAATTTTCGTTGCGTGAGGGATTTTCGTTGCTGCTGGAGCCTGGATGGATGCAAAAGGGAGAAACAGGGAAAGGGAAAGGTAAAGAGGAAAAAGTTATAAATTTATTTTATATATTTAATGGCAATTCTGTAATTTTTGAAAACTTTTTAATTTTTTTTTTAGGAGCTAGACCGGGCTACAGCCCGGTCTAGCCCAGGCACAGGTCCGCCTCTGGTCATATCCTCGGTTTTCTGCACCAAACCTGTCAGATTCCCCCAAAAATTCCTCACAACTTCTTCCTAAATTGAAATAGCAACTTTTGATGATTTCTTGTCTGGTTTGATGATTTCTTTGGCAAAAAAATGATGATGATTATTATTCTTATTATTATTGTTATTTTTTGGCATAATAAATAATTATTATTGTTGTCATTTTTTTATTATTAATTTTATCATTATTATTATTATTGAAATAAAATAATTATTGTTATTAACAATAAGTTTTTTGAATAATAATAATGTAACAAACAATAATGATAATATTATCATCATTATTATTTCTTTTTAATGGTATGACAAATATTATAATAAATATTCAATAATAATTAGAATAACAAACCAAGGATATTTTAGTAACTTAAAATAATTCATTTCGATTCCAGGACAACATAAACACATCAACGAAAATACAACTCATTTCGATTTTAGTCTATTCTGATTACTGATAAGTAAATAAACCATAATTGTTTTTCTACCAATTATTTTATTTTATGTTAAATTGGAAATTTAGATTTTTTTTTATCTATAAGGCAGTTAGAGATAATATTGACACACCAATACAATAGTAAGAACATTTGAACATACCAACTTAAGACTACTTGTAGAAGTTACCGGCTTCAGTCCCCAAAGCGTCAACCCTACAACCAGCATAGTGAGTGTTATAAAAAGTTTTTTTAAAGAATAATTTATTTATTTATTTTTAAATGATTTTATTTATTCAGATAATTGATTAATACTGAAAAATATATATTTAATAAAAATAAAAATTATTATTTTTTATTTATTGATTGATATGCTCATAATTTATTTATTTATTATTTTTTATCTTAATTTTCTGTTAAATTATATTTTGATATGTTATTTTTATTTTTATTATTATATTTTATTATTATAAGCATATTTTAAGAATAAAGAGAAAATAAAAGAAACTCGACAGTAGAAGACGTTAGGAAAAGAAATGTGGGCGGCCGAATTAATTAATTAATAAAAAGGACAGCGACTACTTGCATTAATTTAAAAAAGGAAAAGATAAAGTTTGGAATCGCGAGTGAGGCGGCGGCTTCTATTATAATGGAGAGCACTTAAATATATGCTAATCAGTAATTAAAATATGGTGAAATCAGAATTTGAGAATTACCGTGTGAAAGTCAAGATGCACCTGCCTGCCAAAAATTTTGTCATCGTGATGAATAGTATGTTTCTGGATTTTTGGGGGCCCTGAAATAGTGGAAGCCACTATTTCAAACTAGAACAACATAAGGATATAAGCAGTGACATTGAAGACGAGAGAGGGAGCGTACGATGGTCATATTCCAAATTGAATTTGAGACTTGATAGATTGATTAATCTTGTCTTGCAGGGGAAAGGCAAGCTTGCACAGGGTGAGCCAGAGGTTAAATAAAATATGTAGAGCTAGGTAATGTATTGTCCTTAGATAGCATGTCACAATAAATTATTTAAGCTAGAATCAGACCACTCATAATTCACTTCAAGTTGTATAACTTACGGGAGCGAGAGGGAGAGAAATAATTGGAAAATATAGGGGGAAAAAATTTCTTCTTTGTTAAATAAAATAAGTGATTAATTTTCTTAAGTTAAGATGAGCGGTAAAATTTAAAGATTTTAACTGTGAAATTAATTACTCTCTTAAGTAAATTTAAAGATAATCGTTTTCAATTACATGTTTATAATTTGTATTTTCTACCAATTATTTTTATTTTATGTTAATTTGTATTTTTAAATTATTTTTGGACCTATAGGGCAGTTAGAGATAATATTGATATATCAATAGAGTTGTTAGAATTTGCCAATATGCATGATTGGAGCACATTTGTCAAAATATCTATATAGACCTAAAGTGAATTTAGACCTATAGATTAACATGCACATTATGTCTATATATGTATATGAATCAAAAGTGGATTTAGATCTATAGATTAATACGAAATAAAAATAAATTATAAATAGGTAATTAAAAATAATGAACTTTAAACTTACTTGGGAGTTCAATTAATTTTATAATTTATATTTTTAAGCATCATCCTTCCCCTTTATCTTAAAAAATTAGCCATATATGTGGGTAAATAAAGCACATTAAGGACTTAATTACTTTTCTCCGTTAAATATTAAAGTTAGCTTCAGCTGAAATGCAATGCAGCTTCTTCGATTTAACGTTTATACTTTGTTTACTATTTATAATATTAAATTTTAACTGTGGATGATCCTCTAGGAGAGAGAAAAAATATTAAAAAAATATTTAACATTAATGATAACAAATCTCAACTATTGATTAACCATAAATCTGAAAGTTATTAACGGATGATGTAGTGGATTTTCCAATGTTTTAACAACCATGCAAAACCATAACGATTCTCTGCCAATTAATCAATAAAATAATAATTGTTATCACAACAGTAATTTAAACAAAATTACATTCTTTTTCCCGTTTTTAAGAAAAAAAAGGAACGAAAGCTACACATTTTCAAATTTTATGTTATATTTTCCAACTCAAATTTTATGGCACATGTAGTAGTATTAAACTTAAAAATTATAAAGAAAAAAATTTCAATATAACAATTAAGTTATAACTATTGGCGATCGCATGCATGCTTTCAAATTAAAGTAGTCGGCCATCAGTTGATGTGATTTTTTGGCATTGAATGACAATTTTAAAATGACATGTCAAGCAAAAGGATAAGCACATTTGACAATATGCCAGAGTTTGGTCTCGTTAGCCCTCATAGATATTGTGAATTTATGAGGTACAAATTGATTGAAGCTCTATTTTTAGATAAAACACAAACAAATTTCAAATTATCCAAATATGAATTGTGTTACGTAACATACACTAATGTTGGTGTTAAATGTTGAAAAGTCAAAGATTTGAAAGATTAGCATGCAAAATTCAAAAGCAAGGTTGGTGGCAGGGAGAAAAATTGTGACGTGTTTCTAGAAGCCATATGCTTTTTTTCAAATCTGTTGATTTTTTGCAGAGCCGAAAATGAAGAATGGGGATAGGGGATGAATGTTGAAAATAATAATAATTAAAAATTATATTTTTAATTATTTTATTCTTAGCATAGTAATTCACTTCTCCTATAAATAGCTAAGGATTTCATTCATTTGAAATCATCCCAAGTTTGTGAAGCTTATAAGTTTCTAAGCTTTTGAGAGTGAGCAATTGGAGAGTGTGTGTGAGAGTACTGGGTGTATTTGGGTACTGGGGAAAGTGAGATTTCTTTACTCAAATTTGTACTCAAATAATTGTTAATAATACAATTATTTTTCTCTTGCTCCCGTGGACGTAGGCATACTGCCGAACCACGTAAATTTGTGTCATTTATTTTTCTGTGATTATTTGGTGCGCTTGATTCCGCATTCCGCGCACAACATTAAAAGGAAAGAAAATGTTGAAAATAATAGTGTAAAAATAAAATCATCCAAAAAAAAGTGGGTTGAGATGTAATTGGTTAGGGTGGACTAGAAAATTTTAATGACACAAGTGATACAAATTAAACACATTAAGGATTTAATTTTTTTCTACCCTAAATATTAAAGTCAACTTCAGCTGAAATACAATGCAGTTTCTTAAATTTAACATTTATGCTTTGTTTATTATGTAAAGTATTAAATTTAATTGTGGATGCATTTTTCTAGAAGATCCTCTAGAAGAGACAAAAAAAGTAAAAATTATTTAGTATTAATGACAACTAATCTTAACTATTGATTACCCATAAATCTAAAAAGTTATTAACCGATGATGCTGAGATTAGTGTATTTTCAAGTATGTTGATGTGTCATCCCCCATAAATCAATTACACGACAATTCAATCAAGAAATCAATTAATGTTTTAATTTAATTGCCAGGCTCAAGCCCAGGCTTCAAGACCAAACTTGGGCCTAGGTCCGATCAGGTCTCGGCGCCCTTCCGGCTATTGATTAGAGATCCCTTGAGCAGGAGTTCACTCTTTCGGTGGAGAATTATTAATACCCAAACGAAAATACTTGAACAAAGAAATTGGTTTTTGTTAGAACAGAAGAAATTGCAAAAGGTGGAATTGACCATAGAAAATCAAAACTTCAAAAAATTTATTGTCATTTGATTTTCGGTAAAGAGGGCTAATATACCTAATAATATTTTCCATGTTTTAATAATATCCATTCTAGACGTGTGCATTTCAGTGAGATTATATCTTTTTACAGCAAGTTTATGCGAGAATTGGTTTAAGTCATATGTTCTTCTCGTTCGTCAATTGACAGGAAATTATACCGCTAAGAAGATATAAATAAAGTATCAATTTGTATTTTTTTTTAAAAAAAGTAATGGCAGTGCCGGCAAATTTATGAAGCATTAATTCCATTAATTCAATATTTGATTGTGATTTACAGAAGACAAAAAGAGAGACAGAGAGAAACTGAAATGAAAACAGAGCAGGAAACGACAAGAATAAATTTCTTTTAAATTCTTCTTTTAAAAGACAAACGCTCAGAACAGAGGTTGGAAACAGGAACGAAAAGCAATTTGAGTGGCTTCATCCTCCCATTGAAGTCGGCTCCACCAGCCTTCTTCTCCACGAATAACAAATTTACGCTCCTTTGCACTGTTGGAATCGAGTGGAAGCTTTCTAAGCTGATCGCACCCACTTACCTCCATTTCTTTCAGATGAGTGAAAGGCAATGGCTTCCAGTAGATGCTCTTCAAAGCTGGCAAATCTGATAGATCAAGAGTTTGGAGATTTTCAAAAGGGCTTATATGTCCCATCATCTCAGGAGTCTCAGCAAATTTTCCGACGCTGATTATTTCTTCCATAGCACGGCAATTGGATAGCGCAAGAGACTTGAGGTTTGGAGCAAAAACGAGGAATGTCACATCTTTCAATTTATGGCACTCCATAACAAAAACACGGTGAAGGCTGCGGAAAACAAAAGGTTCCCGCCTTTTTCGTACCATCTCCGTATAATCAATCTTCAATTCTTCCAACTTAAAACCTCTATAAATCCATAATTCATTGAGGTGGTTTAGATCTGCGAAAGCCGTAGCATCAATAATCGACGTTGCATCTCCGGCCAACTGGAGGTAAAGAGATCGAATACAACTTTTTAACTTATTTGAGCTCAAAAGAATTTGGAGAGCATGATAACTTCCCAAGGTCAACTCCAATACCTCTAAATATTTCAAACCGAGCAATTCCTGTATCAAAACTTCACCCCCACCAAATAAAACGCTGTCTTCTAGTGCTTCCTCAAAACTTAACCAGCCAGTACCCAACATTCTCAACACACGTAACCTTGAAAAATTTGATATTAGTTGCCGTGGAATTTTATTTAACCAATTTGTCAACCTCAAATTCAACCATTTCAGATTTACCAACAACTTTAACTCTTCTGGTAACTCTCGTACGAAGGTATGTGAAATATCAAGAAGTTCTAGTGATGAACCCAACTCTGACATCCCAATAGGTAATTTCAAATTCCAGCAGTTTGACATCTTCAAAACTTTGAGAGAAGGCATAAATTGGAAGAAGCCATCCGCGATCATCCTCAAATTTTCATTAAAGTCAAGAAATAAAGTATGGAGATGAGGGCATGTGGGAACCTCTGACAGAGTTTCAATTTGGTTTTGCATCAATGACAATCTTCTCACATTTTCCCATCCTTTAACATCCGGTGACTCTTTTAATCCAGCACCTGCACAAACCAAAAATTTTCTATTCTCCTCCTCAATTTCACTGGTTATCCGTAGAGCCATATCACGAATAACGTCATGCATTTTTACTTTATCATCTTTCACCTCTTCTAATAAACAGGCACGAACAAGAGTGCCCACAATGTAGTTTCCTTGGTTTTCTGAACCAAAGCTGTGAGATTCCTCTAAGAATCCCTCACCAATCCAACAATCAATCAAGTCCCATTTAAGAATGCCATAATCCTCGGGATATAGACAACAATATAAGAAACAAGATCTAATCGTATCATTCTGTAAACTATCATAGCTAAACTTTAAAAGAGGATATACATCTTTTTCCAAACCCGCAAACTCCATAGCTGAACTTTTTAACTCTTCAATTGCATGTCTCCACTCCTTAGCGGTCTTTCTGTAGGCCATAGCTCGACCAATAGTAATAAGTGCGAGTGGCAAACCATTACACTCTTTGGCCACAGTTTGGGCTAGCTCAACGATATCATGATCACTCTCAAGGGTTTCTTGCCCTACTTTTTCTCGAAACAGCTCCCAAGCATCCTCTTCTGATAAGCATGCCACTTTAAACTTCCTGTGACTTTCCATTCTACCACAAACACCAATGGAACGGGTTGTGAATACGACTTTTGAGGTAGTATTTTGTGCGCTGGGAAGTGGAACGCCCACTTTTGTTAAATCAACCCGCTCCCATAAATCATCTAACAACAATACAAATCTCTTCTCTCCTAAACTCCGCAGGATGTCCACAGCTTTCTCATCAACACTTTTATTCTTCCATGAATCATCAAACAAACCTATCTTTTTTCCAATATCTTCTTGAATTTTTTCAAGTCGCAGGTCTTTTGAAACTACGACCCAAATCACACAATCAAAGTGTGTGGGACTCTCAAGAAATTTATTGTTGATATGGGTCAATAGTGTGGTTTTACCAACACCGCCCATACCATATAGACCAATGATTCCCACTGATTCTTCTACAAGACATCTCCAAACTTGTTCAAGCTGTGATTGCAAGCCTACTATTGTTGGCTCAATGGGTCTTTTATCTGCTACAGGTTCCGGAGCTCTCTGAGCCACCTCTTTAAAATCTCCTTCACTGATTAAAGTCCGCACATCCCGTAGCTTTTTAGCCACTTGTTTTCCGAACTTGTAGCTTGACCTGCAGTTCTTGGAACAGTAGCCTCCAACACATAATTTGTCAATTTCTTGAGAGCCATGTCCTATCAATTCATCGGCTCCAGTTTTAACAGCTTCCGCCCTCGAAACCCACTCTTGCACTCGGTCCAGCCTTCTCATTTGTTGCCGTTCAGCATTGACAACCGCCGTCATCACATCGTTCTTTGCTGCGATTAGTCTTCCCAGTTCAGTCCCCAAGGCTACAAGATTATCTTGGAGGTTGCTTATGTATGCTGCTTTTCCGAGAAAGCAATCCAAGCAACGATTGAAAAGAGCACCATCGCATGAGATCTGAAAAATGTTACCCATCTTTGGAATTTTGTTAAGAAAGAAAATTGATTGAGTTTGATTAACTGAAGTTGCTGTAATTGCCTGTGGAAGAGAAATTTTAGTAATGACCTCTGTCCATTATACCGGAAAAATTTTTAAAAGATTTATTAGGCACGTCCGATTCGGGAACCACTGTAATTGCCTTTAGAAAAAGAGCATCGCACACTCGCACTTGCAAACACGAGCCACTAACTTTTGAAGGAAAAACAGTTTGTAATTATCATTTAGCCTTTTCCCCACTGCCCCCGAAGATAAAACTAACACTGAATAATGATTAATGACCCGATTGTAATTACCAAAAACTAGTTTTTGAAAAATAATAAAATAAGAATTTGAAAAAGCCTAATCGTCTACCCCACCTATATTCGAAAGAATCCACTTTAAAATATAGTTTAATAAAAGAATAATGATTAATGACCCGATTGTAATTACCAAAAACTTGTTTTTGAAAAATAATAAAACAAGAATTTGAAAAAGACTATTCGATTCTTGACTACTTTATACATGCCTTTAACAAAAAGAGCCTAATCATCTTTCCCACTTGTATTCAAAAGAATCTACTTTAATATGTAGTTTATCGAAAAAAAATCATTTTAAATTGTAGTTTAATAACAGAATCCAGCTGGTAGCTTTGTCACTTATACTTTTGTGGAATATGATCGCGCTTTTTCTTTGTTAGGATTAATTTGTAATAAAATAAAAGGAAGGCCGCTGACGTTAAAAGTAAAAGAAATTAAGGCATTTTAAAACTTTTCTGACCAAGGGCTAATCATGTAATTGTAAAAGAATAATGCACCCACCGAAATTTCTTCTCTGTACATTTTTAATTGAGATCTTGTTATTTAAATCAATAATATTAAATAAAGTTTCACCACCGTAGTTTATATATATAAGGAAAATAACAATTACATCTTAAATATTTAGAGATTTAAGATAACAGTCATGTAAAATTATAAATTTTTAATAAAAACATTATTTTTAATTATAATATCTTTTGAATAATAATAAAAAAGATTGACTTTAAAATTTGTTAATAAATATAAAACAATATAAATAATTCTAGTAATGACCTCTGTTAGTTTTACTGGAAAAAATTTAGACAGATTTAGGCACGTCCTATTCGGGACCAACTTTAATTCTCTTTAGAAAAAGAGCATCGCACTTGTTGTCAGCACTTGTAGTTTAATATATTTGATAACTTGGCTTACAAGTGCACTAACACCACAAACAATAGAGACATTCGATTCTGGACTACTTTATACTTGCTTTTAATAAGAGAGCCTAATCATCTAACGCACTACTACTTAAATATTCGAACTTTAATTTGTTGTTTAATAAACGATTCCACTTTAATTTGTAGTTTGATAAAAAAAAAAAAAACCAGCTGGTTGTTTGCTTTTGTGGATCTTACTCCTTTGTGGAATATTGTGATTTGCTTTTGTGGAATATTAAGCTGCAACAAATTTCATAAGCAAATCCTTTTTGTAGCTGTTACTTTTATTTAATTAAAATAAATTGTATAAATTTAGAATAATTTTTTTTTATAATTTTTATTAATTAAATATTTTCATAATTAATTTCATATTATAATATAAAATGTGTGAAATTTAAGCCAAGATTAACATTCAAAAGTTCATCACCTAGAAAAAAAATTTTAATTTGTGTGTAGAGTAAAATAATAAGATTGCAAAAGACACGAAAAATATCACAATAATACTTTGAGTTTAACAATAAAAAAATTAAATGAAAAATTACAAGTGCATTAAAGAAGAAAAAAGATATTTCAGAAATAAAATAAGTATAACTCAAAAAGGAGATTTATGAGAAGATTGAAGGGGTGCCAATAGTCTAACTCTAAGAAATATTACCACTAATGGCATACATCATTCAACTCACTATTTTATTGCTAAAATCAATTTGCATAGAGACTTCGTTAATCATTGATATTTTTTATCCTTTTCTTCATCCTCATAATAATCATCATCTCTGTTTCCAACTATAAAAAAACCAATTTCTAAAATTATAAAGCATATATGTTTATTTCTCTGTGTGCAATAATTCTAACTAGGTAGAAGTGCAAAAGATTTGACTTTAACTGTATTCTAATAAATGAAAATATAATTATAAATAATTGTAGACTAATAATGGTTAAATAATCAAAGTATAAGTAATATATTTATATCTACTGAAAATATTTAAAAAAAACTTTGGGTTAAATAATTCTTATAATTAATAAAACATATCTAAAATATTAATAGTATTAAAATTATTTTAAATTCAAAATAATTTAAATTTTTATAAATTTATTTTAATATTATTTCCCTATTTATTTGAAAAATTATATTAACTTAATAAAATATGTGTAGTAGATTGTAAAACATTAAAATGTTTTTGATATTGAAATTATTTAATATATATATATTGTCACATTTATTTTAATGTTATATTTCTATTTATTGTAAAGCATTATAATATTTTTTTTGAGTTAACACAGTGAAAGGATATTATTAATCAAAATAAGACATTAGTATCCCTTATTAAAATCTTGAAAATCTGCATGATTATTTATTTTTTCCGAGATTTAAATTTCATTGGATCCTATTTATTTTCCCTTGATTGCAACTACCAATCCAAAGCATGTACTTTTTGCTTCCATCTCTTTTCCATTTTCAGTGTCTTATTTCTTTTTTTTTTTTAACATAGTTTGATTATCTTGATATAATCCCATCTCTTCCATGATTTGTCTTAAATATATATATTAAGGAGCTTACAGAAAAGCACCCGCACGCATGTGTAAAAAATAAAAAAAAATGTAATGTTAAAAGCTAAAGTATGTGCGATGACTCCTCTATGAAATAAAATATTTCAAACTTCAAACTACTGTAAACACAACTTAAGTCAGTTTTATTAAGAAGAAAAAAAATTTATCGACATGCTCCATTTTAAATCGAGAGTAAATTAAAATTTATAATAATTTAAGAGATATATTAAATATTGTTATTTCAAGTGGGAGAGAGAGAGAGACAATCTGAAATTTACAAATGGACCACTAACACTGAATAATGATTAATGACCCGATTGTAATTACCAAAAACTTGTTTTTGAAAAATAATAAAACAAAGAATTTGAAAAAGCCTAATAGTCTACCCCACCTGTATTCGAAAGAATCCACTTTAAAATGTAGTTTAATAAAAGAATCCAGTTGGTTGTTTTGTCACTTTTGCTTTTGTGGAATATGATCTCGCTTTTTCTTGTTAGGACTAATTTGTAATAAAATATAAGGAAGGCCGCCAACGTTAAAAGTAAAAGAAATCAAGGCATTTTAAAACTTTTCTGACCAACGTTACAAGAGGAAGGGCTAATCATGATAATTGTAAAAGACTAATATACCCACCGAAATTTCTTCTCTCTACATTTTTAATTGAGATATTATTATTTAAATCATTAATATTAAATAAAGCTTCACCACCGTGGTTTATATATATATATATATATATATATATATATATTGAGAAAATGACAGTTACACTTTAAATATTTATAGAACGGGTATGTAAATTTTTAAATTTTTAATAAAGACATTAATTTTTTTAATTATAATATCCTTTAAATAATAATTAAAAAGATTGATTTTAAAAATTTTTAATAAATATAAAACAATATAAATAATTTTTTCTATCTAATAGACTACTAATATAATTCTAGTAATGACCTCTGTTAGTTATACTGAAAAAAATTTAAACAGATTTAGTAATATAATTCTAGTAATGACCTCTGTTAGTTATACCACTTGTACTAATTAAGTTAGAACAATAATTTTTATAATTATTATCTCTTCAAGTTAATAAAATTAGACCGCGTTTGATATAATTTTTCAAATAAATTTATTTTAAGTTAGTTTAGTCTTAACATTATGATAATAGAGATATAGTGTAATTGGAAGTATGTTAGTCTCTTCCTTTGCAAACATTATAAATTACTTAATTTCTCAAATTTCATAGTCAACTTTGCAAAAAATAGTTTGTAACCTAAACTGCGTGTAGTAATTTTTAAAAAAAATATTAATTCATGCATTGAAATTCGATTCAAGACCCAAATTCTAAAATGACTACTTCTTACAATTGAAATTAGAATATAAAAAAATAAAGGAAAAACATTCTTCCGATAAGAGTTCTAAAATTTTAATTAACGATTTCGATTAACAGAAACTGTCCCGGAAGATAACAATAACTCTGAATAATAAATAACCCAATAGTAATCACCAAAACCTATTCTGAAAAATAATAAAAGAAGAATTAAAAAAAAAAAAAGACTAGAGAATAGAGATGTTCGATTCTGGACTACTTTATACTTACCTTTAATAAAAGAGCCTAATCATCTAACGCACTACTATTTAAATATTTGAACTTTAATTTGTTGTTTAATAAAAAATTCCACTTTAATTTGTAGTTCAATAAAAGAATCCAGCTAGTTGTTTGCTTTTGTGGATCTTACTCCTTTGCGGAATATTACGATTTGCTTTTGTGGAATATTATATATTGCTTTTTCTTGTTGGCATTAATTTGTAATAAAATAACGTTTTTAAAGTGAAGACAATGAACGCATTTTAAAATTTTTACTAAAATCATGATAAAAAGACTAAAATACCCACCGAAATTTCTTCTCCTTACATTTTTAGTTGAGATATTATTTAAATTAATAACATTAAATCACGCTTTTTCACCACCATGGTTCATATATATAAGAGTAAAAAGACAGCTATGCCCCTAACATTTGAAAAAATAGTTATACAAACTCCCAAAGGGGGATTCATGAGAAGATTGGAAGGAACTCCATGAAATATTACCACTAATCGTCTCCATCATTTAGCTCACTTTTTTCCTGCTAAAATCAATTTGCATAGAGATTTCGTTAATCATTGACAATTTTTGTCCTTTTCTTCATCCTTATGATAATCATCATCTCTGTTTCCAGCTGTAAAAGAATCGATTGCTAAAGTTATAAAGCATAAATGTTTATTTCTCTGTGCAATAATCTTTTGCACTTTTAAATTCATTCCACTAAAGAGAAGACATTTCAACATTAAATTTATATCAATTTTTCACATCAATTTACAATCAATCTATAATAATAAACAATTAGAAAAACCATTAAAAACACATTGACAGACAAAAGATGAACTAATGCACTGAGATATCTTTCAACAAGACATCCATTCAGGCTACATAATCAAATAGAGTCTATCAGAAATATCATTTGCTCTTCCATAACATTCTTCGCTGGGTTCAACTCCTCCAACTAATATAGTGGCAAAAACAATTATCCTGCAAGGCTACAACTACCAATCCAAACATGTACTTTTCTTAAACCTAATAAGTTTGCCCTTGAAAGGGGATAGATTGCTTTTCTTTAGAATATCTTTTGCTTGCATCTCTTCTCCATTTTCAGTGTTTTACTTCTTAAATATTTTTGTTTCATGCTTTGATCATCTTGATATACTCCCATCTCTTCCATGATTTGTGTTAAATATATATTAAGGAGCTTACGGAAAAGTAACCCACATGCATGTGTAAAAAAGAAGAGAAATAAATAAAAATGTAACCTGAAAAATTGTAATTATAGAGCTAAAGTATGTGAGATGACTCCACTTTGAAATAAAATAAAAGCAGGGACACTTCCTTTGTCCTTTTTCAACATTTCACGCACGAAAAGTAAATTTCATTTCATATTACTCCCTTATAAAATAATAATCTTTAAAACATTTCAAACTACTGCAAACACAATTTATTTCAATTTTATTGAGAAGAAAAAAAATTTCATCAGCATGTTCCATTTTAAATCGAGAGTGAATTAAAATTTATAATAATGTAAGAGACATTTTAAATATTGTTATTTTCAGAGAGACACAATCTGAAATTTACAAATGGACCACTTATCTTTAATAATTAAATAGATGTATGGACATAAAATGAATGGAATAGCTCGCCACCAATTCACCAAGTGAATTCCCTGTTTCACTCCGAAGCTTTCACAAAGTTTTTGCCGGTCGACTTTTCCATATTATGACTCTGCATTTTTTTCATAATTGCAGGAGACAAATGAAATTGAATTCACATTGACCACAAAATATATAATTGAAAATTGATTCACATCACTCTCAAATAGAACAAGTAATATTTTGTGACCATAAAAAATTTAATAAACAAGAAGCAAGCAAACTTTGTCAAGCAACAGTAAGCATAAACTAACATCAGCAATAGAAAAAGAGACAAAGAAATGATACAATGACAGGAAGGAAAAAAAAATGAAAAAAACTCATAAAAGAAAGCAACCACCAAAGATCATATACAAACCCTGCTGATCTGCTCCATAATCTCTCCATCCCTGTTGATGATGTTGATGATGCCCCCTTCAATCACTTGTCAGCTGATTTGAAAAATGGAAGCAATGCATTCTGAGTTGCTTGATCCTCCCATTGAAGTTCTTTCCACCAATCTTCCTTTCCCTTGATAAGAATTTTACCTTGGCCCGCCATTTGAAAATCGAGTCGCAGGTTCTTAAGAACTGGGCATTAATAGAAAAATTCTGCATACATCTGGGAATGGAAATGCCTTCCAGCAGACGCTCTTCAAATTTGGCAGCTTCTTCAAGTAAAACTTGGAGCTTTGTAAGAGGTTCAAGATTTGACATCATCTCTTCACCTAATTTTCCTACATTGATTATGTCCTCCATATCACTTTATGTTAACAATAAAGCTAACATAACCAATAGCACAACTTGGCTTTGAAATACAGGTTATATAATTTGCCACTAAACAAACTAATAAGAATCAAGTGAATCTGCCAGCATCTTGAATGCTAACAGTGTCTGCTGAATGAAAATGTATCTGCTGTCAATGGATGGCTGTAGATGCAAACCTTACCTGTTCTAGAAGTTTTCCTGCTTGACCATGACCCTTCTGAGCGAACGCATCAATAGCCTGACAAGGAACTGTATTCTTACTTTATGGCTTTTAAAACGTAAAAGGCAATTGACACATACAAAGCTGCATGTTCAGGGCATATACAAAATGTGTGAGAAAACATAAATGACAAGAGAGAAAGTACCTACAGCCTTACAATATTCCTTCATTGTGCCCCTATATTCCATCACAGCTCTACAAAGAGCCTGGAAGTGGTCCTCTTCGTCATTATCTGCAATTGTTAACAAACTTCAGGAGAAGGAAAGCTGAAAAATAGGGGAAAAAAGAGACCAAATCCATAAGTGAAAGGAAAATTTAGCTAGTTTCTCCCCGTATATATATTTCTGCAGAACCATTACAGGTTGATGTGGTTGATCAGACCGGCATTTAAAGCAAGTGAACCTAATTCTGTATAATAAATTATTGCCGTTTTTCTTTAACATTGATATTACCTCAATACATGAGCTAGTATCTACAGATACTTCCCTTTCACAAAATATGTTTTATCTTTTCTAACTAAAAGATATTTGATCTAAACTGAAGCATTCTTTAGACATTCCAGAGCCACAAAATGTATCTTTTGCAAAGTTCTCCAGGTGAGAAAAAATATTCATATGATATTTTCCATTAGTTATCGCAGAATCTTCATTATTCCAGAGCCACAAATTATATCTGTTATACAGTTCTCCAGGTGAGAGAAAATATTCATATCATAGTTTCCATTAGTTATAGCACATATATCAGTATAAAGCTTTCCACTAGTTCTCCAGTAAGTGGCAGAAATCAAGAATCCTACACACGTTAATATGCATAAATACAAAAGTGAGTATACACACAAAAATGTACACACTCACAAATCCAGCCAATATAGTTAATATAAGAGCACATACAGGTCTGGTCATCTTGCTGCAAGTGCACCACATTAGCCTTGTATTCTGGTACTAATTCCTCCAGCCTAATAAAATTATCGATAATAATTATCGATAATAAAACAATGATATCTCTTTCCTTTTTTACCCTCGCAACCTAATAAAATTTCCTTATCTAATACCCATATTAAAACTCGCACTTTCACTTTCCCTCTTCCAATTTGGCGTGCGATCTTCTCAATTTCAAAAGCCAAAAGGTCAGTCAACTCTCTAAACCGTAATTTTCTGTTTGTTTCCCCGAGAAAATCCATGAAAATGAATCGTTAAGTGTAGCATTTTTAGCATGTTATGGCTGAAATTTTGAACTTCATCTGTTGCTTGTTCCTCTCGAAATGTGAAATCTTCTAATTTTGATTTTTGACACGAATTCGA
The DNA here is from genome assembly GCA_029618585.1 of Citrus australasica. Lineage (NCBI taxonomy): Eukaryota > Viridiplantae > Streptophyta > Magnoliopsida > Sapindales > Rutaceae > Citrus > Citrus australasica. Next base: position 620,110 of record JARCIV010000269.1, on the reverse strand, counting down.
ATTGAGTTTTCTAATTCGATATATCGATCTCTTGTTATACAATTCCTATGTGTGATAGAATCCTGTGCTTCACTTCCTTTGCGTATAATTGCAAATTTTTTGGGTTCTGTTTCTCCTGGAATTTAGGTTTGCTTCCAAAGAGCATAACTTATTAATTTGTACAGGAGCTTCTGAAATAATGAAAGCTTCTTGCTTGACTCCTGAATTTGGAGTTCATTGTCTGACCAATTTTTTTCTTAATGGTTAATTAGTTTTTTATTGAGGCTTGGTTTTTTTGTGCATACCATTTGTTTGCTTTCGTGCCCTCATTTCATTTGAGTTCAAATTTTCTCCATATTTATTTTGCGTGTCTCCATTTTGTTTCTTGTTTACAAAGGAGATGAAGAGTTAAGTTAGAATTTACAATCAGCTGCTCGTGATCTAATTTTCACTCGTTTTTTGTTTGGAATTAGGTCTGAGCTATTTGATGACCAAAACTCTGTAAACTTCTATCAACAATGAACCTTTGGATTTTCAATGGATTGAATGAGTATCTATTGGCATCATCATTTTCAAAATCTGTTGTATGGAAGCTTTTGCTGAGTTCTGTCAACTACAGTAAAGCATCGAACTTCACTTAAGGAGGCAATTCACCAAGTTGGCTTTCAGATTTTTAAGTTGAATATTCTTACTGCATTTTATTTGGATGCGTGCATTAGGATTGTTTACTTCATACTTTTTGTTGTAGAGGTAAATGGAATATTGGCTTGGCGTGTGATGAGGTGGTGATGCAAAGACTTTAGATCGACAGAAATGCCCTTAACTTTGCAAGACGATTATAGACCTGCGAATTAACTGGTGAGACTACAAGAAAGCTTTCTATAACAAATGAGGGACCTGTATTGATTCTCATCAATAAATATTAAAGTTGAGTACAAAATGCAATTTGTGCTTGGACAAATACACTGCATCTGATTTGTTTAGTCTTCTTGATGTTTTTGTGCAAAGTTCTAATTGCTTAAATGCTTCTGTACGTGCACTATATTAAACATTTTCTCAAGTTAAGGAGGAAAAGCACGTGCTCTTTTCAAATTTCAAGCCATCTTGCAGTTTTTAGCTTTCTGGGATACTGCTTGAAGTATTAGTTTGTAAGATCAACGTCTAATATTTTTCTTGTCTATATATCTTAATTCTCTCTCTCTCTCTCTCTCCGTAGTGCTTTCAACTTATTTTCTGATAAGTGAGGATAGAGACAGAGGGATGAAGTTCAAAGCATTTCTCACAGAGAATGAAGTAAATCTCTTAGAAAAATGATTCCTACCTGCCCTAGACAAAATGGGGAAGGTAGGCCACCTCTTCCTCACTAGAGAGAGAGCTTACTTCCTCCACAACCTTCTCAGTGGCGAAGGGATTCAATGTTTTGCCCAGTTTCACAAGGAAACTCTCTTCGATGATTACTGCATCTCAAGCCAAAATGAGGACTGCATTGCCTTTGCCGTAGACATATCACTTCTTCAGTGTGCTGTTCGAAGTAGTGTCAGTATTTGCTCTGAAATTGGTGCAGCTGGATCCGCTGCCAATCTCCTCCAAATAAAATTGGTGAAGAAGCTGCCTCCAAATTGTTCTCAAGCAATGCCTTTCCTTACCTTTGAAACCAAGGAGTACAAGTCTGCAGTAATCCAAGATGCTCCAATTTCAAAACCTTTGTCAAGGGCTCAAGGTCTTGAACTTCAAACAGCTTTAGATATGGCTCAAGATTTACCTCCGACTGTGGTTCGGGTTCCGGATTTGAATCAGCTGCAGAATTTTGTACACCGGATGAAGCATGTTGGTGATTTGTTAAATGTCTCCATTTGCAAATTTATTACATATCAATTGGTTTAAGTCATATGTTCTTCTCGCTAGTCTTTTGACAGTAAATTAAATCGCTAAGAAGATAGAACAGGGCAAAATTTGACAACAAAAAGTAAAAAACCAGAGCATCAATTCGACCCCCCAAAAAAAGGTAATGGCAGTGCCAGCAAATTTATGAAGCATTAATTCCATTAATTCAACATTTAATTGTGATTTGCAGAAAACAAAAAGAGAGAGAGAGAGAGAAACTGAAATAAAAACAGAGAATCAAATTTTGCGACCACCGCTCAGGGACGAGGTTGGAAACAGGAACGAAAAGCAATTTGAGTGGCTTCATCCTCCCATTGAAGTCGGTTCCACCACTGTGTGACTCCACGAATAACAAATTTACGCTCCTTTGCACTGTTGGAATCGAGTGGAAGCTTTTCAAGCTGATCGCACCCAAGTACCACCATTTTTTTGAGATGAGTGAAAGGAAATGGCTTCCAGTAGATGCTCTTCAACTCCGGCAATACAATTAAATCAAGCTTTTGGAGATTTTCAAAAGGGCGTATATGTCCCATCATCTCAGGAGTCTCAGCAATTTTTCCGACGCTGATTATTTCTTCCATAGCATCGCAATGGGATAGCAAAAGAGACTTGAGGTTTGGAGCAAAAACAAGGAATGTCGCATCTTTCAATTTGTGGCACTCCATAACAGAAACAAGGTGAAGGCTGCGGAAAACAAAAGGTTCCCGCCTTTTTTGTACTATCTCTGTATAATCAATCTTCAATTCTTCCAACTCAATACCTTCATAAATAGATAATTGATCGAGGTGGTTTAGATCTGCGAAAGCCGTGGCATCAATAATTGACGCTGTATCTCCGACCAACGGGAGGCACAGAGATCGAATACAACTTTTTAACTTATTTGATCTCAAAAAAATTTGGAGAGCATGATGACTTCCCAAGGTCAACTCCAATTCCTCTAAATATTTCAAACCGAACAATTCCTGTACTAAAACTTCACCCCCACCAAATAAAACGCTGTCTTCTGGTGCTTCCTGAAAACGATCATAACCAATAGCGAACATTCTCAACACACGTAACCTTAAAAAATTTGATATTAGTTGCCGTGGAATTCTAATTAACGCACCTGTCCACCTCAGATTCAAACATTTCAGATTTACCAACTTCTTTAACTCTTCTGGTAACTCTCTCATGCTGGTATGTGAAATATCAAGAAGTTCTAGTGATGAACCCAACTCTGACATCCCAACAGGTAATTGAAAACTACTCCAAAGCTTTCCACAGTTTGACATCTTCAAAACTTTGAGAGAAGGCATAAATTGGAAGAAGCCATCCGCGATCATCTCCAACTTCGTATTAGAGGCAAGAAATAAAGTATGGAGATGAGGGCATGTGGGAACCTCTGACAGAGTTTCAATTTCGTTTTGCATCAATGACAGTCTTCTCACATTTTCCCATCTTTTAACATCCGGTGCCTCCTTTAGTCCCGCACCTGCACAAACCAAAAAGTTTCTCTTCTCCTTCTCAATTTCACAAGTTATCCATATAGCCATATCACGAACAACGTCATGCATTTTTACTTTATCATCTTCCACCTCTTCTAATAAACATGCACGAACAAGAGTGTCCAAAATGTCATATCCTTGGTTTTCTGCACCAGACCTGTCAGATTCCCCAAAAAATCCCTCGCCAAACCAACAATCAATCAAGTCCCATTTAAGAATGCCATAATCCTCGGGATATAAACAACAATATAAGAAACAAGATCTAATTGTCTCATTCTGCAAACTATCATAGCTAAACTTTAAAAGATGATACACCTTTTCTCCCAAACCTTCAAACTCTGAAGCCGATCTCCTTAGCACATCAATTGCACGTCTCCACTGCTCCGCTTTCTTTCTGTAGGCCATAGCTCGACCAATAGTAATAAGTGCTAGTGGCAAACCAGCACACTCTTTGACCACAATTTGGGCTAGCTCAACGATATCATGATGACTCTGAAGAGTTTCTTCCCCAACTTTTTCTCGAAACAGTTCCCAAGCATCCTTCTCTGATAAGCATTCTACTTGGAACTTCCTGTCAGCTTCCATGCTACCACAAACATCGATGAAACGGGTTGTGAATACGACTTTTGAGGTAGTATTTTGTGGTCCGGGAAGTGGAACGCCCACTTTTGTTAAATCAACGCGCTCCCATATATCATCTAACAACAATACAATTCTCTTCCCTCTTAGACTCCGGAAGATGTCGACAGCTTTCTCCTCTGCACTTTTACTATTCCATGAATCACCAACCAAACCTATCTTTTTCCCAATATCTTCTTGAATTTTTTCGAGTCGCAGATCTTTTGAAACTATAACCCAAATTACACAATCAAAGTTGGTTGGACTCTCGAGAAATTTATTGTTGATATGGGTCAGTAGTGTAGTTTTACCAACACCGCCCATACCATATAGGCCAATGATTCCCGCTGATTCTTCTACAAGACATCTCCAGACTTGTTCAAGTTGTGATTGCAAGCCTACTACTGTTCGCTCAGTAGGTCTTTCATCTGCTACAGACTCTGGAGCTCTGTCAGCCACCACCTCAAAAACTCCCTCAGCGATTAAAGTCTTCACATCTTGTAGCTTTTTAGCCACTTGTTTTCCGAACTTGTAGCTTGACCTGCAGTTCTTGGAACAGTAGCCTCCAACACATAATTTTTCAATTTCTTGAGAGCCGTCTCCTAAAAATTGATCAGCTTCAGTTTTAACAGCATCCACCCTCGAAATCCACCGTTGCACTCTTTCCAGCCTTATCATTTGTTGCCGTTCAGCATCGTCAACCCTCCTCATCAGATCGTTCTTTATTGCGATTAAATTTCCCAATTCAGTCTCCAAGGCTACAAGATTATCTTGGAGGTTACGTATGTATGCTGCTTTTCCAAGAAAGCAATCCAAGCAACGATTGAAAAGAGCACCATCGCATGTGATCTGAAAAAAGCTGCACATCTTTGAAATTTTGTTAAGAAAGAAAATTGGTTGAGTTTGATAAACTGGAGCTGCTGTAATTCGCTGTGGAAAAGAAAATTTTTAAAATGATTTAGGCACGAGCCTTTAGACAAAGAGCATCGCACATTCACACTTGCAAACACACGTCTCTGACTTTTGAAGGAAAAACAGTTACTCTGAATAATGATTAATGAATAATGATGATTAATGAATGACCCGATTGTAATTACCAAAAACTAGTTTTGAAAAATAATAAAACAAGAATTTGAAAAAGACTATTCGACTACTGTTTCTTGTTAGCATTAATTTTTAATAAAATATAAGCAATTTCAAGGCCACCAACGTTAAAAGTGAAAAATAATTAAGCATTTTAAAACTTTTCTGACCGACGTTTCAAGGGTTAAAGGCTGATCTGATCATGATAATTGCTGAAAAGACTAAAATAACCACCGAAATTTCTTCTCTGTACATTTTTAATTGACATATTATTTAAATCAATAATAATATAATATTAAATAAAGCTTCTCCACCGATGTTCACATATACCCTAAATATTTAGAGAATTGATCGTGTAAATTTTTAAATTTTTAATAAAGATTTTAAGATTTTTTTTTATCATTATGTTTTTTGAATAGTAATTAAAAATAATTTTAAAATTTTTTAATAAATAGAAAATAATATATATAATTTAATCTATCTAATAGATTAGTAATATTAATTTTTTTAATATTTGAAGTAATTTCAAAAATATATTTATTAATTTATAATAAATAAATCTTTAGGTTCAATGGTATTTTAAATTAATAAAATATGAATATCTCACATATTTTATTAAAATTATTTTATATAATATTTAAAATACTCTAAATTTTCTATATATTCATTTTAATAGTATGTTTTTATTTATTATAAAATTTACTTTAATATAATAAAATATATCTAATGGATCATAAAATATTAAAAATTATTTTAAATATTGATATTATTTTAAAATAGATATTATTTATATTACTGCAAGATCTTCTCTACACTTTCCAACTCTTTTGTTATTGTTATATTCTTATTTTTGCCATAATATATCTTGAATTTAAGGAGTTTAGATAAACACAGAAATTAGTGCACACTGCAATATAATGGTCCCCTAATTTAATCCCAAATTAAATTAGCGACATTAGCTGCGGCTCCACATTTGAAAAGTATGCTCTTCAATTATTAAGAGCACGAAAGGGAATGCAGGAAAAAAAAACAATTATTAAGAGCATGACCTGGGAGATTGTGAATGAGCACTTGCACAGTTAAATTAACTGAACAGAATTGTAGGGGCCACCAACTTGTGAATATCGGTACAATTATTGAGGATTACAGGGGCCACCAATTTATAATAATTTGAAAAAGACTCCATAAATCCAATAAATAAACACACTATAAATGTCCAAGGATTTGTTTGGGATTGAGGTGCTGTAGAAAAAAAAATTATAATTATAAAAAAATTAATAATATATAATAAATATAAATTTTAAAAAAATTATTAAAGATGTAATATATTTTCTATGATACATGTGAAAAATCATATTAACATAACTTTCAATCTGCAGCAGCTAATATTTACTAAACACTTCAGTATTATAACTTAAAATCTATGGCTGCCCAATCTCAATTCCAAACGCACTCTAAATCATTTAACTCATTTTTTTTCTACTAAAATCAATTTGCATAGAGATTCCATTAATAATTAATAATCTTTATCTTTTTTTCTTCGTTATAATAATCATTATCTATGTTTCTAACTGTAAAAGAAATTATTTATCTCACTCTTTTCCTACTAAAATCAATTTGTATAGAGATTTCGTTAATCATTAATATTCTTTATCCTTTTTCTCATCCTTATACTAATCATCATCTCTATTTTAAAAGAAAACAATTTCTAAATGTATATGTTTCTTTCTTTGTGTGTAATAATTCTAATAATATAGAAGTGCAAAAGATTTGACTTAAAAAAATTCTAACAAATGCAAATATAATTGTAGGTTAATAATATTTAAATATTTTTTAATGTAAATAATACAGTTATACTTATTGTAAAGATTTTAAAAAATCTTAAAGTTAAATAATTTTTATATTAATAAAAAATCACATATTAATATATTAAAATTATTTTACATTCAAAATTCTTTAAATTTTTGTGAATTTATTTTAATATTATATTCTTATTTTATAGAAAATTTATATTAATTTAATAAAATATGTCTAATAGATTGTAAAACATAACTATTTTTTTTGGATTGAAAGTATTTAAAATGTGTATATTATCACATATATTTTAATATTATATTTTTATTTATCATAAAATATTTGAGTCTTTGTTTTTTGTTAATAGAATTAAATGATATTATTTGACTCTCAGTCGTTTATTGAAATCTTAAAAATCTGCATGACCATTTTTTCAAATCTTAGGATATAGCTATCATTTTCTCTTAAATTTAAGTTTCGTTGTATCCTTACTCAAGTCGTGTATTTGTGCTTTCTCTTTATTTATTTTGCACTTTTGACAGCTAGGCAGGATTTGGTGTGGCAAATCTTGCACCAACAGTAACCTATACTTTTAATTAAGAATTGTGTTAACGAGATTTAATCACAATAATTTTGACCAAAGTTTCAAGGGCCATTACTCATGCTAATATTTTAGGTGAAACTTATTCGAATGCAAAATTATAGACAACACAACTAAATACATACTAAGTGAAATTCCACTAAAGAGAAAATATTACAACATCAAGTTCATTTCAATTTACAATAATCTTTTACAACAAACAAGTGGAAAAATCATTAAAAGCACGTTGACCGACACATATGAACTAATGCACTCAGATATTTTCCAACAACACATCCATTCACTGGATACATAATCAAATAGAGCTCTATCAACTATTTGGATCCTTTGCTCTTTCATAACATTCTTCACAAGGCTTGACTTCTCCAACTAATACATAGTGACAAAACAAATATCCTACAACTATTAATCCAAAGCATGTACTTTTTTAAAACTGACAAATTTGCCCTCCAAAGGGACATATTGCTTTTTTTTTTTGAATATCTTTTGATTGCATCTCTTCTAAATTAATTAATATCTCTATTTTTAGGATGTATTTAGTTGGAAGGAGAGGGTGGAAGAAAGGAAAGTAATTTAAATTTTTTTTTATTTCTGTTATTTGGTTTGACATAACTTATAAGAATTTAATTTTTATTAGAATTTAATATTTATTATAATATAAAATTTAAATTCCATACTGAGAAGTAAAGAATTCAAATTCTCTGTGTTGGAAACTAAATCTTCTAAAAATAACCCTTCAACTTTTTAACTTATTTAATGTAATCACACAATTATTATTTATAAAATTTATTTTTTCAATTCAACATTATAGATAATTTTAAATTAATTAAATTTAAATAATGATTTAAAAAGTTTAATAAAATAAATTTATTTAATCTGAAAATATAAAATATTAATTTTAACAGTCGCCGGATCCTACCGCCGCCGCCTCCACTGCCGATGTCATTGGCGCGTGTTACTCACCTCCGCTACCATTCGACTTGCCAACCAACGATCAACATTACTACGTTGTTATCGAGATAAAAAAAATGGTCGTATGTTGTTCAAATCCGGTTAAAGCCAAGGCGATTTGGCGGTTAATAGTGGCTATGGATGGTTGAAAATGGAAGTGGCAGCCTTGATGGACAAAGCCAAGGCGACGACGTGACCAGAAAAAGGCGAAACTCACCGATTTGAGGCAGCATTTTCCACGATGTTTCGCGGTTCAATCAGCAGCTTTACGGCAGTGTTCCGGCGGCAGTGATGGCTAGGGAATGATGGTCGGCTCTTGATGTTCTGATGAGTACCTTCCATTGTCGGCGATGTGGCCGGAATTAGAAACCCCTTTCTGGTCGGTTCTCAAGCTCGGGTTGACCCGTTTCTCTCCTGTGACCCAACTCTCTCTTTCTCTCTCTCTACCATTTACTTTTTTTTTAATTATACACATGATAAATATTGAAAGCTTAATCCCTATTAAGGTTAAAATTGTCTAAATAAAAAATTAGAGATTTCCTTTCTTTGTATAATTATGTGACAAACCAAACATTAGAAAAAAATTTCACTCTCCTCTCCTCTCCTCTCCTTTTCTCTCTTTTACTCTCCATTCCACTCTTTTCTTCTCCTCCATTTTCTTCAAATCAAACATCACCTCAGAATTTTACTTCCACTCTAACATATTTTTTACTTATAAAATTTTTTTGTTACATATTTTGATCATCTTGTTATACTCTCATCTCTTCCATGATTTGTCTTAAATATTCAGGAGCTTCAAGAAAAGTAATTCACATGCATGTGTAAAAGAGAAAAAATAATAAAATTATAACCAAAAAAGTTATAGTGTTAAAGGGTGAAGTATATGAGATAGACCAATTTCAAATAAAATAAAAATTAGGGAAACTTGCTTTGTCCTATTTCGACATTTCACACTAAAAACGATGAAATATTATCTCTCATAAAATGACCATCTTTAAAATACTTTAAACAATTATAAACATCAATTTATTTTATTTTTATTAAAAAATTAATAATAACTCACCAACATAACCTATTTTTCTTTTATCTTTTAAATAAAATTAAAATAAATTTGAGGTTTAGAATGATTTAAGAGATATTTTGAATATTATTATTTCGGAATAGAGATTATCTGAATTTTACCAATACTAAAAGCGGTGAGCCACTTGTCTTCAATAACTCAAAAAGATGAATGGACATAGAATGAATGCATTAGCTGGCCACCGATTTGTTTTATAATAGGGATGGTAAAAATTCCTACGGGGACGGGTATCCTAGGGGATTTTTTTCATTCAGGAAGGGTATGAAGATAATTTTATAATTAATTTTTTATTCGGGGAGGGGACGGAAAAATTTTTTTACCCAATTTTTTATTCGGGGAGGGGACGGGAATGAGGTGGAATCCCCATCCTCTACCCATTTCCCCATTTTAATTTTAATTTTTATTTTTAAAATTACTAATAAACAACAAAATTATAAATATTGTTAAAAATAATAAATATCAAAATAGTTGTATGTTGGGAAAGTGGTCACCCTTTGTCGGGAATTTTTGGAAGAGTATTAATTGAAGTTTTCACCAACTGTTTATTGCTTTGATTATACTGGTAGTAGTTCTTGTACTATATCTACAGGGGATTCTAATAAGAAAGCAACCAAATAGATGACATGTTTTGATAATTATGTAAACAATGGAGATTGTGCAGTTATTGCAGATGAATTAAATTCATATTTGGATGAGAAAGTTATACCCTGGATGGAAGATTTTAATATTTTGAGTTGGTGGAAAACAAATGCTAATAAGTATCCCACATTAGCTCGAATTGCTAGAGATATTTTGGCAATTCCAATTACAACAATTGCTTTTAAATCAGCTTTTAGCACCAGTGGTAGAGTTGTGAGCTCATACCGTAACAAACTTCATCCAAGCACATTGGAGGCCTTAATGTGCTACCAAAGTTGGTTATGAGCTTACAATAGCAGTATGAGTTTATTTTATATTATAATTATATTATACAGTTATTAATATTTGCACTTATGAATTACATTACTTATATTATTTTCATTGTTTTAGGTTTGAAATATGAGGCTACCTCTCAATTTGCCACATTTCTCGAGGATGAACAGAAGGAGCAGGAGGTAAATAGTTTTATTAAAAATATTAATTAAGTATATACATTTATTTCATTTATTTTATTGCCGATATAAAAATAATTTTTTTCTTTTTATTGTAGGATTATGAAGATTGAGTCATTGACAAAGATAATTATTTTAATAATTTATATTTTGAATGTGACTTTGTAATGGATTAATATTATTGTAAGATATATTTTGAACTTTATTTTTATATGAATTTTTTTTATTTTAATATGATTAATTTAAAATCAAAAATAAAAAATGTATTAGACTATTAGTTATTCAGGGATTGAGAACCTTCGGGGATCCCCTATTATTATTCGAGAAGGTGATGAGGATTCTCTCAAGCAATTCTGACGGGGACGGGGAGGAGACGGAGACATATGTAAAATATCGGGGATGAATATGGGGAGATAGGTCCCCTCCCCTCCCCTCTCAATTGCCATCCCTATTTTTTACTAGTAAGCGCATTCCCTGTTTCACTTGGAAGCTTTCACAAAGTTTTTGCCTGTGAACTCTTCCATATTGTAAGTTTGTATCTCTGCATTTTCTTCAAATTTTGCAGGAGACAAGACAAATGAAACTAAATTCCCAATTACCACAGAATGCATAATTGAAAAATTGATTCACATCATTCTCATATAGAACAAGTAATACTTTGTGACTGTCTCGACAAGAAAAAAAATCAATAAACAAAAAACTGGCTCACTTTGTCAAGCAACTGTAAGCATGCAATAACACCAACAATAGAAACTGATGATGTTGAATCGTTGATGATGCAGATTCAATTATACACATGACTTTGCACTCCTTTAGCTGAAGAGAAATGGGGCATTTTCGTACTTTTAGCGATTAGAAATAACATTTGAGTCCCAAATTTTTAGAGAGACAACGCAAATAAAATTGTATATAATTATTTTTCAAACAGGTACCTAATGACGGGAAAAGATGGCAACTTAGATTAGCAGGTTGTGTTTATTCTGTATTATGTTAAAATTGAACTAATCCAAACTCAACATATTTATTAATCTCATAAAAGATCTCAGATTTTATACATATCCATCGTCACCTATTTAAATAAATTAAAATTTCTTCATAATAATCACATTTTTAACATGTTATTGTTATTTTCTTTTTACAAATTTTAGCTGGATGCACACAATTTTGTAAATTGCAACGCAGCATGCATGGGTGCTAAGTGATAGACTTTGCAAATTATTAAGCCGGATTATATAAGAAAAAACATAAGGATCTCAATGGATTTTTCCCCCCAAAATGAAAGACAAAAGTTTTTGAGATTTTGATATTTATCGAACGCATTAAAAATCTGAAAAAACAATGATTTTCACAGAATTATCAAATCAGCGTACTTCTTCTGTACACTGCCAGTTTCGTTTCTGCAATTAGATAATCAACGAACGAGAAGCTTTTGGTCAATCAAAGTTTCAGCCTCGAAGGCTGCTGAGTCACCCAAATGTCGCAATTAACATCACCGTGGCAAAATCCCTGATCCCATATCTCGCTAAAATTTCTTTTGCGCTACTAATTTATCAACCTAAGGTATGTTTCGTTTGAATTTCATGTTTTCCATTAACCTTTTTGCTCATTGATTGGAAACTGTTTGTCGAAACGGGTTTACGTATCATTTTTCAGTTCTTGTTCGGACTTGTTTGTTTTAATGCTCGTTACGTTTCAGAAGTTTGATTTTAGTTTGCGAAATTAAAATGGGTATCTTTATAGAGGTAGTTTTATCATTTATGAGGCCTTGTTGAATAGCATAGAGCATTGGGGCTTGATTTAAGAAACTTGTTTTAGCTCACAAGTGGAGCTTAATCTTCCTTAGTTAAGAGATTATTAGAGTAAATTAGGGGAAGATTGAGTTGTGTATTTAATATTGAAAAACATTGTACTATTGAGTCTTTTAGAGAAAAACATCTTAAAAAGCTTTGCTTTAACTCATTTAGGATCGTATGCTAACTCCATCACTAAGTGAAAAATGAAGAAAAATAGAGTGAGAACCAAATTCTTATTGATGACCTCAAATTTTATGTCTTAATAAATTCCTTATTTTGTAAACCTTCTGGAAATAAGTTTCTCTGCTGTTGTTTTTCTCCGGCTCCTGCTTCCTTTTTTGTGTTTCAATGTAACTGAATAAATTTATGTCAGTTTAAAATAATTTTTTTGTGTGTAGTTTATGTTCATAATCTTCTTGTTGAAGGAAAGCTGTAGATACAAGGACTCAACAATTATCATAATCATATTCAAGTTTTGTGCTGTTTCGAGCTCTTTATTTGTCTAGTTAAATTATTATGTGATTGATTTTTCATTGATGATTTAATCTGTTCTTTGGTATGGAGTGAAAGAAGGTATTGGGTTCAATCCGTTCCTTGGTATGATATGAAAAAAAAAAGGCATTGGGTTTAGTGACTGAAATTGTGTCCCACATGATGTGTGCTAATTTGTACCAATACTTAATTCAAGCCTCTATGACATGTCTATATGTTCTCAGGCAGTTGTATGTTGTTAAGGTATTGATGAAATACGCAGCTTTGTGAAAGTAACGCTATGGTTATATTATCATTCCTTGAACTGATTTTGCTTTTTCTCCTTAAAGCTCACTTCATTAAACATCTATTGTAGATGGATGAAGTTTCTCTGAATACTGAACCAGTAGGTGATGATGATGCTGATGATTTTGAGGTCGTAGGAGATTGTGCAATGACTGAATATGTTGGACAAACTGGGATAATCCAAAATCCATTGCCTCCTGCTGTTGGAATGGAGTTTGAGACGTATGATGACGTTTATTACTTTTACAATTGCTATGGCAAGGAACAGGGTTTTGGTGTTAGAGTTAGCAATACATGGTACCGAAAGAGTAGAGAAAAGTATAGAGGAAAGCTGAGCTGTAGTAGTGCAGGCTTCAAGAAGAAAAGCGAGGCAAACCGCCCAAGACCAGAAACAAGAACTGGCTGTCCAGCAATGATAAAGTTTAGGTTGATGGAAACCAAAAGGTGGAGAATCATTGAAGTCGAGCTTGAGCATAACCACTTGTTAAGCCCAAGAAGCGGAAAGTTCTACAAGTCACATAAGCACATAGGTATTGGAACCAAAAGAACATTGCAATTAGATAGTGCTGAAGAATTGAGGCTTGGTTTGTTTGCGCATGCCATTTGTTTGCTTTCGTGCCCTCATTTCATTTGAGTTCTAATGTTCTCCTTATTCATTTTGCGTGTCTCCATTTTGTCTCCTGTTTACAAAGGAGATGAAGAGTTAAGTTAGAATTTACAATTAACTGCTGGTGATCTAATTTTCACTCGTTTTTTGTTTGGGATTAAGGTCTGAGCTATTTGATGACCAAAACTCTGTAAACCTCTGTGAACAATGGACCTTAGGAATTTCAATGGATTGTATGAGTATCTATTGGCATCATCATTTTCAAAATCTGTTGTATGTAAGCTTTTGCTCAGTCCTGTCAAGTATAGTAAAGCATGGAACTTCCCCTAAGGAGGCAATTCACCAAGATGGCTTTCAGAGTTTTAAGTTGAATATTCTTACTGCATTTTATTTGGCTGCATGCATTAGGATCGTTTACTTACAACTTTTTGTTGTAGAGGTAGACGGAATATTGGCTTGGTGTGAGATGAGGTGGTGATGCAAAGACTTTAAATCGAAAGAAATGCCTGTAACTTTGCAAGATGATCATAGACCCGTGAATTAACCGGTCAGACTACAAGAAAGCTTTCCATAACAAATGAGGGACCTGTAATGATTTTCATCAATAAATATTACAGTTGAGGAAAAAATGCAATGCCATTTGTGCTTGGAGAAATACACTGCATCTGATTTGTTTAGTCTTCTTGAATGTTTTTGTGCAAAGTTCTAATTGTTTAAATGTTTCTGTAAGGTGTACTATATTAAACATTTTCTCAAGTTAAGGAGGAAAAGCATGTGTTCTTTTCAAATTTCAAGCCATTTTGCAGTTTCTAGCTTTCTAGGATACTGTTTGAAGTATTAGCTTGTAAGATCGACATCTAATGTTTTTCTTGTCTATATATATCTTAATACTCTTCTTTTCTCTCCTTGTAGCGCTTTCAATTATTTTACTGATAAGTGAGGCTAGAGACAGAGGGATGAAGTTCAAAGCATTTCTCACAGAGAATGGAGTAAATCTCTTAGAAAAAAGATTCCTACCTCTTCATTACTAGAGAGAAAGCTTACTTCCTCCCCAACCTTCTCAGTGGTGAAGGGATTCAATGTGTTGCCCAGTTTCACAAGGAAACTCTCTTTGATGATTACCGCATCCTCAAGTCAAAATGAGGACTGCATTGCCTTTGCCGTAGACATATCTCTTCTTCAGCGTGCTGTTTGAAGTAGTGTCAGTATTTGCTCTGAAATTGGTGCAGCTGGATCCGCTGCCAATTGCCTCCAAATAAAATTGGTGAAGAAGCTGCCTCCAAATTGTACTCAAGCAATGCCTTTCCTTACCTTTGAAACCAAGGGGTACAATTCTGCAGTAATCCAAGATGTTCCAATTTCAAAACCATTGTCAAGGGCTCAAGTACTTGAACTTCAGACTGCTTTAGATATGGCTCAAGATTTACCTCCGACTCTGGTTCAGGTTCCGGATTTGAATCAGCTGCAGAATTTCGTAGACTGGATGAACCATGTCGGTGATTTGGTAAATGTCTCCATTTGCAATTACGGGGATCTCCATTTACAAATATCAACAACTCTGATCACACTAGGTGCTGAGTTTAGAAAATTGTTGGTTATTGGAGAGAAAGCTGTAGCTCCATCTGAGGACCGAAATTTGAGTGCTCAGACTCGATCAGAGAGGGCAATATACAGGGGGGATGCTCAATCTGTGCAAGTGAGCGTGAAGCACTTTTCAAAAAGCCTCCAGTGTCACCTTGCAAAGCCGGATTGTGCATTCTATGGTATCGCTCCGCAGGTTGCTTGCTTGACGGTGATATTCCAGTTCTTCATTCCTGGCAAACGTCAACCTGATAAATCAATTTTGGGCCAAGCCGAAATAGCATTGACTGCTGCCTCCTCACTTTTCATTCGTCAATTTCCGAATATCATGGCTTTGTGGAATGTGTTCTATGCATATGCGATGTGCTGGGTCCAATTAAATTAGGTATATTATTTATTTATATGGGAATTTTTTAATAGAAAAGATATACGGAAGATTTTTCTAGAAAAATTTAAATTTAGAGACTGTGTTGTAAAAGTGCATATATTATTTATTTATATGAAGATTTTTTAATATAAATCCAAACTTTTAAAAATTTAATTATTTATAAATTTAAGAGTTAATATAAATTGTGGCGGGCCTAGGCAACTACTTTAAGAATTATTTGATATTTAATCATTATTTGATATTGCGATTAGGCATGCAGCTGTAACTTAAAACTACTGTCACCTACTTCATTCTACACTTTTTTAACAAGAAACTTGTAATACCAACAGATAATTTGGCCAATTTGGGTGTTGCGGTGGATTCTTTTACTTGATCGGTCTCATGTTGCTTCTCTTTTGCATAAGGTTGTTTTTAGGCGCCTGACTTTTAGTTCATCTAGCTTTTAGGCTGCCGGACTTTCAGTTCTTGTTATATTTTTATTTTGATTTTGATAAAATCTCCTCACTTTGGTGAGGATTTATCCCCCAAAATTAAAAATAATGTTTTCAACAGATTTTGGGGTAAGAAAAGCCAAATTTATTTAGAACAATGAATTTATATTTTTATGAGAGACGGATACCTCACTAGTTTATTGTGTCTTTGAAATTTTCCTAATTTAAATTGATAGTTTTGATATTTAGATAAAGTTGGTTATAGCTATGTGATAATTGCTACTGATATTTGCCAGTTCCCACTTCCAATTCTTTCGTTCGGTAGCAGGTTTCATGCGTAAAAAATAAAAGCCGTTGGATTGCCTTTACAAGCAATCCAACGGGGAATAGGTTTCAAAATAAAAAATAAAAACGGCTGTATGGCATGCAGTGGCTGTATTATAAGCGGACCCCTTGTAGAAGTTACCGGCTTCAGTCCCCAAAGCGTCTACCCTATAACCAGCATAGTGAGTGTTATAAAAAGTTTTTTTTTTAAGAATAATTTATTTAATTATTTTTAAATAATTTTATTTATTCAGATAATTGATTAATACTGAAAAATATATATTTAATAAAAATAATTTTTTTTATTCATTGATTGATATGCTCATAATTTATTTATTTATTATTTTTTATCTTAATTTTCTGTTAAATTATATTTTGATATGTTAATTTTTATTTTTTTCTATTATTATATTTTATTATTATAAGCATATTTTAAGAATAAAGAGAAAATAAAAGAAACTCGACAGTAGAAGACATTAGGAAAAGAAATGTGGGTGGCCGAATTAATTAATTAATAAAAAAGACAGCGGCTAGCATTAATTTAAAAAAGGAAAAGAGATAAAGTTTGGAATCACGGGTGAGGCGGCGGCTTCTATTATAATGGAGAGCACTTGAATATATGCTAATAAGTAATTAAAAATGGTGAAATCTGAATTTGAGAATTACCGTGTGAAAGTCAGGAAGCACCTGCCTGCCAAAAATTTTGTCATCGTGATGAATAGTATGTTTCTGGATTTTTGGGGGCCCTGAAATAGTGGAAACCACTATTTCAAACTTAGAACAACATAAGGATATAGGCAGTGACATTGAAGACGAGAGAGGGAGCTTGAGGTTGGGGGGAATGCACTCGTAAAGAGGGAAGAACAAGAGCGTACGATGGTCATATTCCAAGTTGAATTTGAGACTTGATAGATTGATTAATCTTGTCTTGCAGGGGAAAGGCAAGTTTGCACAGGGTGAGCCGAAGGTTAAATAAAATATGTAGAGCTAGGTAATGTATTGTCCTTAGATAGCATGTCACAATAAATTATTTAAGCTAGAATCAGACCGTTCATATTTCCCTTCAAGTTGTATAACTTGAGGGAGCGAGAGGGAGAGAAATAATTGAAATATATAGGGGGAAAAAAATCTCTTCTTTGTTAAATAAAATAAGTGATTAATTTTCTAAATTTAAGATGAGGGGTAAAATTTAAAGATTTTAACTATGAAATTAATTACTCTCTTAAGTAAATTTAAAGTTTATCGTTTTCAATTACATGTTTACAATTTTTATTTTCTACCAATTATTTTTATTTTATGTTAATTTGTATTTTTAAATTATTTTTGGACCTATAGGGCAGTTAGAGATAATATTGACATACTAATATAGTAGTTAGAACTTGCCAATATGCATGATTGGAGTACATTTGTCAAAATACCCATATAGACCTAAAGTGAATTGAGACCTATAGATTAACATACACATTATGTCTATATATGTATATGAATCCAAAGTGGATTTAGATCTATAGGTTAATACGAAATAAAAATAAATTATAAATATGTAATTAAAAATAATGAACTTTAAACTTACTTGAGAGTTCAATTAATTCTATAATTTATATTTTTGAGCATCATCCTTCCCCTTTATCTTAAAAAATTAGCCATATATATGGGTAAATAAAGCACATTAAGGACTTAATTACTTTTCTCCGTTAAATATTAAAGTTAGCTTCAGCTGAAATGCAATGCGGTTTCTTCGATTTAATGTTTATACTTTGTTTACTATTTATAATATTAAATTTTAACTGTGGACGATCCTCTAGGAGAGAGAAAAAATATTAAAAAAATATTTAACATTAATGATAACAAATCTCAACTATTGATTAACCATAAATCCGAAAGTTATTAACGGATGACGTAGTGGATTTTCCAATGTTTTAACAACCATTCAAAACCATAATCAATAAAATAATAATTGTTATCACAACAGTAATTTAAACAAAATTACATTCTTTTTTCCCATTTTTAAGAAAAAAAAAAGGAACGAAAGCTACACATTTTTCAAATTTTATGTTATATTTTCCAACGTATGTGCTGCACATGTAGTAGTATTAAACTTAAAAATTATAAAGAAAAAAATTTCAATATAACAATTAAGTTATAATTATTGGCGATCGCATGGATGGTTTCAAATTAAAGTAGTCGGCCATCAGTTGATGTGATTTTTTAGCATTGAATGACAATTTTAAAATGACATGTCAAGCAAAAGGATAAGCACATTTGACAATATGCCAGAGTTTGGTCTCATTAGCCCTCATCTAGATATTGTGAATTTATGAGGTACAAATTGATTGAAGCTCTATTTTTAGATAAAACACAAACAAATTTCAAATTATCCAAATATGAATTATGTTACCAACATACACTAATGTTGGTGTTAAAAGGAAAAAAATGTTCAAAATAATAGTGTAAAAATAAAATCATCCAAAAAAATGTGGGTTGAGATGTAATTGGTTAGGGTGACTAGAAATTTTTAATGACACAAGTGATACAAATTAAACACATTAAGGATTTAATTTTTTTCTAAACTAAATATTAAAGTCAACTTCAGCTGAAATACAATGCAGTTTCTTAAATTTAACATTTATGCTTTGTTTATTATGTAAAGTATTAAATTTAATTGTGGATGCATTTTTCTAGAAGATCCTCTAGAAGAGACAAAAATTATTTAGTATTAATGACAACTAATCTTAACTATTGATTACCCATAAATCTAAAAGTTATTATTAACCGATGATGCTGAGATTAGTGTATTTTCAAGTATGTTGATGTGTCATCCCCCATAAATCAATTACACGACAATTCAATCAAGAAATCAATTAATGTTTTAATTTAATTGCCAGGCCCAAGCCCAGGCTTTAAGACCAAACTTGGGCCTAGGTCCGATCAGGTCTCGGCGCCCTTCCGGCTATTGATTAGAGATCCCTTGAGCAAGAGTTCACTCTTTCGGTGGAGAATTATTAATACCCAAACGAAAATACTTGAACAAAGAAATTGGTTTTTGTTAGAACAGAAGAAATTGCAAAAGGTGGAATTGACCATAGAAAATCAAAACTTCAAAAAATTTATTGTCATTTGATTTTCGGTAAAGAGGGCTAATATACCTAATAATATTTTCCCTGTTTTAATTCTATCCATTCAAGACGTGTGCATTTCAGTGAGATTTTATCTTTTTACAGCAAGTTTATGCGAGAATTGGTTTAAGTCATATGTTCTTCTCGTTCGTCAATTGACAGGCAATCATATCGCTAAGAAGATATAAATAAAGTATCAATTTGTATTAAAAAAAAAAAAGTGTAATGGCAGTGCCGGCAAATTTATGAAGCATTAATTCCATTAATTCAACATTTAATTGTGATTTACATATGACAAAAAGAGAGAGAGAGAAAGAAACTGAAATAAAAACAGAGAAGAAAACGACAAAAATAAATTTCTTTTAAATTCTTCTTTTAAAACACAAACGCACTCACCAGAAATCAAATTTTGCGACCACCGCTCAGGGATAAGGTTGGAAACAGGAACGGAAAGCAATTTGAGTGGCTTCATCCTCCCATTGAAGTCGGTTCCACCAGTCTTCTCCTCCACAAATAACAATTTTACGCTCCTTTGCACTGTTGGAATCGAGCGGAAGCTTTTCAAGCAGATAACACCCAGTTACCTCCATTTCTTTCAGATGAGTGAAAGGCAATGGCTTCCAGTAGATGCTCTTCAAAATTCGCAATTTTTCTAAATCAAGCCTTTGGAGATTTTTAAAAGGGCTTATATGTCCCATCATCTCAGGAGTCTCAGCAAATTTTCCGACGCTGATTATTTCTTCCATAGCATGGCAATGCCATAGCATAAGAGACTTGAGGTTTGGAGCAAAAACGAGGAATGTCACATCTTTCAACTTCTGGCAGCTATGTATAGTAACACGGTGAAGGCTGCGGAAAACAAAAGGTTCCCGCCTTTTTCGTACTATCTCCGTATAATCAATCTTTAATTCTTCCAACTCAAAACCTGTTGAAAATGAAGCTCAAATCTGACCTCAGAGAAATGTACGACATGTCGTCTATCCATCAGCAAAGATGAATGACTTGTCGAGCATTGAGTTCAGAGCAGATGATTAAAGGAAACGGCATGTCGGCTGGTTTCATTAGTAGCTCACGTGATGCGTCACATGCTTCACTAATTCAAACGACAGCCGAGCTCTGCGTTTTGATTCAAACAGAGTTTGTGAGCTTATGACACCTGTCCCTAGCAAATTCAAGAAGCTGTTTGTTACCGTTGGTTTTCGCGGGAAACTGCAGAGGTTCTGGGTTTGCTGGAAACCCAGAAACGTGAGATGGCTTCTTGGGGTCTCTTCTGATTGGTCAGAAGCTTGTATAATAAGGCCAAAGGGTCAAGGGTTAAAGAGTTAGTTCATTTACATGTAATCTCCAGATTGATATCTTGTTCTCTGAAATTAGTAAAGGATTTGCTCTGTTTTCCACAGTGGATGTAGGCAAGCAATTGCTGAACCACTTAAGCTTTTTGCTGTGATCTTGTTATATGGTTGTTTCTTTGATTACTTAGTTTGATTATAGTGCTTGTTCGTGATTCTTGGAATACCTTAGATTAGTGATCTTTTACAGTTCAAGAACAAGGTTCTTAGAGTGGGTCTTGGGGGTTCCAAGTTGGTCTTAGAAGATTGATTTGGTTCCAACAAATTGGTATCAGAGCCTATCTCTGGTTTCTTGGTTCTTGCAATGGGGTCAACTAAACTTGAAGTGGAGAAGTTCACTGGCGACAATGATTTCCACCTGTGGAGACTCAAGATGAGAGCCTTACTGGTGCATCAAAGGTTGGATGTTGCACTTGATGATGAGTCATCATCCAAGAAGCCAATGAAAGGGACTGAAGAAGAATTATCAGAAGTGCTTGACAGGGCACACAGTGC
Source organism: Citrus australasica (assembly GCA_029618585.1). Lineage (NCBI taxonomy): Eukaryota > Viridiplantae > Streptophyta > Magnoliopsida > Sapindales > Rutaceae > Citrus > Citrus australasica. The sequence continues at coordinate 598,683 of JARCIV010000269.1, read as the reverse complement.
AATCATTCTGAGTCTTGGTGATGGTGTACTCAGAGAGGTGGGTGGAGAAAAAACAGCAGCAGGTTTATGGAAAAAACTTGAAGACTTATACACCAAGAAGTCAATGGCTAAAAGATTAGCCACCAAGAAGAAGCTGTATACCTTGCAGATGGAAGAAGGATCATCAATCACTGACCACATTGATGCCTTCAACAAGATCATCTTGGATCTTGAGGACATAAATGTAAAGATTGATGATGAAGACAAAGCCATGATCCTGCTCTGCTCTCTGCCAAGCTCCTATGAGAATCTGGTGGATACATTGATGTATGGAAGGCAGACTCTTGCTATGGGAGATGTGAAGGAAGCTCTGAGTTCTAAAGCAGCATTCAAGAAAGAATCAAGGGATGGAGAAGGTCTGACAGCAAGAGGAAGAACTGAGAAAAGGGAGTCAAATAAGAACAAAAAGAAGAGATCAAAATCCAGGCAAAAGAACTTGAAATGCTTCCACTGCCATAAGGAAGGCCATTTCAAGAAAGACTGCCCAGAATTGAAAAACAAGAAAAACAATACAAAGGAGAAGAGTGGAGATGCTGCTGTTGCATCAGAATTTGAAGAATCTGATGGCTATGACTCTGCTGGGGTTCTAATAGCTACTGATGCTCAAACAAAAGGTAATTGGGTCTTAGATTCTGGATGTTCCTTCCACATGTGCCCTAACAAGAATTTATTTACAAACTATGAGACATGTGATGGTGGCATAGTTGTAATGGGTAATGATTCAAGCTGTAGAGTGGTTGGCAGGGGTTCTATTAGGCTAAAAATGTTTGATGGCATGACTAGGGAGCTAAGGGATGTCAGACATGTGCCTGATCTCAAAAGAAATCTTATTTCTCTAGGAATGCTGGATAAAATAGGATGCCTAGTTAAACTTGAGGCTGATACTTTAAAGGTCTTGAAAGGGTCAATGGTGGTGATGAAAGGGAACATGAGCAATGGTCTGTATGTGTTACAGGGATCTGCTGTCACAGGGGATGTTGCTATGTCAAACCAGAAACTAAACAAAACAATGCTTTGGCATATGAGGTTAGGCCACATGAGTGAAAGAGGGCTAGTTGAACTATCAAAACAGGGAGTTTTAGGAGTAGATAAGATAGAGCCTCTGAAGTTCTGTGAAGATTGTGTCCTAGGGAAATCTTCAAGGGTCAAATTCAGTACTGGAATTCATAATTCAAAGGGGACTCTAGACTACATTCATGCTGATCTGTGGGGGCCTGCACAGACAGCTTCTCTAGGTGGGGCAAGGTACTTCTTATCTTTGATTGATGATTTCTCAAGGATGGCCTGGGTGTTTAGCTTGAAGAGCAAAGACAAAGTGTTTGAACAGTTTAAGAACTGGAAAGCATTAGTTGAAACACAGACAAACAGGAAGGTGAAAAGGCTGAGGACTGATAATGGGTTAGAGTTCTGCAATAAGGACTTTGATGATTTCTGCACAAAACATGGCATGGTTAGACACAAAACAGTAAGATACACACCCCAGCAAAATGGATTAGCTGAAAGAATGAACAGGACTCTAATTGACAAGGTTAGATGTATGCTGATCCACTCCAAGCTACCCATGAGTCTGTGGGCTGAAGCTCTAGAGACTGCTTGCTACATAGTAAACAGGAGCCCCTCTTCTGGAATTAATTTCAGAACTCCATATGAGCTCTGGTCTGGCAAGCCAGCAGACTATTCTCATTTGAGAATATTTGGCTGTCCAGCCTATGCCCATGTCAAACAAGGGAAGCTGGAGCCCAGGGCTTTCAAATGTGTGTTTCTAGGATACCCTGCTGGTGTGAAGGGTTACAAACTGTGGTGTACTGATATGAAGCCACCAAGAGCAATAATCAGCAGGGATGTGGTGTTCAATGAACATGAAATGGTTCAAAGCTCAGCCACTGAGAGCCAAACTATTGAGAAAGAATCAGGGTGTGACAAGAAGAATTTTCTTGAGGTGGAGCTTCCAAGCTCCAGTATAGAAGCTGATAAAAAGGCTGGGCCTGAGAATGCACCTGGAATTGATCTGTCTGAACAAGAAGATGAATCAGAAGGTGATAATAACCTCAGAAACTATCAGCTGGTAAGAGATAGGAAGAAAAGAGAAACAAGGCCACCTAAGAGGTATGCATATGCAGACTTAATTGCATTTGCACTATCAGCAGCACAAGGAATAGAAGAAGATGAACCAAAGACTTACACTGAGGCTGTCAGTAGTAAGGAATCAAGGAAGTGGATTGCAGCCATGGATGAAGAGATGAGCTCACTAATCAAGAACCACACATGGGATCTGATTCCAAAACCAGAAAAGAAGAAAGTAGTTGGCTGCAAGTGGATCTATAAGATCAAAGAAGGCATACCAGGAGTTGAACCACTTAGATACAAAGCCAGGCTGGTTGCTAAAGGCTTCACACAAAAGGAGGGGATTGACTTCAATGAAGTCTTCTCACCAGTGGTAAGACACTCTTCCTTGAGGATTTTGTTAGCACTTGTAGCAGTAAGAGACATGCACCTGGAACAGATGGATGTCAAGACTGCATTCTTACATGGTGAACTGGAAGAAATGATTGTAATGGCACAACCAAGAGGCTATGAGGATCCAAGCAAGGCTGATTATGTGTGCCACTTAAGGAAGTCTCTATATGGATTAAAGCAATCCCCGAGACAATGGTACTTGAGGTTTGACAGATTTATGGCTGAGAACAGTTTTCAGAGGAGCTCTTATGATTGCTGTGTGTACCACAAGGATTTGATAGATGGAGACAAGATCTATCTACTGCTATATGTGGATGACATGCTCATAGCATGTAAACATATGGATCAGATAGATGAGCTGAAGAAGCAGTTAAAGAATACATTTGAGATGAAAGATCTTGGTGCAGCAAAGAAGATCCTTGGAGTTGAGCTGCTAAGAGATAGTAAGAACAGAATACTAAAGCTGTCACAGCACACATACATAAAGAAAGTACTTGAGAGATTTGAAATGGTGGACTCAAAACCAGTTCAAACTCCACTGTCAGCTCATTTCAGATTGTCATGTAATCAGTGTCCAAGAACTGAAGATGAAAAAGCTGAGATGATCACCACTCCATACTCAAGTGCTGTGGGATGCTTAATGTATGCTATGGTCCTAACAAGGCCAGATATCTCTCATGCAGTAAGTGTAGTTTCCAGGTATATGAGTAATCCTGGAAAGGAGCACTGGAGAGCTGTGAAATGGATCTTAAGATACCTCAGTGGAACTGCAAACTATGGTCTCATCTATGGTCAAACAGGAGGTACAGAGGTTAATGTTGAAGGCTATGTGGATGCTGACTATGCAGGGGACCTAGACAAGAGGAGGTCTTTGACAGGCTATTTGTTCACTCTCAGTGGCTGCACCATAAACTGGAAAGCTTCACTGCAAAGTGTTGTTGCTCTGTCAACAACAGAGTCAGAATACACTGCAGCAGCAGAAGCCTTTAAGGAGGCAATATGGCTCAGAGGAATGGTTACAGAATTGGGATTTGAACAAAGGCAGGTGGCTATCCATTGTGACAGTCAAAGTGCCATTTGCCTAAGCAAGAACCAAGTGCATCACGAGAAGACAAAGCACATTGACATTAAACTGCACTTTGTCAGGCTGGAGATGTCTAAGGGTGTAGTGAAGCTGATAAAGATACACACTGATGATAATCTAGCTGATATGCTTACAAAGTCTGTACCAACAGCCAAGCTTGAGTTCTGCATGAACTCAGCTGGAATCTGCAGGCTGTAAAACTGCAGAGAAACAGTGGAAGACAGAAGCAGAAGAAAGACTGATTTGAGTTCAAGGTGGAGAATGTTGAAAATGAAGCTCAAATCTGACCTCAGAGAAATGTACGACATGTCGTCTATCCATCAGCAAAGATGAATGACTTGTCGAGCATTGAGTTCAGAGCAGATGATTAAAGGAAACGGCATGTCGGCTGGTTTCATTAGTAGCTCACGTGATGCGTCACATGCTTCACTAATTCAAACGACAGCCGAGCTCTGCGTTTTGATTCAAACAGAGTTTGTGAGCTTATGACACCTGTCCCTAGCAAATTCAAGAAGCTGTTTGTTACCGTTGGTTTTCGCGGGAAACTGCAGAGGTTCTGGGTTTGCTGGAAACCCAGAAACGTGAGATGGCTTCTTGGGGTCTCTTCTGATTGGTCAGAAGCTTGTATAATAAGGCCAAAGGGTCAAGGGTTAAAGAGTTAGTTCATTTACATGTAATCTCCAGATTGATATCTTGTTCTCTGAAATTAGTAAAGGATTTGCTCTGTTTTCCACAGTGGATGTAGGCAAGCAATTGCTGAACCACTTAAGCTTTTTGCTGTGATCTTGTTATATGGTTGTTTCTTTGATTACTTAGTTTGATTATAGTGCTTGTTCGTGATTCTTGGAATACCTTAGATTAGTGATCTTTTACAGTTCAAGAACAAGGTTCTTAGAGTGGGTCTTGGGGGTTCCAAGTTGGTCTTAGAAGATTGATTTGGTTCCAACAAAACCTTTATTAATATATAATTCATTGAGGTTGTTTAGATCTGCGAAAGCCGTAGCATGCATCAATAATTGACGTTGTATCTCTGGTCAACTGGAGGAAAAGAGATCGAATACAACTTTTCAACTTTTTTGAGCTCAAAACAATTTGGAGAGCATGATAACTTCGCAAGGTCAACTCCAATACCTCTAAAGATTTCAAACCGAGCAAATCCTGTACTAAAACTTCACCCCCACCAAATAAAACGTTGTCTTCTGTTGCTTCACGAAGACACATATAGCCAGTAGCGAACATTCTCAACACACGTAACCTTGAAGAATTTGATATTAGTTGCCGTGGAATTTTATTTAACAAATCTGCCCACCGCAAATTCAAACATTTCAGATTTACCAACAACTTTATCTCTTCTGGTAACTCTGTTATGCGGGTATGCGAAACATCAAGAAGTTCTAGTGACGAACCCAACGCTGACATCCCCAAAGGTAATTTCAAAGTTATATACATGCAGTTTGACATCTTCAAAACTTTGAGAGAAGGCATAAGTTGGAAGAAGCCATCCGCGATCATCCTCAAATTTTCATTAAAGTCAAGAAATAAAGTGAGGAGATGAGGGCATGTAGGAACCTCTGACAGAGTTTCAATTTGGTTTTGCATCAGTGACAATCTTCTCACATTTTCCCATCTTTTAACATCCGGTGCCTCCTTTAGTCCCGCACTCCCGCACCTGCACAAACCAAAAAGTTTCTCTTCTCTTTCTCAATTTCACAAGTTATCCATATAGCCATATCACGAATAACATCATGCATTTTTACTTTATCATCTTCCACCTCTTCTAATAAACATGAACGAACAAGAGTGTCCAAAATGTCATCTCCTCGGTTTGGTGGGTTTTCCGCACCAAACCTATCAGATTCCCCAAAAAATCCCTCGCCAATCCAACAATCAATCAAGTCCCATTTAAGAATGACATAATCTTCAGGATATAAACAACAATACAAGAAACAAGATCTAACCGTATCATCCTGCAAACTATCATAGCTGAATTTTAAAAGAGGATACACCTCTTTTCCCAAACCTGCAAACTCTGAAGCTGATCTTCTTAACGCTTCAATTGCGCGTCTCCACTGCTCCGCTTTCTTTTTGTAGGCCATAGCTCGACCAATAGTAAGAAGTGCGAGTGGCAAACCACCACACTCTTTGGCCACAGTTTGGGCTAGCTCAACGATCTCATGATGACTCTGAAGAGTTTCTTCCCCAACATTTTCGCGGAACAGTTCCCAAGCTTGCTTTTCTGATAGGCATGCCACTTCAACCGGCCTAGCTCTCATGCTACCGCAAACATCAATGGAACGGGTCGTGAATACGACTTTTGAGGTAGTATTTTGTGGGCTGGGAAGTGGAACGCCCACTTCTGTTAAATCAACCCGCTCCCATATATCATCTAACAGCAAAACAAATCTCTTCTCTCCTAATCTCCGCAAGATGTCTACAGCTTTCTCCTCAAAACTTTTATTCTTCCATGAATCATCAGTTAGACCTATCTTCTTCCCAATATCTTCTTGAATTTTTTCAAGTCGCAGGTCTTTTGAAACTACGACCCAAATTACACAATCAAAGTTGTTTTGACTCTCAAGAAATTTATTGTTGATATGGGTCAATAGTGTGGTTTTACCAACACCGCCCATACCGTATAGGCCAATGATTCCCACTGATTCTTCTACAAGACATCTCCAAACTTCTTCAAGCTGTGATTGCAAGCCTACTATTGTTGGATCAATAGGTCTTTTATCTGCTACAGGCTCCGGAGCTCTCTCGGGCACCACCTCTGTAGCCACCGCCTCAAAAACTCCCTCGGCGATTAAAGTCTTCACATCTCGAAGCTTTTTAGCCACTTGTTTTCCGAACTTGTAGCTTGACCTGCAGTTCTTGGAACAGTAGCCTCCAACACATAATTTGTCAATTTCTTGAGAGCCATGTCTTATCAATTCATCAGCTTCAGTTTTAACAGCTTCCGCCCTCGAAACCCACTCCTGCACTCGGTCCAGCCTTCTCATTTGTTGCCGTTCAGCATTGACAACTGCCGTCATCACATCGTTCTTTGCTGCGATTAGTTTCCCTAGTGCAGTGTCCAAGGCATCAAGATTATCTTGGAGGTCGCTTATGTATGCTGCTTTTCCGAGAAAGCAATCCAAGCAACGATTGAAAAGAGCACCATCGCATGTGATCTGAAAAATGCCACCCATCTTTAGAATTTTGTTAAGAAAGAAAATTGATTGAGTTTGATTAACTGAAGCTGCTGTAAATGGCTGTGGAAGAGAAATTTTAGTAATGACCTTCTGTCCATTATACGGGAAAAATTTTAAAAAGATTTATTAGGCACGTCCGATTCGGGACCCACTGTAATTGCCATTAGAAAAAGAGCATCGCACACTCGCACTTGCAAACACGAGCCACTAACTTTTGAAGGAAAAACAGTTTGTAATTATCATTTAGCCTTTTCCCCACTGCCCCCGAAGATAAAACTAACACTGAATAATGATTAATGACCCGATTGTAATTACCAAAAACTTGTTTTTGAAAAATAATAAAACAAAGAATTTGAAAAAGCCTAATCGTCTACCCCATCTGTATTCAACAGAATCCACTTTAAATTCATTTTAAAACTTTTCTGACCAAGGGCTAATCATGTAATTGTAAAAGAATAATGCACCCAGCGAAATTTCTTCTCTGTACATTTTTAATTGAGATCTTGTTATTTAAATCAATAATATTAAATAAAGTTTCACCACCGTGGTTTATATATATATATATATATATATAAGGAAAATAACAATTACATCTTAAATATTTAGAGAGTTAAGATAACGGTCATGTAAATTCTTAAATTTTTAATAAAAATATTATTTTTTTAATTATAATATCTTTTGAATAATAATTAAAAAGATTAATTTTAAAATTTGTTAATAAATATAAAATAATATAAATAAGGGTGGGGCTATTTGAACCCACTAATTTACTCAATAAACCCACTTTAAAAATAATTTTTTATTATTAAAATACCCCTAAATTAAATTACAGTTATGGACACTAGAATGTAATTTAAAAAAAAAAAAACAGAATTTTTACTCTTTAAACCCATCTTTATAGTCAACATAGTTTTATAGAACCCTAATCAAATTTTCATTAAACCCTAATCAATCAAGAGGTGTGATTATTCTCTCAAGCCATATATATTGTTAAATAGGCACATGTGAGTTGATTTAGAGTAACAAAATTAATTGTTATTGATTTGATGGATATTGATTTTATGAAGGATTAATTGTTTAATTGTTATGATTCGTTTGGGAATGACCCCTCACTCAAAATTATTTAATTAATATTGATGATTAAATTTTCAATTAATAATCAATTATTATTTTTTCCCAAATTCTGAAAAAAATATTTTTTTTCAAATTTCTCATATTAGATTTTCATACCATCATACAAGATTTTTCTCACTAATATAATATAACTCAAAAAAATAATTTCATGATGATAATTATTTTCTCCATTTAGAATGTTTTGATTCATTTGTCCTTAAACGAGGGTCATTCACTCAAAATTGATTATTAAATTTTTAATTAATAATCAATTTCCAATCCAATGAGTTTATAAATAAATATTATGGGTTTAATGAGTAAAATCACTATTATTATAAAAACTGGGTTTAGAAAGGGTATATTAGGTATTTTAGTGGGTTTACTAAGTATAATTTAAAATTTTAAAATTTAAAGATGAGTTTATTTAGTAAATAGGTTTATTGAGTAAATTGGTGGGTTCAAATAGCCCCACCCTATAAATAATTCTAGTAATGACCCTGTTAGTTTTACTGGAAAAAATTTAGACAGATTTAGGCACGTCCTATTCGGGACCAACTTTAATTCTCTTTAGAAAAAGAGCATCGCACTTGTTGTCAGCACTTGTAGTTTAATATATTTGACAACTTAGCTTACTTGCCTTTAATAGAGAGTCTAATCATCTAACGCACTACTACTTAAATATTCGAACTTTAATTTGTTGTTTAATAAACGATTCCACTTTAATTTGTAGTTTGATAAAAAAAAATGATAATTGTTTGCTTTTGTGGATCTTATTCCTTTGTGGAATATTACGATTTGCTTTTGTGGAATATTAAGCTGCAACAAATTTCATAACCAAATCTTTTTTGTAGCTGTTATTTCTTATTTAACTAAAATAAGTTATATAAATTTAGAATAATTTAACGCACTACTACTTAAATAAGAGAGCCTAATCATCTAACGCCCTACTACTTAAATATTCGAACTTTAATTTGTTGTTTAATAAACGATTCCACTTTAATTTGTAGTTTGATAAAAAAAAAAAAAATAGCCAGCTGGTTGTTTGCTTTTGTAGATCCTTTGTGGAATATTACGATTTGCTTTTGTGGAATATTAAGCTGCAACAAATTTACAACCAAATTTTTTTTTAGCTGTTAATTCTTATTTAACTAAAATAAGTTATATAAATTTAGAATAATTTATTTTTTTATAATTCTTATTGATTAAATATTTTCGTAATTAATTTCATATTATAATGTAAAATATGTAAAATTTAAGCCAAGATTAACATTCAAAAGTTCATTACCTAGGAAAAAAATTTTAAATGGTGTGTAGAGTAATAATAAGATTGCAAAAGATACAAAAAATATCACAATAATACTTTTGAGTTTAACAATAAAAAAATTAAATGAAAAATTAAAAGTGCATTAAAGAAGAAAAAGAATATTTCAAAAATAAAATAACTATAACTCAAAAAGGGGATTTATGAGAAGATTGAAGGGGTGCCACTAGTCTAACTCTATGAAATATTACCACTAATCGCGTACATCATTCAGCTCACTATTTTACTGCTAAAATGAATTTGCATAGAAACTTCGTTAATCATTGATATTTTTTATCCTTTTCTTCATCCTTATAATAATCATCATCTCTGTTTCCAGTTATAAAAAAACCGATTTCTAAAGTTATAAAGCATATATGTTTATTTTTCTGTGTGCAATAATTCTAGCTAGGTAGAAGTGCAAAAGATTTGACTTTAACTGTATTCTAATAAATGAAAATATAATTATAAATAATTGTAGACTAATAATGGTTAAATAATCAAAGTATAAGTAATATATTTATATCTACTGAAAATATTTAAAAAAACTTTGGGTTAAATAATTCTTATAATTAATAAAACATATCAAAATATTAATAATATTAAAATAATTTAAATTTTTATAAATTTATTTTAATATTATGTCCCTATTTATTTGAAAAATTATATTAACTTAATAAAATATGTGTAGTAGATTGTAAAACATTAAAATGTTTTTGATATTGAAATTATTTAATATATATATATATATATATTGTCACATTTATTTAATATTATATTTCTGTTTATTGTAAAGCATTATAATATTTTTTTTGAGTTAACACAGTGAAAGGATATTATTAATCAAAATAAGATATTGGTATCCCTTATTAAAATCTTAAAAATCTGCATAATTATTCATTTTCTCCCAGATTTAAATTTCATTGGATCCTATTTATTTTCCCTTGATTGCAACTACCAATCCAAAGCATGTACTTTTTTATACCTGATAAGTCTGCCCTCGAAAGGGGATAGATTGCTTTGTTTTGGAAAATCTTTTGCTTCCATCTCTTCTCCATTCTCAGTGTCTTACTTCTTTTTTTTTTTTCACATGGTTTGATCATCTTGATATAATCTCATCTCTTACATGATTTGTCTTAAATATATATTAAGGAGCTTACAGAAAAGCACCCCGCACGCATGTGTAAAAATAAAAAAAATAAAAAAAATAAAAATGTAACCAGAAAAAATGTAACGTTAAGAGCTAAAGCATGTGAGATGACTCCTCCTTGAAATAAAATAAAAGCAGAGACACTTGCTTCGTCCTTTTTCAGTTCACAAATGAAAAGTAAATTTCATTTCATATTACTCCCTTATAGAATAACAATCTTTAAAATATTTCAAACTTCAAACTACTGTAAACACAACTTACGTCAATTTTATTAAGAAGAAAAAAAATTTATCGACATGTTCCATTTTAAATCGAGACTAAATTAAAATTTATAATAATTTAAGAGATATATTAAATATTGTTATTTCAAGAGGGAGGGAGGGAGAGAGAGAGAATCTGAAATTTACAAATGGACCACTAATCTGAAATTAATAAACAAAAGGTAAAGATAGCAAACTTTATCAAGCAACAGTAAGTATGCAGTAACACCCGCAATAGAGACAGAGCCAAAGAAATGATAAAATGACAGGAAGGAAAAAATGAAAAAAAAAATCACTAAAAAAAGCAAGCGCCAAAGGTCATATTCAAACCCTGCCGATCTGCTCCGGCATCTCTCCATTCACTTTATATTATTTATGTACTTGGGTGTAAGTTACATTACATGTCACGCCCTCCCTCGCATTTGCCTTATCAAGAACATGAAAGGGAGTGAAAAAAAGAAAAAGAATGGCATGTCTTAATCTTTGTATATCCCCCTCTTTCACTTGGAAGATTGTGAATGATGACTTTTCACTAGTTGACACTTGCAGGCTGCTGGTAAATTACCAAGGGGCCACCAATTTATAAGTATTGGAACAATTATTGAGGACGTAGGGGCCATGAATTTATAAAGGGGGAAAGCCACTTTCCCCCTATAGAAATCAATATATATCATTTACCTCCCTATTATTTTTATAATGACCAAAAATCTCCCTAACAGCATAAATTTATAATATTACCCTTATTTTTAACTACTCTTTTATTTATATTTATTATAAATTAAACAAATTATATGAATAGAAACTAAATAAAAAAATTAAGTATTAAAAATAAGAAATATATATTTTGATATGAGAAAAAAATTAATAATAAAAATTTTTCTTGTAATTATTTATTTTGTGAATATTTTCTTATAATAAATATTTTGTAATATTTTAAAATTAAATGTAAAAAGATAGGAAAAATATTTTATTATTTATCTTATAATAAATTTTTATTTGTCATTCAAGTTTTCTTATAATAATTTTTTATTATTTTATAATAATTTTCTTATATATTTATTATAAGAAAATTTCATAAATTAAATAAGTATAAGAAAAAAAAATTATTATTAATTTTTTTGCTTATATCAAAAAATATATTTCTTGTTTTTAATGCTTAATTTTTTATTTAGTTTCGATTCATGTGATTTATTTAATTAATAATAAATATAAATAAAAGAGTAGTTAAAAATAAGGGTAATATTGTAAACTTATGCTGTCAGGGAGATTTTTGGCCATTATAAAAACAACAGAGAGGTAAATGGTATATATTAATTTCTGTAGGGGGAAAGTGGCTTTCTCCTATTTATAAATATCAAAACAATTATTGAGGATCGCTGCATGATGACTTTTCTCTGCTTGGCATTAAATTTCCAAGGGGCCTCCAATTTATAAATGTCTGTACAATTTGAAAAAAGACTATACGATTTGGGAGCTGACTTAAGTTGCAGATTTTATAAAAAAAAATTTACCAGCATAATTTTTATATTTCTTTTATCTTTTAAATAAAATTAAGTTAAATTGAAGTTTATAATAATTTAAGAAATATTTTGAATATAATTATTTTGATAATCGAGATCATCTGGATCTTACCTACAGTAAAAGCGATGAGCCACTTGTCTTCAATAATTCAAAAAGGGAAAATTCTATGATGCCGTAATTAAAATTACGGCATCAATGCCGTAATTATTATGAACCGTTAGATTAAATCAACGATTTATAAAAATTATGAAATAATAAAATTTTTAATTAAATTAAATCTAACCGGTTGTAAGCCGGTTAAGTATTTTTTAAAGATAAAATCTTTAAAAAATTTGACCGGTGTAAGTTTAAAGGAAAAAAAAACGATTTACCTTTTAAAGAAATAAAAAATTAGAAAGGGATACTTCCGTTCATGTTTTTCATTAAACCCTAATTAACGAATTCCTAAAGAAAAGTTGTGCATGTGGATCGAAACTAAAAAAGAGATATCAACCCTGGAGCCATGATATGAAACGAGTCAATAAAGCATAGCAGAAATCAAATTTTGGGGGAAAGATTTGAGGAACTCTCATACGTCTACAGATTGCAGCCATTCTTGAGTTGATTTTCTGTCTTGATTTTCTATCTTGTTTGAATTGCTGAGTCTCTGTTGTTGCTACCTCTATCTTGGTTTGGCCGTCATCACCTGTGCAAGGTAAATTTAATCCTCTGTCTCGTTCGAATTGCTAAGCATTTTAATTTTCTTTCATGGTCATAATTTGTTAATGGCATTGAATCTAAGAATTAAGAAGTCGCTGCAAGTGTTTGGGTTTGCATAGTTTTATTTCATAGTCATAATTTCTGCATTTGTTCACGGAATTAAGAAGTTCCAGTGCACTTCTGCCTTTGCCTCGTGAGAAAATTAGAAGCTTTGCCGATAGCAGTAGCAGTGGCATTAGCAGAAGCTTTCCATATTCAATGCTCTGTTCAGATGCCTCTCCATATTCTGCTGTATTTTGGATGATTTGCTGCTGTTTTTTGTTAAATTTTTCTGGTGTTTTGGGCTTTATTTGCTGCTGGTTCTGGGTTAAATATTTTGCTGTTTCTGGGTAAATATACTGCTGTTTTTTAGTTAAATTTTTCTGGTGTTTTGGGCTTCATTTTGTGTTGTTGTTAGGTTGAAAGTTCTGCTGCTTCTGGGTAAATTGGCTGCTGTTTTTTAGTTTGTTTTTCTGCTGTTTTTAGAGAAATTTAATGCTGTTTTTGGGTTATATTTTCTGCTATTTCCAGGTAAATTTTTCTGGTGTTTTAGGCTTCATTTGCTGCTGGTTCTGAGTTAAATATTTTGTTGTTCTGCTGTTTCTGCTGTTTTTGCTGTTTCTGCTGTTTCTGCTGTTTCTACTGTTTCTGGGTAAATATACTGTTGTTGTTTAATTAAATTTTTGCTGTTTTTGGTTAAATTTTTTTGGTGTTTTGGGCTTCATTTGGTGCTATTTTTAGGTTAAATTTTCTGCTGTTTTTGGGTTAATTAGTTGCTGTTTTTTAGTTTATTTTTCTGCTGTATTTGAGATGATTTACTGCTGTTTTTGGTCAAATTTTTCTGATATTTTGGGCTTCATTTGCTGCTGTATTTGGGTTAAATTTTGTACTGTTTTTGGATAAATTTATTATTGTTTTTGGGTTAAATTTTCTTTTGTAGCAGTATTATAGCTGTGTTTGCAGTTTCTATTGTCTTGACAGTATTTGGAAATTAAAATGTATTACAAAGATGTATATTTACTTAGGTTATAAAATAATAATTATTTTTTTTTCTTCGATTATGCTAACTGTTGTGACCTTGATTTTGTATTATTGTTTGCATTGATTTTGGTTGATAAACAAATGTGTGATGGATCATGGATGGATGTATGGATGAGGATAATAAATAAATGAAATATACATCAGACACAAGCATTTAATAGTTCAGTTTCTTGTATCATATGATCACATATCTGCCATGCCTCCCAATTTCATATGTTTGGAAGAAGAAGACATAAATACAATACATGCAAAGGTCAAACATTTAAGCATTCTCTCTCTCTCTCTGTCTGTGTGTGTGTGTGTGTATGTGTATGTGGCATTTGATGTTGATTTGTGGAATTGTGTGTATTATTGTATTTTAGTATTTCTATTACCTTCATGTCCTTTTTTAAAAAGATTTTTGCCGCTAAAGGAATTTAAATTGAAATCCTAATCTTGATTTCGATGGTAAAACTGTATAGTTTTAAATTAGTCTGTTAGAAGTCTTCTGTTCCTATCTCTTCTGCTAGAACCTAGACAAGATGTGGGAATTTTCATATGAAGTAATTTGAGATGAATTGTCTGTTTTTTTGGGGATGTATTCCGGTCTTATTAACAGATTACATTTAATACTTCGAATATCACTAAGTTTAGAAGGCAAGAGAAATATGACTCACTGCTTACCCTTTTTCCACTCCATCGAGAGTAAGGGACAAATTTTTGTTTGAGATGGTTTAGGCAGTTATACTAATAGTTTTGCCATTTGCTTGTTCAGTTATTAATTATTATTATTTGTTTTATTTTTTCTTGTCCTTATGCATGTAATGTTTACAAAGCCAGCTAATCTTTTCATGATCACTAGGATTCCACAGGTTACATAGACTCATGAAGGGAGCTTTTTGATGTGGTGATTGCGCAAGCTAATAAGCCAGACTTTTACACATCTGACCATCTTTTCCGGTCTGCTTCTTCAACTTGTTTAACTACTTTTCTTACTACTGCAACGTTAGAACATTCTTTATTGTTTTATACCATTTTCTTCTTTGATGTTTGATGAAAGTCAAAATATGTAAAATTTGCAGTAAGATTGTTGTGAAACTAATCTATATGCTTTCTAATTTCTTAAAAAAAAAAGGTTAAACTGTTCTAGTAAATATTCATTCTGAGGTTCGCTGTGCAGTTATTTCAGGAAGGAATATTGTATGTAGGAAGTAAAACTCCAATGATTGCCATTTCAAAAACATTATTAGAATTTTAATATCTAACAACTTGTGGGTTTTGATATTCTGTTTCTGCTGAATAGCATGAATGAATTGCCTTTCCAAATTAGTCATCTGTTTTGAAATTGTGAAAAAATTCTATCAGTCTTGTTCAGTTTACCAAACTAAACCTTCTTAGTCTTCCTTGCTTTTTCTGTTTTTCATGGTTTATTAATTAGCAACATCCAAAAGTAACATCTTTATTCTTGATCTGTTTTCTGGAACTTTGATATAGCTGCTATGACACAGAGGAGGACACTTTAGCTGCTATGACACATGCCTGAATTTTGTTTTTTGGTTATTTAGCAAGATTGAGCAGTGTTTGGACTTAATATCTAACTATCTATGCCATGCAGCTTATGCTGGACAAGTCTTATCAAAATATTGACTGCCTTTTATACGCTTTCTTATTAGTGGATCATAATTCTGAAACTGGAAGTGGGTTTTTGTCTCAAATATAATTGAAGTGATAGAGAATTATGTGAAGTTGCAGAAAAATTTTGGGTTTGAAATGCTTTTGTTTCTAGACAAATTTTTTGCTGTATTTTGGATGATTTGCTGCTGTTTTTGGTTAAGTTTTTCTGGTGTTTTGGGCTTCATTTACTGCTGGTTTTGGGTTAAATATTTTGCTGTTTCTGGGTAAATATACTGCTGTTTTTTAGTTAATTTTTTCTGGTGTTTTGGGCTTCATTTTGTGCTGTTTTTAGGTTAAAATTTCTGTTGCTTCTGGGTAAATTGGCTGCTGTTTTTCAGTTTGTTTTTTTGCTGTTTTTAGAGAAATTTAATGCTGTTTTTGGGTTATATTTTCTGCTATTTCCAGGTAAATTTTTCTGGTGTTTTAGGCTTCATTTGCTGCTGGTTCTGAGTTAAATATTTTGTTGTTTCTGGGTAAATGTACTGCTGTTGTTTAGTTAAATTTTTTGCTGTTTTTGGATAAATTTTTTGCTGTATTTGGGATGATTTGCTGCTGTTTTTGGTTAAATTTTTTTGGTGTTTTGGGCTTCATTTGGTGCTGTTTTTAGGTTAAATTTTCTGCTGTTTTTGGGTTAATTAGTTGCTGTTTTTTAGTTTATTTTTCTACTGTATTTGAGATGATTTGCTGCCATTTTTGGTTAAAATTTTCTGGTATTTTGGGCTTCATTTGGTGCTGTATTTGGATTAAATTTTCTACTGTTTTTGGATAAATTTTCTGCAATTTTTAGTTTAAATTTTCTGTTGTTTTTGGATAAATTTATTACTATTTTTGGGTTAAATTTTCTTTTGTTTTACAGGATCCAAAACTTGTGATATTTTCCATTTCTTTTTTTGCCTAATATCTTCATGTACAGATTCTTGTAAACTCGAAAATGGCTGAAAATGTTGATGAGGATAATGAGAATGATTTCAAGGAGAACGATAATGTGAGCCAGGAAAATGAAATTTTAAGAAAAAATCGGCCTTTCATTGAGTATTTGTAAGTCTTCTTATATTAAATATTATGTGTTTGACTGTTGGTAAATTTATGAGTATTTAGTAAAGCCAAGCACAATAATGTTAACGTGCACTGATTATATGTATTTTTTTCAAAATATTTAATTGGTTGCAGCAAGCAAGAAGCAAAAATATTACGGGAACAAGGAAAAAAAGTGGTGAGTGTAGGTGCAATAATTAATTTCCATTAAATTTGGGACATGTTTTAAGCAATAACTTATTGTCATATTTTTTTTAATTTTTTAGGATAGAATTAAATTAGGAAAATGTTTCAAAAATTTGAGTGAAGAAGAGAAGGCTAAATTTAGAATGGTTGGTGGTGATATAGCACAGAATGAAGACAAAGAAGATGATTTTGTGAAGGGAACTCAGAAAGCCATGGAAACTAGATGTGCTCCGGAGCGTTTTGCAAAACTAGTGGCAAAATTGTCAGAAAATAAAAAAAAAGTTGTTGTGGAGTTGGGATTTGAAAGTCTTCTACACATAAAATGTGGTCGACTGAAACGAGATTTATGTTCATGGTTGGTTCAAAATTTTGATCCATTTACTTCATGTATTTTTTTGCATGGTAAGAGTATCAAAATGTCGCCTCGAGATTTTGAGTACATTATGGGAATAAAAGATGGTGGAGTTGACATTGATGTAGGTCTTGGTATTGATGACATAGATAAATTGAAAAATGAATATTGTGATGACAGTGGATATATTAAGCTGAAAACTTTAGAGTCAAAATTGGTGAATCAAAGGGAGGTGAATGATGACTTTAAAAGAAGCTTTGTTTTGTTTGCTATAGCTACAATAATTTTTCCTAAATCGGGGTTAAATTTAGCCCCGTATTACTTGGTTTTTTTGAAAGACACCAATGCCATAAATAAAAAAAATTGGGCAACGTGGGCTTTTGAAGGGTTAGTTGAGGGCATACAAAAGTTCAAGGCAGGACAACATAAAGTTGTTAACGGTTGTGTACTATTTTTGGAGGTAATAATTTTTTTAAAAATTGATTTCATCAATTTTATTGTGTTATTTTGTTTTTGCTTTGTTTTGATCATTTTGTTAATATTGCAGCTTTTTTACATGGATTCTATATCATTTGCACGAAAATTTATTGATAAATCTTTGAGTCCAATAACAACATGGACAAATCGAGATGTAACTAATTTATTGAGTTTTGTTAAGAAAAATGGTGGTTATGGGAGCTCAAAGGTATGACATCTATTTTTTATTAATTAAATATTACCGTACCATATTGAAATGACATGTATTTAATAGTATGTGGTATTTATTAGGTTAATTTGAGAGAAATCTATCCTCAACAAAATACGGTCCAAGAAACATTTGATGGAATGAGTCGGAAGAATGAAGAATGCATACATAATTGTCAACATCAGAATGAATTATCACTTGTTCGAAAAGATATTGGCCGTATGGCATTGGAGCTTGATGGTTTAAAGCATTCAGTGGGTAACTGGATGCAGCAAATGCAACAAGTAATGGAAACCCTTAAAGAGAACTTAACCCAAAAGCAAGTTGAGCAGCAAAAAGAGAATAATGGCATTGCTGTTGGAATTACTTCTCCTTCCCGAAAGCAACAAAAGAACGACGAATCAAGCCATGAAATTTTAACTTTTGTCGAACTAATGAAGAGAGCCAAAGAAAGGCCAGATGGAGATGATATTCTTGAGAAGAAATTACTGGATGAGGAGAATGTTGAAGAGAAACATGATGAGAGAATTTTGACGGGTGAGTCAGACCTAAATAAGGGAAAGCGTAAGCAAATTTTCTGCAATGCAGTTATACAGGTATTTAGCAATAAACTGTAATTTTCTTTTTTGCACAAGTAAAACATAATAGTGCATAGATGAGTATTAAGTTATAAATCATAATTTTTGTAGGATAATGGCAGGAATGATGATTGTTCTATTGAAGAGGAATCATCAAACCAACTTAGTGTATTTGAGGTTAAAGATATGCGCTATAGAAAGCGAAAGCCCGGTCCATACCAAAAATCCCCTTATAATCAGTTTCCCAAAAGACGAAGCAAACAAAAATTTTTTCATGATTCAATCACTCTACTAAATTCATTTTCAGAGGAAGATATGAAGTTGCTGCAATATATATTTCAAGGAGAATTGCCTATGGAGTAATTGGATTTTCGCATGACCTATTTTCCATATGTTATTATTTTTGCATTAACACTATTATAGTTTTAATTCTATTTTTGGATTCTTAATACAGTGAGCATATTGTTGATGGAATTAGTTTTTTTGTCTCTCGCCAAGAGATGTTTTCTTTGGCTCCTAATACTTGGATCATTGACACAGTAAGCATGCCTTATATTTAATTTAATCATTCAATTTATTTATTTTCTTTCTAAGTATTTAAGTCTTCTTGTTTAATGGCTCTATTTGTAGGTCATAGATTGTTTCTTCAACTACTTGACAAACAAAGAACGTGCAAAAACAAGCCTAGAGATGCGTATTTGGTATTTGCCCACCATATTTTCGGTAAGTTGTAAATGTTATACTGTGAATTGTTTTACTGACAGTTGACCCTATATGTTGATAATATACTAATTTTGTATTTATTTTATGAGTTTTGCAGCAAAAAATAGTGGGAAACATGGCCTGCAAAAAGAAATCAAGCATCGAAGACTTTGTCAAAAATCATAAAATTCGAGATAAATACATGTCAGAACTTGCAGTATGTGAAAAGGTAAGAAATTAAATGCAAAATTACAATAAATCATGGCATTGTTTAAGACATTTAATTGTAATTATTAAAAATTATGCATTTGTCATGCAGATCTATGTTCCTATAAATGATGGCTTTGCGCATTGGTATCTAGCGGTGTTGCTTGTTAAAACGCAAACTGTTGAAATTTGGGACTCTTTACCTAGTAATAGTTCGAATTCACATCGAGAGGAAATTGTTAGAGCAATTGTAAGTGAAGCTTGCATTTCACCTGTATTATTACCAATAAATGCAAATGTATGCTTACTATTATCATCATTGTCACAGTTACAGGGACTCGACGAAGTTTTCCTCGATGATTTTTTGGGAAAATTTCATTCATGTTGGGATTTTTTGAGTTTTAAAATTTCATATCCAGATAATGTCCCAGTACAACCAAATGGAACTGATTGTGGTTTGTTTGTGATCAAGTTCATGGAGACGCAATGTGATCTATTATCTATAAAACATGTATGTGACATTAATTTTATATCATATTGATTTATAGTTTTACAATGAATGATGACTCTGTTTCTCACTTTTTTATTTTTTCTCGTATTATATTTAGTATAACTCAACAATAGAAAGATATCGCATTGCACTCCACCTTGTCAACAGAGATTCAAATAAAGTGAGAGATAGTATCAGATGTAAGGCTGAAGAATTTCATGATTCACACAAGAATAATCTTCCACCGAACAAAGTGACGAACAAAGTTAATGGTCAAAAGAATTTGAAGAAGAAAAAGTAGAGTCCAAAAGCCTGCAGCATGTTAAAAGTAGGTTCTCTTTAACTATTTCTTTCCTGCTTTTTTTTTGTTCCTACTACATTTCATGATTTGTATTAGTTATTTATTAGTTATTGCAATTATAATTGTTGTTTCACATAAAATTTATTAGAAACAATTTCCATTTTGCAATTGCCTACTGAGTATAAGCAGAATGTGGATTGGAAATAGTCAATGTTTTACTGCAAGTTTTCCTTTACTCTCCAGGTGGCTCACAATTTCCTCTTCAGTAACATCTTGTGGGAAGGTGGATCATCTTTGTTGAGGAGCAGTAGAATTTGTTAAATTAGCAGTTTTGGTTAAATTGAATGCTTCTATTAATTGATATCTCCGGTTCTTACACTCTTCCATTGCCGAAGAAAAAGCTTTTTGCTTCTATAGAATGCAGAAATGTAGAAACTTACATTTAAATATTTTGCCCATATTCTCATAAACAACTTTGACGATTGACATCCCAGTACAAATGACTACTGACAATTCAAATTTATCAACTCTATCGTGCTAAAAGCACCTAAACTGTGAAAGTACTTGAAACTCAGATGGTTCCATATCATCCATCATTGCATATTTTTTAAGCACTTATCATCTCGTGGTATGCAATGGAAAGTTTGGTATAAGATTGGAAGACATGCCTGATAGTTGCCTATAAATCTCTGAAGTTTACGTTTAATCAATCAACTTTACTTTTGAGCCACTCGGGAAAATGAACTATTCTTTGCAAAGCTTTTTGGGCTTCAAAATATTTCAGAATCAAGGTGAAATATTCCAAGAGATCACTAATGTTTTAGTGCGAGTAGGATAATTTAATTTCATATTTTACAATAATTGCTGGAAGTCTTGTTATCACATGACTTCATTCCGTTAAAAAGGATCTTATGATTTCTTATGACCTCCCAAACTATCAAATTATCTGTTTGGCAAAATTTCTTGGACAACCTATATTAATATGATATATTACTAAAGTTCTGACACAATTGAAGAATTGGAACAATTTTGGAAAGGCAGAGGGTGAACATATGGGAAAACATATTTTTGAAAAGGGTGGAGCTATATGAAAACCGCGAAAACACTCAGTAAACTCACAATATACCCTTAAAGTTCCATTCATTCTCCTTGGAAAGAAAATATAATTGAACAAAAAACTATATTTGAATTTGATTGAACAACAAATGTAAGTATTAAAACAAGTTACCCATCTCAAATATTATTGTTAGTATTAAAAACCTGGATCAGGGGAAGTGATATAATGCAAGAAACCCAGCCAACAACTCTTAGGTTTTGGTGAATTAGAGGATAATCTCATTCTAAACTTTCACCTCAAATTATTTCAAGGGGCAATGTTTTACTTGCGCAAAAGATACGAACAAAAAACAATATAACATGGAGGAATATTCGAACAGAGAAAAGACATGGAGAAAAAAACTCAAAATATTTGGGAGAGAAATGAGCCAAAAACTATGCTCTACTTATTTCATCTCTTAAAAAAAAAGACGATGATTAGCGTAGGGTTCAAAGAGAGTAAACAACAATTAGACCAGGAAAGGAGGGAGAGAGTGCACTGTGAGCTGCCATCATCATTGTCCAAAACTCCAAAAGCTTTTACTACCATCACTGCCAAAATTGAAAAACAAGAAGCAAGCAAGGCCCAGTCAATAATAAAAAATAGTGGAGGTTTTACGCAATCATCATGACTGTCCAAACTTGCTGCGATAGCATGATGATAATCTAATTATTTAGAAAAATAAAATTACAAGCATAATAGTAACCTAGCTAGAAAAATAAGACCTAATATAAACAAGATTTCAAACATTAACCAATTTATTTTCAGAACATTCTCTCAAATCTAACTTCTACGCACATGAACATGACAAAGAATTTTGCAACAAATAAGCTTTGTTCCGAACCACTCTCATGAGTTGGCAGCAGATTTTGAGACTCAATTTCTTCGATCTCATCGAATGGTTAAAGATTCTGACAACGCTCTAGCTAATTCAATGAAAACAGTTGGTATAAAGACAAGTCAGATTATGGACTTCTTTGTCAACCAGGCTGGGGGTTATGACAATTTGGGCTTCGGATTAAAGGATTTATATAACAATTTAGATAATGAACGTCGATCCATGATACTCGAAACAGACTCAGAAGCTGCACTTGCATACTTAAATGCAAAAGCTGACATGGATCCAGATTTCTTTTGTAAGTACTCCGTAGATGAGGAGAATAGACTTACAAACTTATTCTGGGCAGATTCTATTGCTCGCTTGGATTATAGTTACTTCGGCGATGTTTTGGCTTTCGATAGTACTTACAAGACAAATGAGTATGGGAAGCCTTTAGTTATTCTATTGGGTGTTAATAATCATTATGCAACAAGTTTTTTTGGCTGTGCAATTCTCACGGATGAGACGGTTGAGACCTACACATGGGTGCTTAAAACATTTTTATGTGCTATGAATAATAGAAAGCCTATATCTATTGTGACCGATGGAGATAGAGCGATGCGTAAAGCAATTAAAAAGGTAGTTCCTGAAGCTCGGCATCGACTGTGTATTTGGCATCTACAAAGAAATGCACAATCTAATGTACATAAAACGCCTGAATTTGTTACAAGGTTTAAGGATTTTCTGTTGGGAAATTACAGACCCGAAGAATTTGAGCAATTGTGGCAGAACATGGTGGAAGAGCTTGGTCTTCAAAATAATGATTGGATTAAGAAGATATACTCAAAACGAGAGAGATGGGCAGAAGCATTCTTACGGGGTCATTTCTTTGGTGGCATGCGCACAACACAGCGTTGCGAGGGTATGAATGCATATATGAATAGATTTCTTCAAAGAAAGTTGAAGTTGCATGAATTTGTTCGTCAAATTGATCGAGCCTTGAGACGTACAAGGAATAACAATTTAGGACATAATTTTAAAACTAAGCATTCTATTCCAATGATTAGTACTCATCTTCCAAGCTTGGAGAAGCATGCTGCAGGGGTTTACACTCAAAAGTTATTTTACAAGGTTCGTAAACAGATTTACAAAGAAGGCCAGTTTATATTGTTGAGCAATGTCACTCTTCTAGATATTCAAGTGTACACATTAACTAGGCATTTAGAAGCCAAAAAGAAGTGGACTGTGGTTTATTATCTAAAAGAACAACATTTTGAGTGCTCCTGTAAGAAGTTCGAATCTACTGGAATACCATGCCCTCACTTATTTTGTGTGATGAAACATATGCATGTTAGTGAGATACCTGCTTCATTGATTAACAAAAGATGGACTATGGATGTGAAAGTTTACAAACAATCTCTAATGCTATTGGAAAGTCAATCTAAGGATGTTCTTAACAATTTTCGGTATGGTCATTAAATGCCGAATTCAATGAAATTAGTTTTTATGCCTCAAAATCTGATGCTGCCTATTGGAAATTAAAAAGTCATCTTGCTCAATTGAAGAGTGAGATAAAGGAGATGAGAACGTGTGACAACGGAGATACAGATAGACCATGCAGTGCAGAAAAGAAAGCTAGAATTGTAAAAGATCCTCTAGTTGTGAAGACAAAGGGTGCACCCAGTACAAAATTTAACAAAGGTGTTAACACAAGAAAATGTGGATATTGCAAACAAGATGGACATACTGCACGGAAATGCCCAAGTAAGAATGGCCATGTTACAAGTGTGGACAACTTCGCTGGACCATTAAACAGCTTCACAAAATTTATTTGGTATGGGAAAATAGGTCATTATTTCTATAATTTTTTTTAGTCCAAATCAATGTGTTGTATCAATAATTTTGTTCAAATTTTCTGCAGATTATATCCTAAGGAGGCTGCCTCACTTGCGTCAATGCACACAAAATTATCCTAAAATAATCTGCATATGCCTGAGGGTGTGGATTTAGACAAGCTATTTGCATTTTAAGAAAACACAATTTTGACCAAGTATTTTTTTAGACTATAGTTATGGCCATGTGATGTAGTTTTATATTTTAATGCATTTTTGGTTATAATAATAATGAATATTACACCTCTCATGAACCTATTACTTTCTCCTACTTTGATGACAATGAAATATGACAGGAACCTCGAACAATGTAATATTCATGAAATTTTAAGCTTACAAAAAAGGGCCTAACAATGATAACCACAATGACCACAGGAAATTTGCAATAGGCTGATAAAAGTTTCTCATTTATTCTCCTCACATAAAGACTAGGGATTTTAGAGGCCCAAACATTTTTCTCGTCACTGATAGCTGTCAACTTATAATGATAAAGACTAATCACATTTATCAACCCACATTTTTCCATGTATTGTTCAGCATACATACCTAGCTCGGAATGCAATTGCAAGTGTCCAGTCATTTGTGGCATAACAATTAATAAATCTTCCAGCCACCATCTGCAAAATAGCAGAAATCAACATAGGAACTCCAGAAAACAATGTCATAAATATAAATCTCCTTGGGAACCAGCTGGAATGATGTTTTCATTAGAAAACCTCCAATCACCTTTCTAACAGCTTCCCAGTTCTGATCTTTAATCGAAATGGGTGCCCCAAGAAGAACAACTCTTTCTACAATTCCAGCTGCAAACATTAAGAACAACTGCATCAGGATCATATTAACAAATCCAAAACTCTGCATCAGGATCATATTAACAAATCCAAAACTCTACATGAAGATTAAAGACATTTCCATACTGGTTATTACCATTGCATTCATTCTCGGCCAAATTTTCAAGGCACTTGAATATGACCCTCGCTCCAAGTGAGTAACCTATAAGTGTCACAGGCCTGGAAGATTTTATCAAAACAAATGTAGAAATTATATAAGCATTAGATTTCTAGGCACAGAAGACCAATATTTTAAGTCAAGGAGTGCATACCGGAACCCCTGCAGTCCTTGCATCAACACTTCAGCTAGCAGCTTTCCTGCTTTGTCTGACCTAAAAAATTGCAGAAGATAAGGTTTTAGTAGAAAAGGAAACTAAAACCAAGGCTGGGAGCAGGGAATTTCAAACAAACATATTCCATGCAGTATTTACATGTTCTTAGCAACCTAGTGATCCCTTGAATTCATTGACAAAATAATTTCAGTCCATCAGAAGATTATGATAGTTTTAGCAGTTTTAATCAGACATAATTCTTCATACAACAGCCACTGAAAAACAATTAATTACACAAGTTTGAGCAGATAGGAAAAAGCCCAATAATTCTTACCAGATCTAAAATGATTTTCCAGATTGCTTACCTCGCGCGAAGCACGCCAAACCGATCTCCAAAGTTTTGGAGTTGGAAGACAGTTTCAGGGTTAAAACTGGCGGATGCTTTTGGTGCTCTTCTTGGTTTCTTCCACGGCCTTACCATCACCAGAATCTGAAGGACAATCTGCATCTCATCTCTTCGACAATCTGCATTCCCAACTATTTGGATTGTGATCGACGGTTTCACGGTTCACGTGCCAGCGGATTCGGGTTCGGATTTGGTGAATCTTGGCTTAAAATTTAGGAGATTTGAGACAGAAATTCACATTTGGGAATGAACATTAAGGGCGGACAGGGCGGTGCTTTTTGTTTTGATTTTTTTTCTTCTACAGTAACGTTGAGACTCAATGGTAAATGTATTTTTTTCCGCCTTTTATTTTCAAAAAAGGGGAAAAAATAGATAGTATAAAAAAAAGTTTTTTTTTTAATTTTTTTGCTGTTGATGGTGCCATAATTGTTATAATATTGAATTTTTTTAATAAATAATAACTATAAAAATATTTTAATTAATTGTTATAAATTTTAATTAGGTAATATGAAATAAATAAATAAATTATAATAAAAGATTAATAAATTATAATTATTATAATAATATTATAATAAATAATAATGAAATAATTTCATACTGATAATAATAACAATAAAATTATAAATATAATAATATTTTTATGAAATAATAATATAATAAAATATTAATAATAACTTATTATTATAATAATTATTATAAAATTTGAATACAATAATATTTTCATAAATAATAATCATAAAACAAAATCATGAAATTAATAAATAATAACAATAATGAATTAGTAATCATAATTATAATACTATTTTAATAAATATTATGATGATGATGATGATGATTATTATTATTATTAATCCAATTTCTAATTTAAACTCATTCAATCTATATATAAAATAAATAAATAAAATTCAACAACACAATAATCACACAATAACCTGGACTCGGGCCCAGAAATATCCGGGTTTGAGAATTTCAAACCCGGCTCTGGTTTTTATATGCATGCGGTCTGGGTTTTACCCGGACCGGATTGGCCGGGTCTGGTCCAGGCGGGCTTTTTTGACTCCCTAACGATTACTGATTGGTAAATACACCATGAGCAGATTATGGTGATTTAATTGGGTCTGTTTTTTTCTAACCTAATTAATAATTAGTTTGGGTTGGATAAATTATAATTAACCAGTCTAACTCAACCAAATCTATAATGTGTTAATTCTTAATTGCAAAATTATAAAGACTTAAATGGCTTATCAATTTTTTATTCTTTTTAATCTTTTAATACAAGAGGCTATTTCATTCTTGCATTTGCTGCTCTAGACTACAATTCCAAAACCAAAATCACACTCTCTTATAAGTAAATTTATTATTTTATAAGATTAATATAAAAGTAAGTTGATTTTAATTTTTTAGTGAATACTTAACGGCACATAATTATATATCACTTTCATTTTATTTTGTATATGATGCTAGCTAATTATCTAAAAAGCTTAATTTGGAATTGGAAAAGAATATGCAGGAGAAATAAAGTCTATATGCTTTTTGTGGAAATTTTCTTAATTTAAATATAGTTAATTTATTAACTTTCTTTACGTACACAAGATAGTGAATCAAAATTTCATGTTATAAAAGATTTATATTTGATTTTAATAAGTTTCATATGATTTTCATTGTTCAATTTAAAATTTTTATTTGACCTTTAACCTAATTAACTTAACCACACAATATAAGGTTTGGGTAGAATTGGGTTAAACAAGTTTATTTAATTAAGTTGGATGAATTTTATCGCAGCTCATTAAAAAATAGACTAGGTTAGAATTTCACTAACCCTATCAAACTCAACTCATGCCCTCCCTTATATCATTCTATCTAAATCATAAAATGACAATAATCCAACTCTTTAACCATTTTCACGTTGGATTTAAGTTGAGGCAATTGACTTAAACTGAATAACCTAAATTCCAAATAAATGTGAAATAAGACAAAAAATTTCTAAACCACACGTATGACTCGTAGATTGAAGGTAAAACAAGTAAATTAGCGTTACAGTGGTAAATTGGTCTACAAAATTAAAAAAAATAAAAAATAGAAAAAAACTAGTAAATTGATAAAAAAAAATGAGTAAATTAATAATGGAGTTGTAATTTGTACGAAGAACTTGTAAACAAAATAAAAATTTTTAAAAATGACATAGAACTAGTAAATTCACATTAAGTGTGAAATAAAACAAAAAATATGTAAACCACACATAAAACTAGTAAATTAACGACACAAATGGTAAATTAATATTGGAATTATAATTTGCACGAAGAACTTGTAAACAAAACAAAAACTTATAAAAATGACATAGAACTAGTAAGTTGACATTAATTGTGAAATAAAACTAAAAATGTGTAAATCACACATAAAACAAGTAAATTGATGGAAAAATAAGTAAATTATTGTTAGAGTTGTAATTTATACGAAGAACTTGTAAACCAAACAAAAACTTAGAAAAATGACATAGATCTAGTAAATTCACATTAAGTGTGAAATAAAACATAAAATATGTAAACCACACATAAAACTAGTAAATTAATGGAAAAAATAGTAAATTAATGTTAGAATTGTAAATTGTAAGAAGAACTTGTAAAGAAGACAAAAACTTATAAAAATGACATAGAACTAGTAAATTGACATTAATTGTGAAATAAAACAAAAAATGTGTAAATCAAAAATAAAACTAGTAAATTGATGGAAAAATAAGTAAATTATTGTTAGAGTTGTAATTTATACGAAGAACTTGTAAACAAAACAAAAACTTAGAAAAATGGCATAGAACTAGTAAATTCACATTAAGTGTGAAATAAAACATAAAATATGTAAACCACACATAAAACTAGTAAATTAATGGAAAAAATGGTAAATTAATGTTAGAGTTGTAAATTGTAAGAATAACTTGTAAAGAAGACAAAAACTTATAAAAATGACATAGAACTAGTAAATTGACATTAATTGTGAAATAAAACAAAAAATATGTAAGCCACACATAAAACTAGTAAATTAATGAAAAAATAGGTAAATTAATGTTAGAGTTGTAAATTGTAAGAAGAACTTGTAAATAAAACAAAAACTTGTAAATGTTGCATAAAACTTGTAAATCAACATTAACTTGTAAAAGTTTCATAAAACTTGTAAATCACACATAAAATTAGTAAATTAATGGAAAAATAGGTAAATTAATGTTAGAGTTGTAAATTGTAAGAAGAACATGTAAATAAAACAAAAACTTGTAAATGTTGCATAAAACTTGTAAATCAACATTAACTTGTAAAAGTTTCATAAAACTTGTAAATCACACATAAAATTAGTAAATTAATGGAAAAATAGGTAAATTAATGTTAGAGTTGTAAATTGTAAGAATAACTTGTAAATAAAACAAAAACTTGTAAATGTTGCATAAAACTTGTAAATCAACATTAACTTGTAAAAGTTTCATAAAATATGTAAATCACACATAAAACTAGTAAATTAATGGAAAAATAGGTAAATTAATGTTAGAGTTGTAAATTGTAAGAAGAACTTGTAAATAAAACAAAAACTTGTAAATGTTGCATAAAACTTGTAAATCAACATTAACTTGTAAAAGTTTCATAAAACTTGTAAATCACATATAAAATTAGTAAATTAATGAAAAAATAGGTAAATTAATGTTAGAGTTGTAAATTGTAAGAAGAACTTGTAAATAAAACAAAAACTTGTAAATGTTGCATAAAACTTGTAAATCAACATTAACTTGTAAAAGTTTCATAAAATATGTAAATCACACATAAAACTAGTAAATTAATGGAAAAATAGGTAAATTAATGTTAGAGTTGTAAATTGTAAGAAGAACTTGTAAATAAAACAAAAACTTGTAAATGTTGCATAAAACTTGTAAATCAACATTAACTTGTAAAAGTTTCATAAAACTTGTAAATCACACATAAAATTAGTAAATTAATGAAAAAATAGGTAAATTAATGTTAGAGTTGTAAATTGTAAGAAGAACTTGTAAATAAAATAAAAACTTGTAAATGTTGCATAAAACTTGTAAATCAACATTAACTTGTAAAAGTTTCATAAAATATGTAAATCACACATAAAATTAGTAAATTAATAGAAAAATAGGTAAATTAATGTTAGAGTTGTAAATTGTAAGAAGAACTTGTAAATAAAACAAAAACTTGTAAATGTTGCATAAAACTTGTAAATCAACATTAACTTGTAAAAGTTTCATAAAACTTGTAAATCACACATAAAATTAGTAAATTAATGAAAAAATAGGTAAATTAATGTTAGAGTTGTAAATTGTAAGAAGAACTTGTAAATAAAACAAAAACTTGTAAATGTGGCATAAAACTTGTAAATCAGCATTAACTTGTAAAAGTTTCATAAAACTTGTAAATCACACATAAAATTAGTAAATTAATGAAAAAAATAGGTAAATTAATGTTAGAGTTGTAAATTGTAAGAAGAACTTGTAAATAAAATAAAAACTTGTAAATGTTGCATAAAACTTGTAAATCAACATTAACTTGTAAAAGTTTCATAAAATATGTAAATCACACATAAAACTAGTAAATTAATAGAAAAATAGGTAAATTAATGTTAGAGTTGTAAATTGTAAGAAGAACTTGTAAATAAAACAAAAACTTGTAAATATTGCATAAAACTTGTAAATCAACATTAACTTGTAAAAGTTTCATAAAACTTGTAAATCACAAATAAAATTAGTAAATGTAACCTGAAAATTGAACAAAAAAGAGTAATTACCTGCTACTTAGGTAACAAGTTACCTATTTATTTAGAATTAATGGTAGAAATTTTTTATTCAAATCTAACGATCCACGTCCATTACGACATCAATGCCGTAAATTTAGTTACGGCATTATAGAATGACCCAAAAAAGACGAAAGGACATAAAATGAATGCATTAGCTGACCACTTGTCTTCAGTAATTCAAAAACATGAAAGGACATAAACTGAGTGCACTTGTCTTCAGTAATTCAAAAGGATGAAAGGACATAAAATGAGTGCATTAGCTGGCCACCAACTGCCCTTAATAGTAAGTGCATCCCCTGTTTCACTTGGGGGCCGAAACTACCTTTCAGCGGTTGGAAGGTACCACCTCATTTGTCTTGTTGTGGCAAGCCGTTGGATATAAGAATAGTAAAATCCAACGGCTAATAAAAGAACATGAAGGGTGTTCCCGGTGGAAACAATCTCAATTAACCTAGCAGGAATAAAATATTGTAAATAAAATTAATTATGTGAAATCGAAATTACCCCTATAGAAGTTATTTTTGAAGTCCTACAATTTATCTAATCACAGTAAACACCAACACCGCA
The DNA here is from genome assembly GCA_029618585.1 of Citrus australasica. Classification (NCBI taxonomy): domain Eukaryota; kingdom Viridiplantae; phylum Streptophyta; class Magnoliopsida; order Sapindales; family Rutaceae; genus Citrus; species Citrus australasica. The sequence goes on along the minus strand of JARCIV010000269.1, from coordinate 567,923 downwards.
CCGGTGACCGATCAGCCGCGTTCGGACGCCGATTACGTGAACAAAAAAGTAGTTCTTGTAAATTTCTGTTTCACTCAAAAAAAAAAACAATGAATGACATGTCTTTAATCTTTGTATATCCCCTGTTTCTCTTGGAAGATTGTGAACGATGACTCTTCTCTGATTGGCACTTGTAGGCTGCTGGTAAATTTACTAAGGGGCCACCAATTTATAAGTATCGGAGCAATTATTGAAGACGTAGGGGCCACCAATTTATTAATATACGCGAAACAATTATTGAGGATTGTGCATGATGACTTTTCTCTGCTTGGCATTAAATTTCCAAAGGGTCACCAATTTATAAATGTCTGAACAATTTATAAAAGAAGAAGCTATTTGTCCCGACTTGCGCCTCGACTTGAGCCCCGAATGAAACGCGCCGTTTTGAGATTAAAAGGAAACGCACCGTTTCGATGATTTTTTCCTTTTCTTTTGGACTCATTTTGACGAACTACAACAAAAACACTTTTTCCTTTCGTTTTACTTTTTGTTCTGCAATCACTTTTTGTTTTGCAAACAGCAGCAATAGTTCTTGCGCCTGCAAACAGAAACGCATTTCAAACAAGTGCTTACGTTGAGTAGGGATGATAATGGGGTGGTGTGGGGGTGGGAGACCTATCTTATTTTCTACCTTATTATAAATATGTCTTTATTTTTTACTCTATTTTTTAATAAATTTAGTGGGGTACAGATAGAAAATTTTCTTATGGGAAATACTTTTCCTATCCTCACCATATTCTTTATTTTTTTATTTTATATTAGGTATAAATATATAATTTTAATAAGTTAAAAATTAAAGACTTAAAATAAAATCATCACCATATTATAAAGTATTTAATTTTTAAAAAAATTAAAAATTTAAAACAATATATTAAAAATAAAAAATATTTAAAGAGCGTAGCACTTTAAAAGAGAAAAAAATAAAAATATTTCATAGTTGAAAAATATTATAAGATTTTTTTCATTCATATCCTGTTTATATTATATAAAAATTTAAAAAAAATTAATTGACATTATAATTCATAAAATAAAAATTATTAAATAAGAATTAAAAATATATTTATATATAATGAGAATTGGGGTGGGAGTGAGGGTGGAGAGTGCAAAACTAAATCCCACCCTATTAAAAGTTTGAGAATTATTTTTCTCTCACTCCCCACCTCATTTCTCAAAAATTATTCAAAATTTTTTTTATTTGAGGTAAGATTTCATGAAACCCAAAACTATAGAGGATTTTGCCACCCCTAACGTTGAGGAACCGTTGTTAGCTGCCTTATGCCAAAGCCCATGTACAAGTTGGCGTTTAAATTAAGCACTCAACTTTCACGAATCACTAAGTTTTGACATGTTAAAATTTTGTGATTTATGGAAAAGCAGGCACTTACAAGTGCTCCATGGGCATTCCCTAAATTAGCTGTGTGTTGGCAAAAGCACCTTCAGACTATGCCCAGAGACAAATATGCAGACAAAGCATGTGGCATCTAGTGCATTTAAAATTGATTAAATTACAGGAAAGACGAAAAAAGAAAAAGAAATAGACATGCAAGAAGTACTACATCTCTAATAGTTAACAAAATTAAAACCAACAGCCTTCCCAAATCAGTGTCAAAGACTTCAACATAATCATTTGGAACAACAAATCCCATGAATCCGCAAGCAACATTTGAGAATACAGTCTTTCAGGTGATTGGAGAAATCCATATAAGTTTCCATCCTATATACACAAGCAGACAGACACATGAAAGTTGTGTTCGGTCACATGCATAAAGAGCTAGCATATGGAAATGGTTTGCGAAAAATGATTGTGGTTGGAGCTAGCATATGGAAATGTTTTGCAGTTTGAAGTTTGTGGAAGTTATGGGTGCCGAGTGTTGTGGTTGGAAAGGAAAGCAAAAAGAAGGATAAAGCAGGAACTGGCGACGTCGTTTTGGTTCCAAATTAATTGAAGCATATGCTCACCCACGTGTTGCCCACCTTTTTCGGCTGAAATTAAAAGCAAAAAGAAACGACGTCGTTTTGTCTTTCGGGACGCAAATTCAGAAACAACATTCGGGGTAAATAGCAGCACTCTTTTGTACAGATCCAACTTTTAGCCAACTGCCATTGCCTGCATTTGCCCGATTTTTCTCTCTCTTCAGGACACGTGTGTTGCTTCCCATTGAATGTGTATGTTACAGATTCTGTAACGAAGCAACCTCCTACAATTTGTAGTTTAATAAAAGAGCCTAATCGTCGTGACTACTCAATACTTGTGACTTGTCTTTAATAAAAGAGCCTACCCCCTTTTTGTTTTTTTGAAAGGGAGCCTACCCCACTTATATTCAAAAGATTCCACTTTCATATATAGTTTATTAAAAAAAATCTATTTTAATTTGTAGTTTAATAAAAGAATTCAGCTGGTTGTTTTGTCACTTTTGCTTTTGTGGAATATGATCTAACTTTTTCTTATTAGCATCAATTTGCAATAAAATATAAGAAAGGTTGGTAACATTAATGGTGCATTTACTTACAAAATTAGAGAATCAAAATTTAGAATTAAAATAATTAAGAATCAGAATCGGAATGATGAGGTCCACCACTATTTGAGAATGGGGAATGAGAGATTGATTTTCATAGGGAGGTGGGAATGAGTCTCTCATTCTTAAGATTGACCATTTTATCCTCTCTAAATTTGAAAATACCTACTTTGTCCTCTTTTATAATTAATTAATATAATATTACAATTAATTAATTAATATATTATGATTAATTAATAAATAAATATATTATTAACTATAATTATTAAAAATTATTTTTCTTGAATAAATAATCACAATAATTAATATATTATTATTAATAATTATTGTTCCTGAATAAATAATCACAATAATTAATATATTATTATTGTAATTAATTAATTAATTAATATACTATTATAATAATTATTAACAATAATTATTATAATTAATTCATGTATTATTATTAATTAATTAATAAAATTAATATTATTAAATAAATAAATAATATAAGTATTACTACTAATTAATATACTAATATATTATTAACAATAATTATTAATAATTATATATTTTTAATAAATAATCACAATAATTAATATATTATTTTAATTAAGTAATTTATATTAATATTATTAGTTAATATATTTTTTATAATATTTTTATTATAGTTATTATAATTAATTAAAAATATTTACAATTAATTAATTAATACTAATTATGACAATAATCTATTAAGTATTTTTTAGTAATTTGTTACAATCTAATTCATTCCGATTCCGATTCTATGACAAAGTAAACACATTAATAGCAATCCCGCTCATTCTAAGACAAAGTAAACACTTAAAATGTGTTCTACAATTTGTCTAATCACAGTAAACGCCAACACCGGTGACCGATCAGCCGCGTTTAGACGCCGATCACAGGAAAAAAAAAGTAATTCTTGTAAATTTCTATTTGGACGCTAAATATGATTGTCGTGGATGATTTTGTGAATGGTTTTGCATGTTATGAATTGTGTGAGGAGTTTAATCATTAGCTTCATACTGCTGAGGTTCAGTATGCTGTGTTGATTCCTTTGTTTCCTTTAAGAACGATCATATTTTAAAAATACTTGGCAATTTCCCACCAAGTTCCTTCCTCGACTCGCCGACATAGATAGCACAATCACAAATTCACAATGGACGACTACCATCTTGTCACTGCTCAATAAATGTCATTAAACCTACCTCACTAGAGCAATCTTAAACGGTAGCCGATGTCCTTTCAATTTCATGCGCCGTCAGTTCATTTTGTTTGATTTATATCATGGGCTGTCAGTTTAAAATAAATTTTTTGTGTCTCGTTTATGTTCATTGTCTTATCATTGAAGGAAAGCTGCAGATGCAAGGACTCAACAATTATCATAATCAGATTCAAGTTTTGTGCTGTTTCAGGCTCTTCATTTGTCTGGTTAAGTTATTATGTGATTAATTTTTCATTGATGATTTAATCCGTTCCTTGGTATGGTTTAAAAGAAGGTGTCGGGTTTAATCTGTTCCTTGGTATGATGTAAAACGTGGTATTGGGTTTAGTGACTGAAACTTTGTCCCACATGATGTGTGCTCATTTGTACCAATACTTAATTCAAGAGACTATGACATGTCTGTTTGTTCTCTGGCAGTTGCATGTTGGTAAAGCAGTGATGAAATACGAAGCTTTGTGAAAGTAACTGTATGATTATAATATCATTCCTTGAACTGATTTTGCTTTTTCTCCTTAAAGCTCACTTCATTGAAGATCCATTGTAGATGGATGAAGTTTCTCTCAACACCGAACCAGTAGGTGATGATGACACTGATGATTTTGAGGTCGTAGGAGATTGTGCGATGACTGAATATGTTGGCTGGGATAATCCAAAATCCCTTGCCTCCTGCTGTTGGAATGGAGTTTGAGATGTATGATGATATATATTACTTTTACAATTGCTATGCCAAGGAACAGGGTTTTGGTGTTAAGAGTTAGCAATACATGGTACCGAAAGAGTAGAGAAAAGTATAGAGGAAAGCTGAGCTGTAGTAGTGCAGGCTTCAAGAAGAAAAGCGAGGCAACCGCCCAAGACCAGAAACAAGAACTGGCTGTCCAGCAATGATAAAGTTTAGGTTGATGGAAACCAAAAGGTGGAGAATCATTGAAGTCGAGCTTGAGCATAACCACTTGTTAAGCCCAAGAAGTGGAAAGTTTTACAAGTCACATAAAGTTAGAAAACAGAATAAGGTTGTTTGGAAGCTGAGAAAATTTTCAGAGTCGAAAGCTTTTAGCTCACAAGATTTCATTCATTAAAACTAACTGATGAATCAGTACAAAGGCTACTTATATACATTTGATTATCAGCTCCGTTTGTAACTAATTACAAAACTAATTCTAATTAGCTATAACAACTTCAACTATCACGTGTACAAGCAACCACGTAACCACCAGGTGCCAGCTGGCATGCCATGTCATCAATTCTTAACTGTGAGCTGAAGCTGCTGCTATCCTCTGCTTCTTCATCTCTGCTGCTGATATGTGCTTCCTTAACATCCCCTCTCAAGCTCAAAGGTCTACTAATGACATTGAGCTTGGACCTAAAGAAACTGAACTTAGATAAAGATAAGGGCTTAGTAAGAACATCAGCCACTTGTTCTTCAGTGGGAATGTATCTAACCTCCAATTCTTTTCCAAGCACTTTATCTCTAACATAATGAATATCCAACTCTATATGCTTAGACTTTGAGTGAAACACAGGATTGCGAGCTAGTTCCCCTGCACTTTGGTTATCACACCAAAGAATTGGAGTGGGTAATTCAGCAATGTTGAGTTCTGAAAATAAAGACTTCAACCAAGATATTTCTGAGCAGGCTGCTGACAAGGCTCGATATTCACTTTCTGTGCTGGACTTTGCTACAATTGCTTGCTTTTTAGAAGACCATGAGATCAAGTTATTACCTAAGTAGATACAATAGGCTCCAATAGATTTTCTGTCGTCAAGATCACATGCCCAGTCAGCATCAAAATAGCCTGTTAATCCAATTTCCAGAGATGCTTCCTTTCTAAGACAGAGGCCATAGGTGATTGTTGATTGAAGATATCGAAGAACTCTTTTGCAGGCTAACCAGTGCTGAACAGTAGGAGAACTGAGGTATTGACTGAGTTTATGAACTGAGTAAGCTATGTCAGGTCTGGTAAGTATGAGATACTGTAATCCTCCAACTATGCTTCTGTATAGTGTTGGATTTTCAAATTCCTGACCCAAAGGACCCCTGACATTTCTTTCTAGCTTCAAACCAGTGCTAAGAGGAGTGTCAGACCCTTTGCAATTCTCCATAGAAGCTCTACTCAGCAGGTCTTTAACATACTTTGTCTGGGACAGGTGCATTCCTTCATCAAAGTAGCTGACTTCAATGCCTAGGAAGTAATCAACCAACCCCAGATCTTTCAATGCAAAGGCCTGACTGAGTTTATTAATAAAATCCTCCAGTAGAATAGAATCTGGTCCAGTGACTAGGATATCATCCACATAGACCAGAACTATGATTAAACCCTTTGTATCATGTCTAATGAATAGAGATGTATCAGCCTTTGAATTTAGAAACTGCCAAGTAGTAAAACAACTCTTCAATTTTTCATACCAGGCTCGTGGAGCTTGCTTCAGACCATAGAGAGCTTTATTTAGTTTACAGATGTACCCTTCCTTAGCTACAAAGCCTTCTGGTTGTGTCATATATACATCCTCAGAAAGATCTCCATTGAGGAATGCATTATTAACATCAATCTGTCTGATTTTCCACCCTTTCATAACAGCCAAGCTGAGTATAACCCTCACTGTTGAAGACTTCACTACTGGACTGAAGGTTTCTGAATAATCCACCCCTGCTGTCTGGTGAAAACCCTTTGCAACCAATCTGGCTTTATACTTGCTGACAGTGCCATCTGTGTTATACTTAGTTCTGAACACCCACTTACAACCAACTAGCTTGTAAGTTGAAGACATTGGCACAAGAGTCCAAGTGTTGTTGTTGATAAGGGCATCATACTCATTTTGCATTGCATCTTTCCATTTGGGATCTGATAAAGCCTCAGGTACTGTGGATGGTTCTAAGCTGTTGTGTGTAGTGAGGAAGGACTTTGGTTTGAAAATTCCAGCTCTAGCTCTGGTTATCATGTGATGAGTGGAAGTGGAAGGTTTAAGCTGAGATTTATGTGATGTACAGGGTATTTCTGATGCTGGTAAAGATATGGATGTAGGTGTAGATGTCTGGGATGCAGGTGAAGATATGAAAGGCTGATTTGCAGGTGACTGACATTGGAGTGTGTTTGATGATAAGAACTGATTGACTGGAATTTGATCTGCTGCAGTGGCTTCAAGACTGTCTGGATTGCTATTAGGAACTGACAAAGTAAATCTTTGAAAGAGATTGTATTGGAAATCAGAGGAAGTGTGTTTAGAAGAAGAAGAGAAATTTGGATCTGAGGTGTAAGGAAAAGAGGTTTCATCAAACAAGACATGACTAGCAATATAAACTTTGCCTGATGAATGTAAACACTTATAACCCTTATGTAAGGGGCTGTATCCTAAAAAGACACACTTTGAGGTATGGAAATGGAACTTATGGTTGTTATATTCCCTGAGAAAAGGAAAGCAAGAACATCCAAATGTTCTTAGAAAATTGTAATCTGGTTTGTGATGAAAGATTGATTCATATGGAGTTTTCATTGATAGAATAGGTGTTGGTAATCTGTTAATGAGATAGGCTGCTGTATGAAAGGAATCCCACCAGAATTTGATTGGTAATTTAGCTTGTGCAAGAAGAGTAAGGCCTGATTCAGTAATGTGTCTGTGTTTCCTTTCTATCAAGCCATTTTGGTTATGAGTATATGGACAGGAGTGTCTAAATTCTATTCCCTCTTCTTGAAGATATCTGGTAAAAGGTCTGAACTCCCCTCCCCAGTCAGATTGAATACATTTAATGGATTGTTCTAACTGTTTTTCAATTTGAGCTTTGAAAATTTTGAACACATGAAGAGTTTCATCTTTGGTTTTTAAAGGAAAAATCCAAGTGAATCTAGTAAAATCATCAACAAAGCTCACATAATATTTATAACCTTGTATGGAAACCACTGGAGCTGGTCCCCATAAGTCAGTATGCAAAATGGCTAAAGGTTGCTTTGTTTTTGTTTCAGTAGCTGGAAAGTGTAACCTATGCATTTTTCCCAATTTACAAGCATCACATGAATCAACAACTTTATTGCCACTGATAGGTTTTGAACAAGATTGTATTACATGATTTAAAACCATAGAGTTAGGATGACCTAGCCTCTGATGTAATACAGAAGTGCTTAAAAGACACTTAGATTTCATACAGGATTTTGCTGCTACATTTTGCAAGCAGTGACTTAGTTTATTTGAATGACCAAGATTAACAGCTGAGAGCATTGAAAGAGGAACAACTGACTGAAAAGGAGACTCAATGTTGGCAACATGACCTTGAAAAGAAGACTGAGCAGAGGTTTTATTTGAGGACACTAATAGCAATCTGTACAAGCCTTTTTCAGCCTTGCCCTGCAGTAGGATCAAATTCTTCACCTTGTCCTTCACAACACAAGATTTATCAGTAAACTCAACTGTAATATTGTTATCTTTGGTTAGCTGGGAAATGCTTATGAGATTCTTGGTTATTTGTGGAACTAAGAGTATATTGTTTAGTTTAATCACAGTGGAATCAGTGCAGTTGTGCATTCTCAGAACAGCCTTTCCAATATGTGTAATGTTCAAGCCAGTACCATTGCCAATAATAAGTTTAGATGTACCTGCAAAAGATTCTGAAATCTGCATGTTGTTCATGTCATTTGTGAGATGATGAGTGGCACCACTGTCAAGGTACCAATTTGCATCAGATGGTCCTTCCATGTTTGCCATATATGCTGATTTTGAATTCCTATTTGGAGGTGGTCTATAAGCTCCAGAGGCAATAAACTCTTCCAGCTTCCAGCACACATTAGCTGTGTGCCCTATTTTGAGACACACTTGACAGGTAGGCTTAGATGGATTCCACTGAGATTTAGGATTTCCAGAAACTTTGCCATTATTAGCAACATTGTTATTGTTCCAGTTTCCTCCACCTCCTCCTCTATAATTTCCTCTGTAACCATTATTTCCAGCACTTCCAACAGCAAAACCAGATGATCCATAATTTCCTCTGTAACCATTATTTCCAGAATTTCCAGCAGCACTACTATAGCCTGCATTATATCCAAAATTACCAGAACCTCTTCCCCCTGAGAAGTTTCCTCTCTTAGGCCCTCTACTTTGTGCAAAATTAGCTTCTAAGTTGTGTTTAACATCCATATTAGCAAGCATATGAGTTTGTTGATCAATCCTAGCCTCTTGAGTTAACAGCATGGCATAAGCCTCATTAACATTCATTTTTCCAGTTCCTACTTGTCCAGTAATGTAAGTAGCAACAGAGTTATAATCTGGACCTAGACCAGATAGTACATGTAAAATCAGATCATCATTGCTTAATGCACTTCCTGCTGCAGCCATATTATCAGCAATTGATTTCATCTTAATAAAATACTCAGTCATTTTAAGATCATCCTTTCTAGTAGAATTCATTAGGTATCTCAAATGCAGTAACCTAGACTTTGATTGAGATCCAAATTGAGTTTCAACAGCTTTCCATACCTCCAATGAAGTCTCAAGACTAAACACCAGACTGATGATTCCTTCACTCATGGATGAGAGAAGCCAACCAAGAAGTATCTGATCTTGTGCTCTCCAGGTTGCAAACTCTGGATTCTCCACAGATATGAGATTATCATCACACCTCTGAGCAATGTGAGAAGGAGGTGGAGCAATTAACTCATCAATGAATTTTTCAAGCCTATTTCCTCGGATTGAAGCAAGAACCTGAGATCTCCAGATCAAGTAGTTCGATTGATCAAGCTTAACAGGAGTATTAAAGGTGAAATTGACAGTTGTTGAATTTGCAGCGGTATTATGAACTTGATTTAAGGAAGAAGCAAGATTCACAGATGCCATCACTAGCTCTGATACCAAGTTAGAAAACAGAATAAGGTTGTTTGGAAGCTGAGAAAATTTTCAGAGTCGAAAGCTTTTAGCTCACAAGATTTTATTCATTAAAACTAACTGATGAATCAGTACAAAGGCTACTTATATACATTTGATTATCAACTCCGTTTGTAACTTATTACAAAACTAATTCTAATTAGCTATAACAACTTCAACTATCACGTGTACAAGCAACCACGTAACCACCAGGTGCCAGCTGGCATGCCATGTCATCAATTCTTAACTGTGAGCTGAAGCTGCTGCTATCCTCTGCTTCTTCATCTCTGCTGCTGATATGTGCTTCCTTAACACATAAGCACATAGGTATTGCAACCAAAAGAACATTGCATTTAGATAGTGCTGAAGAAGTTCAAAAAATTAAACTGTTTCGAACTATTATCATTGATACCGAGGGAAATGGTAATGTAGATGTTAATGGAGTATTTGGAAATAATGTTAATAGCTCAAATCAATTGAAGCTTAAACCAGGAGATGCACAAGCTGTCCAGAGTTTCTTTTGTCGTTTGCAGTTGACAGATCCAAACTTAATGTAGTGGATCTAAATGAAAAGGGATGCTTGAGAAACCTGTTCTGGACTGATACCAGGTCAAGAGTTGCATATAGGTACTTTGGTGATGTAGTCTTAATTGATACTACGTGCTTGACTGAAAGATATGATGAACCACTGGTTTGATTCATTGGGGTGAATCATCATGGACAATCAGTGTTGTTGGGTTGTGGTTTACTTGCCAGTGAGACCATAGAATCATATACATGGTTGTTTAGGGTGTGGCTTACATGTATGTTTGGGCGCTCTCCACAAACAATCATCACTGACCAATGTAGAATCTTGCAAATTGCTGTTGGCGATGTTTTCCCAAGAGCTTATCATTGCTTTTCATTGTCATGCATCATGCAAAAAATTCCAGAGAAACTCCAAGGATTGTTTGAATATGAAGCTATTAAAGCTGCATTACATAGAGCAATTTATCACTCTCTCAGGCCTGAGAAATTTGAAGCAGCTTGGGAAGACATGATTCAACGTCATGGAATAAAGGATCACGGATGGATTCAAACTTTATATGAAGATCGTAAAAGGTGGGCTCCTATTTATTTGAAGGAAGCTTTTTTATCAGGAATTTTTTCGTTCCCGCAGAATGAGGTTTCTACTTCGTACTTTGAAGGATATCTTGATAAGAATACTCCTTTGAAAGAATTCTTAGACAAGTATGATCAAGCACTGCAGGCAAATTATCAACTGGAAGCCTTGGCAGATATGGATTCAAGAAATTCATGTTGTATCCAGAAACCAAGATGTTACTATGAATTTCAACTCTCAAAACTGTACACAAATGAAATGTTAAGGAAGTTTCAGACGGAGGTGGAGGCTATGTACTCTTGCTATAGCACAAAACATGTCAGTGCTGATGGACCTATAACATACATAGTGTAGGAAGAATTTGAGGTTGGTGGCAACGAGAAAGATTCAACGGCTTTCGATGTTTTGTACAATGCCTCCGACTTGGAGGTGCTTTGTGTTTGTGGGTTGTTCAATTTCAGAGGATATTTATGCAGACACATTCTTTGTGTTCTAAACCAGAGTGGCATGCAGGAGATCCCATCTCACTACATTCTTTCTCGATGGAGAAAAGATGTTAAACGCTCTTATGTTCTTGATCACAGCTGCAGTGGCGTTGATATTAAAAATCCGGTGCACAGGTATGATGATTTGTACAAACGCATCGTGCAGGTCGTCGAGGAAGGCAGGCAATCTCAAGATCGTTACAAGGTTACTTTACAAGCTTTGGATGAGATATTGAACAAGCTTCATCTTGTAGAGGATCATCAAGTGTAATTTATGTAGTTGAGAGCTCTAGATTTTGTAGATTCAGCTTTAAGCTTCTGTATGACGTGTTTGATTTCCCCTTTGTTGTAATTTAAATAATAATATTGCTGCGGAAAGCCTTTTGTCTGTGAGTGAATGAATAGCATGACTCTTGAATAAAAATATTGCTTTTAATTAAGGGGTGTCAAGAATTCTTGGAAATTTTAAAAAAAAAATTTTGAATTCTCTTCCCAAAAAAAAAACACTGAGGTTGATAATAAAAATTTTTACAATAGCTTTCAGTATTTTTAAGTTATTAATTTCCTGCAAAAATCAATAAAAATAAAAACGATTACTTTGTTGGTCCATTGGATATGGCTCAAGTAATTTTCAAACAATTTTTTTAATTTAGTTAAATAATTGATTTTAGTTTTAGGAAAAAAATTTAATAATTATCGATAATAAAATAATGATATCTCTTTCCTTTTTTACCCTCGCAACCTAATAAAATTTCCTTATCTAATATCCATATTAAACTCGCACTTTCACTTTCCCTCTTCCAATTTGGCGCGCGATCTTCTCAATTTCAAAAGCCAAAAGGTCAGTCAACTCTCTAAACCGTAATTTTCTGTTTGTTTCCCGAGAAAATCCATGAAAATGAACCGTTAAGTGTAGCATTTTTAGCATGCTATGGCTGAAATTTTGAACTTCATCTGTTGCTTGTTCCTCTCGAAATGTGAAATCTTCTAATTTTGATTTTTGACACAAATTCGAATTGAGTTTTCTAATTCGATATATCGATCTCTTGTTATACAATTCCTATGTGTGATAGAATCCTGTGCTTCACTTCCTTTGCGTATAATTGCAAATTTTTTGGGTTATGTTTCTCTTGGAATTTAGGTTTGCTTCCAAAGAGCATAACTTATTAATTTGTACAGGAGCTTCTGAAATAATGAAAGCTTCTTGCTTGACTCCTGAATTTGGAGTTCATTCTCTGACCAATTTTTTTCTTAATGGTTAATTAGTTTTTGATTGAGGCTTGGTTTTTTTGTGCATGCCATTTGTTTGCTTTCGTGCCCTCATTTCATTTGAGTTCAAACTTTCTCCATATTCATTTTGCGTGTCTCCATTTTGTTTCTTGTTTACAAAGGAGATGAAGAGTTAAGTTAGAATTTACAATTAGCTGCTCGTGATCTAATTTTCACTCGTTTTTTGTTTGGGATTAGGTCTGAGCTATTTGATGACCAAAACTCTGTAAACTTCTATGAACAATGAACCTTTGGAGTTTCAATGGATTGAATGAGTATCTATTGGCATCATCATTTTCAAAATCTGTTGTATGGAAGCTTTTGCTGAGTTCTGTCAACTATAGTAAAGCATGGAACTTCACCAAAGGAGGCAATTCACCAAGTTGGCTTTCAGATTTTTAAGTTGAATATTCTTACTGCATTTTATTTGGCCGCGTGCATTAGGATTGTTTACTTAAAACTTTTTGTTGTAGAGGTAAATGGAATATTGGCTTGGCGTGTGGTGAGGTGGTGATGCAAAGACTTTAGATCGAAAGAAATGCCCTTAACTTTGCAAGATGATTATAGACCTGTGAATTAACTGGTGAGACTACAAGAAAGCTTTCTATAACAAATGAGGGACCTGTATTGATTCTCATCAATAAATATTAAAGTTGAGGACAAAATGCAATTTGTGCTTGGACAAATACACTGCATCTGATTTGTTTAGTCTTCTTGATGTTTTTGTGCAAAGTTGTAATTGCTTAAATGCTTCTGTAAGGTGCACTATATTAAACATTTTCTCAAGTTAAGGAGGAAAAGCACGTGCTCTTTTCAAATTTCAAGCCATCTTGCAGTTTTTAGCTTTCTAGGATACTGCTTGAAGTATTAGTTTGTAAGATCAACGTCTAATATTTCTCTTCTCTCTGTCTCTCTCTCTGTCTCTCTGTTCGTAGTGGTTTCAACTTATTTCCTGATAAGTGAGGATAGAGACAGAGGGATGAAGTTCAAAGCATTTCTCACAGAGAATGAAGTAAATCTCTTAGAAAAAAGATTCCTACCTGCCTTAGACAAAATGGAGAAGGTATGCCACCTCTTCCTCACTAGAAAGAAAGCTTACTTCCTCCACAACCTTCTCAGTGGCAAAGGGATTCAACGTGTTGCCCAGTTTCACAAGGAAACTCTCTTCGATGATTACTGCATCTCAAGCCAAAATGAGGACTGCATTGCCTTTGTCGTAGACATATCACTTCTTCAGTGTGCTGTTCGAAGTAGTGTCTGTATTTACTCTGAAATTGGTGCAGCTGGATCCGCTGCCAATCGCCTCCAAATAAAATTGGTGAAGAAGCTGCCTCCAAATTGTACTCAAGCAATGCCTTTCCTTACCTTTGAAACCAAGGGGTACAAGTCTGCAGTAATCCAAGATGTTCCAATTTCGAAACCATTGTCAAGGGCTCAAGGTCTTGAACTTCAAACTGCTTTAGATATGGCTCAAGATATACCTCCGACTCTGGTTCAGGTTCCAGATTTGAATCAGTTGCAGAATTTCGTGGACGGGATGAAGCATGTTGGTGATTTGTTAAATGTCTCCATTTGCAAATACGGGGATCTCCATTTGCAAATATCAACAACTCTGATCACACTAGGTGCTGAGTTTAGAAAATTGTTGGTTAGTGGAGAGAAAACTGTAGCTCCCTCTGAGGACCAAAATTTGAGTGCTCAGACTCGATCAGAGAGGGCAATATCCAGAGGGGATGCTCAATCTGTGCAAGTGAGCGTGAAGCACTTTTCAAAAAGCCTCCAGTGTTACCTAGCAAAGCCGGATTGTGCATTCTTTGGTATTGCTCCACAGGGTGCTTGCTTGACGGTGATATTCCAGTTCTTCATTCCTGGCACACGTTAAACTGATAAATCAATCAGTCTATATTGTAGGCTTCCAGTGCTCGATCCAGGCACATAGTCTATCAGTTAACCATCTTTGGCTAAGGCTCGAGCCTCTGAAGTCTTATGGTAACTTGGATACTCTTGAATATTTTGGGATTAAAATGAGAGATAATGAATGAATTAAAATCACGAGTCTAATATTTTGCTTTCTAAGTGGAATGAATATATTCGTACAAGCTTAATGCCAAAATTGGAAGTGCTGAACATTGAAATGATAAACTTCTGCTGAAATATATTAATGATCAACAAATTATTATAATCATACATACATTAAAAAAATAAATATTTTAAAATAAAATAATAAATAAAACAAATAAAAGATCATAACTTTAATATTAAATTCTTTAATTTAAATGCTCTTTTAATTAATTAACATAAAAAAGATAGTTTCATATCATAATTTTAATTTTTTTAAATCATTATTGATTTATAAGTAAAGAATTTAAATTTTTTTTTTGTATTTTTAAGTTACTTTTCAATTTTAATTATATTATTATAATTTTTAAATTTATTTTTTAAAAAATAATGGACTTAAGCCTGACCCATGGTTTTTTCTTGAACCCTTATCCAGACCCTCATGTGTGAGGGCTGGGCCGAATCCCACGGAGCCTGCTTGAATTTGGACGGATCCGTACTTTTTTGCCCACCCTACTCCAGCTATTGCTTCGGGATCCTTGAGCATCATCCAAGCGTTCACTCTTTTGGTGGACTGTCATTAATACCTAATAAATAAATAAATAAATCCTTCAATGAAAAATTCGGTGGATGTCAGAACGGAAGAAATTATATAGGGTATAATTGACCATAGAAAATGAAAACTTCAAAAAATTGATTTTCATTTGATTTTCTGTAAAGAGGGTAACATATTTAATATTTTCTGTGTTTTAATTCTATTAAATCTAGCGGTATGTATTTCAGTCTAATTGTATCTTTTTACGGTAGATTTACGTGAGCATTAATTTAATTCAAATATTCTTTTCGTTCGTCTTTTGACAGGAAATTAAATGGCTAGGAAGATACAAATAAAGCATCAATTTGTAAAAAACAGAGCAAAATTTGACAACAAGAAGTCAAAAAACAGAGCATCAATTCAACCCCCCAACAAAAGTAATGGCAGTGCCGGAAAATTTATGAAGCATTAACTCCGTTAATTCAACATTAATTGTGATTTGCAAGAAGGCCAAAAAAACAAATGAAATAAAAACAGAGAACAAAAGACACAATATTTTGCACGAAGCAAACGACGAGAATATATAAAAGAGTTAAGAAAAAGCACTCACCAGAAATCAACTTCTGGTCGGAAACAGGAAAGAAAAGCAATTTCAGTGGCTTCATCCTCCCATTCAAGTTGGTTCCACCAGTATACAGGTCCACGAATAACAAATTTACGCTCTTTTGCACTGTTGGAATCGAGCGGGAGCTTTTTAAGCTCAAGGCAGTCACGTACCGCCATTTCTTTCAGCCGAGTGAAAGGCAAAGGCTTCCAGTAAATGCTCTTCAAAGCTGGCAAATCCCATAATACAAGTCTTTGGAGATTTTCAAAAGGAAACTCAGCAAATTTTCCAACGCTGATTATTTCTTCCATAGCATCACAATGGTGTAGCGAAAGAGACTTGAGGTTTGGAGCGAAAACAAGGAATGTCAAATCTTTCAATTTGTGGCAGCTATATATAGTAACAAGGTGAAGACTGCGTAAAACAAAAGGTTCCTGCCTTTTTTGTACTCTCTCTGTATAATCAAGCTTCAACTCTTCCAACTCGATGCCCAAATAAATCCATAATTCATTGAGGTGCTTTAGATCTGCGAAAGCCATAGCATCAATAATCGACGTTGTATCTCCGGCCAACTGGAGGAAAAGAGATCGAATACAACTTTTTAACTTATTTGAGCTCAAAACAATTTGGAGAACGTGATAACTTCCCAAGGTCAACTCCAATACCTCTAAATATTTCAAACCGAGCAATTCCTGTACTAAAACTTCACCCCCACCAAATAAAACGCTGTTTTCTGAAGCTTCATGAAAATGTTCATAGCCAGTAGCGAACATTCTCAACACACGCAACCTTGAAGAATTTGAAAATATTGATAGCCGTGGAATTTTATTTAACTCGCTTGTCCACCTCAAATTCAAACATTTCAGATTTACCAACTTCTTTAACTCTTCTGGTAACTCTGTTATGCCAGTATATGAAATATCAAGAAGTTCTAGTGAACCCAACATAGACATCCCAGAAGGTAATTCCAAACATGCCGAACTCAAACAGTTTGACATCTTCAAAACTTTGAGAGAAGGCATAAATTGGAAGAAGCCATCCGTGATCATCTCCAACTCCATATTAGAGGCAAGAAATAAAGTATGGAGATGAGGGCATGTGGGAACCTCTGTCAGAGTTTTAATTTGGTTTTGCATCAATGACAATCTTCTCACATTTTTCCATCCTTTAACATCTGGTGCCTCATTTAATCCAGCACCTGCACAAACCAAAAAGTTTCGCTTCTCCTTCTCAATTTCACTCGTTATCCATAGAGCCATATCACGAATAACGTCATGCATTTTTACTTCATCATCTTCTAACTCTTCTAATAAACAAGCACGAACAAGAGTGCCCAGAATGTAGTATCCTTGGTTTTCTGCACCAAAGCTGTGAGATTCCTCTAAGAATCCCTCACCAATCCAACAATCAATCAAGTCCCATTTAGGAATGACATAATCTTCAGGATACAAACAACAATATAAGAAACAAGTTCTAATCGTCTCATTCTGCAAACAATCATAGCTGAATTTTAAAAGAGAGTACACCTTTTCTCCCAAACCCGCAAGCTCTGAAGCTGATCTTCTTAACATTTCAATTGCATATCTCCACTCCTCGGCTGTCTTTTTGTAGGCCATAGCTCGACCAATAGTTTTAAGCGCAAGTGGCAAACCGCCACACTCTCTGGCCACAGTTTGGGCTAGCTCAACGATATCATGATGACTCTCAAGAGTTTCTTGCCCTACTTTTTCTCGAAACAGCTCCCAAGCATCCTCTTCTGATAAGCATGCCACTTGGAACGTCCTGTGAGCTTCCATGCTACCGCAGACATCAATGGAACGGGTTGTGAATACGACTTTTGATGTAGTATTTTGTGGGCTGGGAAGTGGAACGCCCACTTCTGTTAAATCAACCCGCTCCCATAAATCATCTAACAACAATACAAATCTCTTCTCTCCTAATCTCCGCAGGATGTCCACAGCTTTCTCTTCAAAACTTTTTCTCTTCCATGAATCATCAGATAGACCTATCTTTGTCCCAATATCTTCTTGAATTTTTTCAAGTCGCAGGTCTTTTGAAACTACGACCCAAATCACACAATCAAAGTTGGTGGGACTCTCAAGAAATTTATTGTTGATATGGGTCAATAGTGTGGTTTTACCAACACCGCCCATACCATATAGGCCAATGATTCCCACTGATTCTTCTACAAGACATCTCCAAACTTGTTCAAGCTGTGATTGCAAGCCTACTATTGTTGGCTCAATGGGTCTTTTATCTGCTACAGGTTCCGGAGCTCTCTCGGGCACCACCTCAGTGGCCACCGCCTCAAAAACTCCCTCGGCGATTAAAGTCTTCACATCTTGTAGCTTTTTAGCCACTTGTTTTCCGAACTTGTAGCTTGACCTGCAGTTCTTGGAACAGTAGCCTCCAACACATAATTTGTCAATTTCTTGAGAGCTGTGCCTCATCAATTCATCGGCTCCAGTTTTAACAGCATCCACCCTCGAAACCCACACTTGCACTCCGTCCAGCCTTCTCATTTGTTGCCGTTCAGCATTGACAACCCTCATCATCACATCGTTCTTTGCTGCGATTAGTCTTCCCAGTTCAGTCTCCAAGTCTACAAGTTTATCTTGGAGGTTACGTATGTATGCTGCTTTTCCAAGAAAGCAATCCAAGCAACGATTGAAAAGAGCACCATCGCATGTGATCTGAAAAATGCTACACATCTTTGGAATTTTGTTAGGAAAGAAAATTGATTGAGTTTGATTAACTGGAGCTGCTGTAATTTGCCTGTGGAAGAAAAATTTTAGTCATGACCTCTGTCCATTATACGGGAAAATTTTTAAAAAGATTTATTAGGCACGTCCGATTCGGGTCCCACTGTAATTGACTTTAGAAAAAGAGCATCGCACACTGCCCCCGAAGATAAAACTAACACTGAATAATGATTAATGACCCGATTGTAATTACCAAAAACTTGTTTTTGAAAAATAATAAAACAAGAATTTGAAAAAGCCTAATCGTATTCGAAAGAATCCACTTTAAAATGTAGTTTAATAAAAGAATCCAGTTGGTTGTTTTGTCAC
Organism: Citrus australasica; assembly: GCA_029618585.1. Taxonomy (NCBI): domain Eukaryota; kingdom Viridiplantae; phylum Streptophyta; class Magnoliopsida; order Sapindales; family Rutaceae; genus Citrus; species Citrus australasica. The sequence continues at coordinate 549,175 of JARCIV010000269.1, read as the reverse complement.
TTTTGCTTTTGTGGAATATAATCTCGCTTTTTCTTGTTATGACTAATTTATAATAAAATATAAGGAAGGCCGCTAACGTTAAAAGTAAAAGAAATCAAGGCATTTTAAAACTTTTCTGACCAACGTTACAAGAGGAAGGGCGAATCATGATAATTGTAAAAGACTAATATACCCACCGAAATTTCTTCTCTCTACATTTTTAATTGAGATATTATTATTTAAATCATTAATATTAAATAAAGCTTCACCACCGTGGTTTATATATATATAACTATAGGCTAATCATGATAACAATAACTCTAAATAATAAATAACCCAATAGTAATCACCAAAACCTATTCTGAAAAATAATAAAAGAAGAATTAAAAAAAAAAGACTAGACAATAGAGATGTTCGATTCTGGACTACTTTATACTTACCTTTAATAAAAGAGCCTAATCATATAACGCACTACTATTTAAATATTTGAACTTTAATTTGTTGTTTAATAAACGATTCCACTTTAATTTGTAGTTGAATCCAGCTAGTTGTTTGCTTTTGTGGATCATCTAACGCACTCCTTTGTGGAATATTACGATTTGCTTTTGTGGAATATTATATATTGCTTTTTCTTGTTGGCATTAATTTGTAATAAAATAACGTTTTTAAAGTGAAGACAATGAACGCATTTTAAAATTCTTTCTGACCAATGTTTCAAGACCAGGGCCTAATCATGATAAAAAGACTAAACTACCCACCGAAATTTCTTCTCCTTACATTTTTAGTTGAGATATTATTTAAATAAATAACATTAAATCACGCTTTTTCACCACCATGGTTCATATAGATAAGAGTAAAAAGACAGCTATGCCCCTAACATTTGAAAAAATAGTTATACAAACTCCCAAATTTTTAACAAAGACATTAAAATTCTGTTTTTGTCATAACATCCTTGGATTGGTAACTAAAAATATTGATCTTAAATTTTTTGATAAGTAAAAAATAACAAAAATATTTAACCTATTTAATTAGAGTTAACAACGAATAGAGATTAAACACACATAGATTTTTTTTCCAACAAATTTCATAACCAATCTTTTCTTTTTTTAACCTGCTACTTCTGATCTAACTAAAATAAATTGTATAAATTTAGAATAATCTATTAATCTTTTCATAATTCTTATTGATTAAATATTTTCATACTAAATTTCAAATTATAATGTAAAATATGTGAAATTTAAGCTAATGATTAACATTCAAAAATTCATCATCTATAAAACTTTTTAATTTATGTGTAGAGTAATAATAAGATTGCAAAAAAAAATGAAAAATATCACAATACTACTTTGAGTTTAACAATAAAAAAATAAATGAAAAATTAGAAGTGTAGTAAAAAAGAAAAAGGATATTTTAAAAATAAAATAAATATAACTCAAAAGGGGGATTCATGAGAAGATTGGAAGGAACTCTATGAAATATTACCACTAATCGTCTCCATCATTTAGCTCACTTTTTTCCTGCTAAAATCAATTTGCATAGAGATTTCATTAATCATTGACAATTTTTGTCCTTTTCTTCATCCTTAAGATAATCATCATCTCTGTTTCCAACTGTAAAAGAATCGATTGCTAAAGTTATAAAGCATAAATGTTTATTTCTCTATGTGCAATAATCTTTTGCACTTTTAAATTCATTCCACTAAAGAGAAAACATTTCAACATTAAATTCATATAAATTTTTCACATCAATTTACAATCAATCTATAATAATAAACAATTGGAAAAACCATTAAAAAATACATTGACAGACAAGGATGAACTAATGCACTGAGATATCTTTCATCAGGACATCCATTCAGGCTACATAATCAAATAGAGTCTATCAGAAATATCATTTGCTCTTCCATAACATTCTTCGCTGGGTTCAACTCCAACTAATATAGTGTCAAAAACAATTATCCTGCAAGGCTGCAACTACCAATCCAAAGCATGTACTTTTCTTAAACCTAATAAGTTTGCCCTCGAAAGGGGATAGATTGCTTTTCTTTGGAATATCTTTTGCTTGCATCTCTTCTCCATTTTCAGTGTTTTACTTCTTAAATATTTTTGTCTCATGCTTTGATCATCTTGATATACTCCCATTTCTTCCATGATTTGTGTTAAATATTTATTAAGGAGCTTACGGAAAAGTAACCCACATGCATGTGTAAAAAAGAAAATAAATAAATAAAAATGTAACCTGAAAAATTATAATGATAGAGCTAAACTATGTGAGATGACTCCACTTTGAAATAAAATAAAAGCAGGGACACTTCCTTTGTCCTTTTTCAACATTTCACACATGAAAAGTAAATTTCATTTCATATTACTCCCTTACAAAATAATAATCTTTAAAATATTTCGAACTACTGCAAACACAATTTATTTCAATTTTATTGAGAAGAAAAAAATTTCATCAGCTTGTTCCATTTTAAATCGAGAGTGAATTAAAATTTATAATAATTTAAGAGACATTTTAAATATTGTTATTTTCAGAGAGAGAATCTGAAATTTACAAATGGACCACTTATCTTTAATAATTAAATAGATGTATGGACATAAAATGAATGGAATACCTCGCCACCAATTGTCCTTAGTAGTAAGTGAATTCCCTGTTTCACTCCGAAGCTTTCACAAAGTTTTTGCCGGTCGACTTTTCCATATTATGACTCTGCATTTTTTTCATAATTGCAGGAGACAAATGAAATTGAATTCACATTGACCACAACATATATAATTGAAAATTGATTCACATCACTCTCAAACAGAACAAGTAATATTTTGTGACCATAAAAAATTTAATAAACAAGAAGCAAGCAAACTTTGTCAAGCAACAGTAAGCATACACTAACATCAGCAATAGAAAAAGAGACAAAAGAAATGATAAAATGACAGGAAGAAAAAAAAATCACAAAAGAAAGCAACCACCAAAGATCATATACAAACCCTGCTGATCTGCTCCAGAATCTCTTCATCTTTGTTGATGATGTTGATGATGCGCCCTTCAATCACTTGTCAGTTGATTTGAAAAATGGAAGCAATGCATTCTGAGTTGCTTGATCCTCCCATTGAAGTTCTTTCCACCAATCTTCCTTTCCCTTGATAAGAATTTTACCTTGGCCCGCCCCTTGAAAATCCAGTGGCAGGTTCTTAAGAACTGGGCGTTAATACAAAAATTCTGCATACATCTGGGAATGGAAATGCCTTCCAGTAGATGCTATTCAAATTTGGCAGCTTCTTCAAGTAAAGAACTTGGAGCTTTGTAAGGTTCAAGATTTGACATCATCTCTTCACCTAATTTTCCTACATTGATTATGTCCTCCATATCACTTTATGTTAACAATAAAGTTAACATAATCAATAGCACAACTCGGCTTTGAAATACAGGTTATATGCCTTGCCACTAAACAAACTAATAAGAATCAAGTGAATCTGCCAGCATCTTGAATGCTAACAGTGTCTGCTTAATGAAAATATATCTGCTGTCAATGGATGGCTGTAGATGGAAACCTCACCTGTTCTAGAAGTTTTCCCGCTTGAACATGACCCTTCTGGGTGAACGCATCAATAGCCTGACAAGGAACTGTATTCTTACTTTATGGCTTTTAAAACGTAAAAGGCAATTGACACGTACAAAGCTGCAAGTTCAGGGCATAAACAAAATGTGTGAGAAAACATAAATGACAAGAGAGAAAGTACATACAGCCTTACAATATTCTTTCATTGTGCCCCTATATTCCATCACAGCTCTACAAAGAGCCTGGAAGTGGGCCTCTTCGTCATTATCTGCAATTGTTAACATACTTCAGGAGAAGGAAAGCTGAAAAATAGGGGAAAAAAAAGACCAAACCCATAAGTGAAAGGAAAATTTACCTAGTTTCTCCCCGTATATATATTTCTGCAGGACCATTACAGGTTGAAATGGTTGATCAGACCAGCATTTAAAGCAAGTGAACCTAATTCTGTATAATAAATTATTGCTGTTTTTCTTTAACATTGATATTACCTCAATGCATGAGCTAGTATCTACAGATACTTCCCTTTCACAAAATATGCAAAATGTTTCAGTCTTTCAGATTCAGAGAATTTTATCTTTTCTAACTAAAAGATATTTGATCTAAACTGAAACATTCTTTAGACATTCTAGGGCCACAAAATGTATCTATTACAAAGTTCTCCAGGTGAGAAAAAATATTCATATCATATTTTCTATTAGTTATTGCAGAATCTTCAGTATTCCAGAGCCACTAATTATATCTGTTACACAGTTCTCCAGGTGAGAGAAAATATTCATGTCGTAGTTTCCATTAGTTATAGCACATATATCAGTATAAAGGTTTCCACTAGTTCTCCAGCAGGTGGCAGAAATCAAGGATCCTACACATGTTAATATGCATAAATACAAAAGTGAGTATACACACAAAAATGTACACACTCACAAATCCAGCCAATATAGTTAATATAAGAACACATACAGGTCTGGTCATCTTGCTGCCAGTGCACCACATTAGCCTTGTATTCTGGTACTAATTCCTCCGGCGGTTCACTCACCACCTTTCCTAATGCGTTGGACCTCCACTCCGTCTTCACCGTAATTTCAGGAAATCCATCAGATTTCTCAGCAGCACTAAATAAAGCAGCAAAAACTTCCTTTCGTAATTCATTTCTGTCCTTTGGGTACTGAAGGAAATATATTAGTCTTACAACAAGCTGAGAAAATAAATTAAATACCATACCCTCCGGAAGTGTTCAATTGTTGCAATTTTCTTTCATGTGGAGGCCCTCCAAAAGTAGAGCACATATCCTCTCACTGTTTATGAAATCATAATAACAGGAAACCAGCTATTAATACAAAACTTACACTTGAAATTCAACTGTGATGAAAAAGGATTAAAAAAAATATATGAACTTGTTATCTTGGAAGAAGGTAATCTAAGATATAGCAAACTTCGCACATTCATATATGAACACAAAGGATTTGTGGATTTTCTAAAGCCATAATCGTTTAATAATCATGAACCAAGCAATAATATATGATTATTATTTCTTTTCTTCTAAACTACAGATATCTGCACATCAGAATAAAGTGGCACACAATGGTTGTGTGCAGATACACACGCATGATCAACAGGAAAAATCATCTGAACATTTGTATTACTAATTTGGCATACAAAGATTCTCATAATAGTTCAAAATACAAATAAATGAACATTTACATGAAGACACTGCCAATCACCCACTCCTCATTTCTCAAAGATTCATTGTTTAAAGATGAGGCAAATACTCTCCTTGTTACTTAAATAAGAATATCCAAATTCTCCACAATGACACAATATACAAATTGCATATTCATTTTCCTGTTCAATACCAGTGTTGAGAAAAATTAGTTAAGGCAACTGGTATGCATAAATAATTTTAGCATCTATCAGGGATGAATTTGCCAACAGAGTTCCTCTTGTATTCATTAAACTGACAATTATACAAAAAGTTATTGTCAGGGCATAATAAACTATTACATCCTACAACTGGTTTTCACATTAACTAAAATAGATTTCCTTAGCTTGGCCCGAAAGTGTTGCCTAGCCACAGAAAAGAAAAGGAATTCATGATCCCTCTATGATATTACAAAATAGATCATCAACAACTTTTAACGATCTCCAAAAAAAGAGTCGTGTGCAAAAATTATGACCAATGATTATTTAATACTCTGGAATTATGCATACCTTTTCAGAGGATTTACCAAGAAATTTTGTCTTCTCACCCAAAGTCTCCGCTGAGCGATCAATTAGTTTAGACATGCTCTGAAGAGTGAAGAAAAAACATTTTAGCTAAGAAAATGACTATAGAATGGGCATATCCTCTCCGAAGAATTACTTTATTGATCAAATTAACTTCAGAAGGAAAACTTCATGTTATCAAGCAACAGAAACAGGCAGACCAATTATTTCAAGTTACAAAATAGAAATATAAAATCATGACCTCAACTTTTATTGATTGAGAGGGACATGCATAATGTAAAGCATCACAATCAGGTTAAATGAAAATGGTTCAAGTCTTTAATCGAAACAAACATTTTTGGCTGAAACAAAATGTTGTCTATAACAATCTGAAATTTTCTTGACAGCAGGTTACAGGAGTTTTTATCACTTAAATAATAAGTCTATATAAAAGCACAGAATGTCATTTTGCAAATACCGGCAAGTTTTTTCAGGCCTTTGAACCATGAAGATCTAAATAAAGTACTCTATTGGGTTCAACTACTGAAATTAACCAAAGTATCTCATTCTCACTTTTGGAAGCAATAGCAAATGGACATTAATCAAAATGGAAGTTGAACCTTAACATATGACAGCGGTATTTAAGACTTGACTTTGGTATGATATATCAATCACAAAGGAAAATGCGATTTACTAAATTACATAAGAGGGGAAAAAATCAGAGGCCTCCGTCAAGAAGATATAGTCCTTACCTTTTTGCATATCATATCCACAACTATCTGCAAGTTAAGAATAATACCAAATTAGTGATCACATGCACACGAAAAGAAAAAAGAAGAAGAAGAAGAATAAAAAGAGGAGAAAGAAAGAAAGAACATTGAAAAGGACAATGTGTATTAAATTGGCATCAATATATTTAATACGTTACCATGAACCTCCTGAATCACATCCCTGTACAGCTGGAACCCTTCTCCTAGCAATTTAAACAGAAAATCTTCCATATCTTTCTGCAAATGGTCATCCTTTGATTGTTTCGGTTTAGTTTCTTCTCTGAAAGTGCAGAAATGTGAAACTCCCTTGGATCCAACTTCAATGGCTTTGATGCCAGAAAAGTGCCATTAGCTGGCTGTGCAGGTTTAACATAATCTTTACCAAGAAAACTTGAAACGGTACGTCCTGATACCAGATGCCATTTTGTATTAGAAGCTCAAGATTTTCCACTTCCATAAAATGAATTCTCAGAGATGTTACTATTTGATGATTTTGAAGACTCTTTACCCCTTGCCTCCCCAGCAGAAGTACGGACAGAAGATGTTGAGGTGTTTGCCTGTTTGTTGCAGAGAAATTCACCAGCCAAATCGGGATTTCCCCCTGCATTGCAATATGCAAAAGTTATTTCTTGCAGAGTAAACACAGAACAAAATGTGTCAAGCAAACCCTTTTAGTGCCTTCCCCTCAATGTCATAATTTAATCCATTAGACCCGACCCAGTTACTTCCATTCCAAATAAACTTCACAGATTAATACAAAAAGAAAAAATCAGTACATGCTTCTGGATTTAAATTTGACATAAATAGTTGGGGAAAACAGAAAATTAAAGCAAAGTTTGGAACACAAATTGAATCACTGTAACACGTAATCTACCCAATCAATGCCAATAAAACAGAAGCCACTAACTATTAGCACGGAAACTCCTTCACAATGTTTTTGTTATAACACAAATTTTCTATACAATCACCCAACATTCATGGTGTGTAATCATAAAATTGGGGAATAAAAGACAAAATCAGCGAAGATATGCTAAACCAACAAAAGATTGTCTATCATGTATATATCCTAATTGCATCCTAGAAAAAGAAGAATCCCAAAACGGAGCCTTCACCAGTTGAACTGTGGTACTTTTCAAAACCACAAACTCATGAATAAAGCTCCCAATTTCACTAGTATTGTGACGGTTACTTCACTTACATGAATATTCAACAAACTTGAAATCCCCATCTACAATCACATGGTTACCTACAGTATGATCAATATTAAATGAAACGCAATTATACATAACAAATATATGGGGGAAAAAAAGAAAAAGAGAGAGAGAAATGAATGAAATGCAATTGTACATAATTTCAAATAAAAATAACAATAAACAAATAAATCAACTTCCATTAGACCAAAAATCGATTACTTGTTCCATCAATCATAACAGCATTCCAGATAAGATAATACCCAATTACGACAAACAAAAAATGCAGCATGCAAAAGAAGTGATTCAATAAAAAATGAGTTCCTAAGAAATATAGAAAGAAAATCCGAGAAGCTTACAAGAGAGGTTTTGGCGAGGTTTTAGGGGAATGAAAGGGGCCCAGTTCTTCTCTACTCACTTCTTCTACCCACAATTGCTTTGAAGAATGCGTTTGTTCATATAGAAAAAGAAAAAAGAGTGTTAAAATGGGTTTATTATTATTATTATTATTATTTTTAACATAAAGTGTATGGGAGAAGTTTAGTGCTTATAAATATATTTCACATCACTGAGTATAGCAGAAGCCTAACACTTGTAAAGGATGATTCACAACTTATAAACATATTCTATATTACTCAGGTATGAGAGAAGCCTAATGCTTATAAAGTGTTATCCATCCTAATGCCAAATCCACTAGTGTGCATGCTCAATGTGCCCTCCTATCGCTGTCTTGGCCGAATATAATTTGCTATACTAAAACATTACATTACAACAACTAACAATTAAGTGATCTGAAAATAGAGAAAACAACAAATAAAATAAAAAGAAACCAATCACAAAATTGGAGGCTTTCAATGACATAATTAGTCCTTCTTCTTCGAGAACTTCAAAAAAATATGTCATCTGTCTAATTCTTACATTTGTATTCCAAATTATGACTCTTTGCATCAGCAAGTCCTACATGATCAGAAGGGCAGTTAATGTGAGAAGAGAAATGAAAAGCTAATAATTGTACAAGAATGCCATCAGACAACAACAAATAGAGAGCAAAATTTAACAATAAAGGAAAATAAATATTAGATATAAATATGCAATAAATGGAAAAGCACTTACCATAAGTTTTATTCGAATTTGTCTACTTGAATAACCTTAAGATTAACATCCATCTCTGTACATTTTTCTATTCGAATAACCTGTCGCTTCCCACAATTTATGACAAGCCTTCATCTTAACTCAGTGAGGGCCGTTCAAACGAAAACATTCTCGAGCCTTTGCAACTTCGACACAGCAGAACTTTAACTCTTCCAAATTTCCACAACTCGAAAAACCTAGTTTTTCAAGATGCTTTAACTCTGCCAAGGCAAATGACTTTGGATCATCACAGTCTATAAGCTCCAAGCATTGTGTACAGCTTTGAAACTTTTGGGAGCTCATAAGTTTTTAGACGGCAGAAAAACTTTTCAAGATGATGCTGAATACATTTAAACATTTTAAACTAAGCAACTCCCAAACCAAGAATTCATTACCACTAAATAGAATGCTATTTTCTGGTATTTGAACAAGATAACCACAACTGAATATTCGCAGAACATGTAGCATCGAAAAGTAACAAATCAGTTGTTTTGGAATTGTAGAGAGACAATTTGTGTACTCCGGTCATTTACCAAGGCTTTTAGCTCTTCTGGAAACTCAGTGACGGGAGCATCTGAAAGACTAAGGTATTGTAGTGAAAACAATTTCGAAACCGCTGTTTGGATAAAATTTCAACAAAGAGAATAAAGAAAACTGATGAGTAGAATACAAAGAATTTGCTTCTGGGCTTAGCAAAAGACAAGATGTTTCGATTTCTATACTACAACATTCATAAGCAAATGCAGATAGTTGAATCAACCAAATCAGGGAGAAAGTACAATACTTCATTTGAATTGCAAGCACGACTAACTACTTTGCAATTCAGCTCTAACTTGAATTTTTTAATAGGGAATCATTCGCATCAAAATGCTTAATTGATTTACGACAAACGATTAAGGCAATTGATAGTCACATATAATCAAACCTTCATAATCTACATAGTATAATATTAAAACAAGCGTAGAATAATCATTCCATGTTTCTAGGATTTCTCTTTAAATAAGAAACAACAAGTAATGATAACAATTTCAGGCAAAAGTTTCAAAATCATAGCTGTTGTAAAATAACAGAGATAGACTGTTCGGTTTAATGGAAAATCTGCGAAAATAAAACTATGAAAAATTTCCAGTGTATTCAATTGAAATGATATTGTTTACAAGCTCACGTTTATATACAAAGTTCTCACACGTGATTTCTACATGTAACTAACTAATTCTTCGTAACGAACTATGAGCTGTATAACGACATGCATACACATGGGTCAAAGCACGTGCTCTTTTCAAATTAAGGAGGAAAAGCACGTGCTCTTTTCAAATTAATATCTTCAACACTAAGGTGTTACGAGATGCAAGAGAAACTTTACCAATATGACTCCAAAAGGCAAAGCATGTCGTATGCAAGGGGTCAATTTTGTATTGGTTGTTTAGGAAAAATCCCAGGAACAAGAATGAAAAATGGCTTCGCCATGAACTCATGAATATATCTAAATGGCCTCTCTATTAAAATATCTCAGACAATAAAAACAGCAACCTCAAGACATCATCCCTTGCAAGCAGCACTCTATATTTATTATTCTTTTTTCATATAAAAAAAAAAGTTAATAGTGATATCTCTTTCCTATTTTACCCTCGCAAACTAATTAAATTTGCTAATCCAATACCCTATTAAAACCCGCACTTTCGCTTTCCCTCTTCCATTTTGGCCCGCGATCTTCTCAATTCCAAAAGCCAAAAGGTCAGTCAGCTATCTAAATCCATGGAAATAAACCGTTAATTGTGGCATGTTGTGGCTGAAAATTTTGCATCTGACCTGTCGCTTGTTCCTCTCGAAATGTGAAATCTTCTACTTTTGATTTTTGAGACAAATTTGAATTGAGTTCTTCTGATTCGATGTGTCGATCTCTTGTTATACAATTTTGTACGTGTGATAGAATGCTGTGCTTCGCTTACTTTGCGTATAATTGCTAATTTTTTGAGTTCTCTTTCTCTTGGAATTTAGGTTTGTTTCCAAAGAGCATAACTTATTAATTTGTACAGGAGCTTCTGAAATAATGAAAGCTTCTTGCTTCACTCCCGAATTTGGAGTTCATCCTCTGACCAGTTTTTTTTTTTTAATGGTTAATTAGTTTTTGATTGAGGCTTGGTTTGTTTGCGCATGCCATTTGTTTGCTTTCGTGCCCTCATTTCATTTGAGTTCAAATGTTCTCCTTATTCATTTTGCGTGTCTCCATTTTGTCTCCTGTTTACAAAGGAGATGAAGAGTTAACTTCGAATTTACAATTAGCTGCTGGTGATCTAATTTTCACTCGTTTTTTGTTTGGGATTAAGGTCTGAGCTATTTGATGACCAAAACTCTGTAAACCTCTGTGAACAATGGACCTTAGGAGTTTCAATGGATTGTATGAGTATCTATTGGCATCATCATTTTCAAAATCTGTTGTATGTAAGCTTTTGCTCAGTCCTGTCAAGTATAGTAAAGCATGGAACTTCCCCTAAGGAGGCAATTCACCAACATGGCTTTCAGAGTTTTAAGTTGAATATTCTTATTGCATTTTATTTGGCTGCATGCATTAGGATCGTTTACTTAAAACTTTTTGTTATAGAGGTAGACGGAATATTGGCTTGGTGTGTGATGAGGTGGTGATGCAAAGACTTTAAATCAAAAGAAATGCCTGTAACTTTGCAAGATGATTATAGACCCGTGAATTAACCGGTCAGACTACAAGAAAGCTTTCCATAACAAATGAGGGACCTGTACTGATTTTCATCAATAAATGTTTCGTTTGAATTTCATGTTTTCCATTAACCTTTTTGCTCATTGATTGGAAACTGTTTGTCGAAACGTGTTTACGTATCATTTTTCAGTTCTTGTTCGGACTTGTTTGTTTTAATGCTCGTTACGTTTCAGGAGTTTGATTTTAGTTTGCGAAATTAAAATGGGTATCTTTGTAGAGGTAGTTTTATCATTTATGAGGCCTTGTTGAATAGCATAGAGCATTGGGGCTTGATTTAAGAAACTTGTTTTAGCTTACAAGTGGAGCTTAATCTTCCTTAGTTAAGAGATTATTAGAGTAAATTAGGGGAAGATTGAGTTGTGTATTTAATATTGAAAAACATTGTACTATTGAGTCTTTTAGGGAAAAACATCTTAAAAAGCTTTGCTTTAACTCTAGTTCAAAACGATGGCGATGGGGTTTTATCATTTAGGATTGTATGGTAACTCCATCAATAAGTGAAAAATGAAGAAAAAGAGAATGAGAACCAAATTCTTATTGTTGACCTCAAATTTTGTGTCTTAATAAATTCCTTATTTCGTAAACCTTCTGGAAATAAGTTTCTCTGCTGTTGTTTTTCTCCTGCTCCTGCTTCCTTTTTTGTGTTTCAATGTAACTGAATAAATTTATGTCAGTTTAAAATAATTTTTTTTGTGTGTAGTTTATGTTCATAATCTTCTTGTTGAAGGAAAGCTGTAGATACAAGGACTCAACAATTATCATAATCATATTCAAGTTTTGTGCTGTTTCGAGCTCTTTATTTGTCTAGTTAAATTATTATGTGATTAATTTTTCATTGATGATTTAATCTGTTCTTTGGTATGGCGTGAAAGAAGGTATTGGGTTTAATCCGTTCCTTGGTATGATGTGAAAAAAAAAGGCATTGGGTTTAGTGACTGAAATTGTGTCCCACATGATGTGTGCTAATTTGAACCAATACTTAATTCAAGCGTCTGTGACATGTCTATATGTTCTCAGGCAGTTGTATGTTGTTAAGTTATTGATGAAATACGCAGCTTTGTGAAAGTAACTGTATGGTTATATTATCATTCCTTGAACTGATTTTGCTTTTTCTCCTTAAAGTTAACTTCATTAAACATCTATTGTAGATGGATGAAGTTTCTCTGAATACTGAACCAGTAGGTGATGATGATGCTGATGATTTTGAGGTCGTAGGAGATTGTGCAATGACTGAATATGTTGGACAAACTGGGATAATCCAAAATCCATTGCCTCCTGCTGTTGGAATGGAGTTTGAGACGTATGATGACGTTTATTACTTTTACAATTGCTATGCCAAGGAACAGGGTTTTGGTGTTAGAGTTAGCAATACATGGTACCGAAAGAGTAGAGAAAAGTATAGAGGAAAGCTGAGCTGTAGTAGTGCAGGCTTCAAGAAGAAAAGTGAGGCAAACCGCCCAAGACCAGAAACAAGAACTGGCTGTCCAGCAATGATAAAGTTTAGGTTGATGGAAACCAGAAGGTGGAGAATCATTGAAGTTGAGCTTGAGCATAACCACTTGTTAAGCCCAAGAAGCGGAAAGTTTTACAAGTCACATAAGCACATAGGTATTGGAACCAAAAGAACATTGCAATTAGATAGTGCTGAAGAAGTTCAAAAAATTAGACTGTTTCGAACTCTTATCATCGATACCGAGGGAAATGGGAATGTAGATGTTAATGGAGTATTTGGAAATAATGTTAATAGCTCAAATCAATTGAAGCTTAAACCAGGAGATGCACAAGCTGTCCAGAGTTTCTTTTGTCGTTTGCAGTTGACAGATCCAAACTTTTTTAATTTAGTGGATCTAAATGAAAAGGGATGCTTGAGAAACCTGTTCTGGACTGATACCAGGTCAAGAGTTGCATATAGGTACTTTGGTGATGTAGTCTTAATTGATACTACGTGCTTGACTGAAAGATATGATGTACCACTGGTTTCATTCATTGGGGTGAATCATCATGGACAATCAGTGTTGTTGGGTTGTGGTTTACTTGCCAGTGAGACCATAGAATCATATACATGGTTGTTTAGGGCGTGGCTTACATGTATGTTAGGACGCTCTCCACAAACAATCATCACTGACCAATGTAGAATCTTGCATATTGCTGTTGGCGATGTTTTCCCAAGAGCTTATCATTGTTTTTCATTGTCATGCATCATGCAAAAACTTCCAGAGAAACTCCAAGGATTGTTTGAATATGAAGCTATTAGAGTTGCATTACATAGAGCAATTTATCACTCTCTCAGGCCTGAGGAATTTGAAGCAGCTTGGGAAGACATGATTCAACGTCATGGAATAAAGGATCACGGATGGATTCAAACTTTATATAAAGATTGTAAAAGGTGGGCCCCTGTTTATTTGAAGGAAGCTTATTTATCAGGAGTGTTTTCGTTTCTGCAGAATGAGGTTTCTACTTCATACTTTGAAGGATATCTTGATAAGAATACTCCTTTGAAAGAATTCTTAGACAAGTATGATCAAGCACTGCAGGCGAATTATCAATTGGAAGCCTTGGCAGATATGGATTCAAGAAATTCAAGTTGTATCCAGAAACCAAGATGTTACTATGAATTTCAACTCTCAAAACTGTACACAAATGAAATGTTAAGGAAGTTTCAGACGGAGGTGGAGGCTATGTACTCTTGCTATAGCACAAAACATGTTAGTGCTGATGGACCTATAACATACATAGTGAAGGAAGAATTCGAGGTTGGCAGCAACGGGAAAGATTCAAGGGCTTTCGATGTTTTGTACAATGCCTCCGACTTAGAGGTGCTTTGTGTTTGTGGGTTGTTCAATTTCAGAGGATATTTATGCAGACACATTCTTTGTGTTCTAAACCAGAGTGGCGTGCAGGAGATCCCATCTCAGTACATTCTTTCTCGATGGAGAAAAGATGTTAAACGTTCTTATGTTCTTGATCACAGCTGCAGTGGCATTGATGTTAAAAATCCGGTGCACAGGTATGATGATTTGTACAAACGCATCGTGCAGGTCGTCGAGGCAGGCAGGCAATCTCAAGATCGTTACAAGGTTACTTTACAAGCTTTGGATGAGATATTGAACAAGCTTCATCTTGTAGAGGATCATCAAGTGTAATTTATGTAGTTCAGAGCTCTAGATTTTGTAGATTGAGCTTTAAGTTTCCGTATTATGTGTTTGATTTCCCCTTTGTTATAGTTTAAACAATAATATTGCTGCGGAAAAGCCTTTTGTCTGTGAGTGAATGTATAGCACTCTTGAAAAAAAATATAGCATTCAGTTAAGATGGGTATCAAGATAAGTAATACTAACGGGAAAACTAGAGGGTGGAATTCTTGGAAATTAAAAAAAAAAAAGTTTCCCGCTGCCCTCCCCAAAAAAAATTAAATTATGAGGTTGATAATAAAAAAATTTACAATAGCTTTCAATATTTTTAAGTTTTAAATTTCCGGTAAAAATGAATAAAAATAAAATCGATTACTTTGTTGGTCTGTTGGATATTATTCAGAGTAACTTTCAAACACTTTTTTTAAAACTAAATTATGGAGTTTAATTATAAAATAAGAAGCTAAACAATTGATTTTGCCTTCAGGAAAAATATTAAAAAAAATGTATTTCCTTGTCCCGTTTTTCTAATAGCATTTAAAAGAAATAAAGGTTGCAAATGAGAATAAAATATCCTTGATTATTCCTTTTTCTTTGAAAAAGAAGGGTTAATAATTATCAATGATAAAATAGTGATCCTCTTTCCTATTTTACCCTCGCAAACTAATAAATTTCCTTATCTAATACCCTATTAAAACCCGCACTTTTTCTTTCCCTCTTCCACTTTGGCGCGCGATCCTCTCAATTCTAATTTCTGAAAGCCAAAAGGTTAGTCAGCTCTCTAAACCGTAATTTTCTGTTTGTTTCCCGAGAAAATCCATGAAAATAACCCGTTAAGTTTAGCATTTTTAGCATGTTATGGCTGAAATTTATAACCTCACCTGTTGCTTGTTCCTCTCGGAATGTGGAATCTTCTAATTTTGATTTTTGACACAAATTAGAATTGAGTTCTTCTAATCCGATATATCAATCTTTTGTTATACAGTTCCTATGTGTAATAGAATGCTGTGCTTCACTTCCTTTGCGTATAATTGCAAATTTTTTGGGTTCTGTTTCTCTTGGAATTTAGGTTTGTTTCGAAAGAGCATAACTGATTAATTTGTACAGGAGCTTCTGAAATAATGAAAACTTCTTGCTTCACTCCCGAATTTGGAGTTCATTCTCTGACCAATTTTTATTTCTTTTAATCGTTGATTAGTTTTTGATTGAGGCTTGGTTTGGTTGTGTATGCCATTTGTTTGCTTTCGTGCCCTCATTTCATTTGAGTTCAAATGTTCTCCTTATTCATTTTGCGCATCTCCATTTTGTTTCCTGTTTACAAAGGAGATGAAGAGTTAAGTTAAAATTTACAATTAGCTGCTCGTGATCTAATTTTCACTTGTTTTTTGTTTGGGATTATGGTCTGAGCTATTTGATGACCAAAACTCTGTAAACCTCTATGAACAATGAACCTTAGGAGTTTCAATGGATTGAATGAGTATCTATTGGCATCATCATTTTCAAAATCTGTTGTATGGAAGCTTTTGCTCATTTCTGTCAAGAGTAGTAAAGCATGGAACTTCACCTAAGAAGGCAATTCACCATGATGGCTTTCAGATTTTTAAGTTGAATATTCTTACTGCATTTTATTTGTCTGCAGGCATTAGGATTGTTTGCTTAAAACTTTTTGTTGTAGAGGTAAATGGAATATTGGCTTGGTTTGGGGTGAGGTGGTGATGCAAAGACTTTAGATCGAAAGAAATGTCCTTAACTTTGGAAGATGATTATAGACCCATGAATTAACCGGTCAGGCTACAAGAAAGCTTTCTTTAACAAATGAGGGACCTGTAATGATTCTCATCAATAAATATTACAGTTGAGGACAAAATGCAATGCCATTTGTGCTTGGACAAATACACTGCGTCTGATTTGTTTAGTCTTCTTGATGTTTTTGTGCAAAGTTTTAATTGCTTAAGTGCTTCTGTAAGGTGCACTATATTAAACATTTTCTCAAGTTAAGGAGGAAAAGCGCGTGTTCTTTTCAAATTTCAAGCCATTCTGCAGTTTTTAGCTTTCTAGGATACTGTTTGAAGTATTAGCTTGTAAGATCAACATCTAATATTTTTCTTGTCTATATATCTTAATACTCTCCTCTCTCTCCTTGTAGCGCTTTCAACTATTTTACTGATAAGTGAGGATAGAGACAGAGGGATGAAGTTCAAAGCATTTCTCACAGAGAATGGAGTAAATCTCTTAGAAAAAAGATTCCTACCTGCCCTAGACAAAATGGGGAAGGTATGCCACCTCTTCCTCACCAGAGAGAAAGCTTACTTCCTCCACAACCTTCTCAGTGGTGAAGGGATTCAATGTGTTGCCCAGTTTCACAGGGAAACTCTCTTCGATGATTACCGCATCTCAAGCCAAAATGAGGACTGCATTGCCTTTGCCATAGACATATCACTTCTTCAGCGTGCTGTTCGAAGTAGTGTCAGTATTTGCTCTGAAATTGGTGCAGCTGGATCCACTGCCAATCTCCTCCAAGTAAAATTGGTGAAGAAGCTGCCTCCAAATTGTACTCAAGCAATGCCTTTCCTTACCTTTGAAACCAAGGGGTACAAGTCTGCAGTAATCCAAGATGTTCCAATTTCAAAACCATTATCAAGGGCTCAAGTACTTGAACTTCAGACTGCTTTAGATATGGCTCAAGATTTACCTCCGACTCTGGTTCAGGTTCCGGATTTGAATCAGCTGCAGAATTTTGTAGACCGAATGAAGCATGTTGGTGATTTGTTAAATGTCTCCATTTGCAAATATGGGGATCTCCATTTACAAATATCAACAACTCTCATCACACTAGGAGCTGAGTTTAGAAAATTGTTGGTTATTGGAGAGAAAGCTGTAGCTCCATCTGAGGACCGAAATTTGAGTGCTCAGACTCGATCAGAGAGGGCAATATCCAGAGGGGATGCTCAATCTGTGCAAGTGAGCGTGAAGCACTTTTCAAAAAGCCTCCAGTGTCACCTGGCAAAGCCAGATTGTGCATTCTATGGTATTGCTCCACAGGGTGCTTGCTTGACGGTGATATTCCAGTTCTTCATTCCTGGCACACGTCAAACTGATAAATCAATCAGTCTGCATTGCAGGCTTCCAGTGCTCGACCCAGGCACATAGTCTATCAATTAACCATCTCTGGCTAAGGTACAAGCCTCTGAAGTCTTATGGTTACTTGGATCCTCTTGAGTTTTGTGGGATTAAAATGAGAGATGACGAATGATTTAAAATCACAAGTCTGATATTTTGCTTTCTAAGTGGAATATATTCGAATGAGCTTAATGCCAAAATTGGTAATGATGAACTTCTGCGTGTTTCCCTTAACAATCATATATTTTTGTGTTTTGCACCTTTTGCAGAAATTTTATGTACGAAGATCGACTTAATTATCAAATCACAAGAGTAAAGGAAAAAGAAGCGGAATTTATTCATATTGCATAGGATTAATTTTCACTTTTTTTTAACTTAAATTACTATCTCTCGTGCATAATTGGCAATTGATGGAATGTCGCAATTGTATAACATGTGCATTAACAAAAAAATAAATAAATAACAGAAAAAAAGTAGGGTGAATGCTTTTTAGGGCAAGTTTGGGATTGCGGTTCAAATTTCATAAGTTATTTATTCTATATTTTTGATAAAAAATAGTGTTTGTTAAATTTGTAAAATTAATTTATTTCATAATTTTTTCTATTTTGTTAGCAGCTTTTAAAAGCAAGTGGGGTTGTTTTTTATAAACAGCTTATTTAATAAGTTACTACACATTTTTAAAATTCTTATTATAACTCTATATTTTAATTAAAAAACAATTGTATATTACTTATCCATAAACCTTAATATTTAAATCATTAGATATGATATTACCGCCATAATTTTATTACTGCCACAACCACATAGGTTCTCTTTGATTTTGATCTAGTAAGTTTACATTCTAATTGAGTTTTTTGATGTAATTTTATATATTTAAGAAAAAAATATAGGTGTAAATAATTTATTAAACATACTTTAAAAGTAACAAGCAATTAAAATTTATGTCTACTTTGATCACTATATAATAAAACATCACTTTTGTAATTAAATTTACCAAACACATATATTTTACCCTTCAAACTCACAGCAACTGCAATAATACAGTTTATCAAGCACTAAATTATTTTTTTAATCAACAACTTATCTCACCTGTATAGTACAAACAGTTTATTTCATTAGTCTCTGCAATCCCAAACTGACCCCTAGTCTCTACTATTTTGACTCATTATTATTTACTCGAAATTTTAAAAATTGTTTAAAGCACTTGCATTACTATTTTCATAATTGTTGGATCTAGTTTTTTTTACGAATAAGATGATATAACTTAGAATTCAAATAAATCTAACATGCAATAATTGAAAAATAAAGAATAATTAAATAGATTTTAGTGGAAATATATATATAATAAAGATCTTTTGGCCACCTGAGAAAATCTCTTTAATAATACTCTACTTGGCTATTTAGGATCAATCTTTCCTGAGCCAGGTCTCTTTCTTACCCTTATAGCCTTCGGCTTCTTAAATAATAATAACATCAATACTAATAAGGGTCCAGCTAGATTTGGTATCTCATTTTTCCACATTTTTTGATCAAACCATTAGATTCAATCCAAGAGTTGCAAAAGTTATTAGAATGGCAAGGATTTAATTATTTGATTATTAACATTGCAGCCTCTCATTTTTTCTGAAAATTATAAGGAAAGATTAGTTTTCAAAATTTTTACACATAAGTTCATTAAAATATTTTATTATCTTTACATGAATCAAGGGTAATTTAGTAAATGAACATAATTAAGTATTAAAAATATGAATGGATTATTTTAACTTGCTAAAATACACTCCACGTCCATTTACTTGAAATACCAATTGGATTACAAATTTACAATATTGTTATCTTAATACAGGATGAACAAAGTTTTATATAAGTTTGACAATATTAAAATGAAAAATAAATAAATATTAAATAAGTACTTAAACGGTAATTTAAGTTTCATTATAGAGTTATAAATGCTATTTTCAAAATAATAGATTTCTATATGCAAATTTGAAATTATGTAAAATTACTTAAACCTTATCACACATATGGAGCTGAGAAAATATTTAGAAAAATATAATCTCAATTATTTACTTAATGTGAAAACAAATAAATTGTATAATATTTATTCTATTACTTACATTTAAAGTTGTAAAGAATGAAACTTAAATTTAAAATTATAAAGAATGAATAATATCTTAAATTAATGGATTATGGGAGAATTATCTTTCAAAAAAAATTTAAGATTAACTAACTTTTAAGGCTTTTAATGTAATTTGTTTATCTCATGTCGTTAACATAAGATAAAATTTTTAGTGCAAAAAAATTATCCTAGATGTCACTTTAAGATAAAAATATCATTATCACATGATAATTTGGTAAGTCCAAACTGTGTTATTCTTAGTTTACTTATTTATGCAAAACACTATATTAGGATCAAATTTTAGTAAAATAATTCTATCCCACCATCTTTAACCACATTAAGCAGGTTTGAATTATTTATATCTTATTATAGAAAGTAAGATACAACTCCTTTCTTATTACATTGGTAAAGAAGAAAACATAAATACAATAGATATTTTTTAAGAGAATGAAAGCATTATTTTTATGAGGTTTTGTGTTTAAGAAATCAATCTAATTTATGTGATTAAAAATCTCTCTAGTTTTTTATATTTTTAGAAGAATTATATGTTTGAGAATGAATAATTAAGATTTAAAGAATGACGGATTGATTGAGAAGGGGATAGAGATAATAATTTTTTTAAGAATTTTAAAATTATAATGTTTTAATTGGGGCTTATTATATAAAATTATTGAAACTTATAATTTCCATTTTTTGTAGAAAATAACAACGACTCCTAAAGAAAATAATTTTTTTAGAATTCTAAAATTATTATATTTTAATTGGGGTTCATTGTGTGAGATTTTTAAATATATAATTTTTATTTTTATTATTTATAAAAGACAATAGGGCTGCTAAAGAAAATATCAAAATTGAGTGTTTTGGTTCAATGGGGCAACATAGTTTTGTCCTACTAATAATTATAATTTTTAAACGAACTTCTTTCAAGTGAAAACTACAATTTTAAGTTAAGATGTAAAATTGAAACTTCCCAGACATGATTCCAAATCCCTCACGAGTCCAAGTAATGATGGCAAGGTATTATTAGCATAGTCGGTTGAAATTCATGCTGCAGCATAAGCAAAATTAATATGTACGTTTTTTTTTATAGAAATAACCGTATATATTTTTTATTTTACTTTTAGTTTACTTTCTTGAAATATATAAATTTTAACTTATCTTTTTGTTTATTGTTATTGTTGTTTTATACGAACGGGTGCCTGCTTATTTTCCTCCAATTTTCCACCTTTACCATTCACAAATCTCTCCCTGATTCCAAATGGCCACTAATTTTTTTTTTCTTTTGAAAAAAATTAATCAACTTGCAAAAGATGTAGAATAAGGCCAAAAAAGAACAAACGAAAATATATGTAGTTTTGAAAATTTTCTCAATCTAATACCTGAAATACCATGAATGCCCTCAAACGTTAAAGCCAACGGTAGAATTTGACGATTTGGGTGCGCGGTGGTATAAGGAAAAAGATTTTGGGGCACAGTGTTAAAAGTAGTTTCCTTTGGGGGGTTCGCTAAAAATGACCATTTTTTTTTGGGTTATTTTCGCCCCGCACCCAATTGTTTCGACATTTTTTGTCCCGCACTCAATTGTTTTAACAATGTCACTCCACACCCAATTCCGTTAATTTGACCGTTATGTTTAACGGAACTATTTGAAATTTAAGTAAATGACCGAAATATCCCTTAGAGAAGAATAAAATGAGATAAAATGTTAATTTAATAATTAATATTTACATAAAAAAATTTATTTAAAAATAATTAATAATAATCCCATCAATTAAATTATCAAATAAATTTAATTTATAATTCAAGATAAGGGGTATTTCGGTCATTTACTTAAATTTCAAATAATTCCGTTAAACATAACGGTCAAATTAACGGAATTGGGTGTGGAGTGACATTGTTGAAACAATTGGGTGCGGGACGAAAAATATCGAAACAATTGAGTGCGGGACAAAAATAACTAGGGATGGCAAAAATCCCCACGGGGACGGGTACCCTCGGGGATTTTCCCCATTCGGGGAGGGTATGGGGATAATTTCATACCCAATTTTTTATTCGGGGAGGGGACGGGGAAATTTTTTTATCCAATTTTTTATTCGGGGAGGGGACGGGGATGAGGTGGAATCCCCATCCCCTACCCATTTCCCCATTTTAATTTTTAATTTAATTTTAATTTTTTAAAATTACTAGTAAATAAATTATAAAATTTAAATTATAAAATTATAAATATTGGTAAAAATAAAAAATATCAAAATATTTATATTATTAAACTTTTAAGCCTAATTAACTAATCAAAATCCTAAATTTTTATTTAGGACATTAAAAAGACTGAGTAGATTCTATTAGCCCAACATTTTTTGAATTTTAATATTCTTTAAATATTTCAAACTTAAATCTATTTTTTATTTATTTTTCGATGTTATAATTGCCCATAGCGAATCACAATTTTAATATCTAATCTAATATTTGCTCTTAATTTGCTCCGATTTAACTATTGTGTTATAAAGGGAATAGTCCACATTTATAAAATGCCCACGCCACCATTGAAAAAGTTAATTTTGAATCTAAATGTGATTTTATTTGTAACAATTTTGTATTATACTATTAATTTATTCATGATAGTTTGTAAAAGAAGTTTGTAAAAGAAGTTTGTATCCCTTGCATGTTGCGTTACTTACTAATTTAATGTATGTGACTTTTGTAATAGATATTAATGTAAGATATATTTTGAACTTTACTTTTATTTTAATATGCTTAACTCAAAATCGAAAACAAAAAAAATGTATTATTATTCGGGGATCGGGGACCCTCGGGGATCCCCTGTTATTATTCGGGAAGGGGATGGGGATTCTCTCAAGTAATTCTGACGGGGACGGAGAGGGGACGGGGACATATACAAAATATCGGGGATGGATACAGGGAGATCGGTCCCCTCCCCTCCCCTCCCCATTGCCATCCCTAAAAATAACCCTTTTTTTTTTTTGATAAGCCCTAAAATTCTCTTTTCAACATCATGCCCTAAAAAACCAAAAAAACCAAACCTGTAGCCTGTAATATCAGCTGTCGCAGCTTTTATCGATCTCACCCTCAAATATCATTCAGGGCCTTAGTTGCTTAGGACTTGAGCAGCCGCTATTAGTTGGGCTGAGTTTGGAACTTTGGACCAAAATCCAGCTTGAAATGAAAGTCTACAAGTGTCCAATTACATCAAATTTGGCTAAAAAGATTTTGACAAAGGACTATTCCTTCCTTTATTCCATGTAGAAAAAGAACTTAACATGTGCTGCTGCTAGCTTTTAATAGTACAAGATCTTTCTACTGTCATGCAACAAAGAAAAGTGTTAAAGACTTGAAAATTAATTAAGAATGGGAATTAAATCATCATTTTGGGTAAGACATAATTTAGCAAAAACTTATAGCATTAACAACGAGTATCGTTTGCACCACTTTTTACCCACCTTTGACTCTTGGAATGAACTGGCATTTTTATAGAAACCCTGCAAGCTCCTGATAGTTTCTGGTGATACCAAGATCTTTGCAGCATGGAATGGCTTTTATTTTTTTGAAATATTTCTATAATAATTTATGACTCTTCCTTTGAGTGTTTTTCTTAAAGTTTAACCAAAGTCCTCTCTGAAATAAAGTTGGTGTTTGGCGCACTACTCCTTAGTACTTTTGGACAAAAGAAATTAAAATCCAATTGTAAGAAGCATAACATTAGTGCACTAGAACATAAGTTTTGCTTCATTGAAACATAAAGTGACCGAGAAATGGAATTACTCTTAGCACAATTCTTGCATAAGGTACAAACTTACTGATTCAAAAAATTTTAGGCAGGAGAAAAATATTTTGTAGGAACCAAATAGAATGGACAAAGCAACAGTAAATCTATTTCATTTTCGACATAATCTATATTTAATTTATTCCCATTCTTACCTTTGGCAGCAAGTCTGTGTAATTACTGGTGGTGAGACAGAATCTGAGTCAAAACTGTAGAAGAGATATTGGAGAAAACCAAATAGAGACCACCGATGATTGAACTTCTTCAGTCTATTTCGTTTCCTCCAATTCTCACCTCCGCTTGCAACTATTTATCACAAAAGTCTCAGATGTATAAACAAGCAAAAGGTGGACGTAAAATATTGGAGGAAATTAAACAGAAACAAAAATGAATTTTAATTTGTTTAAATCCCTCCAATTTTCACATACAGCTTCCTACTGAAAAAATTTAAACAAATTCCAAAAGATGGCCAAATCTATGTGGCCATAGCTAGCATCCTTATAGACTTTGTCAGGCGGCAAAGCATTCACAAGAAAATTGATGTGAAATGTTCAGAAAAACAGCCAAATTTACATGAACACTGAGCAACAAACTCATAAGTACATTCTTTCGTAAAACTTTGGAACAAAATTGTATTGACTTGGTCCTTCCGCTGTTGTTAAAATTCAGAAGCACATGGCTTTCAAGAACATGTTGTGTACATGTGCATTGTATGTTACTACAAATACATAAAATACAAAATCCTCCAACTAATTGAGGTTCTAATCTAATTTGTCCTACTGCAGATGAAAACTCAGATCATGTTTCTCTCTTGCTGGAGACATTCTGAGAAAACAATTAGATCTCGTTATAGACTCACCAATAATCTTTACATGAACATGAACCATGCTTGAAATGATGGAAACGAGTTTTATCCCTAACAATAACTTCTCTATCATACACCATTGACACTAATTTCGCCATATGGTGACAATCCACACACATCCTAAGGTTCTTCACAATTCTAATGGTGACCCCAGGTCCTGAACTGATCAGCCCGAAAGCCATAGCTAACTTCTCACTGTGCTGGTAAACTGCACCGCTCTTTATCCTCTTCTCCTACGTCGAGGAACACCTCAGATATATCAGGCATATACCCTACAAATTTCAAAGTCACTCGTCATTTCATCCAACTTCAAGTAGATTTCTTTTGTTTGAGGATGTGATTTGTCCCCAGCAACAAATTCATGGACCACACCATTCATCTCTATCATACTGCAACCTGGAGTCTTCTTGATTCCTCTATCAAGTATCATTTGTCTCAATTCACGAAAATTATCCCATCTATTGCAAGCAGCATATATGTTACAAAGCAAAACATAAACAGCCTCATTATCGGGATCCAACTCAAGAATCTGCTTAGCAGCCATTTCAGCCATTTCGGCATCTCTATGAACTCTACAGGCACCAAGAAGAGCTCCCCAGACAATTGAATTTGGCTTCATCGGCATATTCTTTATAACTTCAAGAGCTTCATGTAGATGCCCAGCTCGGCCAAGAAGATCAACCATGCACCCATAATGTGCCTCATTAGGCTCAATTCCATGCTGGATCGTCATATCAGCAAAATATTTTCTTCCTTCATCTACCATGCCAGTGTGAGTGCAGGCAGACAGAACACCAACGTAAGTTACCTCGTCCGGTATTATTGAAGCCCTAAGCATTTGGGAAAACATATCAAGAGCTTTATCACCATGGCCATTGATGGCAAGGCCAACAATCATGGCCGTCCATGTGAATTTGTCTTTTTGAAGCATCTCCCTGAATACCCTTTGAGCTTTCTCCACATCTCCACATTTACAGTACATGTCTATCAAAGCATTCCCCACAAATATATCATTCTTGACCTTGTTTTTGTCAATGTAAGTCTTTACCCATTCACCCAGTTCTAGTGCCCCCAGATTCGCACATGCTGTAAGAATGCTAACAATGGTAAACTCATCTGGCCTTATATTTGAAGTTTGCATCTCGTGGAAAAGTGTCAAAGCCTCTCTGAACCTATTCACCCGCAGGTACCCATCAATCATGGCAGTCCATAAGACATAATCTCGTTCGGGCATCTGATCAAAATACTGTCGAGCCATATTGACCTGTCCTCTATTTATATACCCCGTAACAATGGCAGTCCAAGAAATTACATCTTTATTCTTGATGTTCCCAAAAATCTCAAGAGCAAAACCCATTTCTCCACAAGCTGCATACATATCAGTCAAAGCATTTTCCAGTATCAAATTAGGTACGATTTTGCACTCTTTAACATACCTGTGAGCCCGCTTGCCAACATCTAAGTCTTTCAATTTAGCACAAGCCGATAAAACCAACACAATGGTAACTGAAGTGGGCAACACTCCTTTCCTCTCCATCTCACCAAAAAGCTTCCTAGTTTCATCAAATTGCTTCACTCTATTATACCCGGAAAACATCGCATTCCAAGTAACCACATCATCTTTATAACTCACATCAAATATCGCACGAGCCATGTCAACTTCCCCACACAAACAATACGTACTAATCAACGCATTTTGCACAAACACACTAGAATCAAACCCAAATTTCACCACATGACAATGCAACTCCTTACCAAACTCCACAGCAATGTCACGCGTAAAACCCTTCAACAAGAACGGAAATGTATAGTTATCAGGCCTGACATCACTCTTCAACATATCCAAATACATCAAAACTCCGTTTTTATGAGAATCAATCCTAGAATAACCCTTGATCATAGTGTTCCAAAGAAACACACTTGGTCGGGGAATTTTCCTGAACACTTTACACGCATACTTCATGTCACCTTTTTCACTACAACAAAAGGTAACGAGTTTGTTTTGTACAGTGGGGTTTGTTAAAAGTCCAAGTTTGATAGTTTGAGAGTGGATTTGCTTAAGTTGGTGCATGGATTCGCAGGTTTCAATCGGAGAGATGAGTGGGGTTTCTTGGGTGAGTGTAGATGGTGGTGATATAGAAGAATTAGAAAACATTTTGTTGAATATTCTTGGGGTTTTCTCGAGAACGTGAGTTCTGGAGGGAAATGAAAGTGTCATAAAAGATCAAGAGCAATTGAATTGCTCAGCATTCCATTGAGCTTACTGCATAGAGTAGTAAACAGAAAATAAAAATTTTAATTCCCCAAAAAAAAAATTGAAGAGCTCAGACGGCACTTGCTTTCATCCAAAGATCAGATGATCGTGATGGACCCAGCCATCACTTGGTGATTATCTTCATCGCTCCACGAATTTTGCACCAGCCGGG
This sequence comes from Citrus australasica, assembly GCA_029618585.1. Taxonomy (NCBI): domain Eukaryota; kingdom Viridiplantae; phylum Streptophyta; class Magnoliopsida; order Sapindales; family Rutaceae; genus Citrus; species Citrus australasica. Next base: position 522,180 of record JARCIV010000269.1, on the reverse strand, counting down.
AATCGAACCCGGGTCTGTACCGTGGCAGGGTACTATTCTACCACCAGACCACTGGTGCCTGATGATAAAACTGATTGCGATGAATTTACTTATCGAAATTAAAGATGAGTAAAAGCGCTTTAATTTAACGGAAAAATGATACAGACACCCCTGATGTTTAGTAAAAAAACACAAAATTTTTTAATATTTGAAAAAAAACATACAGACTCTCATTTCATAACGGAAACCGTTAGTTTTAACAGAAATTATAATTTTAACGTGTAATTACCGTTATTATGGTATTAATAACTAATTTTATGGTATTAACGTGTAGTTACCATTTCTTATGGTATTAATAACTAATTTTATTTATTTTTATTCTTGAATAATGGATTAAAATTATTTGGCTTGAAGCGAATTTGATAAAAAATTATTAATAATTTTATTATATGGACAAAAAATTTAATAGAGAAATTATATAATGAGGGTATATCCATAATTTTATTAATAATATATGGATAAAATAGATAATGAATAATTTTTTTTATATGTTAGAAGGATATAACGGTAATTACACGTTAAAATTATAATTTCCGTTAAAACTAACGGTTTCCGTTATGAAATGGGGGTCTATATATCTTTTTTCAAATATTAAAAAATTTTATGTCCTTTTACTAAACATTGGGGTGTCTGTGTCCTTTTTCCTAATTTAACCAACTGTCGATAATATAGAAAATAATAAATTCAAGGCTGAGAGAGTGCTAAAGTCGGTAAATGACGGTATTAATAATATAACCTTTTGTTCCACTAAATCCAAGAACATTAAGAAGCAGTACCGTTTCCTAAATACTGAAATAAAATTCATTACAGTAGGAAAATAATAGGCGGGGAAAGAAAAGACTAATGACATTTGCAACTATCAAACACCTATAAAAAGGAAAAAAAAAAAATTCTCTGGAGCAAAACCATCTTTGCACTAATTCTTTTGTTAGATGAAAATGAAACCTACACCTAAACCCCTTTTTCACAGTTGCATTACTGGGAATCAGACGACAGAGATCCATACTGGAGCCAGTCCTTGGCACAAATGAGAGCCTCCAGTGTAACAGGACGCAATGAACTCCGGTAGCTATCTATCTTCTTGCTCACCGTATCGAACACGGAATCAGTAGGAACTATAGAGAATGGTATGGACAAGATATCAGAAGCCATCCTGGAAAGAGTTGGGTACTTCGCCTGATTCAGTCTCCACCAATCCAAAATATCAAAATCTTGTGTACGAGGCAAAAGGAACTCCTCAAGATACTGATCTAATTCTGATCTCATTGGCTGGCCACTAGTATCCTCAGAGATATAGACTTCAAAATCAGAAAGCCCGTCCCCAATAGAAATAAGAGACATGTCTTGCGAATGTTCCTGAGGGTGTCCTTCCTGAGGGGTTCCCTCTTCAATATTTCCAGCATGAAGGGTCTCTTCTCGTGATGCCTCAGATTTTGGAATGACCTCAAGCCCTTCGTCCATAAAAGTGTCTGGCAGTGCTAGCATCTGCACAAGGTATTCATGAAAGAGTTCATGCAGGCCATCATCAACAGCCTTGATCCACATCCCAGCATCCTCGCCATATATCCTAGAGAAGCTGAACTCAATAAGCTTCATTTTGAACCTTGGATCGATAACAACTGCAATCGCCAACACTAGAAAGCAGTCTTTCCAATATTCATCAAACCTTTCTTTCAGAGGTTTGGTCAGGTAGCTGGTGAAAGGTTCTTCACTCATGGCTGCTTGCGTCAGTTCTACCTGAATCTTTGACACTTCATGGTAGAACACACTGGCAGTAGGATATGTTGGCGAAGTTAAAATGTTTGCCGCATCAAAGAAATACTTCAAGTATGTACAGAGAATTTCTACCTGCTTCCAATCATCCATTGTTGGGGTTGCTATTTTGTAGTCTGGATCAAAAGTTTCCAAACAAGCAAATACTTCCTTTAGTTCATGAGCAGCCACCAACATATGGTAAGTTGTGTTCCATTTAGTTTGGTCATCAATAAAAAGTTCCTTCGTACTAGGGACTTGAAGTCGTTCCTTCAGCTCAAGAAACTTCTCTTCATGAGTATCTGAAGTCTTGACATACTTTACGCTGGCACGAATTTTATCGACAGTTTCCCAGATTGCTCCTAGAGCATCTTGTGCAAGACGACTAATAACACGAGCATAGCAATTCCCTTTTATCAGTTGACAATTTAGCATAAATGGATTTTTGACAGAAAGGAAGCCTCTGAGATTTCCATTTATTGTTTCATTTGAGAAGGACTGATCAAGAGTAAGGGTAAGCAACTTGTTCTCTAGACGCCAATCAGATAGGCAAGACGCGAGAGCTTGATTGAAGGCAACATCTGAGTCAGGGGATGGAACCATAACCACATTAAGAACACGACGATGCAAGTTCCAATCACCGTCAATAAAATGCCCAGTTAGGACTGCATAGCCTACAGATTGATTTGAAGACCACAAATCCAATGAAAGGTTGACTCGTCCATGAATTCCACTAATAAAATTCAAATGTCTTTGCTTCTCCCTTAGATATATTGCCACACAATCCCCCTGGATGGTGTTGAAGCTTGCCACATTGAACTGGGGTTGAAGAGTATGAACAAAATCAATGAAAGCAGGATGTTCAACAATGTGTGGGGGATACTCATGCATAATGATCATCTTTGCAATATCTTGGGTACTGCGATCCTGATTGAAACTGATGCTTGAAATTCCAGGAGATGCTCTATAGCGTCTTTTAGGTGGATCGGTGACACTCCCAGGTTTGGTGCTTGGTGTGTTTGGGGTTTGCTGATTTTTCTGACGGCTTACAGGGCATATTCCCATGGTAATGTGTCGTTTGAGGTGGCTGGTGCCCGCTAGCTTTGAACCAGTAATGTAAGCAAATGACTTCTTGCACTGATTGCAGCACGCCCTGGTACATCCAGCATCAACAGTTTCCACTGTGAAGTAGTCCCAGACAATAGACTTCTTTCTCCTACGCTTATTAGGCTGTGTTTCCAAATTCATAAGCTCTCTGTTCCCAGAAGGAGAACTCGGGGTAATAGGAGTATCAGGCATTACAGTTGCAATAGGGGTATCCATCTCAAAAACCAGTTCTGAAATAGAAGAAAAATGAAGCATTAGAAAGATCATAACTCAATGAACTGTCATTGTATGAAGAAAACTTTGAAGAAGGAACCGATAAAAACATCTCAGGAAAATACACCATCAAATAAAAATTCATGGAGTTCCAGCATATGACAGATATCTAAACATATATTTAACAGAAAAAAGCCAAGCTGGTTTGATTATCATTATACTAGTAAGCATCTTTAAGTGCCAAAAGAAATGATAGGTTCTTTGTCTCACTTGTTTAACAATCAAACATCATGATTATTGAGAAATTTAGAACTTTTTCAATTGTCATGTTTCATTCTGGAGGCACGAAGTGTTGGCTCTGATTTACCATCATATTAGAGATAAATGATTGTCATCCTAGTTTCACTTCAACTATCCCTTAAAAATTTACCATGTGATATAATTGCAACTATAATCAAATTCTGACAGACTTGGACAACATTATTAATGGCAGTACCTTATGTCAAATGAAGCACATCATAAATAGTGGACCCAACATGCAGTAAGAGCATTTACCCCACTTTGAACAAACAGCAGTAAAACTCAAAACCACATGAGACCAGATTCTAAATCCTCACCAATATTTACCAACAGCCACTCCCGCAGATACAGGCTGCCTATGGGAAAATAAGAATCAACACAACTCAAACGTACACAAAGTCACAAAGCAATCTAAGTTTTTCCCAGTTCACGCAAGTAATAGACAAGCAACTCTGTGGACTTAATTATGTATGCCAAGTGGATCTGGGCCATTCGCAGCAACAAGAAGCCCACATGCAAAAAAGCAAACAGTCCACTACCAGAGCATCACCAGTAAAGAACCTATAAAAGAGCTAATTATTACATGTAACATGTAATATGAGAACAAGAACCATCATTGAGACAAGTCCTGCCGTGGAATCCAACATCAATTTTCAAGAAATTTTCCAAAGTTTTTTTTTTTTTTTATAACCAAAGTTGGATAATCGAGCTTAAATATCAAACCAACTTACACAAAACCTAGAGATAATTGAAAACCCCTAATATATGAACACACAATATCTTATGCGACAAATTGGCAACAAGTACCATTGCCATGACCAAACTCAGAAATATTAACAGCCAAGAACATGAAAATAAATGAGCAAAAAAAGTAGATCCAAGAAACCCTAGAAACTACACAGAATCACAAACACACCGAATTTCAAACTATCAAAAGCAGGAAACACAAAAGATAGAGAAACTCACTATGACTGAGGAATCAGCGGAAAGAAGAGATGAAAAAAGAACGGCTGACGATCGAAACCGCAAAATCAGAATACAGGGTTTTGAATTATCCAGAAATTTAAGTAATTAATTAAAGTAATAATATTTGAAATTTTTGAATTTTGGTTGCAGGGAAAAATTTGGAGGTAGAAGGAGGAGTTAATGGGCTTGAGCTTGAAGGTTTTGAGCTTTTTTTTCCCTCTTGCAACGAAAAAACAAAACCCTAATTGGACATGGACTAGGGCTAGGGCTCCCCGACCTTATGAGCTTCGTTTCGATTTAGGCCTTTTTTGGCGATATATCAGTTGTGCCTATTTATATTAACCGAGGACAAAACGGTAAACTCATCATGGAATTTGGGTCCATTTATTATTTTTTATATATTTTTCTTTCCAAATCTGAGGGGGTAGTTGTGAACGGTTATTGAATCTTGACCGTCCATTTTTTATTTTTTAAGTTTTTTGAATGCATTACTTATATGTTTCTAGTTATGGCAGTAATCAAATATTAGGAAAAACACCATTAGTTAGGGTTTTATAATAAAACCTAATTGGTTTTATATCTAATTTTGTTCAAATTAGGAAGAAATTTCCCACTACAATTAATCCATACTTTGAATTTGGGGTCTAACGTTAAGGAATTACGTGGTTTTGATTTTTTTTTTCATTTTAAAAAAGGGGGAACTAATTAATTCGACCAGTAAATTTTATTATGGTAATATAATAGGATTCCAACACCACTCACATAAATGGTGAGAAAATTAAGTTCCTGACAAATATCATGCTACTTATAAAATGGAAATTGAGAAAAAATCAGATGATAAATGTTACAAATTTAAAATAGCAAAACTCCACTATTTCTTAAAATCTAATGTTTGCCCGAACTATGCAAATTGGTAACTTGTAATTAGGTCGTGATATGGTTACACTTTCTAGTTCAAAATTTGCTTCATGATTATGAAATCGAGAAACTATATACCACCTAAATCTTATCGAAAAGTGAAAATATATTTGTATATTGATTAAAATAATTAAAATCCTTCTAAGGCCGAGTTTGGTAATGTCGTAGTTTTTAAAATAATTGTTGTGAAAAGAATTATTTAAAAGTTTGGTAAAATTTATTTTTTAAAATATTATTAATTTTAAAAGCAGTCATATATAGTTGGTAAAATTTACTATTAAACTGGCTTTAAAATATAAATGACTGAATTAGATATAATAATAAATAAAAGTTATTGAAACCTTTATAAACACGTGTATAGATTTTTTATTGTGTAAAAATAATAATTGATAACTAAAATAACTATTTTATATTATTAGTTTCATTTTTTATTTTGCTACTCAATATAATAATAATAATAATAATAATAATTAGTTAATAATTTTATTTTCTAATTAATAAGGGTTATTTTTAACTAGTACCCAAATGTTTCGACATTTTTCGCTCCGCACCCAAATGTTTCAACAATGTCACTCCACACCCAATTCCGTTAATTTGACCGTTATGTTTAACGGAACTATTTGAAATTTAAGTAAATGACCGAAATACCCCTTATCTTGAATTAGAGAAGAATAAAATGAGATAAAATGTTAATTTAATAATTAATATTTACATAAAAAATTTTATTTAAAAGTAATTAATAATAATCCCATCAATTAAATTATCAAATAAATTTAATTTTTAATTCAAGATAAGGGGTATTTCGGTCATTTACTTAAATTTCAAATAGTTCCGTTAAACATAACGGTCAAATTAACGAAATTGGGTGTGGAGTGATATTGTTGAAACATTTGGGTGTGGGGCGAAAAATGTCGAAACAATTGGGTGCGGAGCGAAAATAACCCAATTAATAAAGATAATATTAGTTTTTTTATAATACATATGAGGATATATATGAAATTGTATTACGTATAAAAGTGACTCTTAAAATTAGATTTTGAAAAGTTACTCATTCCCTACTTTTCAAAATTTATTGGGAATGTATCAAATACTATTATTAATTTATAGTTTTTAAAATCATTATTGACCCTCCCCAAAGCAATTCCAAATGGGTCCTAAGAGTGATTTTTCAAGAGCAGTTGCCTATTGTTTTCACAAAAGTGTTCCTTCATGTTAATTATTTTATTTTATACATTCTTAGGTTTGTCAAAAAGTAATTAGTCATGAGTTAGTTAAACCTATCACCTTGACAACCCACACCATGTAATTGATATCCTGTGTTTAAGACATACCATAAGTGACTTAAGGGTTGTTTTGCTTCAACAGGACAAACTCAAGACTTAATATTATCCTGGACTAAATTTAAAATTTATATTTTGAAGCAAAAATAAAAATTTATAAGTAGAAAAAAATACATTAAATAAGGGGAATACCAAAAATTTTATCCCTATAAAAATGTACTATAGACAAAAATAATTATAAAAAAAAAAGAAAACAAAAGGCAATTCAAATATCAAAATAGTATTTTTCAATTATAGAATCTGACATTGCAATCTATAATAACATGTAATTATATAAGAATTAAGAAATTGATTAAGAATTTCAAACTAAAATAGATCAATATATGTAATTACAATCAATTAAAAATTGTAAGTAAAACTTTTATGTTTGAAATCAAGTATGAAATTACCATGTTTAATAAATTAAACAATTAAAATTTATTCATCAATTCAAATTATAAAAGTATTATTAGTCAAAAGTTTCAATAATAGACTAAATTCAATTCAGCAAAAAAGTACTTAAGTGTAGTTATTTCTTTGTCAGGCGCTCTATCTCTCTAGCTAGATGTTGATGATCCTTCGATCAAAAACTCCTTAAAATACTCAAAGTTTATTTGTAACTTGTCCTCCTAGTTAATTTAACTAAAAAATAAAATCTAAAAATTCACATAAAAAGTTTATGAAAATATTGATAATTGTTACTATATGTTACTTTTGTAAGTATTCTTAATACTAGTGACAATGTTATATTACATTGACATACTTTTTTTTTCAATTGGAATTTTTTAAAATAAATTAAAGCAGTAATAAAATTTTAGTTTCCTAATGTTTACAATCTATTCAATAAATATATAATTTAATCATTTTATAAAATAAGTCACTAATTTTAATTGAAAATAATATAACTGAATTAGGGACATATTTGAAAATAAAATAAAAATATATTGTTATAATTGAGTTAGGGACATATTTGAATATAAAATAGAAATTTTATTATTATACTAAATTGATGAACACATAAGGCAATTGATTTAGGGACATATATGAAAAAAAATAAAAACTCTATTATTTTACTAAATTAATGAAAAATAAGGAGTATAGCAATTTTTTTAGACTAGACCGGGCTCGTTCAATTCATAAAAAAAAATCTCACTCAAAATTGGTTCAATCTTTGAATTGAGAGTGATTCAATTCTAATAATTTCCATTTAACAAAAGCCTTTAACCATTTCAACCGTGAAGAGAAAAAAATTAAAAAAAAAAACAAATCTAAGCCTTTAACTCCCCATTGACATCTCCTTGATAGATGGATCAATTTAATTTTTAGCTCCTATATTTTCTAAGACATTCTATTTCCAAGATATTCCAATTGGTTTTCATTTCTTAGGTTCAATCAAGGCTTCGTTCGTTAATACTTTAATAAGGTGCTGTGGGTTTACGGTGAAATAAAAAGCTTTTAAAAATATTCTTTTATTCTCACAGTATAAAATAAAAAATAAATTAAATCAATTTATGAAGTACCTAACACCACATGATCAATTTTATAAAATTTATAAAGGGTAATTTTTGTTCTTTAAGAAGGAAGAACAACAAATGATGATTTAACTACAAAATTCATGAAAGATTAATTACATGGTTTTTTATGCTGTAGGGGTAAAATTGACTTTTTAGAAATTTTCCGTTACATATTAACTGAGTTTTAACGGAATGGTGAGAAAATATTAACAGTTTAAATGTTTGGTGGTAAATTGATAGTTTTACTAAATTATAATACTGACATGATGTGTCAAAATACCTCTAGTAAAAAAATAATAATATCCCATAATAAATTTGATGCTCGAAACTTTCTGATGCTGCTCAAATTGTGTTTTTTTGTTCTCATAATATGTACATCAACGAAACAAACGATTTAAAAATGATTTCCAGCGGCTAACATGGGGTCCCCAATATTCTGCATATGCAGAAAAATATTATACGTGCGATTGAAGAAATGGCCCCATATTTTGTTTCAAAAGAAAATTAGTATGAATTTTTTTTTTTTAAAAAAGGGACAAATGACAACGGAGAAAGCAAAAGCAAGGAATCTTTCTTTGCAACAAAAACAAACAGTTTGCCCATCTGTTTCAAGAGTCAGAATGTACAGAAAATATCTTCATTAACTTGTGTGCACATCACCAGAAATTTTCAATATATATATATAAATAAGGAAAGTAATAGCTAGGATTATTAAGAGCATGCATACAACATGTGACATGATAAATACAAAATCAATTTTCTTACTATTGTTTTTCCAAAATGGATTTACTTTGGTGTATTTTATTTGCATTAACAGAAAAAAAATATATTAAATGTAGTGTTTCATTTGGGTGATTTGTGTGTAGCTGTATATCTTGGCTGTAATTTAGGGCGTGTTTATATCTACTGCATTTTAATTCATTTTCATTGTTTTAGAAGGTTTAAAAGTGATTTTTAAAAATTAAAATTTAATTTGGTATTTTGTAATTTTTTTTAGAAATTACTCTTGCCAAAATCACTTCATTGTATAACAGACTTTGAGAATTAATTTCAGATTTAATATAATTTCATATATATCATCTTATATATTATAAAAATGTCCAGTTACAATGTAATTGTGGTTTCATGCTTTTTTTTTTTGTGTTTTTGTGATCCAACTATTAGATCCAACCCAAAAGTTGCAAAGGTTATTCTAACGACTTGGATGTTATTATTTGATTATTAACGATGTGGTCCCTTATGTTTACTAAAAGAATAAGAAAATATTAAGTTTCAAAATTTTGACACATTGGTCTGTTAAAATATTTTATTATCAAAGGTAATTTAGTAAATGAACATATTTATATATTAACAATATGGATGGATTATTTTAACTTGCTAAAATACTATCCACTTCCATTTACTTAAAATACCAATTAGCTTTTAATAATACTATTTTGTATTTAGTGTAACACAAAAATAAATAAATATTAAATAAATAGTTTTATGTAAAATTATTTATACTTTATCACACGCATGAAGCCGATCAATTATTTATTTAATATGAAAACAAATAAATTGTATAATATTTATTCTATTACTTAAATTTAAAATTGGTTGAGAGGGAGATAGAGAGAATAATTTTTTTAGAATTTTAAAATTATTATATTTTAATTGGGGTTATTACATAAAATTATTAAAATTTATAATTTTTGTTATTTATAGAAAATAATAGGGATTTTTGAAGAAAATGTCAAATAAATTTTTTTAGAATTTTGAAATTATTATATTTTAATTGGGGCTTATTGTATAAATTTTTAAAACTTATAGTTTTTATTATTTACAAAAAACTACAAGGATTGCTAAAGAAAATATCAAAATAGTGTTTGGTACAACGAGGGTAAGATAATTTTTCTCATTATAAAAACCTAAAATTATTCATATTAATTAGGAAATAAAATCATTAATCTTCAAGAGATTATTACTATTACTTATTATATTGAGATAACAAAATAAAAAAATAAAACTAATAATTTTAAATATTCTTTTACTTACTAATTATATATGTTTGTAAATGTGTAAATAGTTTATTTTACGTTATGTCTAATTCAGTTATATATATATATATATATTTACAGTTGTTTAATAGTAAGATTTACTAAATACATAAAATTTATTTTTAAAACTTATAACACTTTTAAAAATAAATTTCACTAAATGTTTAACTAATTTTTTTTACAGTTGATTATTTTTACGATATAGTTAACAACAATTATTTTAATAGAATTCCATTTATATCCTCATATATATTATAAAATTGTTCATGTTAATTAGGAAATAAAATCATTAACCTTAAAGAAACTATTACTATTACCCATTATATTGAGATAACAAAATAAAAAATAAAATTAATAATATAAAATATTTTTTTGTTATCAATTATTATTATTATTTATAAATGTATAAATAAACTTATTCTAGATATGTCCAATTCAATCATTTATATTCTTACAGTAGCTTATTAATAAGATTTGTTAAACACATACAATTGCTTTTTAAGCTCATAACACTTTTAAAAATCAATTTTACTAGACTTTTAACTGATTTTCTTTACAATTAATTATTTTTATAGTATAATTAACAGTAATTATTTTAAAAGTTACAATATTACTAAATGAACCCTTAATTTTAAAAGCATTAGTTAAGAGTTTAATTTTATCAACAATCATTCTTACTTGCAATTAATACTTATCAACTATTCACTCTTGTGAACTCTCACTTTACTTGGACTTTATAACTAATTATTCGTAATAAATTTAGTCATAGCACATAGTTCCAAACATGCACTTAATCAAGTTTTATGCATTTACGGAGAGCAAAGAAAAGGTCCGATATCTACTAAATAAGATTATATCCGGATGATACATACAAATTAAATGAGGCTTAAGAGAACATGAGGTCATAAATCTATTAACGAAGACTAGAAGATTAGCTTCAAAGTCATGAAAAGTAATTCCATTCGTGTATGGTTAGGCGATCTCTACGTATTGATCAGATAATTTAATATTTGTCATTTAAAGGGGAAAAATGTTTGAGATTTACCATTATTATTCTTGAACTTTAATATGCAAGATCAAGCTCTAAGAAAACAAAAATTGTGAATTACATTGCAAATTAATGAACAGACATGAATATGTGTGTGTGTGTGATTATTGATACTGATTTTCTAGCAAGTTCATAACAAACTCAAGATTACTGTGTACACCAAATTGGAGTAAGTAATATTATTATTATGGATAAATACTCTTTTAATTTCTATATTTTGAGTTAAGTGCCCATTTAATATTTATATTTAAAAGAATACTCAAGACATCTTTGTTGTTAAGTATGTTACACTTATCTTTACTTTTACTTTATTTTTACAAATATACCCTTACAACACTATTCTTGGGGATATTAATAAAAAGAAAAAACTAATAATTTTATCTAATTAGCCTTAAAAGTAACATAAAAAATTACTCTAAATTTTTTATTATTATTTTACTTTTAGGATTAATCTGGTAAATTAACTTTTTATAGAATAATTATTAGTAAGATTATTGTAAGGATATTGAATATTGCTTAAGTTGGTTGATATTAATTAATTTATTAATAATTATTAGTCAAATTATTGCATAGGTACAAAAAATATTAGTTTTTTTTTCACATGGATATTTATTAGCTAATTTGCTAATAAATAATTATTGATTAATTTACTACTTAACCTTTTTATAGATAAATTAATTAATATCGTGAATATTGTTGGAAGAGTATTATTGTAAAAGCAAGAAAAGTAAGAATAAGAATGTAACATATTTATCTCTAGGGGTGTTTTGAGATATTTTTTAAAATAAAGGGACTAAACATGTACTTAAATTAAAATGTAAAGATTAAGTGAGCATTATCTTTATTATTACTCATTAGTAAAATTCATCTTAAAAAGGAAAAGGGGAGGAGTTCCATTTTATGGTAAAACATGTTTTCATCTCAGTTAGGGTTTTTTAAAAAAAGAAGAAAGAAACCAAACGGTTATGGCTCTGTTGGCGTCGCAGGCTGAATAAGTGGGAAGAGTTCTCGGGTTCGATCCCCATTAAACACACCGAATCCGGATTAGTCGGGGCCTAATGCGGCCCCTGAAACTAGGTGGTTTAAACAAAAAAAAAGAAAGAAAGAAAGAAAAAGAAAAGAGAAGAAAAGAAAACAGATCCGTTCAATTTCAAGTATTTTGTTTCCGCAATAAGATCCGAAGGCTTACCACCATAATAAATCAAGATTATACCGTAAAGGGTGAAATTCAATTATACATGACAATAATCTTAAATTTAAGTACAGTTGTTAACATGCCCGTAGTTGAAAAAAACAAACTACAGCTTCAGGAATAATTAACAAACCATTACACAGTGAACAATGTCAATGTGCAATAGCATACAAACTGTTAGTTAATTACCTAAATCGAAATGAAAAATTTAAGAATTCGAATTCAATTATATAAGGGGATCAAATTCTAGCCAAATTCACAGAGAAAAGAGAACAAAATATATTCACCTTACTTGTAATAGTCTAATAAATAGAAGAAGAAATTAAGTCCTTATTTGCCATTTCTTCCCACAGATTTCTTGAACTTCTAATAGCTGCAGCTAGCCACATCAAATCGTAGCCTATTATTATTAGAAGAAGAAGAAGAAGAAGAAGAAGAAGAAGAAGAAAGAAAGAAGTTCAAGAAAGCTGTGGAAAAACATGACAGGAACTTGCATCATATATATATACACACACACACACATAATTTCTTGATTTTGCACCACAAGTGATTTTAATGAAGAATGCATAGACATATATATATATATATGTATAGACATATATATATATATGTATAGAAATAGAGAGAGAGAGAGAGAGAGAGAGAGAGAGAGAGAGAGAGAGAGAGAGAGAGAGAGAGAGAGAGATTAAGCTAGGTAGCTCAATATTGTAGCTACAGCTTAAAGGACCACGCTTGCTAGATAGCTTGTAAATCTCCATAAACACAGCAATGTAATTTATGTACATACAAGACGATGATGATGATGATAAGAATAATAACTTGTGGGGAACAGCTTGCTGGGTTTGTAGGGTTTTGAATTGATTATAAATTCACAAGTTGTACAACATTATCATCTGAAAAAAATATTACAGTACCACACTTTACTTGTGATGGCTTTCTTATGTAGGGTATAGCTAGAGATGTACATATAACATATGGTACATCTACATGGAATATATTTATTGGTTCAATTATTATTATTGTCCTTTTTTTTTTAATTTTTGTGGTTTGAAATATCGGAATATATAGAATACAAAATTCTGAACAGTTTAATAAAAACAACCCATCCCATCACATGCATATGCGTATACATGTGGTGATTATCTAATATGGCTCTGATCATCTCTTTTTATTTTTGAAGGGTATGGAGATTGTTTTTGCCCTGCATGGTCCCAAGACTCACGTTTGTTTTCTACCTTACACGAGTAGATTTTATAACAGTAAAAGAACAGAGAGAAATGAAATTTTAGAATATTTAATTTATCTGATCTGCTGTGATATTTGATTTTTTTTTTAAAAAAAAAAGATGTAAGTTTACAAAATTTCTTATATTAACATGAAAAAAAGGGGTGGGGGCCTGCATGAAAAAGTAAATAAGCTTACGTAGGTTTGTTGACATTTAATTTTACCGTGGACTAGGCTGGTTAAATGAGTAACGTAAATCAATAAGTTACTATACTGCTGTGCTGACAACCCTCATCCGTCGTCTATCATCAGCGGTTGTCGGCTGCCGGTGTCCATTAAAGGAAAAAAACAAACAAACAAATATTGTTGACGTTAACACCTGTCTTTATACCATTATTATTGAGCTCTCATGTACCATCTTCAATTTATGCATCATACGGTTTCATTGACAATATACCAACGCCAAGTTCTCAAGTTTGATTCTCTAATTTGCAAGCTTTATTTCAATTCTTCATCCATTTCTTGCACTAATACCATCTACGAGCTTCCTGCCTTAAATGTTAGTCCATGTTTCAGGTGAGGAGTTATTAAGATTTGTCTTTAATATTATTATTTGACCCTTATTCATCATCAACTTAAACTTTTGGGCAAGTTTCACTAATAGTTCGAATAGTTGCTATTAGATCTACGCAATCACTCAAACATGTGTATTGCCATAAATTGAGATTTTCTTTGTTAATCTTCTTTTGCTATAACTTGATTATCAACGTTTATGAGTGATTGCCACTATTATTGATTAGATGGGCTGGCTAGCAAACTGAGTGACTGAAAAATTTTAACGATATCAAATTTGACTTAAATAAACGTTGGTTGTCGACAACACCGACTAATTGTAGCCGTCAATATTATTTTTTTTAATTTTAAATTTTAAATAAAAAATAAAGTGATTTAATTATTATAAATAATAATCATAAAATATTGAAATATATATTATAAGTAGTCTCACACTACAAACTTAGTACTAAATTTGGTATAATACAACACATTAATTACAGTTTCTATCGATCCATCAAATATTATACATCCAATTATATAATTTACCAAACGCGCACTAAGTGCACGACCAAGTTCATTACATAAAAGTAGTAGTCACAAATTAATAGACAAACTATCGATATATATATCTAACTCACTAGTAAGGAGAAAAATCAATCCAAACAAAAAAAAGTGATTAAAAGATACATAAAATGTAAATTACCACTAGGGATATCGTTTAAATACACAAATTAATTAATATTAATTCATCACTAATCATGTACCACAACTTCTGAGAATTTAATTATACAGCCATTTAAATCAAATGGGGAAGAATTATAATATTAATGAATGGTTTCAAATTCAATGTTATTTCAAATCTCATATATATATATATATATATATATATATAGACGAAGGGGTAAGAGCCATCATTAAGAGAGAGCATGCATGCATGGACCACCAAAAGAGAAATAATAACAGGTTGGCTAAAGCGAAATTTCATGTCGATCCTGAAAGCTTTTGGAGGAATTATTCGTATGTGCGGTTACTGTTGTCTGTTAAAAGTTCTTATTCAGTCATCATCATCAACATCAATTTCCATTGCTGAAAAAGAGCAACAAAAAATTAATCATTCACATTTAAAGTTCAAATACACACAATTGGCTTTTCTGCATTTTTGTTTTTACTAGGCATGATTCAGCTAGCCAACACATTTACAACAGGCAAATATATGAAGCCTATGACTAAACTACTAATTACATATTCTGGTAATTGGGGGTGCATGCTATACATATAGTTCATATATTTATAATTAAGTGTTTTTTTATTTAGCATGCACTTTGTCTAATTTTGAGGGTTATAACGCACAAATGTTTTCTTTAAATAAAAAAAAGGGTTATCAATTTGTTAAACCTTTGAAGTCTGAAAATTAATTACTTTCAATTTTTTTAATTTTTTTTAGAAATTTATATTTGAATAGAAAAAATAAACTTTTGTGACTTTTATCTTGATAAAAAAAGGCCCGAATGGGTAAATATATATCATATCACAAAAATATCTCTATTAATTATACCAATTTATTAAATTATAAATCCTTTTATAAACCAAAGAAATTACTAGTTTTTCCCTATTGAAGTCAGTATATACCACTTACCCTTTTATTGTTTTTATAATAGCCAATAATCCTCTCTAGCAGTGTAATTTTATAGTATTATCCTTTTTTTAAATGCACTTTTATTCATGTTTATTATAAATTAAATAAATTATGTGATTTCAATGGAAATTAAAATAACAAAATTTAAGTTATAAAGATGTGAATAAAAAATTAATAATAAGATATTTTTCTTATATTTTTTTATTTTTAAACAAAGTTTTTATAATAAATATATATTTTATATTCTCAAATAAATTATCAAACAAATGAAATATTTACCCCTCTTTTTTTTTTAATTTTTTGGTACCAAGATTTTTTTTAATATAATAAAAATTGTATGGAGATAAATATTATATATATTAATCTTAATAGAGGGAAATTGATAATCTTCTTACAAGCTACTCCTACATTTTCACACAACCAATAATAGAAGCAAACGTTTTTGTAAGCCACAAGAATCCCCAAATGACCCGTCTTGCTCATTAATTGATTATAAATTTTCCACTAACACCAAAAGAAATTTTTTTATACCAAAAGTTTTCTTTTGCCTCTTGCATTGTTGGTTGTCAGGGGCTAGAGTTCAGCTTTGGGAAGATAAATAATCATTTTAGATCTGCTTGGGAATTACGTATGGACATTTTTTCTCTTTTGAAATGAGTAAATTTCGGCCAACCTCACTCATAAAGTGATAATATTTAAATTATCCTCTTTATTATTAAAAATATTAAATTACCTAAAAAAAACTCATTATCGCTCTGTTAATGTAAATAACAAAAAGGGTAAGATGATATTTATACAAATTCGTATTTTGAATAGGCATAGAGGCATGTGGATGACGATAACATGTGCAGGCATCATCAAATCACTCTGCATTTTTACTTAACCCCATTTCAATTTGTGGTGTAAATGTAGAAAAAGAAAAAAAAAATGATGGTGTGGTATAAAAAAACAAAAACACTTGACTTTTGCGCCAAAGTAAAGTCATCTGTACATGTAGTGATAAGACCTTGCTAAGACAAAAACAGAGCACCGTTAAAGACATTGTAATCAGTGGTGGTGCTAGAAATTATTTTAGTAGGGGCTAATTTCAAATAATAATTTAATTTAAGAAAGTAGTCAATAAATTATTTATATCAAAATAAAATTTATTAAAGTGTTTAATTCAATAAAATTATAACTTTCATTGATGAGGTTTCATATGTTGAAAATTTTGAAGAATAATCTCATTATCAAGACTACAAAATATAACATTTTCTATGTATACAACAAGACTATCATTCAACTATTGATCTCCCATTCGATTTCACAAATAAATTTTCACAAAATTCATAGCTGAAAATGCCTTTTCTACTATAGTTGTGGCAACTAGTAAAATCAATGCTAATGTCACCAATAAATAAATTAGTGAATATAATTGATCATTCTTAATCTCAACCAATTTTCTTCTAGCTCACCAATCTCTCTGCATCTTAAAAATTTATTGTCAAAAGTCACATCTATAATATAAACATCAAGTTGAGTTTCAAGTGCCGAAAGATCCATTAGAGAAAAATCATTTGGATTAAACTCAACAAGGCGAAGTAGTTTCTGTTTATCAAAAGCGGCAAATGAGTCATTGGGGCATAGACATGTCACACAAAGAAGCAACTCAATATTTGTCTCATTGAAATGATTGCTTAATTCTTGAAGTTGCATGTCCAAAATTGCATAAAATAATTCAACACGAAAACATTGCAAATTTGTGATCTTTTGAGCCTTGCATTGTGATCCACCTTGAACTCGAAGCAAATCATCCATTTTTAGGAATATCAATATCATGCTTCACACGACATGAAGAAGCTTCACCAAGTAAAGAATCTCTTTCATTTTCTCTCATTTTTTTTGCAAGTTTCTCTTTTTCACTCCAATTAATTTCATAGCATTCACAATGTTTTGATCATTTTTTTTTAATGCTTGTGATAACTCATGTGCAAATCTGAGAATTTTTTTCATTAACAATAAGTTAAACACAAAATCAAATGATTGCATGGACTCCAATAACATTGTAGCTTGAAATCTTTGTTAAGAATTTTCCTTATTTGAAATTATCTCAAGCACATCAATAATAGATGGAAACATGATGATTATGCTCAATAATGTACCATAATGTGAGCCCCAACATGTATCAACAGATCACTTTAAAGTAATCTCTTGATTTAAACCTCGTCCACTTGAAAGTTCACCATCATCGAGTGCTTTAATAACTGCTTGAGCATGTTTCTCTTGAAGAATATCACAACATTTTACTGAAGCACCAACAACATTGACTAACGTTGTAACTAAATTGAAAAGAGAATTAACCTTTTCTTGCTTCTTTGCCACAAAAATTAGAGCCAATTGAAGTTGATATGCAAAAAAAAAAAAAAGCACATTTATTGTCCTCTAAAATCAGTGCTTTAAGACCATTGAACTCACCTTGCATATTACTAGCTTCATCATATCCTTGTCCACGCAACCTAGACGTACTCAAATTATGTCTTGAAAATAGCCTGTCAAGTGCCTCTTTAAGTGAAATAGATGTAGTACTAATAAAATTTTCAATCCCAATAAAACGTTCAACTACGTAGCCATTTTTATTCACATAACGTAAAACAACATCAATTTATTCCTTTGCAGAAATATCTTGAGATTCATCAATAAAGATAGAAATCAAAACATCATTTATCTCTTTAATAATAGTAGTTTCAACTGCATCACAACTTGCAATGTCTTTTTTAATCTCATTTGATGTCATTTGAAGATTTCCAGAAGCATTATCAAAAGTAACAACATTAATGTTTTCATTATGATCAGCAAGAAAGCCTAAAAACCCAAGAAAATTCCCTCGGTTGCCTGAATCTCTAGACTCATCATACCCACGAAATGCAAGCCCTTATTTTAATAAAAACCAAATTCAATCAATTGTAGCTATCATGTGATCCCGATAATCGCTTCGATGCTTGTCAGAGAATGTGTTGATCTTGATTCATCAACATTTCACATTTCTCTCTAGCTTTGTTATAGGCACTATCAACATCTCCCTTGTGCTAAACAAATTTTTCAGGTTTCCTCCAATTTCTAAAACCTTTACCAACAAATGAATCACCGCCCCCTTTATTATCAATCTCTTCTTTAAAAAGATAACGAAAGAGACAAAGTGTTACATCCTTTTTTATGTTATATTCCAACCAATGTCTAAATTTCCCAAACCAATTACTATCAAACCGCCTTTTTTGGTTTCCAAAATCTAAAAGTTTGAAATTGTGATTTTTAGGGTGAATAAGACCTCTTTGTAAGTATACTCTTTGGTCTTGATCTTGAATATTAGGATTAAAATAACATATTGGAATTCGTAAACCAGGATCTGTAGGAAGATCTTGTAAATTGAATTTTTCATCTTGATTTAAGCTTTATTTTGCTTTCTTTAGAGAAGGATGTGACAATGGCTTTCTTAAGTAATATTTCTCCATAACTATGACAAATAAATACAATTAATTGTGAGAATTTAAATATAAACGAATACAATTTCCACTAAGTTACTAACCCATCACAGAATCACTCATGGAATTGTTATTCTATTATTTATAATCAGTAAAGTTAAAAGCATCACCACTTTATCAACCCACAAAGCATCGCCACAACATTCTATTCAAAAAGACATAAAACAATTTAAGAATTAGAATATTAAATCATAAAGTGGTAGTTGTGTTTAATTATCAAAATATTTAATCAATTCTTAATAATTAATATAAAAGCTGCAAAAGTGCAACGGTAGTACCCAAAAAAAAAATGCAAAGATGCAATGGTACAAGGTTGTGAGTGTGAGCTGCAAGCTGTACCGTCTATGGCATGAAAACAAAGAGATGTGATGGCATGGGAGTTGGACAAAGATAGACAACAAGCTGATGGTAGCCGATTGAGGTTTTCTTTGGCAAATGATTGATGTCGATGGTTATGGATTTGATTTTGAGTTTTTTTTTTGGATTTCTAATTGCTGTTTTAAATATTGATCTTTTAGTTATTTTAAAAACTTACTAGGGGCTTTATTGTAAATCCACTAAAAAATAAGATGAATTTAATTTTTTTTTAAATCTAGTAGGGGCTCAAGTGGTGCCGCCACTGACTGTAATGATGAAATTGGAGGATCAAGATGAACTCAAGTAGTAGCAATAGAGAATCTGAGTCTAAACAGCTTCATTCGATAGTTGACGTAAGAAAATAAATTTTTTGTAATAGTTTTATTACTATCTTTTGTTTTGGAATGTATGTTGGTATTTATGTAATTTTTAGTCTTGATAATGTTAGATTAACGATACTGCATTTGAGTGTTAATAGTTGATATTGAAGCATTATTGCAAACCCTAGGTTTTATAAATTTAGGGTTTTTGTTTCTAGTAAAAAAAAAAGAAATTATTACTTGTTTTTGCACTTAGAAGACTACAAATTATAGAAACAAACCAGGAATTATGTTCTTTTTGTTGGTTTTTATGAGCATTACAAGTTATTGCTATTCGTTATGGCTGTAAGGTTTAGTATATATGATGATTTTGAACTTAGAGAGGGTGAGTTTTTGTTTAACATTGTTTTTGTCTCATTATTCTTACTATTTAGTTATCAAAAAAAAAATTAATGCTAATTTGCATAATAAGGTTGTATATGATTGTTTTATGGTCACAATTTTACATGTACATGTATAACTTATTGACAAAATTTATTATGTGCTTTTCTTATGTTTTACAATTATCAATTTGTTGCAAATTATTTGATTAGTACTAGTATATATGTGGATTATAGATTTTGAAGCTTGTTTGTGTGGTATGATATATAAGAGACAAAATGTCAATTTCTGTTAACTTTATGGGTGTAAGGTGGGATTTTGGCTTAGTGGACTCAGAATTTCTAAGTAGTGTAAGCTTGATCAATGGTGCAATGAGACAAGCTTTTAAAAGAAACAGTTGACTTCTTGAGAGGTTTTTCATTGAGGTTATATTGCCGTAAAATGAAAAAAAAAAAATAGGGCAATAGAGATTGGCAATGAAGTATATCAAGTGTGATACTTGTTTAATGATAAAAAATGCACAAAGATTGACTTCCATATAGAGCTACTGCCGTTGAATTTAATGAACGTGGACAAAAAGAGATTATTTAATGATAACATTTAGAGTATTGCAAAAAGAAGCACACAAGCTTCTGAATCAGTTTCTGCTAATTAGAGTAGTAGGAATATTAAGAGTGTCACAAGGAAGAGAAAAAAAAGGCAAGACACTTACCCTTGCTCCTACCTCTAGATCTGAACCTAAACCTATCATTCCATCACCCCTTACACCTAAACTTGTAGTTCCATTACCTCTTGAAGCTGAGCCTATACATGAAACTGAAATTGAACCTCAACACTAAGCATAACAAGTCATAGTTGATCTTAGACTATTAACCACACATAATCCTGAGCCACCTACGGCATTAATAGTCAATCTATTAACCACACAACAACTTCTTGAGAAAATTAGGCCACTAAAAGAAGTAATCTGCAACAAGATCAACCTCTGCCACTTGCAAAAGACCTTGGCAGTGCTTTTAATGACACACACCTAGCCTATGAACAAACTTCATTGCCTACTTCGACAGTTAACCCAAACATGTGCCAAACTCTAGCTCAAGCAACTACCCATGCAAATAATGATAATGGTGCTTCTAAATCTGTACACATTTCAGATTGTAGTGACAATTTTAGTGACTTTGATGTTATTGATAATTTCTATGATTTTGATATGGAAGATGCATTTGGAATTCATGATGATAACAATAAGCTGGATTCTGATTACATAAATCCATCATTATCCTCATTTTATAAAGAAATTGCTTTACAGAAGATTAATTGTCCTCATATCCTACCTCAGAACCACCGTTTCCTACAATATCAACACTTTTTCAACTAATCTCTGAATTTGCATAGTCAACACCAACTCCACAACATGCATAAAGTCTTGATCATAAACTTGCACCGCCTTTTGAATTTCCATCTCAAGTTGACCAGGTCAAACCATCTCAGACAACTACAAGGGAGTAAAATAAGGGTAAGAGGAAAAGTAGTAAAGTTCAGTTATCTTTTATGCTTACAAAAAAAAAATTGCTTATGTGAATATAATGGCTTCTCAAAGGATTGTACAACAGAAGTAGAAGAGACAATCTGTTCTTGCTAATCAGTAGAAAGAAAAGAAAAATAAAATTCTATAAATTCTCAATTTGTTCAGAGCAAGCCTAAGCCAACAAAATCAAGGGCAACTAGGAATTCTCGGCTATTGGTCCTTCAACACAAATAATAGTAGATGATTTGCCTCCTCCTCATGCTCAAGATGAGTTTTATTTATAGTCTGATTCAGAAAATAATGACAATGATGAAGAAACAACACACAAAGACAATGATAAATTTGATAATAATGATGATGGCAATGATAAAGATAATGGCTTGTTAGAGGGTTATGAAAGTGACAATATTGTTTTTAGTCCAATGATATCTTTAGATGATGAACATCCATTTAGTATAATGTCTCGCATATTGGGTGGTAAAATGTTTGAGGATAACAAAGATCCAGTGGAGTTTAGGTTTGGAATGGTTTTCAGAAATATAAAGTCTTTTACATTGGCCCTTCATTTTGTATTCAAGAAGGCTTTCAAGGTGAAAAAAAAGTGAAATTTAAAAGAAGAAAGATATTGTGTCATTGTTATGCATCCAAATGTCCTTTCAAAGTATATACTTCATTACAGAGACATGGTGAATGCTTCCAAATAAGAAGTTTTCATAATATTCATACATGTGAAAGGATTGTAAAAAAACCAGAGGTAACAGCCGCTTGAATTGTTAGGAAGTACAAAAAAAATCATTGTTGATCCTTCATTTTCTGTGGATAACATGGTTATTGATATCAAACACATGCTCTGTGGAAGGCTAATAAGGCTACAAGAAAAATTTTAGAGTTAGCAGATAGTGAAGACCATGGCTAGAGCTTCAAGGAGCTTTAAGACTACGTTCACATGACAAAACAACAAATGTTAGGTGCAATAGTAATGCTTAAAGTTACAAAATCAAGTATCTCTATTGACAAATGTATGTTTCAAAGGTTCGTTATCGATTTCTTAGGACTTAGAGATGGTTTCAAATAAGGTTGTAGACATTTATTGGTCTTGATGGATGTCATTTAAAAGGATCATTCAAGGGTGTACTGATATCGACCGTTGCTATTAGCACAAACCAAGTGATCTTTATGTTAGCAGCATGTGTGTGTGAATTAAAGCTAGATGGTTCCCACCACCTTAAGTAGACGCATCCTATTCTCTCACATTTGTAGGGTAAAAGCCCATTTAGTCCCTATATTTTTAAAAATACCTCGAAACATCTTTGCCGTTAAAGTATTGATACCCCTACCGTTACTTTTTATTTCTTTTGGCTTACGTTTACAATATTACCCTTTTATAATAAATTTTTTTAGACATTAATAAAAAGAAAATAATTTAATTACCAATTTAACCCTAAAAATATAAAAAATTATATTAATTTTTAATTGTCAAAAACTGACTGCAAACTACCAAGTGTGCAAATGGTGCTTGCAAAAAAAAAATTAATATATATTTTTTATTTTCTAGGGTTAAATTGGTAATTTTATTTTTTCTTTTTATTAATGTCCAAACAAATAAATTATTATAAAATGGTAATATTGTAAACGTAAGCCAAAAGAAATAAAAAATAATAATAGAGGTATCAATACTTTAACGGCGGGGATGTTTCGAGGTATTTTTAAAAATATAAGGACTAAATAGACACTAATCTTAAAATATAGGAATTAAATGAGCTTTTACCCCACATTTGTAGTAAAGCCTCTTAAGATTTGTAGCAAATTAAAAAACTTTGATTATTGCTCGCTCACCACAGTCAATACACGATTTGTCTTTGAACTTGATGATCTTGCCATTCACTTGTACTTCTCTTCTTTGTCTTTGTCAAAAAAGTTACTGAGCTTCCCCTAGAGGATGGAATTATCATTGGTTTGATGGAGCTTTTCAAGCAATGACTAGATTTCAATACTTTAGAATTGCTAGTGTATATATAGGGGTCTATAATATGAGATAATGCCCTCACAAAAATTTTGAATTTTGAACAATTTTGAAATAATGGAAAACTTGTAACTTGCATAACATGCCACAACTACACATGGGCCCAAAAGTAATGAAATTTGATTTTTATGGCATTATCGTGATTTCCATATAAGGGC
Source organism: Citrus australasica (assembly GCA_029618585.1). Classification (NCBI taxonomy): domain Eukaryota; kingdom Viridiplantae; phylum Streptophyta; class Magnoliopsida; order Sapindales; family Rutaceae; genus Citrus; species Citrus australasica. The sequence goes on along the minus strand of JARCIV010000269.1, from coordinate 498,076 downwards.
ATGATTGTAATTTATTTAACTAGCATGTCTAATTCAAGAAAACTATTAATTTATTTGTGCCCATTAAGTGATTTTCACTGTTTATTTTTAAACTCTTCTTCACCATTTATGTATTAATCTTTTAATAGTTAATTTTTTTCATTTTCAATGATTAGTTACACATCAACTATTTTATTGATCCTCATAACGCTGTTAAAAGAATATTCTGTTAGGGTACGAGTGTTTTCGAACTTTCATGACTAAATGACGGTCAATGGTTAAAGATAATAAGTTTAAGGACAACTTGATATTTTCAATAATAAGAGAAATAATTTAAAAATTATCACTTCATAAGGGATTAGGCCAAAATTTACCCTTTTAAAATTGATGTTGGCAAGTTTTATTAAAGGGTTTAATTGCCTATCAAGTTACAATCGTTTTTTTTCTTTTCCAAATTCCACTTGTAGAAGTGTCATTATGCACTCTACCATTAAAATAACATAAAACAATCCATTAAGTTTTTGAATCTAATAGTTATTTTATAAAATTTAATCTACTAATTCTCTTTCTTTAAAAAATATAAAAGAAATGAGTCAATATTTACCATAAAAAGGCTAAGCTATAAAAGATGAGAAAGTATACAACTCGAAGTCCTATATAATTACTTTAATATACCATAAGCTTCTTGAAGCTTTTATACTTGATCCTTCTTAATACTTTTTTTTAAACTGATTCTATTTATTGTCATTACTTTTATGGGTGCTATTAAGTTACATTAGCTGTAACTTACAGCTCACCTAAAACTAGTTTTTCACAACTCTTGAATTGTTTGAGTAGAAAAAATTAGAGGTGTAAAAAAACTAATTTTTAAATGGTTGTATGTTACAGCTATTGTAACATAGTAAGTAAGGATGGCAAAATCGTGGGTTGGGTTCGGGTATTGCAATGATCAGACTCTGTTTGGATGCAACCGCTCCGAGTCTGGGTCTGGGTTTAGGTCGGATTTTAATCCGGTTATCCGAATTTTATATTTTTTTAATATTATATGTATATATATATATTTATTTTTTGCTAATTTTATCAATTTTAAATTTATTTTAATAAAATTTGACATGAAAATATAAACTTTAAATGTTTAAAACTTTATATATGTAGAATAAATAGTCAAATAAATATAAATATTTAAAATAATATATATTTTATAATTTTTTTAATAAAATTTAGGTTTTGGATTTATCAAGTGATGCTTAAGATCGATCCGATTTCATATCCAAACCGGATAATACTCGGTCCACAATATTCAATACGATCCGGATCCAGACCAGACAAATATTTTTACCACCTCTAATAATAAGGTCCTATTTTTATATACGTAGTAGCTAAATAATCTCAATCCGCTACATAAAGCAGATACTGTACAATTTTTTAATTTTTCTAAATTTTTTCTCTCCCTTCGTACAAATCACCCATGTGAAATGAAACCCCCAAAATGTCAAACACGAGTGAGTGTATAAGCTGTAGATATCCGTCTGCTCCCAAGCAAAAATAGATATTCATCAAGCACGTTTAACGGTTGAGATTGAGGTTTGAATTTAAAGATTTTGAATATTAAATAATCAATTGTTTTCTTTTGTTTTTTTTTTGATAGAATAATCAAATAACGGGCAAGATGGTAAATTCCCACTCCATATTCTTGTTATTTATCAAATTATGTTTACGGGTCCGAAATTCTAATTAAATTACGTATCAGGACAATTGGTTAAAACTTCGCCACTTGAGAAATCGAGCAACACAGCACAAGAACAAAATCAAAATTAAAAGATAAAAAATGAATTTTTACGGAAACGATCTCTCGCTTTTTGGTTTCACAGACTTCACCGATCCCCTCATTCCTTATAACCGGCGTACGCTATACGACGATGATGATGGCAGTGACAGTAATTATGATTACGGAAACAGTAGGAGTAAAGCTGAGACTCCGAGTCGCCAGATTCCGCCGAGGCACCGCCACGACGGCACGTCGCCGTTGCCGTTTGGGATGGACTGGAGCACCCCTCCTCGCAAATGGGTACTCCTCTTTTTATTAAAAAAAATTAATCTTTAACTTTTCTGTCCCTTTTCGCTAATTTGAATTATTTATGGAGTTTGAATTATATTTCTGTTAGCTTGATTCTTGTAGTTTTTGGACTGAATTTTGTTTTATGGGTTCTTTTCAAGTTTGAATTTTTGTAACTGTTTAGGTGAAATAGTGAACTGTTACAGTTGTTGATTGTTTGTAGCTCTTTAGCTGGTAATGTGTATATGATGCTAAGATTTAAGTATATAGTTGTATAGCTCAGTAGTTGTAATGAACCGGAGAACTATACCTCATATTGAATTGGAATGTGTGTATGATGAAAGTATTGTTTTATTAATCAGGGGTACTTGTTTGTTTAGCTAGCAAGGTTTCTAGTGGTTGTAACAGCGGTGTTGGAATCAAATCTCACTCACAGTAGGGTTGAGGAGGCTAGGGGGATTTGATCAAATCTCACTAACAGTAGGGTTGAGGAGGCTAGGGGGATTTGGTATACTGGTACAGATACAGAAAATTCTGTGTTTTATTCATCCTCTTTATTTATGAAATTTGGTAACTGCAATGAAAGCCACTGAATTGTGAAATCAGTAGTCATCTAATGGAACAGAGTCATGATCAGAATATAATAGTTTTTTACTTTGAAAATAACTGTTAAAGTGCGTAGGAGGCAGACTTTTTTCCCTTATACTAGTTAATACATTTCCTTTTTCCCCCACCCCCTCTGGGGGATGGTAGCCAGGGTCTTTCGGGAATTTATTGGGTTGAACTGTGCAGTTGAATTATTTTATTGTTTCTGGTGTTCAACGAATTGAGTTGTATCAGCACATATGTCAGTCGCTATTTGGACAATAGTTTTTATATTTTTGACCTTTTCATAACATTTCCAATTCTCTGAATGCAGGATGGAAGGGATACTGTTTGGCCACATGATCCTCATACAGGATGGAGTTATTGCGTGACAGTGCCTTCTTGGACTCTCCTGCCAAACTCAAAAGGTTCAGAGACTGTGGCGGTACATATACAGATATTCTTTGGCATCTTACTTTTTTTTCAAGTTAAACCTCATAGCTTTACATCCATTAGAGTTTGCTTTGGCATTAAAAGAACTGTTCAAAATCTTCTTCTGATTTTTCCCTCCTTATTCAAATTTCAAAGCAGCCTTAAAAGATTTTGACTTGAATTTTTCTGTTGTTAGACTGTCCAAACTTGGATCTTTCTGACAGTAGCAAAATTACATATATTTAACTGCTTTTCTCTCTTGATTTCTTTTTTGTCTGGTTTTACTATTAATTATATTATTTATTATTTTTCTTAGTTTTAATATTCTGGTTTTACCGTTCATTGTCTACAGTTTTACAGAGTTCAAGTTGGTATACAATCGCCAGAAGGGATCACAACTACCTGGGGGATATTGCGAAGATTTAGTGACTTCCTGAATTTACTTTCAGAAGTAAGTAGGCATCTCATTTGTGGCACCTTTAAAAGTAAATTATCCTTTTTAACTTACTCCCTGTGCTTTTTAAAATTTTTTTTCCTGTTCAAGTAAACTTTTTCCTTACTTGGTACAGTGGCTTTACAGTTTTCTCATTGCTTATTGTCTTTTGTAGCTTAAAAAGGCTTTTCCCAAGAAAGAATTCCCTCAACCTCCTCCAAGGAAGGTCTTGAGAGTAAAAAGCAGAACACTGCTTGAAGAGGTAGTGGTTTATTATTATATGATTATTATTATTATTATTATTATTATTATTTTAGGGAAACTCTGATAGTCAAAAATGTCTTAGCAGCCTACTAATTTAGATATGTTGTGATGCAGAAGTTGCACTAATATGAATTTTGTATTTGATTCTCATCGTTTATCAATTAGAGATTGAGGTTTCCTCTATGCATAAGGATTGAACTGCTCCATTCATGTGTCTGCACAGAGAATATGTAACACAAGTGGCCACCCTTTGCCCAGCGATTCTGCATCACATTGAAAAAGGAGATATAACATGCTTCATTGATTCATATTTGGAGGACATATTATTTGACCAAGAACTTGCTGCTTGACTAAGGCAGAATCAACATTGATTTGCCAATTCTTGATGAAATTTTTATTAGTTCTGTTCATGAAAACTTTCAAGAACTAATTGCCCTGAACGTTTAGGCCTCAATATCTCATTTTGCGTAGAACTTTTGGAACTGTTGATAACTTTCATATCATCACAATGTGGAAAGCTTGTATTTTCTTTTAGAACTTCAAAAGATGAGTTTTAGTGATTTTCATAAAGAATTAGTTCATATCCTAAAAATGGTTAGTTTATTGCAGCGAAGAAGTTCTTTGGAAGATTGGATGGAAAAACTTTTATCAGATATTGATATTTCTCGAAGTGCTCCAGTAGGAACATTTCTTGAGCTAGAAGCTGCTGCAAGGTCTTGTATGTGCTCTTTCTATCGTAAATAACCATGCATTAATATTCGGACCTTGAAGTGAAATCTGCTATAATACTGACAAATTCTAGATTAATGATTGCCTGTCAAACTTATATGTGCTTCTTGGATATTTGCCCTTTTCAGCATTCTATGATCAGCAAGAATCTGATGCACATTCTTCTGTAACTGGTTTGGGCCCCTTATTGTTACAAAGCAACTCGGATGCTTCTGTTATTGTTGGTAGTTCATCAGTTGCTTCAGATCATGGTATTGATTCTCCTGATCAGATTTCGGAGACTGGAACACCTACGCGTGGAAGAAATAGCTTTGGTGATGTTGGTATTGGGTATCCAAGGCATAAAGTGTTTGCCCCAAGAGATAGCAGTATTGTAGGCGGAGATAAACCTACTGAAGATACAGCTATATCTAAGACTCTTCCTGGGGGTGAAGCTGAGCTTTTACATGAGGCAGAGTATCTCAGGCTGGATGGCCATGTTCGTAGACCGTCCACAGAGAGTGTTGGAAGTGACCTGAGTTCCATAAGAGCTAGTGAAAAATCAAACTTTGGGGTGTCTAATTTGTTTGGTGATGGCTCTGTCAACCATCCTGAAGGTGGTGAAACTTCTCGGTCCATGGATGCTCATATAAGCTCAGATGCACTATTTCCACGGAATTCACTACTTGCTCTACCGTCTGATCAGCGTCTAAAATTAAATAGGGTTCTTAATAACATGCAGCAGAGACTGACTGCTGCAAAAGCGGACACAGAGGATCTACTAGCTAGACTAAATCAGGAAGTTGCTGTGAGACAATTTTTGACTACAAAGGTATGGCCAAATGATAAAACAATAAGATTTTGATGTAATTGTGACTTGCTTGATGCATTACTTTGGGTGCTTCAGTATTGATGTTATGGAATGTTATTCTTATTTTAATTACATGTGATGGTGATGGTCTTGATGTACATAATAGAATATAATACATGCTTTACAGAGTTTTATTAATTTGAATCTGCTGTCCTGGCAATGAGTAATAAACAGATTTTTGAGAATTTTCCCTTGTAGGTAAAAGATTTGGAGGTAGAACTTGAAACCACATCAGAGAACTGCAAAGAAAACATGCAACAAGCTGTTTTAAACGAAAAGGAAAGGTTCACTCAAATGCAGTGGGATATGGAGGAACTTCGAAACCAGCTTTTGGAGACACAACTAAAATTGAAGTATGAACAGGTTTGATTTCTAACAGAAACATATTTTTTGTCATCTATCATTCAATTATTCATAAGCTTTAGGAAATGATGTCTGTACATATTCCAGGACGAAAGGGCTCGTGCTGAGTCATCAAAAATGTCAATCATTCAGGAGAATGAAATGTTGCTGCAGGAGTTGGAGGTTGTGAGGGAACAGCTTGAGAACTTGCATAAACAACATGAGGAGTCAGAAGTGAAATCAAAAACAGATGTGAAGCTTCTTGTTAAAGAAGTCAAATCTCTTCGAAGCTCTCAATCAGAAGTGAAGCAGGAGCTTAGTCGCTTGATGAAAGAAAAGTTAGAAGTAGAGGTATATGCTCTTCGAAAACTGGTATTTTAATAGGTTTTCTGCTATATGACATATATAATTTATTGCAAAATGGATTTATTATTGATAAAGCTTTTTAATCAATTGAGAAAGAGCTAGTAATCGGTTCATTGTGTTAGTTTCTAGCTAATTTTTCAGCCTTTTCATTTGGAGTTAAAATTCTTGGAATTGTTTCTCTTTTTGAGCTTAAGTTTATGAAAAATAAATTTTCTTGTGGTTCGTATTACATTGGAAGTAACCATTTTTCTTTACAAATTACAGCTTCTATTGGAGTCATGGTCGCACTAAAGTCTTGTAAATCATGCATGTGGATCTCACTGGTTCTCACATACTTATAGAGAACAAGTAGAAAAATGAACCCCAAATATCTTATGCTCTTCAAAGTTCATGGTACTAAAACTTGGAAGCCACATAAGAATCCAGCATCTATACATAATGGTCTATTGGATGAGGTACCCTAGTAACTGGACGAGGAGAAAAATAAGTTCTAATTTGTTGTCGCTGTCCCATTTCTTTCTTTCAGGTCCAAGTAATTCAGGTCAAGAGGCAGCTTTTTTCCCTCTCACAACCCCACTCCCCTTCCCAAAACCGAATTTAATTGAATTTAGTTTGGTTTGATTTTACTTCATATTTGACTTCATCCAATCAGTTGCAAAACCCATGATCTCATTGTTTGTTTGCCTGAAGGCAAAAGCTGTTTCCATTCATTGGGCAAGCTTCTAGATTGTGGGGACCATCATGGAGAAAAGAGTGAAAAAGGCTCAACTTAGAGGGTAGAAAATGGAACTTAATATACCTGGATGGGGCAGTGGTCAGGAATTTTAGGGGAAGGAGAAGGTTTTACCATATGCTAAGATGAATACTTTATAGATATTAGATACTTGGGCATCTCAGTCTTTACTTTTTCACCATGTTCTTGCTTTTGGCTTTATCGAATGTTTAAAGTTGTGGCCTTGATAGTTTACAATTTTCACCACTTTTTAGATTTTTTCCTTCAATACTTGCTGTGCATTTAGGGCCCTTAGCTCTAGGTTGTTATGTCAAAAGAAACTTAGATTGTTGTTGCATGTATACCTTTCAGGGGGTTCTTCAAAAGGAAAAGCAGAGAATGGAGCATGCAGATATTGCAAATTTAAAGTTACTACACGAGTGCGAAATTCTTCGCAATCGGCTTCAAGAATGTAGCGTTAATTTCCTCAGTGAAGAGGATAAATTGACTGTGGACACTTCATCACCATCTGATGCTATAGATCTTTTAACAACATCTGACAATAGAATTGGGCTCCTTGTTGCAGAGGTATCTTGTTGATGCTTTGAATTATATTTCGCTATTATTTATACTGATATGTGATTGCCTCTGCTTTAATATTACAATTTATTTCAAGACAAAAATTATGAACGACTAATTTGGTAGAATACGATGATAACCTATCGTTATCATTTCTCTCTCTGTTGTGTCACCTTTTACGTGGCCTAATAAAGATGAAAATTATGGCCTCCAATATCTTCGGTCTCCTACCACTGCACTCTTTACTTTTCCCCATCTTGGTAAGTTATGCATGTTAACACTGGAAATATGTAAAATTAAATGGTGGATCAGAAAATGGATCCTAGTTTTGTGCCTTATCGTACCTCTTTTTGTCGAGATAAGCATGTGTAGTGACAAGACATACTGATAAATCAGCTATCTCTGTCATAACTTTTCTTCCATTATGGCTCCTTCAATCTCCGTGTCATATTTCCTAACTATTTAAGATTTGGTTCATGAATTGAATAGACCCAGCTACTTGCACAAGACATAGAAAGGTCTATGACTGGGTTGGACAAAACTTGCAATGCAAATGGCAGTGATCGGAGGAGTGATGATGAGTTGAGGCAAATGCTGACAGATATTTTTATCGACAATGCCAGATTGAGAATGCAGGTCAACACGGTAATTCGTTGTGCTCTCAACACATATGTAAAGTCTGATAATGACGACGGCAAAGAGGAAACTCCTTTGAGAAAAACTGTTCTAAGCAGATTCTTAGATAGGTAAACATGTCGATAGTTGTTTTGTTGTAGCGATGACTTCTGAGTCTCCCAGTAAATACATCAGCTGTTTGCACATAGCTTTACAGGTTTTATGTAAAATTAGCGATTGCAGTATTGTTGTATAAAATTTAACAATTACCCCATTATAATGCCATATACAAAGCTATGGTTGAGTAATGTAGTTAAAACCAAAGCTTACAGTGTTAACATGACGCAGCTAGCCATATGCATGTAATAGATAGGCTATGTATAACATTTGCGAGTCCCTGTAAGCCACTCTGTTAAGGACAGATGCTATAACAATATCATAATGTCATGAATAAACTTCATATTTACACTCATTTGAGGAACTAGATATGAAAAATGGGAGCATCGTTCAAAGTTCCAACAATGGCTAACACTCAAGTCTTGTCAATTAAATTGTGTAGAGATAGACTTTCTTTCTTGGTAACATGGGTGGAATTGACATTCCTTTTATATGAACACATACCCTTCCAGTGTTATGTGTATAAAATTTTAAACTACGTCATACTAGAATTATTAAGGGTAATCTTAATATTTTTTTATTGTAAATATCAATTAAATTCTGATTGTAATCTATTAATATCTAAAAAAAATATGTATGAAAAACAGTTACGCAAACTAAAAAGGAATATCGATCGTTACAAATTCCTTTATGCATTTTATATCCAACTAAATACATACAAAAAGGGCAAAAAATTTTATCCAAGTGAAAAGCATGGATCTCTCAGGAAACATAATTGGTAAATCAGTTGGTAGAGAAATGCCACACTTCAGAGCATGCCTTCTCGATAGGCGATCTTAAGAAAAGGATTCAAGCCTTCTCAACAGGCGATCTTGAGAAAAGAATTCAAGCTCTCACCATTGCAGTTATAGTCATTTATTTTATTGCTACTCACCCCCTCCAAACATGCCCATCATATCTTTGGTAGAACCCATTTGCTTCATCAAGTTCTGTAAACCACCCACTCCACCGATCTGCTTCAACATCCCCTGGGGAAGAACTTTGCTCATGTGTTGTGCATTCATATTTCGGGACAAAGCACTCATCTCACCCTTCTTAGGAATCTTAAGACCCTTCATTTTGCTCCAGATCTTGGCAAGACGCTTATACTCTTCCAGCATCTCCATTACTTCTCTAACTTGACGACCAGATCCCCGTGCTATCCTCATAATTCGGGAATCATTCATGAGCTTAGGATTTGAACTATCCAACTCTGTATCAGATATTAACACGTTAGCAATTAAGAACAGAGCACTGTTTTGAAAAAAAGAAAAAGAAAAAGTTAGCTCCCAAGCCATGAGGTTATTTATGAAAGCAAAACACATAAACAGCAATTGCTTGCCTTCATTTGTCATAGAATCCATCATTGTCATATAGCGCTTTATCTTTGCCTGGCTTTCCTTTTCACGACCTTTCGGCATTAATTCAGAACTGAATCCTGGAAGCATAGAGAAAACCTACATAGAACAACCAAACACAAACACACAGAAATAAGTTAATAATTCTCAACAGAGAAATCAGTAAACGCAAGTTCAACTCTCTGAAGAGATGGAAAGACCAGATTTCAGTCGATAACTCACATAGGACGAACATGTGTATATTCTTATTCAAAAATGTATCAGTAACAACAGGGATATATTTCCTAAGGTAATAGTCCAACATCTTTGTTGAATTTTATCTAATTAGCTTTGCGAGAGGGAGAAAAGCCAAGACCCTATAGGGAGGTGCAGTTTACCTCTTTTTTGAGTGATTTGGAATGAAATGAACATTAATATCTTTAAAGGTTCAAAAGAGGACACTATTGATGGCTTGTAGAATGGAGTTCACCTTTTAGCTTCACTTAGGGCTTTGTTCTCTAAGGTGATATAGGAGTACCTTTTCTTTAAGACGAAACTTCAACTTGGTATATTAAAGAAGAACTGGACCACACACACAAGTATAACCAGAAAGAAAGAAAAAGGGAAAGCAAATTAATAATCTATACAAAATCCATCCAACAGCCCCTAAGAAACCTCCATCCTTCCCCCATCAGAAACAATATATAAAGTTATCCCAATTAACCCCAAACCCTCCCTCCCATTTTAGATGGACGAACAAAAAAGAACAATCTTTAAGGTCCTATGTCACTGAAGCTCAAAGAAATAATTAAAGCCTAACTCTATCCCCTAAACAATCTATGTTTCCTTCCTTTTTCTTTCCGAAAATACATAAAACCATTGCCAGATTCAGGATCACATTTCTATCCTCGGGTAACATATTTTTCGACTTTTGATAGTCTAGTATTCTTTCTATTTATCTCATTCACTCCAAATCCAAAATAATATCCACCATCACATCAGAGAAAACAGCATCAGACTACAGATTAAAAAAAGGGGGCGGGGGGGGGGGGCGTTGGGCGAGATAGCAAGATAATAACCTGGCCAATAGGACCCATTTTCAGTATGTTTTGGAACTGCTCATACATAATTCTCAATGTAAAGTTCCCTTCTGAAAGCTTTTGCAAAAGCTCAGGCTGTTGATCCATTGGAACAACTTCATGAATTTTGTCCATAAATCCAGACCAGTCACCCATGCCTAATAGGACAAATAATCACAAATGAAAATAATGATCAGGACTGAAGGCATCTTTTATTCACAAAATCAGCAGTTAAACAAGACCAAGCACAAATGTCAAGACAACAAAATACAGCAGCTTACCTAAAAGACGGCTGACAAATGGCTTAACATCAAATACTTCAAACTCATCCATATGTTCTCCAGTACCAATAAAAATCACAGGACTCTTTGTGGCAGCAACACTGCGCATACAAGTTCAAAGGAAAATTTAAGTAATGAATTTTAGAAAAGAAGCATTCTAATACTATTTTTTCCCAGCAGGAAGGGACGTCTCTAGGCATGTTATTCCGCATTTTAAGTTCCCCCTCTCCTTGCAATTAGGGTAAAGATTTAAGGCATAAACAATAAATATCAATTCGCTAAATATGCAGCATATTTGCTACAAGAAACAATATGGATAACCTACTCTACTCAATGTAGATTTTGAATTACAATGAAAGCTAAACAATAGTAAAAATACTTACGCACTAAGAGCACCACCACCCTTAGCATGACCATCCATTTTAGTAACAATCACAGCTCCAACAGAAACACTTTGCTTGAATGCTTGAGCTTGATCAAATGCGGCTTGACCAATACTGCTATCCATAACAAATATAACAAGATCTGGTTTCTGGTATATTCATAAGGTAAAAAAGAGAAACATAGAAATATTAGCACCTATTATCAACCATTGACTACAAAATACGGCATGTAAATCAGAAAAGATTCACTACCGTTGCTTCAGAAACTTGACGCATCTCTTCAAAAAGAGCAGCTTCCTGTTTATGGCGACCACTGGTATCAACAATTATGAGATCACAGTTTTCCTTTTTAAATGTTTCCACACCTTCCACTGCAATTCTCACAGGATCAGACTCTGTGTAGCTGTAAGTTAAAGCCCCAATATTATTTTAATTGACAAAGTACATATAATAGGATAAGAATATCAAAGCCCAAATCAGCAGTTTCGGATTACCAAGTACATGGATTCACAAACAAGGATCAAACTTAAACTTCCAAGTCCATAATATTTATTGACAGTGCCAATAAAATGTTTTTCCCACACTCAAAGAGATAGCCGCCCTAGTTTAAGCAACTATTTTTGCACAGAAATTCATCATAACTTGGATTTTCCAGCCACTCCAATCAATGTGTTGGACAGCTAAAATCACTAAACACTCTCTTTGGCAGCTGGAATTTAAATAAGAACTTCAAAGTATGGAATTTTGTTATTCCTCTTTAGAAAAGTCAGAGACAAGAACCTATAATTCTAATCAATCCAATCCTATAAATATGCGTTACATTTCCTATATCTTCATACAATAATCTAAATCAAAGAGTAAACATGCAATTCATCGATTTCTAAGTTCTCAAAAGCAGACAACATGTCCAGAAGATTGTCAAAAGAGTACCTTCCATAAAACGGAATCTTAGCTTTGGTGGCATTCTGCTTCAGCTGATCAAAAGCACCAGCTCTGAATGTATCAGCACAGACTAAAGCTGGTTTCCAACCTTTCTTTTGATGATAATAAGCATATTTTGTACATGTAGTAGTTTTCCCCGACCCTGCATTTTTTTTCAGAGTGATATCTTAGAATAAGATAGAAAACACTTCGAAGCAAGTTGACTTATTGACAATATTCAAACCGTTCACAGTGGCCAGCGCAAATTATCATTGGCAGCCCATGTTGCCCAAAATTAAGCGCAATACTAAGCTCAAAAGTGATGTTTAAGCAAATCCACATTCCTTACATGCATAATTCACAGTGGCCGGTGCAAATTATCATTAGCAGCCCATGTTGCTCAAAACTAAGCATAACACTAAGGTCAAACATGATGTTTAAGCAAATCCACATACCTTGCAAACCGACAAACATGATAACACTTGGCTTCCCTTTCTTTGGAGTGAAAGAAGGTTTCCCAGGGTCCAAAATTTTACAGAGCTCGTTAAAAATGGCCTAAAATCAAAGCAACTGACTTTGTCATTCAGAATAGAAACGAAAACACAAAATACGAATACTCTCATTAAAAAAAACTACAAATACTTTCATCAAAATCAAAGAAAAAAAATTAAAGAATTAAAGAAAAAAATAAAACAAAGAAACGGCGCCGTACCTGCTGGATGATTCTGCGCTTGTTGTGACCAGCAGCAAGATCGTCGAGATTGACGATCTTCTTGATATTAGTCTGCATTTCACGGACGAGCTTGAACTGCACATCTGCTTGCAAGAGAGCGCGCGTGATCTCATTTAAGCATTCGTTCAAGACCTTCTCGTCGATGATTGTGGCATTGCTCATCTGCTGTATCGCTCGGGATATGCTCCCTCCTAACTGTGCTAACACCATTTTCGCTTATCGAATTCGAAAACTCCCCTCCAATTACAGATACTAGGGTTAACTCTTTTTTATGAAATGAAGAATTAGGGCAACGATAGATTTTGGTTTTGCAGAAATGAAGATGCGAATTTGGGAGAAATTCTGTTTTGTTGCCTCTGCATTCAGTTTGGAAACGTAAGTGATTCCTCAAATTGGGCCCCGATTGGGCACTTGCCGGCCACATTACTAAATGACCTTCTCTTAGTTGTTTTGTACACCCGTAATACATAACATTTTGTTCAAACTTTTACCCCTTAAGTTTTAGAAAATTACAATTTACTACATGGTTTTCATTTTATTTAAATATACCCCAATCTTTGCAAATCCCGACAAAATACTCGTACTAAGTCATGTTACATAGGGATGGCAATTTAGCCCGACCCTGATTTTAGCCCGATTGGCCCGACCCTAATTATTAGGGCTTTGGCCCGAATTTTTAAATTTCGGGTCGGGTTCGGGCCACAATTTTAAGGCCCGAATAAATTTAGGGTCAGGGTCGGGCTTAAAGTCAACCCGGCCCGACCCGACCCTATTAAAAAAAAAAAAAAAAAACACAGAACACACGCACACGCTTGGCACGCTGCAAGCTGCACTCACACACTGCATCACAAACAGATTACAGAAACACACTGCATCACACGCACGCACAGCCTCTCAAAGTCAAAGACTCAAACTCTCAAAAACCCTAAGCCACTGCCAGCCACCCAGCCCGCCGCCGATCAGTCTCGCCGTCGCCGTCGCGTCTCTCTCGCTGTCACGTCTCAATTGGACATCTTCTTGTGAGTTTAGTTTCAAGGCTCAATCTAGTGCAGTCCAAAAAAAAAAAAATTCTTAACATTTTAGAAGATTTTTCTGTTGCAGACTCGAGCATTATGAAAATTTTTACTGCAAAGGCAAGTGCTCAATATGTAAGCTGCTGATTTTGTTCGGGTCGGGCCCTATTAGGGTCGGGCCAAACCCGACCCGAACTTTTTTAGGGTCGGGTTTTTTTTGGGTAGGGCTTGAGTTCTGAATTGATCGGGTCGGGTCGGGTTTGGTCAAGCCCGAGCCCGACCCGATGATTTGCCAAGCCTAATGTTACATAAATACATATCCAAGGTGGCGGACAAAGATAAAAATGCTACAGAGAAAAATTATCCATTCAAGTTGAGCATACTCTATTCTAATCTTAATTTTGATGACCGATAGATGACAGAATCTAGTACGTCAAGTAAGTCAAAAAAGTTGAATAAAATAATAAATCGATTTTTTTTTCATAAATTTTTGGATATATATAGATGTGACAATAAAAAAAAAAAAGAGTGAGGGCATACGTTTGGCACGTTGATGGTATTCCCTTCATTTCAAGACATTTTTAATGAAAAACTGTCTTATCATTTTCATTTCGAAAATTTGTGAAAGAAGGAAGTAAGCTTATATTATTTCTATTAAATTTAGCGGCAGATAAATTTTAGTAAAGCCTAAAATTTTATAAAACCGAGAACATCGATTCCATTCTCGGTTTTTTTTTTTTTTTTTTTTTTTTTGCGCTCATACATGCGTTCGATTTTCTTTGTGCGTGTGTATAGACACACGTGCTTTCTTTACATTTTAGGGGAATAAACGTAATTATCTTTCTGTTGAAATTACAAAATTATAGCAGCCACGTGCGCTCTCGTCTGCTCCGGCGACTCAGATATGGCAGCAACAGCAACTGCTGCCGCTGGTGGAGCACCAAAGCTCAGTCACGCAAGCTCAAACTCAAACCGTCGTCGTTTAGACCCATCAAAGAAGCTGACTAGCTCCATCAAATTCCTTATCAAAACCCCGAATCACTCATCCACGTCAAGCATCCAACGGCAGTTCACAACCCAAGCGTCTAAGGATCCCCAGACAGAAGAGCAAGAAGAGTCGAGCATCGGTGATAATGCTGAAGATGCCTCCACCTTTGAGGTAAATGCTTGCCCAGATTGTTTTTTGCTTATGACCCTATGTCTGGATTGAACTGTTGTTTATGGCACGTTATATATGTTTAGGTTTAATAGCCAGTATTACTTGCTCAGTCGCTTGATAAACATAACCACTACATAAGCAGTCAATAATAGTATACGCATTATATGAGAAGCATTAATTATGCTTGCTTAATAGTGTGATCCACTGATTGTAAACAAGGAAGCATCCAAAGGTTAGCAACATTACATTATCTTTATTGCTAGTTTTAGAATCTGGGGCCATTCATCCTGCAATGCGTGTGACTTGTTTGACTGGTAGTTTCTAATTCAGGCCACCTCAAGCTCGGGTGCTTAACTTCATAAGACTGAGCAGTAGTGGTTGAAATAGTTTGTATTCACGGAAATCTTAGGGCCCCAAAGTCATTCTTTGCCTGCATGCGTCCATGTGTTTTCCTCCGGGTATCTTGGGAGACCCAGTTATTTGATATTACATAGATAGCCAAACGGACAACCGGTATCCATTTCGTGAGGATAAACGTTTGTTCGTTATCTGATATAATTGTGGATAGCAATGATCAGAGAATCTGAGAGAGTACTCTCGTTTTCAACTTCGTTTACCAGAAGGATACCCACTGATCGGCGTGCTTCTTTGGTCTAAGCAGGAAGATCTGAGCTACTTGTGGAAATTAGTGGTTGGTTCTTTCGTTGGTGCTGCAGTGATCAAGTATGGAAGCATCCTTTTCCCAGAGATAACGAGGCCTAACATCTCGCTGGCTCTGGTTATGATATCAACTCCAGTTGTTGCAGCAGTGTGGCTTTTAATCAAGCAAAGCAATTCGGTAAAATTGAAGGATTAATTCAAAAATCAAATGTGCAACTGAATCTTCTTTTCATAATAAGTAAAGACTATTATGATGCATGAGGTAGCCATCCATTGCAATATCAACAGAAGAAAATTGATTCTAGCCTGAGCAAAAGCTGCAGTTTCATATTTTGCAAGTTCAAAAACCAGATAATCAAAATTATTGCGTTGGGAACGCTAACGTATTCTGATGGTATGTTTGGGATTAAGATGCTCCAGTTGATCTTTAGGCATACCAGTTCTGGCCTTAAAATCAATGAACAATCGAAAGGGAGAATCTTTATTTTATGACAATTGAAGAGGTGAATCTTTAATAATATGCCCCAATACAAAAATTTACAAGGGAGAGAAAAAGACAAAAAATTAAAGAATTTCTATGAGCGTGTATATTGATTCCTTCACTGCAGAGCTGATAAGTATCGGTTAAAGCAACCTCAGTAAATGATTGTATGATCCTCCAGAAAATCCGCCAGAAAAATTGACATCCTAAGCGGTACAGAAAGGCCAGTATTCGTGAGTTTAGGCTACAACAATGAACACAGGCTACAGATTCTCTTTCAGCCATTTTAGAGCTCCGTTTGCAACAGACCTGCAAATTCAACAGTTTTGTTGGTGAATGCAATATTAGAAGATTATAAAGGAAAAAGGATCAGTTAATAGAGAAATATTAATAGATCAATAGAAAAATTACATCAATTATGATGGACAAAGCCATTCAACCACAATATATCAAATGGCAAGGTTTGATGATTTCAAATATGACTCCTAATTTCTTCACAGGTTCTCAAGCATCCCATCAAACAAAATTTATGAGTGATCAAAAACCATTATACAAGCGTCTATAAGTATAATTTAGGAACCCACTGTTGACGAATGTGAAACATAAGATCATTACAACAAAACACATGCTCTATATGAATCGCAGATACTGAAACAGACAAGCCTAAAATGTTAGTAGCATGACTAAACTTAAAAGTAACCCACATACAAATCACAGTACATACACATTACCATGCAGTACATGAAAAACAGTGAAGAGATTTTACCCTGCAAAATCTTTTAACTTCTTCCATGGGTCATTCTGGTCTTCTGGTTCTTCATTTTTCTCGGCCACAGTACCAACCTGACTTGCTTCTGGGCTTGTAGTGGCTGAAGCAAAAATGATATTCCAGTTATGGAACCCAGATAGTAATCTCCAAATTGTCTACTTTGCATGCGTAATGACAATTTTTCCTTTTTTGAAAATCATGCACCAGTGACATTAAGAGGGCATTACTTCACTTTCAATTCAATCCATTCACAAAGAAATGCCAGAGCGTAGAAATGTACCCTTCTTTTCTACTATTAGTTGATCAGGATGCAGCAATGCTATAATAGACGAGTCTTTTTGTGGTTTTTTGGGAGAGGTTTGGTCTTTTATGCAGCTGTTGCTCCAGTAGCAACTTAGGGCTGCTGGTTCTTATTTTGGTGAACAGCATGTATCCACCTTTTGGCTAAATTGAATTTTGTTATTAATAAAATTATCTTGTTTCCTAACCAACAAAGAAATATCAACTACCCATTATTCTCGTAAAACCACAAGCACATGGAATCAAAATTAAGAATAAGCATTTGAAATTAATCTAAAACAATCAATAGATTTTCAAATAATAAGGCAATAACTTACTGGCTGCCTGAGTTTTGGGCCGAGTTCGTGTACGGCTGCCAGTGGTGTTTCTTAGAGAAGCAAGTTCTTCAAGCAATTCGCGCTCCTTAGCACTGCAAATATATGCAAAACTCAGGGAATCTTCAAGGAAATAATTTGATCATTGATTATAATGACATGAAAGAATCAAAACTTTGTTCTTCCACCACAGTAGTCCCAGCTTATCCACCAAAAGGAAATTACATAGTTTGTCTTTATGTTACCATGTGATTTTAATAAGGTTTTCCCTGAATGCCTAAGAGGGAAGTTAAAAGTGAAATAAAAATTAACTAGTCTGACATGTTGACTCTAGCCTGTCATATTTCAAAATGAATATATACTTATGACCATTGGCCTTAGAAAAAAGAGAGAACTTATTGATTCTCAAACATTAAAGTAAAACATTTAATCACCTTTCTAATGTATAAGTACAAGCAGAAAAGTTAATGAAGTAAAATAGAAAATGGGGATGGAAGAACTTATAAATGCCATCAACATCAAGCAACAATAGATGTAAAACATTGAGGTTTTCCAAAATGCAGTCAGAGCAAAGCCTGGGCTAAGGAATACAAACCATAAAACCATAGCAAAAACTACAGAAATGATATGGCACTATATCATATATGATACAAGAAATAATAAGATAATGACAGAGTTGAGCTGTATTATGGTTAAAGATGGCGAATATACATACCTTATACGATTTGGAATGGTAACTTTAACTGTAAATAAGTGGTCACCACGTATAGAAGGCTTGTTCAGTTTTGGAGCACCTTTCTTTGCCAGAACTAGCACATCACCTGGTTGAGTACCAGGTGGAACCTGTAGTTCAGAAATCCCTTCAACTGTCTTCACCTATTGAAACTCAAAAGGCATTAGCGAGGTGGTAATGTGCCCAATAGAAAATGCAACTAAGAGAAGATCCAAGTATAACAAGAAAATTTCTTCATATAAATAAAACAGGTTTCAAAAAAGCAGTGTGGAAATTTGGAAAAGTTCAGAAGTTTTAGATCCAATTGTTTCTGAGGAAGAGTAAACCACTATTTCAAAATTTATGCCAATCTATTGTCCCTAGTCCCCAACTGGAAGAAATAATGAAAGAATCTACTGTAGGTTGTAGCAATAGTGCCCAACAGAGATTACTGGAGGCATCTAAGTTTTGCAAATGGGAGAGGGTGAGGTCTTACAACACTGTTCACTTCACATGCAATATAATTTTACGTATAAAACTATAAATTCCAATTGAAAGACAGTCTTGAATTTCTCTCCCTCCAACATATTAAGATCCACATAAAGCAAAGTATGTCAAGCCCACAGCTTCTCCAGACACAAGCATATATTCACAATAATCATTTCTCACGAGTCACAAACATAAACTAAGTTGCAAACAAGCTTGACTGTTGCGGCTAAAAGGGACGTAGATGAAGTTTAAACTTTATAAGAGATCCAAAGCTTCGGAGCAAATACTTCTACAAGCCTTTTGCTACGCAACTGTGCCAATAGTTTTGCAAAGGTTCAATGATAAAATTTGCCATCAATGATTCAATTAATTCCCATATGTAAGAATCATCTGATAGCATCACCAAACGTTCAAGGGCTTGTAGCATGAGTAAATTAAATAACAAAACCAACAGAAAAAGAACTACGTTACCTTTACCACAGTTCCCATTATGGCATCAAGATAACTGATTGATATCGTTGAGAAAAGATCTATACCATCTCTTTGGATTCCTGGAATCTCTTCAACATCAAGATATACATAAAGATCTCCCGGAGGGCCCCTGCAGGGACCAGAGAATCAATTGGTGATCACAACTAAATCAGCTGAACTATCAATAACAAAGCAAAAGTTCAAAGATACTAGAAGCAAAATTCCACCACATACCCTCTCGGCCCAGCGTCACCTTCCCCAACAACCCTGAGAATGCTGCCTGTGCTAACTCCGGGAGGGACTTTGACTTTAATATTTTTCTTTAAACGTATTCGTCCTTCACCAGAGCATTTCCGACAGTACTCAGAAATGACTTCACCCTCCCCACCACAACTTGGACAAACAGAAACCTAACAGGAGTAATAAGAACGGCTACTTAAGAACAAACCATAATAAACACCAAGCTCATAGAAGGCAAAGTGTATACAAGTGCTTGAAATACAGAAAATGATATTAATGATACCATTCATGAACATGAATCCCAACTTGACTTCAATTTGGCACATGCCTCTAAGGCGTGCTGCTCATACACATGGAAGGCTTTACAATAAGCCAATACAAGTATCTTCAAACAGCTCTATCTTAAGTAACCAAAAGGTGAAAAAGTTGAGTAAGTTCAATATGAGAAACAATCACAAGTCCTAGGGATTATCTTCAATTTCAAAACTCCACATTATACAGCCATATCAAGTGATTAAGAATCCAAAAGGCTCAGGAAGAAAAAAGTGTGCAACTACCTGCGAAAACAAGCCAAACGGAGTTTGATCAGTTCTCATAACTTGACCCCTGCCACCACAAGTTGAACATATCCTCATCTTGGAGCCCATCTTTGCACCAGTACCAGTACAAACTTCACATGTTTCCAAGTGGGAAAGCTCAAATTCTTTTTCAGCCCCAAAGATAGACTCAGAAAACTCCAACACAATGTCATAACTGAGCCACAGTGAATCAAGTCAAACATAAGTATTCCAATAATAATAAGTTAATACATGTACATAAATATTAAGAGTTAAAACATTTTTCAGCACTTGGTGAAACAAAAATTAGTGATCATGGATCTGCCATATTTTGTGAGAAGAAAAATTAACCCACCGTAAATCTTCACCCTTGGTAACAGTACTACGCCGGCGTGTTCTAAATCCAGTTTGGTTCATACCAGGAAAACCACCCATACTTGGTCCAAAGAACGTCTCAAACAGATCAAAAGGATTAGTCTGCATGGAGAGAAAAAGAGGCACGTCAATGTAACATCAAACCATGCAACTGTGATTCACACCATATACAGTATCATAATTTCTCATAGGTTATAGGTCCATTGAACATTTTTTTGTCCACTACCAATAAATCAAAGTCTTTCCTTCTCTTCTAGTGAAAGGTATCAACTTTCACAATCAAGAGAAAGTCATTATTTCCAGCTGATAACAACATTTCTTTTTCCTTTATCCAGAAAAATGTGTTTCATCTTTACAGGAATGGGATCCTCAAAAAACAACCCACCACATAGAGAAATCACGAACAAATTCAGCACCCAAGCTATTCAATGCATAAAGTGAAAATATGATTACATGGATTACTTCGACTAGACTTCCCCAGAATCAAACATAGACATATAAAAACAGTTCCTGTGTGGGAGAATATAAGACATCAATTTTGCTCTCCAGAAACATTTATGCAAACTCATAGAAATTAGCCAATGGTACTGTTAGTAAACTCATTAAGAAAACTAGAGAACACAGCAGGTGGACATGGATAAAGGCAGTCCTCCCACAAGTTAATGGATAAGGTAATTGAATCAATCTGAGGTGAGACCTCGCAAGTGGTTAATCAAAGGAAGACAACGTTGCCCAAAATAAGCTCCAAAGATGTGTGTTGCATGTTACTCAAGAATGTTTCTAGGCACTTTCATATCTTTCAAGAACAAGCCACCTTCTCTCCCCTGTTTGTTGTCAGCAAATTAAGATCAAAGAATGAATATACAAGTAGATGCAATACCGTATAAGCACTTGATCCTCCGCCTACAGTGCTTTTGACTCCAGCTTCACCATATTGATCGTACATAGCCCTCTTTTTATCGTCTGATAGCACCTGACAGTGTTGTACTTCAGAATTCAAAAAGACAATATGATAAGACAAAATACTAAAAAGAAATTATATAGTCAAAATCCAAGAAGTTGATCAAAAATTTGTTAAAACAAAATGTTACTGAACATTTTAAAATATGATAAAACTTAAGAGAAAATAATAATAATAATAATAATAATAATAATAATAATAATAATAATAATGTACATGAGGATGAATGTTTGCGGTGACATTTAAATGTATGGTATAAGCATGCTGTAAGCATTGATGTATTACAAAATATACTAAAATGCAGTGCCAATTCCTTATGACATCATTGAATAATTTCTTCTTCTAAAACCCAACCCCTACCAGTTTCCTAACGTGAAGAGAGATGCACAACACAAGAAAGCAGGAAACAGTACTAAGGAAAAAAATAGGTGCTCTATGGAAGAGTTCAAAACCTTGTTCAGCATTCATAATAAGAAAAAGGATGCTGAATTAAGTAAAAATGACCAAAAGTTAACGTGTAGACAATCTGTTGTCACACCAAACACTCTAAGGCAATTTGTAAGTTCAGGAAAGTAGACTGTAGCTGAAATAAGAAAACCAGAAGCACTGGGACTCCACAATTCAGAGACTTCGTAGTTCAAACCAAGCAACTAGTAACTCAATCCAGATCATAATACTGATTTTAATCTATCAAAATTTTCATCAAGTCAATTTGGCCCGGATGGCAATTTGGCATTGCTTCATAATGCAAGTAATTTCATGATTTCTCCTCATTGAATATACTGCACATCAGAACCAGGAAGCAATAGTATTCTTGACTCCGATCCTAAAGTGGCTAGAACAGAAACTATTTATTTCAGCCAAAAAACTGAAGACAGAAAGTAAATATTAAAACAAAATATTAACAAAGAATCAGGATTGACAGTTGACCAACCCTTGCGAGTCAGGTCAGCAGCCAGGGCTCAATTTCTGGATACCTGGACCTAATAGAGTACCAAATTCATATTCTAGAGTTCAGAATCTAGAATCATGTTTCATTTGAACCACTAAACTGTTAAGTCCTTGCAGATACGGTTACAATCATTTCACCAACATAAAGAACAAAAACAATGAAACCAAAAGATTCCACAGAACTAGCACGACAGGGATATGAATACCCAAATCTAATCCCCCCAATATGACATGGAGAATTCTAAACATAAATATACTGAGGTATAGTCAATAGAAGATAATCAACCCAAAAAGCCATCCTCCTACACATGAATGAATGGTTCAATCCCCTTCACCATACATCACTTAAGGTCCTGAAATGCTGAGTTGTTGCATATGCATCCATGAAATTTGGAAACAAATTGTTGGTTTAAAATTCTTATGCATACCTCATAGGCAGCACTAATCTCCTTAAACTTTTCTGTTGCTCCAGGTTCCTTGTTGACATCAGGGTGGTACTTCAAATTTACACAAAAAGCAAAAAGTTAAAATCATATGGAGAAAGGAAGGGGAAAAACAAATGAATGCATGGTTAGTTAAACTAATAAATGGGCTTTAACAAGCACAAACGCAGACAAACAAATCTACTTCTCTACCAAAGTACCCCTCCAAAGGAAAGAAGATGTGCAAAATGACACCAAATCAAGTCAATCAAGAAAGCACCAGATAGAACAAAATTTAACCCTAGTTTCATACATTCATCTTTGCTGGAGAAATTAGAATCATCAGGAGGAAATCAAGAAAAAAAATTGAATGCATCCTTAGTTAAACTAATATTAAATCTCTTTTTACAAGCACTAACACAGACCAAAAAACTACTTCTCCGACAAAGTATCCCCTGCAGAGGAAAGAAGGTGACTCAAAATGACACCATATCAGCTCAATCTAAAATGCAATAGATAGACGAAGATATAATTTTATTTCATGATAATTGGAAGTAAGGTATACATTCATCTTTGCTGGAGAAAATAAGTACTCTTAGACACATACAGCTGGAGGAAAGAACATGAACATTGAACACCAGTAACAAATGTAATGTCCAGTTAGTCTTCACCTTAAATCCACATATGGCAAAAACCAATGATGAAACACAACGTTTTGGTGGTGGTGGGGGGGGAAGGTCACAGATCCCACAAAAATAAATATGTCCATCACTACAAATCACACCCTTCTCCTGAATTCCACTACCAGAAACAATGCTGAACGAAGATCCTTAGTTAACCCAACAAGTAAGTTTCCCAAGGTTCTACTGTTGGAGGAAGCATAGTTCTCAACTTCTAATACACCCACTAAGGTTATAAACAAAGTAAAAACAAAAACACAGATAACTAAACAAAGTGTAACCAACTTTTGACATTTTCTGTCTGGGACATGAGAAACTGTACAAACAAAAAGAACCCAGAAATCATACAAAATAAAGTCACAAGACTTCTACCATAATCTGGATAGTCACTTGACAGTATCTTATCTCACACACCCACTTAAAGTTTCTGCCTGCAACTGCTTTCTTTTCAGCTTGAATGCTCAAATACATACAAATTTGACCTAAAATGAAGAAATATAAAATCTTTCCCTCAAATTTCAGAAACCCGCTAGGCATTTTCTTCTCTTATCTGATATCCAATTCAATTAATCTCCTTTCTTTCATTATTCTTCCCTAATTTTCTCAACAACCAAAAATGTTACCAGCAAAATTCCATATACAGAAAAACAAAAAGAAAAAGTCGCATTTCTTTATCCTACTTTCCTTTTATTTGATTCTTTCAAATACCCACTTCATATTTTCTTCTCTCATCTTTCCATTACCTCCATTTCTCAGTGACCAAAAAGAACCCGCCAAAATAAAAAAATATATATATTTCAATTTCTCACCTGACGAGCTAATTTTCGATAAGCCGCTTTAATCTCTTTGCCACTGGCAGACTTGGGGACTCCAAGAGTGGCGTAGTAATCCCCAGAAGCACAAACCACCGAACGGCCAAAACGGTACGTAGAGGATCTTGCATTACTACTATTCAACTTCGAACCTCCAAAAGGACAAGAATCAGCACTTAACGTCAAAGCAGCGAAGTTCTTGTGGGACCTGAGGCGGGTCCCACCAGCTAGGAACGAAGAAGATGAAGAATGGGAGAAGCTGAGAGAAGGATGGGGAAGGAGAGTGAGAGTCGTTGCTGTGGAAACCATCGCAAGCCAAACCAAGTGTTTGATGAATTGTCTCTAAGAGTGAAATCAAGAAACTGAGTAGTAGAAATGTTCTGGTTCCGTCATGACTTTTGGTTTTTCAGCTATCTGATTAAATGAGTAAGAACCGAAAGAAAAAAAAGCCAGCGACGTGGGAACCCATAAAGATGTGTGGTGTGATTTTCACACACACACACATATATATAACAACACGTTTTCAATGCTAGCCAGTACTTTTTCACCTCTAAATTTTCATGTTCTTTTATCTCCTGTTCTCTCTTATTGACCATTTTGTCACTGGAAAGTTTTGTTAAATCACTCGAAAGGTTTGTTAAAGACACAGTAAATTATCATCAAGCGTGTAAATCAACGAGAATGTGACAGTTATTACTTAATTAAGTTAAAGACTTAGAGGAATATAACTGTGTTAAATATTTATTAGAATAATTTTATTGTTTTAGTGAATTTTATTGATTCAAATTTAAATTAGTTGAGACTCAATATCATATGGTCTCTTGTACAAAAAACATGTAGTAAATTTATTTTTGAAAAAAAAATATAAATTTATTTTTGAAAAAAATATATAAATTTAATTTATTCAAAAAGACAATTATAAATTTAGGGAAAGAATAATTATAAATAATTTCTTTGGAAAAGATTAAAATAAAGATGTAAAATAGAGCTAAAATTGGAAGTTTTTCAAGAAAAATTGTGTTGGATGTTTTTCAAGAAAATTTGTGTGGGACTATCCTACTATCATTTTCCCATGTTATCTTTTTATCTTTTATTTTTTAAAATATTATTTTCCAGACTATCACACAAATCTTTCTGTAAACACATTTTCTCGCTATACGTACCATACAAATTTTAAGAAATGAAATTTTACTTCTTGTAAATCCTTCCTTCCTAATCCAAAATTGACTTAATTTTATGTACAACAGCCAATTCTATGTACTAGAGAATAGTCAAATTGCTTGCACCATTTTCATCAAGACAAA
The DNA here is from genome assembly GCA_029618585.1 of Citrus australasica. Taxonomy (NCBI): domain Eukaryota; kingdom Viridiplantae; phylum Streptophyta; class Magnoliopsida; order Sapindales; family Rutaceae; genus Citrus; species Citrus australasica. The sequence goes on along the minus strand of JARCIV010000269.1, from coordinate 472,574 downwards.
AAGGAATCCAACAAAAAGTACAAAAGCTCATTAGAAGCCCTATAAGATTCATGAAAATTGATTCATTTAACTTGGTTAAGCCCATGACAATTCCTGCTACCTTCACTAGCAGTTAAGAAAGTATAACCTACAATAGACTTCTTCTACAGTATATGTTATACACAATCCATCGAAAATCTAAAGCAAAAAATCTAATATGGCATTAAAAGTAGAAAATGATAATTGCTGAGATTAATTAAGATGTCGGTTTTATTGTGATTGAATCAACCAAACCAAGGGAAAAAAGGAAAACACAACTTAAGACTTTCTATTGCTTTTTTCTAGACTTTTATGGAGCGGATGTATTTCCTCCAAAGGCTTGGCTTTACTTCCATTTCTTTATTTAGAAGACATCAGGGTGGAAACGTCCAGGAATAGAGCTGCTTTGCTGAGCCTGCTTCAAATGCATTGACAAGGCATAGTTGTTTATCTCTAAAGTCCTTAACTGCTCCTGATACTGAGAAACCATATGTTTCTGATATTCCACTTCTCGGTTTCGATTCTCATAGTCTTTCTGGCGTTCATGCTGAATAGCCACCGCACGTTTCAGGATCGAATTCTCTCGTATCACAGTTTCGATTTGCTCCTTCAGTGTTGCATTTTCCTGACAAAGGAAAAATCTTTATTATAGAAGCCCACAAGATAACATATGCAACTAAAGCAATACAACATAGAACTGCTTGAATCACTTCAAGAATGGGATTCTGCGACAGAACTTCAGGAATTGTATGTTTGTTACATATTACAGTGTTCAGATGTCAAGGCAATGATAAAACTTTTTGCCCTATCAAAAATCATGACCCATATAAGCAAAAATATTACTGTAAACCAAGTTCAGTAATGTATCTTCAACTTCATTATCAACCCTATTAGCAGTCATTTAGATTAGTTAGAGAATAGACACCAACCTTTTGAAAACTTTGGGCTGCCTCATCAGAAGCACGTGCCACAATGGATTTTTCCAAAATCTCCAGCACTCTTGAAGCACGGGCTCTGGCATCATCCATACTAGTAGCACTCGTCATTTCTTTCACAAACAACTCAACCCATTCAGCACCGTTTTGTGGAAACCCGCTAGGATCTGACGAAGAGTCAGAAGCTGCGGCAGTTTCTTCACCTGCCATTTTAGCATGCAGCTGTTAGAAGGATTTAAAATGCAGCCTGAAGCAGAACAAATTTGATCAAAACATAATTGCATCCTAATTCTTTTGTGATCCTGCTCCCCCCTGGAAATGCAATATTACAGCTCGGGTAATAAAAATTATTAGAAAACAACTTTCTCAAGCCATGACAATCTTGAAAATAAGTATATATCATTTAGTATCCTTGAGTAGAGAAGCAAGACATCTGTCACATTAGTTTCAAATACATAAGAAAAACTATTTGAAGAAATGAAAAACCAATATTTCTGCACATATCAACAAATGCCACAAAAAAACGCAAGACATAAGAAAGGCAGCTATAAAAGGTCAAAGTGAAAGATACTTTGTTAAATATAGTGAAGTTAATGTCGGCAAGTAAAATTATCTTGAAATTATACAAGCTAACATGATCTTGAAATGCAGCTAAAAGATTAAAGCAAAAGATAGGAAGGACAGTTAACAAGTTAAAGCAAAAGATGCTTTGTTAAATGATGAACTTTGTGCTTAATGTTGGCACAAAGTAAAATACTAAAATTATCTTGAAATTATACAAACTATCATGAATTTTTCAACTGCTAGTGACCATATACAAAGAGAGCAATGGGAACAGTAATGCAAACAGCACTCTTTACTACCAGCAGTATACATCAACGTAAGGGTTAAATGAGCTACAACCACCATCAAGTTCATTTGTCCAACAATAAATTGCATATCAAGACTGGACTATAAACTACATCTGCTACATATGCGAAGTATGTAATAAGGAGGATATAACAAGTAAGACTTTAATCAATGCATCGCTAATTGAATACGAAATTTTTTAATTTATGCTATATTATCATATATGTGAATATAACGTCTTATCCAATTGCTTTAAACATGAAGTAATTGCATACCTGCAGTAGAATTTGTACCCAATTCTTCCTTAAAGCCCAACCTTTCCTGATCTGACCGTGAACAAAGTTCATTCAGCTTCTTGATTGTAGAATCCAGATCAGCATTACATTCTTCCAGAGCTCTCTCGAGAAGCTGCAAGGTAGTATGATAAAAACATAAAATCTCTCGATCATACATTCGATATGATTCACTTCATCTTTACTCTTCTTCTTAAATCAATGTACCCCCCCCCCCAAAAAAAAGAACTAAAATTCATATCTTCAGGATTTTGTTGAAATTAATAATTTGAACAAAATTCAGAGCTTTGATAAACAATTTGGTTAATTCTCATTATTCCTAAATTTTAAACTAGTTTCTAACATAATCACTTTCCAAAATATTTTATTAATTCGTTTCTCAAAAACCCAAGAAAAAATTTACCGATTTTTAAGAATCAAATCAATAAATCAGTAAATACAAAAAAGAATACACATATAAACACATAAAATTTATTAAAGAAAAAAATCATAAATTTATTTATTCACAGAAAAAAAAGAACCTGGGGTTCGAGCTGAGGAAAAAAGGCTTGAAGCCGATCGAGGAGTTGCGGCGCAGTCGGCGGCGGCGGCGTGAACTTAGACGGCGAAGCCGAGCCGCATCGGACGCGCTTGGAAACCGGAGGCGAAGAAGGAAGATCTTCAAAGAACGATCGTTTGTTTCCGCAAACAGCCACGGCCATAGTTACAACTTTGATTCTCGAGAACTTTTGATTGATAATTTAGAACCCAAAAACAAAAATCCAAAAGATAAATTGATTATTAACAGAAACCCAAAATAACAATTGAAATTTTTATTTTTATTTTTCCTCGTGGTTGCTTTTGCCTTTAAATTTTCTTGGGCAAGAGGTTTTGGTTTTCTTTTCTCTGAGGGTTTAATCTTCGATGCGTTCTTCCGCTTGTATTTATAGCCCCACATGGAAGAAAAGGCGGTGGTTTTTTAAAAAAAGAAAAGGAAAAATAAAAGAGAACAAAAATCTTTAGGGCTTGTTTTTTAAACATCAACGGTCTAATAAGAAAAATCTTTATTTTTATTTTTTTCGTAGGTGAAGATGGTAGCTTGTTCATTTTCATTAGAATAATTAAAGCCACAAGCGTATAAATAATATTGCACAAATTGAAAATAATATTCGTATAAATTGATGTGGTTTAATTTAATTAACTATATAAATATGTCATATTGAATTTATAAAATATTTGTGGTTATATTATTATTCTTTTTGTTAAATTGACCTTTAACTTTTAGTTAAATGATTTATATACCCTTTATCTCTAATTTACATTAACACTAAAAATTCAAGATAATGAGGTAATTTGGTTGGTCATGATGAGTAAGAATTTGGATTTTAATATTATTTTGGTTGAACAATTATTTTTTAACCAATAATTAATCATAATGGATTGTGATACAAATAAGCTAAAATTAAAATGAAAAATAATCGGAATAAGGAATGAGAATCAGAATAAATTATTTACTTGAGTTATAACAATCAAAATTAGAATAGATTATATTTTCATTGGTGTATTTACTTTGTTGAGAATTGAAATAAGCTACAAGTTACAAAAATGTCCTTAATTAATTATTGTCCTTAATATTTATTTTATATATTATAATAGAAACAATAATGTTGACGACAACGACAATAATATTAATAACTATAATAACAACAACAACAACCACCATGATAATAATCTTAATAATAATAATAACAATGACAATAGTAATAGTATTCATAAATTAAACAATAATGATGACAATAATAATAATAATAATAAATACAATAACAACAACCACAATATAAAGGATAAGAGAAGGAAGAGTCCCTTTTTTAAAGATCAAGGAAGAAATTGGACAATTGGAATTATGCTACTTTATTTTCATTACAATCAACAACAACAGTAGTGGCAGCAGCAGTAGTAACAACAACAATAACAATGATAATAATAATAGTAATAAAAATAATACTAAAAATAATTAAATAATAATAATAATGAGAACATAATAATAATAATAGTAATAATAATGACAATAATAATAATAATGAAAATAAAAAAAAAACAGCAATAATAGTAACAATAGTGATAAAATAAATAAATAAATAAATAATGATAATAATAATTTAAAAATTACCTATTTGTAAATATTCAAAACTTATGGGTATTTCTATAAATTCTAAAAAGTATTGTTAGAAAAAGCCAAATGCAAAATGGTGAGGCTATTTCAACTCACCATAATACTCCGGTCACCAATTTTTTCATTAAAAAAGTTTAATTACTAAAATGTCCATGAGTTAAATTACTATTATAGATAATAAAATATAATTTAATGAAATTAGCCTACCCTCCACCATCCATGAACCCGATTAGCTTAAATTGATTTTTCTATAAAAAGAGTAAAAGGGAGCAAAGTTTTAATTCCATCTCATTTTCTTTTGACCTTTTTGCTTTTGCTCTCCATATACATTTCAATTGATATACAGTGTACACTGTACAATCTGAATGGCCATGTAATGGGTTGGGCCCGGGCTTGGGAAAAACCGGCCCGGCCCATCAATTTGGCATCCTTCCATTCCATGTGAGAGTACTTCATGAGTTTGTTGCTCAATGTTCATGCAAGTCTTGTGGATTCTGTTTCTGTGCTGCCTTTGCTGCGTAAGAAGGTCTATAAATTATACTGGCCATCGCCACATTGTTTCGGGTATCTTGTTTTCAAGTCTGTCACTGTGAGTGCTGTATGTGAAAATTGGAGGGAATTAAACAAACACATTAACATACTTTCTAGTTATTGTTTAATTTCCTTCAATATTTCATGTCCACCCTTCACTCGTTTATACATAATGGATGAAGCTTTTGTGAAAAATACTGGCAATTGAAGGCGAGAATTGGAGGAAACGAAATAGATTGACTTCGGTCAATGACAATCTATTTAGTTTTCCCCCAATATCCCATCACTAGTTTTGACTCAAGATTCTAGCTTAGCACAAATAATACGCATAGAAACTTGCCGCAAAAGGTAAGAAAAAGGAAGAAATTGAATAGATTATGTCTAAAAAAAAAATAGTATTGTTCTGTCCGTTCTAGCTATTGGGTTTTCTGCAAAATCTTTTCACCTGCCTTAAAATTTTGAATCAGTGAGTTCATATATATATATATATCTTATGCAAAGTACTGTAACATTTTAAGGTTCTTTTTTCCTTTATTTTTATTTTTCTCTTCCTCTAGTTGCTTCAAATACACGAAAGAAAGGAAGCAGTCAATGGTTCAGATCTTTTATGACAAGAATTCCGAGTTACTGAAAGAGCACGTTACAGATATTTGCTAATATTGGATAACTGAAGAAGGCGAAACATATAAAAGTTCTTTCTATTGAATTTGTAAAAGTGAAAAAAACCGACGAAAAACAAGCGAAGGCACCATAATTGTGGTATTTCAGTTCCTCCACGTATAGGAAAACAGAATAATGCTCTGTAAGGCAATGCCTAAACTTACCATATTTCTCCAAATAATGCCTCTGGCGCAGTGTGATTCATTTATATTAGTTCTATTATATTTTGATTCATTGTATAAAAGTTCATTAAAGTATAATGCAATATCATGTTTAGTGTAGTGTGAACTATATTCTACACAAATATACAAATATTCATTATTAGTTATATAAATTAATTATTAAATAGTTAATTTTTATATTTTATTATTATAATATAAAGTAAAATAAAATTTTTATATTACCAAATGATATGACATTAAATTTATCTATTATAATATAAAAAAAAAAAAAGTTAATGCAGCAAATTACACTACTAGAAAAATGAGCTTTACTGACACTTCGTTACTGACACTTTGCAAAAAGTGTCAGTACTTATGTACATATGCACCATTTTCCGCTTTTGACAAATAGGAATCAGAGATTAATGATACTAGGGTGTCAGTAAACTAAATATCACAAATCACTAACACTAAAGTATCAATGATAAAAAAAATTTATAAAAATTATGTTTTAGCTCCAACTCGAACCGGAGAGCTCTAAGACTTAAAGCTTTAATGTTTGGAGCACAGACCATCAAATCTCGATGAGTCAAAGTTATAATAATATTTAAATTATTAAAAAATTAAAATATAAATAACAACAACATATTTTCCCCATCTAGGTTATATCGCTGTCTTTCTAATCTCTATCTTGCTGTCATCGTTCACTTTCACTTTCATCACTTTCGTTTTTCTCTTCTCGATCTCTTCTATTTTGCACTATCCATTTACAAATTAAATTCAATTGATTTAGATAGATAATGAAAAGCTAAAACTCTGTTTCGTTTTTCCATTTTCCCCAAATTAAAACACAAACCAAAACCCCAAATTGAAACACAAACTCTGTTTCTGTTTTGCACAAACCAAAACCCTAAAACTCCAGAACGATCTCCAACTAAACCATCCAGTGCCTATACTAGGCAAGCAAGTAATAGCCATCGACAAGGGGTGAAGTGGCACCATCGGTTCGGTATTGAGGTAATCTCATTCTCCCTGCAACCCTGGTGGGTTTTGTTTTCCAAATCTTTTTTTCTCTGGTTTATTCGTAACTCGAAATTTTTGTTCTTATTTTTCTATATCTTCACTCACTTGCAGTCCAAAAATACAGGCATTTTAAGTGGTGCATTACTTAAACTCAAAACTGTTGCTGCTGCGACTCTGTTTTTTCTGCCACATTTGAGGTCAGTTTCAAACTTTTGTGCATGTGATTTACTGTCACTGTTATTGAAAACTAAGAATGCGTATTTTTTTAGTTTCTGAAATAAACTGTTAGCTCAGTTTCTTAAGTTATGAGCAATAAGTTAGTTGATTTTGAATGTGCTAAAATATGAAATTTCATTTTAGGTTTTGCCTTTGTGATTAGGAGATGATTGTTTGGGTGTTATATTGGCCGAATGACTGTGTATTTAGTGGTTACAAACTATTTACATCTTTGTTTCATGTAAAGAGAGGCAAATTTTGTTATATAATCCTACTCGTTTATTCTGTTTAGGTTGGACGATTTGTAATAGAGACAATGACTATGATATGAATTATAAGTTTATTATTACAACTATAATCATAATAACATAGAACTTTAAATTAATCATGCAATTTAATTAAACTTAAACTGACATTACATATGCGAACAGGTAAAATATTTGAAATGGAGAGAAGTTGGATAACTTGTGATAGATTGTCTGTAGAGTATCGTTCTGGAGTTGCTGCTTTCTTAGATTTTGCCATTTTGAATGCTGAAAATCGAATGTCAATTAGATGTCCTTGCACCTTTTGTTGTAATATGGAGTTTCATACTCCTCAACAGGTGAAGGATCATTTATTTGAAAAAGGTTTTCTCCCAAGATATGTTGTTTGGACTTGGCATGGTGAGACTGACTCAAAATCTAGATTTACAAACTGTGAAGACCATTCACATAGTCAAAGATTTAGATGTCATGATTATAGTAATATAATTGACATGGTCGAAGATGCTTACGAGCATTGTGATAGAGATTTTAGTTCTTTTAAGGATATGCTTGAAGATGCTGAAAAGCCTTTGTACCCGGGTGCAAAACATTCAAAGTTATCTAGTTTAATGAGACTTTACAATGTCAAAGGAAACTATGGGTGGTCCGATAAAGGGTTTTCTGCTTTGTTAGAAGTCCTTGCTGATATTTTGCCAAATAATAATACTCTACCTATGTCAATGTACGAGGTTAAGAAAACAATGAAAGTGCTAGGCTTAGAGTATGAAAAAATACATGCATGTCCAAATGACTGCATTTTGTATAGGAATGAATTTGCTGATCTTGCTGAATGCCCAAATTGTAGAGCATCTAGGTATCAAATAAAAAAAGATAGCTCAACAAAATTTAGGAAAGGGGTTCCTAAAAAGGTATTATGGTATTTTCCACCTATTCCTAGGTTGAAAAGATTATTTCAATCACCACAAACAGCTCAAAATTTAACATGGCATGCTAATAAAAGAATTAGAGATGGCAAACTTCGCCACCCAGCAGACTCACCAGCCTGGCAACTAATTGACAATAAGTGGCCAAAATTTGCACAAGAACCTAGAAATCTCCGTTTAGCTCTCTCAACTGATGGGGTTAACCCACATAGTACACTTAGCACTACTTATAGTTGTTGGCCTGTTATGTTAATAACATATAATCTTCCTCCATGGTTGTGTATGAAGAGAAAGTTTTTGATGTTGTCACTTTTGATATCTGGCCCTAAACAACCTGGAAATGATCTAGATGTATACCTAGCACCTTTGATTGAGGACTTAAAAACCCTATGGGATGTAGGTATTGATGTTTATGATTCTTATAGAAAGGAAACCTTTAATTTACGGGCTGTCTTGATGTGGACAATCAGTGACTTTCCAGCATACGGAAACCTCTCTGGTTGTACTGTTAAGGGCTATTATGCTTGCCCAATTTGTGGGATAGACACTTGTGCATGTTGGCTGCCACATAGTAGGAAAATGTCATATATGGGCCATCGCCGCTTTCTACCACTCGGTCACCTATTTCGGAAATTGAAAAAGGTTTTTAATGGGAAGCAAGAGTGGAATGAGCCTCCTAAAATTTTGTCTGGTGAGGAAATCTTTAATATGGTGGAAGATATAGATATTAAGTTTGGGAAAAAGAAGGCCAAAAAGCGGAAACATGATGGCGGTGATGGTGATGAGAACATAACTGAAAAATTGTACAAAAAAAAGTCAATCTTTTTTGAGTTAGATTACTGGAAGCATTTATTGGTTCGCCATCAATTAGATGTGATGCACATTGAAAAAAATGTGTGCGAGAACATATATGGCACATTACTTCATCAACCAGGAAAAACAAAAGATGGGATTAATGCTAGAAAAGATCTTGAGTCTTTGAAGATCAGGGGAAAACTAGTTCCTGATGAAACAAACAAAAAAAACAAAGTCCTACCTCCAGCTCCTTACACTTTGAGTAAAAAAGAAAAAAAACAATTTTGTGAAACCTTGTTGAGTGTGAAAGTCCCTGATGGGTATTCTTCCAATGTCCAAAACCTTGTTTCAATAGATGATTGTCGGCTTCAAGGCTTAAAGTCCCATGACTGTCATACTTTGATGCAACAATTTCTACCACTAGCCATTCGAAGCTGTTTGCCTATAAATGTGAGAAGGGTCATAATCAGGATGTGCTTCTTTTTTAATACATTGTGTTGTAAAGTGGTAGATCCCAATACTCTTGACCAATTGCAAGAGGAACTGGTAATCACTTTATGCTTACTGCAGCAGTACTTCCCACCTAGCTTTTTTGACATAATGATCCATTTGACAGTCCACTTAGTTGAACAAGTTAAGTTATGTGGGCCTGTTTATCTTCGATGGATGTATCCTTTTGAGAGACAAATGAAAACTCTCAAGGATTATGTTCGTAATCGCTACCGCCCTGAGGGTTGTATTGTAGAAAGTTATATTGCAGAAGAAGCACTTGTATTTTGTGCTGAGTACCTCTCAAATTGTGATGTTATTGGGCTGCCTACTGGTTGTCCAACTGATTTACCTATCGAAAAGCCTTTGGGAGGTGCAACTATAAAGGTGGTTGATGATCCTTTGTTGGCACAAGCACACCGGTGTGTTCTAATGAACACCCCTGAAATCCAAATATATATCGAGTAAGTTGTTAATTTTTCCAAAAAAATTTTACTATTGTATTATTAGATTAATATACTAGTTTTTAAATCTTAATATGTCTCACTGTAGGGAGCATATGCATTATTTGGCATCAAGAAACCCCTATAAGGCAAAAACAAATTTGTGGTTGCAAAATGAACACATACGTACATTTTCTGGTTGGTTACAAGCAAAGGTTAGAATTACTTAACTAAATACAATATAGGATATAAACTTAATAACTTTTTTCTACATGTGTCTAATTACTGTACTTGTTAATTTAATTTATAGGTGGCACATGATAAAGCAACTAATGTGCCGATTGATGAAATAGTGTGCTGGTTGTCAAACAAACCACGCTCAAGCGTGGTGACCTTCTCTGGCTACGAGATAAATGGCTTCAATTTTACAACGAGGGCCCGGGACTGTAATCGTGTGACCCAAAATAGTGGTGTTAGGGTTGTTGCTAACACTCTACAGATTTCAAGCTCAAAAGATAAAAGTCCTCAGTTTGGAGACATGACGTTTTATGGAGTCATTGATGAGATTTGGCAGCTTGATTATCTAATGGTTAAAAAAACACTTTTCAAGTGTGATTGGGTAGATGATAGAGGGGTTTGCACTGACAATTTAGGTTTCACTGTAGTTGATTTAAATCGGATTGGCTATAAATCTGATTGCTTTATTCTGGCTTGTCATGCAAAGCAAGTATTTTATGTAAAGGACCAACTAGATAATAATAAATCAATAGTTTGTTCAGTGACCGACAAAGCTTATAAGTTAAATGGGGAAAGATGTGAAGACGTGGATGTATTTTCTCCATTATCTAACAAACTTCCAGTATGTGAGTTGGATGAGAAAGATGATGAAGGAATTTATGACAGAAAAGATTGTGATGCTATTCCAATTGATATTGATTTACAAAATCAGTGAATGCATTGTTGTAGTTAGTTTCCAGCACCAATTTTCTCAGTTTTTCAGTAAGTGATTTATTTATTTCATTATTGCTCTTGTATTAACTTATTAATGTTAATGATATACTTATTTATTTTAATCATTTAGAGGATTGTAGGAGATGGCTGACGATGTTGAGTTCACTCTTCCGGAGCTGGACGGAAGACCAAGGAGAAGAAAACAAACAAAAAAAAAAGGTTTGCAAAAACAAGAAGTTAGTCATGAAGCTGCAGTTGAGTACAATTGCTATGGTGTTCCAGTTGGAAAGGGAAGAAATGATCTGAGGACTTACATTGGAGTCATTGTACGTGAAACAGTTCCAATTTCACTTGATGATTGGAGGCGTGTGCCACTGGAGATGAAGGAAACTTTGTGGGTTCATTTTCAGGTTTTGTTTTCTTGTTTCATAGTATGTTTAAAGATTTTATATAACATCCAGATTTTTTTAAAGTTGTTTGTAATCCATGTTATTGGTTTACAGAAAAAATTCAAATTGAGCTTGAAATGCAAAAGCCAAGTATTAAAGTGGATGGGGGTTGCATCAAGAAACTTTCGATGTGAACTGGCAACTGAATTCGTTCTACCTAACAAGGACGATCGAAAGTCACTAAGGTTGCCTCCTATTGAGTATCCAAGCATTAAAAAAGAAGATTGGAAACTTTTTGTTGACAAAATTTTATCTGAACAATTTCAGGTGTGTTGTTTGTTAATATTACCTGATTTAATTGTTGGTAGTTACTAATAATCAGTGGTAACTTTTGTGCTTCATATAAACTGTTTGTACAGGAAAAAAGTAAGAAGGCAAAAGACAAAAGAGCAAAGAATGTCTACAACCATCGCTTGGGTAGCACAGGATATGGTGGCATGTTATATAGAAAAGTAAGTGTGGTAATTACAGTAACATAAGTAATCTAGTACGTATAATATAATAGAATCAATTATTTATGTTTTCTGTCACCTTGTAACAGAAAAAGGAGAGTGGAGCTTCTGAGCGGGAGATTGATCGCAGTGAAGCTTGGTTAATGGCACGAGCAGACAGAGATGGCAAATATGCTTCTGAAGTGACGCCAATTGCTGAGAAAATAGTAAGTCACTTGTATACTGAATTGTTATGAATTTTCTTTATAATATGTGTGTGGGAGTAGATTTTCTGTAAAACTTGTGTCAGGTGTTGTCTTGTAATATTTTCTGTTGTTTCAATTTTAACTGTATATGGATTTGCTCTTTGTTAAAGATTCAAGAAGGATATTAGTTTAGTTTAGCTGATGTCTTCTACTCGTAATTGCGGATGTACAATATTTTTTTTTGTAGAATGAGCTGAAGAGTCAGGTTGAACAAGGAACATTCCAATCACAAGGGTCACATGACATTCTAAGTGAAGCCCTTCAGAAGCAACCAAATGGAAGCAGGGTGCAAGGTGTGGGGCAATTCGTCACCCCATCTATCTACTTTCATGTCCCTGATGCCACTGAGTTAGCAAGAGAAAGAAAGATGTATCAAGAGAGTTTCCAATTCATGTCTGCTCAATTAGAACGCATGAATGCAAGGTTAAATGCGTACAGCAATACTGAAGTTGGAAGTTCTAACTTTCCGAAGCCCAAAAGTTCCACTGGTGTTCAGATGGACAATGATCAACAATCCCCTGAAACTCTTGGAAAAAGAAAGGTATATGGCCTGTTACATGTCATTATTTAATTTCCATTTGTATATGCATGTATTACTAATAATGGTATGTATTTTGATTATTGCATAGGCTGATTTCCCATCGGGTAAGTCGACTCCAAAATCTGTGAAGAGTAAAATTAAGGACAGTCCCACCACAATTTCCCAAGCAACTCCTCAACAAACCCCTGAAAAAGTAGACTGTGAAATTACTTCAAAGCCCACCCCGAGAAGATCTCCCAGACTAACTCCTAAAGTACTAGATAGGCAGTTCTCCTGTCATGACAAACTACCCAACAAAGAACCACTGGTAGTACCCAAAAAAGAACCCACAGTCATCAGACCAGCAAAAGTAACCAAAAAAGAACCCCGAGTCATCAGACCAGCAGTAAAAGACCTCAATGTACGTGTGAAGGATACACGGGCAGCGGCACGATCAAGAAAGAATGGCAGGAGTGAATATATGAACATGTTTACCATGTTCATCGAGAATTCTTTACCTCGGTTGATTAGGATTCGGCACGACACAGCAACCTTTGGTGAAATTTGGGAAACACACTTGGACACAATGATTTGTGCCGAAATCATCGAGTTTAAAGAGGTCTCAAACTGCGTCATTAACCTATGGATCAAGTACGGTAAATCCTAACTTATGTTTTAATAAACTTGGCCCTATTATTTTGTTTCTTATATTCGAACTTACTTCGTTATATATATTTATTTCCTCTTAGACACCTGTATGAGGAGATGGAGAGCAATGGAAGTACTAAACCAGTTCAGTTTGGGCTTTTTGAAAAGTTATATCCAAGGGTCAGCTTCAAAGACAGGACTCAATACATTTCAAAACTGTTAGGCTTGGCAGAATTGGGACAAGTCATCGTATTCCCGTATAACCCTGGGTATAACCTTTTTCATTTGCTAGTTATATTCTTTAATTTGTAGATTAATCACGAAGTTAAAAACTTTTACTTGAAATTAATGTGTGAGAGCAATTTTTACTTTGTTTAGTGCCCACTGGGTGTTATTGGCAATTGATATGGTGAGACGTACAACCTATTACCTTGATCCTTTGGAAGGTGGTCCTGATGAAGAACTAATGCAGATTGTCAATCAGTTAAGTTTTTTATTTGTATCTTTAATCATGCTATTTTATTTGTATGTGTTATGCTAATTATTTGCTAACGTTAGCTATGTCTCTTAATTGTAGGGGGATTCGAATACATCAGAGTTTAAATTCTGATACAAAGGTCAATGTTCAATGGGTACCTGTCAAGGTAAAAATCAGACAAACCTAACTAATTATTGTTAACGTACAGTAAAAAATTAATGTAATTTTGATCCTGTAGTGTCCGAGGCAGCCGAGCAGCTTTGAATGTGGTTACTATGTGATGAAATACATGCAAGATATCATCACAAATGTGAACGTTCTGAAAAATAATGTAAGTATTGAAAATGATTTTTACAATACTGCATCATATGAATATCCATATAGACATGAATTAGGATTTGGGATGTACATTTCTTTAAAGCTGAATAGATATAACTATTGGTGGTATCTTGATCTGCGTCATTATGGGTCGGGTCTGGTTTTCATCTTGATAAAAGTTACTAATTTCTTAAATTGCTGAAAATTGTGAAGCTTGAGTTTGACTCAAGCTTTTACGTGTTATGTTTTCTCTGTGTTGGAAGAGTTCTTCAGATAAACATTCAAGTTAATTTTGTAAGATGCCTGTTTTTATCCTTCATGTTTACATGCAAAGGGCTTGGTTGAGTTTATTTAGTTTAAGGCATATTTCTATTTGTCCTGCCTTGACCTTTCTCAGTAACTGTTGCGGTGGAATTCCAATAAGTTGTTCAGGTACACTTTAATGTGCAATATACTTATTGGTATAATCTAAATGTATTTTGTTGTATTGGCTAGGAATTTGGATAGAATAAACTGAGTGTCACGCCTTGTTACGGCAAGAATTATAACAGTTTTGACTGCGTCAATATACTTTTGGCCTTCAATGAAAATTAAGAAAATTTTAATTGCTTTCCCTTTCTCGGCAGTTAGGTGATTTTTTCATAAATTTTTAATTGCTTTCAAACATAGGAATAATATACTGCATCTTTAGGATTACTCATCTTCCTACTCTGGTGAGAACATATAACCTTAGGAAAAGTAGGCTGGCTCTCCAGATTGATTCTTGCCCACCTCTTATTTAGTTAAACAACTATGGTTTCCACATGTTTTAATAGGTTCACAGTTGGGTCCATATTCGTTTTTTTTTTCCTTAAAGTAAGGTAAAATTGGTATTTTGTATATGTGAATAACTTGTTGTTTTAAAATTAAAGTTCAAGGGAGTTGAGGAATACACTGTCAAGGACCTCTCGCGACTTCGTGATCAGTGGGCTACATACGTTGCCAAGTTAATTACAGCCTACAATCGTGAGGTAACATACAAGTAATTTATGATTATTTTTCCTTAAAACAAATCTGTGACTTATTTTTTGTGGTGTCCTAATTGATTTTATATACTTGTAGGTGGAAAAAAAATGAAGGCATATATGCGGACTCCAAAATCAGTGACTCCAAATCAGTGACATTGTTATCTATTTTTTCTTCTTGGGTAAATTTTCTGAAATTAATTTAGTCCTTTATCGTGTACACTACTTTTTCAAAGCTTAATTTAGTACTTGAACTTGTTTTTTACCCCGAAACAATGATGTATTTGAACTATTTTAATTTAAGTGATGTATTTGAAATATGTATTATGTGAATTGCATTATAAGATTTGGTATGTTTAATATATTTTGGGTTTATTTTAATTGTAAAATAAACATGAATAATGTGATTAAAAAAAATAAAATACAACCGGTATAGCACCGTTAATGCAGACACTAATGATTGAAATGACGATGAGAGTTTTTGATGTTACTACGTCAGTGGATTCCTGATACTGTAGTCACATAAATCAGTGACATGTAAATCGTATCATTAAATGCTAACACGATTGAGTCACTATCCTTGTGACTCTCTAGTGACACAAAATACTGACATATAAATAGTATCAATTGATACTAACATCATAGTATCATTATTTTGGTGATACTATAGTGACAAAAAATCACTGACACCAAACCTTAGTGTCAGTGTGTTCTGGCTTGAGCATTACTGACACAATTAACAAGTGTCAGTAAAAGTGATTACTGACACTAATTTAGTGTCAGTAAAGCCCATTTTTCTAGTAGTGTTACAGGGTGTGTCCAAATATGAAATTGCATTGCGTAAATGACAAACGCATTTTCAAATAGACCTAATTTTAACTTTTGACATTTAAATTTAGGCGTATAAAATATTGTTCGAAAACTATCACTAATGGGGTCGATACTTACTGTTCGAAAACTATCACTAATGGGGTCGATACTAACTCACTACTAATGTTATGATCTCTATTTTTAGCCCAAATTTGCATTTGAAGTGGCTTTCTAGTTTCTACTAGGAAACTTCCACGATTTTTAAAATTTTATTGAAGACTTGGGTTTTCTTTTTGTCTCTTGATTTGCATTTGAAGTGGCATCCTACCAGGAAACCACTTGGATTTTTTTTTTTTGGTATAAAGTCAAAAAGTGATATAATTTTTTTTTTTGAAAAGAGATTTCCATTAACTCAACGAAGAAAATAAGTACAATATTTGTGAAGGGTAGGAACCCTTCCATACAACAGTCTCGCATTTCTCTAGAGCTATCTTAGCTAAAGAGTGGGCAATAGCATTGCAAGATCTAGGTGTATAGTTAAAACTAACTTGTTCGAAATTTTCCGCTAGCTGTTGAATTTCGGATACCACCCAATAGATCTCCGACCTGCTGCCCTGCTTGTTGTTAACTAGGTTGATCACTCCTTGCGCGTCTGATTCCACGATTACAGCTGTCAGTTCAGTATCTCTCGCCACCAACAGCCCCCACTCCATAGCTTCTGCTTCTGCATAAGAAACATCCCCCTTCAACTTGGAGACCTTGACAGCAGCTGCTCTAACTTGCCCCAACTCGTCTCGGATGACTGCCCCCAGCCCCACCAAGTTCTTTTCGGAACTGATGGCTGCATCAGTATTGACTTTGACAAGGCCAACTGGAGGGGGGATCCAATTCTGGGGAGGTGCTATCTGTTCTGCTTTGCTGCATTTCTCAGCTGGGCAGACCACTCTGTTGTAAACTGCAATCAAAGCTTCAGCTTGTGCAATCAAAATCCTTGGATCCTCCCTTTTGCCTTTGAAGAGCAGCTGATTTCTGGCAGTCCATTTTGCCCAGAAAATGGTTACTAACAGCTCTAAGTCAGCTTGGTTCCTCCTTTTTTTCACAGCATGCAGCAAGCTTAACAAATCAAGGCTGTGAGCTGCACGAACATCATCCTGAAACTGAATTAACTTCCAAATCTTCGCAGCCGATTTGCAACCCACTAGAGCATGAACAACCGTTTCCGGTTCCAGTTTACAAATTTGACAAGTGGGATCCGGAATAATTTTCCTCTGCCATAAATTTGCAGCTGATGGGAGCTGGTTTTTTGCTGCTCTCCAGACAAAAATCCTTATCTTCTGAGGCAGTGCAAGGGACCAAATGATATTCCATTCATTTTTTGAAACCACTGAGGTGGAAGGCATGGCTGGGAATTTGATTTGGAGGGCTGTCTGATAACCACTTCTTACCGAAAACTGGCCATTTTTTCCGTAATGCCAAATCAGCTCGTCCTCCCATGGGCTTCGCGGCAGAGGGATCTTGGCTATTAATTCAGCATCCCTTTTGTTGAAATGCTCATAAACCTTTCTCTCATCCCAACAGTTTGCCTCAGTGATCAAATCCGAAACCATAGTATCAGATGGCAGCGAAGGCTTGAAAACTGGCTGGAAAGTTGAGGGCTGCGGGAGCCAATTTGCCCCATGAACCGGAATTTTCTGACCGTTGCCAACTCTCCACCTAGAGCCCGAACTAATAATTTTCCTTCCCCACAAGATGCTCCTCCAAATATAGGAAGGATTCGAGCCAAGCTTGGCATCCAAAAAATTTGTTGACTGGAAATATCTAGCTCGCAGGATCCTGGCCACCAAAGAGTCTGGATGTTGCTGAATTCGCCATCCTTGCTTTGCGAGGAGAGCTCGGTTGAAGCTTGAAAAATCACGAAAGCCCATTCCTCCTCGACACTTCGCTTGGCTCATCTTTTCCCACTTCGCCCAGTGAATATTTCGCCCTTCCTTCTTTGAGCCCCACCAGAAACTTGCCACCATCTTTTGAATATCATCGCAGACCCCCATCGGAATTTTAAAGACACTCATTGCGTAGGCCGGGATAGCTTGGACAGCCGCTTTGATTAACACTTCTTTCCCTCCGCACGAGAAGAATTTGTGCTGCCAGCTTGAGATCTTATTTGAGACCTTCAGCCTGAGGTCATTGAAAAAACTACTCCGCTTTCTCCCTATCATAGACGGTAAGCCTAAATATTTGTCATGCCTCGACACAATATTGAGCTGAAACAGATTTCTAATTGCCTCGGCTTGCTCTTGCTGCACATTGCCACTGAGTAGAAGAGATGATTTATCGAAATTAAAGATTTGGCCGGAAGCGGTAGAGTAGCATTCAAGAATCTTCTTCAAGTGGTGACAATCGGCCATAGAAGTTCTGTTGAAGATGAGGCTGTCATCAGCAAATAAGAGGTGCGAAATCTTCAAGTCATGGCCAAAGGATAGGCCATGAATGAGCCTTTGTCGCTCAGCTCGCTGCAGCAACGATGAGAAAGCCTCCGCACAAAGGATAAACAGATACGGAGAGAGGGGGCAGCCTTGTCTTAAGCCCCTCTGAGGCTTAATTAAGCCTCAAAAAGTGATATAATTTAAAGTGCCTTATAGTCAAAAGCGCCTTATACACGATAGATGACTTTGTATCGCGTTCAGTTAACTATCAAATATCTTAGCAAACACATATAATATATTTCTAATTCTCTATTTTGTAAACTAAATTCTAAAGTAATATAAAAAATGCTAAATTCCAACTACTAAAAGGAAGTTAGATTGTATAATTTCCAAAAACTCGATCTTTTCAAGGTTTTTTTTTTTAGCACTGGAGTTTGAATGTGGTGAATAATACTTTGCACACCTCTATCTTAAATAAAATTAGATTATATAATAATTTTATCTATTTTTCAATGCTAATTTATGATTCTACCTCTCAAACTCTCACGCCAAAATTATTCTAAAATTTTCGCAAATAAATTATGATTCTACCTCTTAAAATTTTTAATTTCGCAAAAAAAGGTATTTTTCTGAAAAGGCTCGTTATTTTCTTTTACAAAACCAATAAGGTTAAAAATAATGCTATAGTTATGATAAATTGTCAGAAATATTAATATGTTTTCGACAATTGCTTACTACCGTCGGCATTTACAATCGTTTCATCTGCCACCAAATTTTAAGTTGTCACCTGGCATTTATTAATGCGGAAAATGAAAAAAAAAAAAAGAGCTCCCCCCCCCCCCCTCTTTTTCCAATGACTCATCGCGAAGAAAAATGAAAAAAAATAAAGACATTATTCATTTAGTCCACTATTTCTATATATAGTACCACACAAATTCTTATATTACTTCATACGAATAATTCTTTCCATATTACTCATATTGGTGGAATCTTAACACGAAAAATGGGCAGCGTTATCTGGATCCAATTCTCATGTGATGCCATTTTCTCTCGTTGCCTAAATTCTACTCTCAATAAAGCAGCATATATAAGCAAGCTTGAAGACAATCTTCCCACTTTGCAGGGTCAATTGCAAAAATTAATTGAATCTAAGAACGATGTGATGGCAAGAGTCGCCAATGCTGAGAACTAGCAAATGAGACAGCTCAACACCGTGCAAGGGTGGCTTTCAAGAGTGGAAGCTGTGGAAACTGAAGTTGGTGAACTGGTGAGGGATAGCTCTCAAGAAGTTGATAAATTATGTCCGGGAGGCTGCTGTTCCAAGAACTGCATGTCAAGCTTCAAGTTCAGGAAACGAGTGGCTAAGACGCTGCAGCTTGTGAATAATTTAATGAGTGAAGGAGCTTTTGATGCGGTCGCCGAGAAGGTACCGCCGCCTGCAGTGGACCAGAGGCCTTGTGAACCAACGGTGGGTTTGGAATCAGTGTTTGATAAAGTATGGAGATGTCTTGGAGAAGAA
The DNA here is from genome assembly GCA_029618585.1 of Citrus australasica. Lineage (NCBI taxonomy): Eukaryota > Viridiplantae > Streptophyta > Magnoliopsida > Sapindales > Rutaceae > Citrus > Citrus australasica. The sequence continues at coordinate 453,003 of JARCIV010000269.1, read as the reverse complement.
CAAGTGGGAATCATTGGCCTACATGGCCGGAAAGGCGACTCTGTTAACCAAAATCAACAACAAGCTTCTTGGTGCACCAAATGGTTTTGATGTTGTGATCTGGGTGGTGGTGTCTAAAGATTTACAGCTTGAAAAGATTCAAGAGAAAATTGGAAGAAGAATCGGTTTTCTTGACGAATCATGGAAGAATGGAAGTCTTGAAGACAAAGCATCGGATATCTTGAGAATTTTGAGCAAGAAGAAGTTTTTTTTGTTATTGGATGATATTTGGGAGCGCGTTGATTTAACTAAAGTGGGTGTTCCTTTTCCCGACCCAGAAAATAAATCCAAGATAGTCTTCACAACTCGTTTTCTTGAAATCTGTGGTGCAATGAAAGCTCACGAGTTCTTAAAAGTAGAGTGTTTGGGACCTGAGGATGCATGGAGATAGTTTCGTGAGAATCTCCGAAGAGATGTTCTTGACAACCATCCAGACATTCCTGAACTAACCAGAAGTGTAGCGAAAGAGTGTGCTGGTTTGCCACTTGCACTCATTACCATCGGTCGCGCAATGGCTTGCAAGAAGAAGACTCGGGAGTGGCACCACGCAATTCAAATTTTAAGAAGATTATCCTCAGAATTTCCAGGTATGGGAAAAGAGGTGTATCCTATTCTAAAATTTAGTTATGACAGCTTGCCTGACGACACAATACGATCTTGTCTCTTACACTGTGGTTTATTTCCTGAAGATTATAGAATTCGTAGAAGTGAATTGATAGATTGTTGGATTGGTGAAGGATTTTTAGATCAATATGATAGAAGTGGAGCATACAATGAAGGATATTACATTATTGGTATTCTTCTTCACGCATGTCTACTGGAAGAAGAAGAAGGAGACATAGCAGAAGAGAAAAGTGGAGAACATGTTGTAAAGATGCACGATGTGATCCGTGACATGGTGTTATGGATAGCTTGTAAAATCGAGAAGGAGAGGGAAAACTTCGTAGTTCACGCAGGTCTTGGATTAACAGAAGCACCGGCGATTCAAAACTGGAGAAACGTTAGAAGAATGCCCTTGATGAAAAACAAAATTGAGAATCTATCAGAAACTCCAACCTGCCCTCACCTTCTTTCCTTGTTTCTTAGCGACAATAGTTTGAAGATGATCGCAGGTGACTTCTTTCAATTTATGCCTTCTCTCAGAGTTTTCAATATGTCAAATAATCATTTGCTATGGAAATTACCATCAGGAATTTCAACATTGGTTTCACACGAACATCTTGATCTATCCGGTACAGCCATTACACATTTACCAATTGAGCTACAAAAATTGGTAAATTTGAAATGCCTGAACTTGGAGTACATGTATAATCTCAATCAATTGCCAAGGCTGGTGATGTCTGCATTTTCAAAGTTACAGGTATTGAGAATGTTTGATTGCGGTGGCTCCAAAATTGAAAGATTGAAAAACAATGTTCTGTTTGGGGGTCATCAATTTTTGGTGGAGGAATTGATCGGTATGAAACATTTAATGGCGTTAACCATCACCTTGAAAAGTTGGGAAGCTCTCCAGAACTTTTGATCTCCCAGGAATTGCAAAGATGTACTCAAATCTCTTTTCCTCCGATGCTTCAACGATTCAAAGTCACTCGATATTTTCTGTTTAGCATGCCTACACAATCTCAATAAACTATAAGTTGCTGGTTGTAAACATTTGGAAGATTTTCAGATGATTGTACAAAGATCATCAGTGAACTAATTAGCCCATGGTTTCCACAACCTTCACACAGTCAAAGTAGGCTTTTGCTTCAAGTTGAAGGACTTGACATGGCTCGTTTTTGCTCCAAGCCTCAAGTCCATCGTTGTATTAAGCTGCTGTAACATGGAGCAAATAATCAAAGCCGAAAAATTGAGTCAACTTCATCATCATCCAGAGAGGAAGAAGAGTGTTTTTGCAAAACTCCAATTTCTTAGCCTGGAAAATCTAAGAAATTTGTGTTGTATCAACTGGGAGGCCTTGGCCTTTCCAAATTTAAAGGAAATTAGATTTGAAGGATGCCCCAAGCTTTTCAAGCTTCCTTTCGATTCTAACAGCACGAAAGGGTGTAAAGTCGTTATCAAGGGAGAAGAAAACTGGTGGAAAAAGCTACAGTGGGAGGATCAAGACACTCAAGATGCTTTTCTTTCTTGCTTTAAACCAGCTGTTAATCAGAGATCTTGGTGCGAAATTTTGAATTGACTTGTGGTAGCTGTGGGACAAACCCTTGTGTTGTTGTCATGTTGTCATTTGTTTGTAATGTTACAAATTTTTTTCTTTTCCAATAGATGAAAAGTACATGATGATGACCAAGTTTTAAAAATCGACTTTAATAGTTATTATACCAAGTTAACAACATGAGATGTGGTGACGATTTAAAAAATTAATGGTTTGAACCAATATTTGACAATGAAAAAGGAAATGACTGTTAAATCATATGCTTTAATAGTATATTCGTATTAAAAAAAATGAAGGTATTGCATTAGAGAATGAATAATAAGAATTTTAAAATGTGAGAAAGTGCGAGAAAGTTTTAAAACCCTACAGTTTTAATGTTTTAATTTCATAATACTTTAAAATTGTGTGGTTTTAAATTTTTTAAAATTTTTCCACACTTTAAAATTCCCGAATCAGAAAACTACAATATAAATATATATATATATATATATATATATATATATATATAGTCTGAGAGAGTGCAAGTGGCCGTTGAATATGATCCAATGGTTAGTTCATATTTTATTTATAGTATACTGCTTCACGACATATGGGCCCACTTTATACTTTCTCTCATCTTTCTCTCCCCCAAGCACCACTCTTTTTTAAAATTGAAAAAATAAAAGAGAAAGCTCAATAGTCATAGTTCTAGGGAGAGAAACTAAAAAAACCTTTTACCCAGCACGATTTAAGCAATTTGTCGCTTGAAATAACAAATTAAATTTAGTTTGGACTTTGCAGAGGCCCATTCATTGTCAAATTGAATCACCGTTTGAAATTTGCAGCTACCGGAGCTTCGTCATTGCAGAGTCGCCATCAAGTTTCTTTTTTCAAGTGAGTTGCAAACTATTTCATATCCATCATCTTTAATTATTTATTTTAGATCTTAAATTTGTGTTTTTTTCTTCTTTTTGTCCCTTTATTTCATTTATACTAAAATGAATGCTCAAAATGTGGCTGGCCAGTCAAACTGTGAGGATAGTCTATGCGTACCAGAAGTAGCACTTGACCGTAAGCCACATAAAGGTCAAGAATTTGATACTTTAGATGACACTTATGAATTTTACAACAAATACGCTAAAAAGTCTGGTTTAATTATCCAAATTAATTCTAGTAAGATATGCAAAGAGAGTAATGACATAATAAGGAAGTAATATGTGTGCTTTAAAGATGGACAAGCAAGACAATCCAAAGTTGTTAATCATAAGAGGCGACGCGACATAATACGAGGTGGTTGTAGTGCAAAATTAGTAGTGTTTAAATCCGAATTGGGTAAATATATGGTTTGTATATTTGTTGAAGAGCATAATCATGCATTATCTTCACCTCGAAGAGTTCATCTATAGAGGTCTCATCGTTTAATGTCAGTTGTTCAGAAAAGATTAAGTCAACAATTAGTTGCAGTGAACATACCAACATGTCAGCAAATCAATCTTTTTGAATTACAGACAGAAGGCTTGAAAATATGGGATGTGTACAAAGAGACATTTATAATAATGATAGAAATTTATGAAATGAATTAAAGTGTCATGATGTAGATATGTTGTAGGCGGGCACACGAGTTTTACGGTGATGTGATTGTGTTTGATACTACGTACAACACCAATTGATCTAGTATGATTTTTGCACCTTTTGTTGGGGTTAATAAACATGTTCAAACTATTGTTTTTGGTTGCGGTTTTCTAAGTGATGAGAAAACATAATAATTTCTTTAGTTGTTTGAGCAATTTAAGGAGGCCATGCCGGTGATGACCTAAAAATGATTATTACTAATCTGGATCCGGCAATGGCAAAAGCCATATCTCTAGCCTTTCCACTCATTTTTCATGGATTTTGCATGTGGCATATATTGAACAAATTTTCGGAGAGACTAAGCAAAACTATGAAAGAGTTTGATGCAATGTGGAAGGATGTTATAGATAAGGCAAAATTAACAGAGAATGAGTGGCTATAAAGGGTGTATGAAATCAGATCAAAATGGGTGTCTGCATATGTGAACCATGTGTTTTTAGTTGGATGTCAAGTAGCCAACGAGCTAAAAGTAATCATGCAATCTTCAAGAGGTGTGTATAAAAAAAATTCACTTCTCGACTTTGTTTTTCGAGTTAATAAAGCACTTTCACAACAACGTCATGAAGAGTTGATTGCTGATAACAAATATTTGAATGAAAGACCAATATTGAGATTACGATTACAAATTGAAAAGAAAATGTGTGAAATTTATATATATGAGATTTTTTTATATGTTTCAAGATGAATTATGGAATAGCCTATTACATGCAATCGAGCTTGTTAGAGAAAATGAAGATTGTTTGGTGTAAAATGTTGTGAATCAAGAAGATGGTGTTTCAAAAGTCTTTGAAATACTTTATGCCAAAAAGTTAAATTTTGTTTCATGAATTTGTAAGAAATTTGAAAGTAAAGGTACCCGTATACACATATGCTAGCTTTGTTCAAGAAATTGCAAATTTGTTTTATGCCTAATATTTATATTCTAAAAAAGGACTAAAGTTGCCAAACTTGAGAGGGTTATGGATGGAGTGGTTAGGGTTGGCAGAAAAGCTCGGGCCGGCCCAGGCCCGCGGGCTTTAAGCCCAGCCCGCGGCTTGAAATTATGGATAAGGGCTTATAATTAACAAAGCCCATAACATACGGGCTCAATCAAAGGCCTAAATGAAAAGCCCGAGCTTTATAATAAATAATATTTATATATTTTTTAAAAAATTTATATAATATAATAATAATATATCATAAAATTGAAATAAAAAACTCATTCCCGTAACAAAATCCCTCATTCTCGTGACAAAATCAATATAATAATAATTATGTATTAGATAATTATGTTTTAAAAATTTATAATTTTATTAAAAAAAATTTATTGAAAATTTGTAAAAGCCTAGGTCCGGCCCAGACCAGTTAAAGCCTGGCCCGCCCAAAATCCGCTCAATTGGAATGGACTTTAAAAGAGCCTGGACTTTTTAAACAATATATGGGCATGGGCCGGGCTTTGTATTGCCAACCCTAGGAGTGGTGTTGAAATAAATGATTGTTCAGACAAATCAATTTTATTAAGGAGGGTCAAATGTGATTGATAAAACTGTTTTGAGTAAAGCAGCATCCAAAATTGTTATTGAGAACTTAGAAGATACCTTGAAAAAGGTTAATTTAGTCATTGAAAGTTGTAGAAGTGAAGGAACATCATAGATTCAAAAAAGAATAATGGTGTGCAACAACCACACTTTAATGAACCACTTTAAGTCAGGGCTAAAGGGTGTGGAAAGAAACTTAAAGGCAAAAAGGAAAAAGCAAAGACAAAGCGAAAGGGAAAGACAAAGGAAGATGTTGCAGTGGATGTGGTCTAGTTGGCCAGTCACAATTAAAGAGGTAAGTGCCCCTTACTCATAAAGAGGTAAATGTGTCTCTTAATATTTATTTTGTATTAAGTTTATCACGACTTTCACTTTTTCAAATTTTTAATAAGATGTTGTGTTATATGATTTATGTTGGAGTTGAATACAGAAAGAAACATAGATTCGTCTGATTCAGATGATGGAAGCTACGCTTTCATGGGTAATTTGATTTCATTCAAGCGTGCCTTCATTATAAAATTTGATTTTTTAGTATTAAAAGTAATTGAGTAAATTTATTATTAACTTTTTTTTCTTTTTTAACTCATTGTGCGGATTACCCATGACCTTAATTTTCCGAATAGGTGTTCGTTCCTCTTTTTTGTTATTCCTTTTTCTCCATATAGCGCCCTATAAATTAAAGAGCCTGGCCAAGATCTCTGCATCTCTGTCACTTTTGGAACTGTCAAAATAGTTGGGGGTCAAAATGAATCAGGAGAAGTAATGCTGCTTCAATTGCTGTAGCAGTTTGTATATTTTTTATGTTATATTGCGTGATACTCTTGTTTTTCAAAGAGGAGAATTCCTTCGATTTAACTTTTTGTGGATGTAATTTGATGTTAAAGCCTGTCATATGTACGTGAGAACTCATTGGATTTACCTTTTAATTTATGAAAAATTTGATATCAAACCTTGTGATATGTACTCTAGTTCGATAAGATGGGAACTTCTTGGTAAATGCCACTACGACAGCATTGGTGCTCTAACAAAAGTGACCAAACTATGAACAAATAGTAATCCAAATTGCGTTTTCATTTACATTACAAGCCTAAAAGACAGTGGAACTCTGGAAGCACCTACGGTAAAAGCCATAAAATTATGCACTCATCGTAAAAGCCAAATGCATAACGAAAAGTACAATATATGCACCAACAATTCTATCTGCAATCCAACATGAAGGAAAATCCCATTAAAAAATGCCACACATTTGAACTGATCCAAAATTTCTAGTTAGCGCTAATTCTCTAAAGTGCGGACGTCTAAACATGAGAACGAATACATTAATTATTAATTATATATACCTGAAGGATGGAGGATTCAAAGGCCAGTCGGGGACGAAATCTTGTAGTGGATAACAATGCAGCCTTAAGAAATCTCTCCAGTTGGACACCTTTTCAGTCTTGACATTAAAACTAGTGGAGAGTCTTGTCGGCTTTGAAGGGTCATCGGAGTAGATCTTCAACCTCTCACTCTCTGGCAATTTGAAAAATGTTCTTGCAATGCTTAACATGTTATTGATCATTGCCTCCGAAATTCCATGGTTCTTCACCTGGAAATTGGTACTTCATAAGTCATATGTATTTTATGGCATGCAATCAATATGAAAGATAACTAATTAATGAAACATATAGCAATGAGCCAAAAAAATTGACAGATTTCTGATAGAAACAATAGAAGCTAGTTTATTTCTTTAATTAAAAAATAATGTAGACTATCTGTAATGTATAAGTGTTTCTTATACATACATATAGGGAAATTATTCACGGTCCACTTGTTTGTTTTGATATTTCAAAAATACACAAAAATTTTTTTCTTTTTCAGTGTGCCACCTGAAGTTAGCTTTTTATTACACTTGTCCACTTCCATCTAACCGCAGTTAGAACGTTGTTGATGTTAGAGGGGTAAAATGGACATTTCACTCAAATACCTAAAATTATGTTGTATTATACTAATTGTTTTTTAAAAGAGTAAAACGATGTCATTTAACGCGATTTGAAAATTAAAAAAATGAAAGAAAATCAACGTTGTTCAACTCAATTGAAAGAGAAAAAATAAATACAAATTTTTTAAGTCTGGCAAGTAACAAACACTATTTTCCTTCAATTTCTAGCATCCATCTTTGCGTTTAACTCTATTGCTTGAAAAAAACTTAAATCCAAGCAATTTATCTCCAATTTCTATTTATTTTGGGTTAAATTGTAATTTTCCTTTGAAGGACAAAAATGTCATTTCATTAATATTATGTTAAATCCATTAACGTAGATAAGACATAAGTGGACAAGTGTAATAAAATACTAATTTCAAGTGATGCGCTGAAAAAGAAAAAATTATTTGTATATTTTTTAAAAAGGCAAAATAAATAGGTGGACAGTGATAATTTTCATACATACATACATACATACATACAAACATATATATATATATATATACACGCGTGAATGCACGCATCTTTTAATTCTCTATGCATAAGATATGGTGTATTAGTTAATTGAATAAAAACACTAACACTATATAGTATATTCAATGATTGTGCATTTTCAAAGATGTGATCATCCACTCTAAAGACGGATTATAAGTTGCTATATATGTGTATGTAACCTGAAAGAAGCCACCACGCTGGCATGCTTGGCCAATTTGTTTAGTGATATCAGAGCGGCGAAGACCATAAAAGCCCTGGAGATCGATAAGAGGAATTGAACCCTCTGATATGTGAGCTTGATAAGTGAGATTTGGTCGGTCAGAAATGGGCCGGATATAATCGGAGGGAACATTTTAAGAGTGGATGCACGGTCGGATAGTAGAAGCTTGGTGGTGGTTGTTGCTGCTGCAGCCATCTCCAAAGAGTAAGAGCTTATATAATATATAATTTACCAATTATATAATATATAATTTGTCAGCAGTTTCTTGATGAATTGAATTAAGGTGCTGGTGAGTGGTGAGTGGTGACTAATGCCTTCTATTTATACAGAGACCGCCAAGCTGGGAGGAAAATGATAGAAACTGCTGACACGCACCGACAGCTAGGGGTGGGTATAAACCCACAACCCATGGGTTTACCCAAATTCAAACTAAATTAAATAGTTTGGGTTAGGTAAATCACGAAAATAGGTTAGATGTTGTTTTTATATAAAAAATCATTTCATTATAGGTTGGGTATGGTTTACCCATGGATTATGGACAAATCACCAACACTTAAACTTATTGTCTAAAATCATAACTACAATATTAATGCTCGCAGGTCTCAATTCAACTTTATTTTAAGTTTTTCTCGTTTGGACAGCTTTAGTTTGCAGTTTTGTGGCATTCTAATATTTCCCCACATTCTGTATCTTGTTACTCTTCAAAAATTAATTTAATCACATAAGTGAGCTTGACCAATGACTGACTCTTAAATGATTTTGCATTGATCTGGAGAGAGAAATGCTTTGTGAGTTAGCTTATCATTTAATTTATTTCTTATTTTAACAAAATAAAAATAAAAAACCTTATTAAAAACTTACTCTGTGTGTATTTTTTTTCTTTTTTTGAATTTATTTATTGATTTCATGTTTGTAAAAGTTTGTTATAAAAAGTTACATTCTCATTTATTGAGAAAATAATACTTTTCGTGATTAAACTTTATTTTAATTTTTTTAGTATTCTTTAATTTAAGGATGAAGTTATTGTAAAAATTATTATTTATAATTTTTATCCACTATATTTGTTTTCATATTTTAATATCAATTTAATAATTAATTATTAATATAAATTTAATATAATTAAATTTATCAAAATAAAAAAATATTTTGATAATAAAATTAAAACCAAACCCAAATGGATTGATTTGGGTTGGGTTTGAAATATTTGAGTTGGTTTGAGTTGGACCAAAACTTTTATGGTTTCATTTGATTTGACTCAAAATTCAATCCAAATCAACCCATATCCGAGGTACCGACAACATTACACATCACGTGGAAAACGGAGAGATACCTTTTTGAATGATATGAAGAATATTGTTAGCATAAAAGTCAGTTGAGTGACGTGGATATTATCTAAATTCTTGCCGACTACCTACCATTGACAAAGTAAATTGAGGTGAATTTTTTTGGGATAAATTTTTTTTTGATAAGTTGAATTGAATTAAAAGTTGTTTAATTAATGAGTATTAATATTTGAACTAAAGTTTGACAAGAGACTCACATAAGTTATTTTAGGTGAGCTTAATTCTTTTAAAATAATATGTTTGAGTGTATTTTTATCAGGTTTTAATTTCTTAATAATTTTGAAAAATATTAGGTGTAGAGAAAGATGAGCAAAATGAAAAAAAAAAAAAAAAAAAGAGTGGGTGGATAGAGAGAAAAGGCAAATTTCTATCATCTTCTCTCATCTTTTTCTAATTTTTTTCTACACCTAACACTGCTCAATAATTTTTCTTAATTGATTGAAGTTAAGTGGGTAGCCACTCGTTAGGTAGATTTGAACAGGAGGCCCTGCGGGCGCCATGCATGCCATGATGTCACCACGATGACGTAGAACGCGCAACGTTGACGCTGGAATATTGATTACGCAAGGACTTATTTAAAACCTGTTGTTGTTTTTACACAAGTCACCCAGCTGATAATGCCAGTTGCCAAGAGTACACAAAACCGAAGAATCGAAACCCAACGTAGTCGTACCATTATTGATCGCTTGGCTGTTGGCTCGCTGGCAATATCTATTGAGAAAAAGCACATAACAGAAGAGGACCTAAGATATGACAACACAGCACATGTTTTGGCATTTGATGGGATAGTTTTGACAATCCAACCAAACGGGAGTGACAGCGAACAACTTCGCCAAGTGTCAAACAAATTGTCTAAAGCCTAACTTAATGAATGATAGATCTTCAAGCTCAAATCTAATTGATCAAAAATAACCAACTAATTAATTAACCATCATCACTGCTAATCCACCAGCTTAGGTAGCAGAATACTGTTAGGAAATAGATTGAACTGTCGGCCCTGCGGTATGCGCATGCAACGACGGTCACTAAGATGACGTCATTCGAATATCATTATATGATTGAGACGTGTCGCCAGACTCACCACCCAGTCAATGCCGATGCTGCAAAGCACCAAACGAAAAGAAATGGGCTTCTTTACACATGGAGCAGGTTGTAATTTTTCAAAATTATTGGGCGTTTTCATGGTTTCAAAAACTCAAACGGGACATTTTAATAAAATTTAAAGGGAGTAAAGTCTTTTACAAAATCATCCTTTGAAACTTTCCTATATTGTATCCGTCCATGTTGAACCGCTGTCTTTTCATCTTTCGTCCGTGAAACTGTACATTGCACATACAGAATCAAATGGCTTTCTAAAAATGAGGGTTGGCAATTTAAGGGCCTGGCCCAGGCTTTGTCAAGCCTATGACCAGACCTATATCTTGTTTAAAAAAGTTTAGGTTCTTTTAAAGCCATCTAAATTGGGCGGACTTTGGGTGGGCCGGGCTTTGACGAGCTTTAACGGGCCTGAGCTTTTACAAATTTTCAATAAAAATTGTTTTAATAAAATTATAAATTTTCAAAATATAATTATCCAATACATAATTATTATTATATTGCTTTTGTCACGGGAATGAGAGATTTTGTCACGGGAATGAGTTTTTTATTTCAATTTTATGATATATTATTATTATTATATATATTATACAATTTTTTTTAAAAAATATATATATTATTTATTAAGCTCGGACTTTTCATTTAGGTCCTTGACTGAGTCCATATGTTATGGGCTTTGTTAATTATAAGCTCTCTATCCATAATTTCAAGCCGCGGGCCGGGCTTAAAGCCTGCGGGCCTAGGCCGGCCCGGGCTTTTCTGCCAACCCTACTAAAAATGCCTTCTGCACATGTACGTTGTACAGGTATTGAATCAAATTGTTGGATCACTGATTTAGTTGGGCTGAATTTGTGACGTTGGACCAAAATACAGCTTTAATTGCAAGTCAATAATGGTCAAGTATACGATGAAATTTTGTTGAGAAGGTTTAAGGACCACTTGGTTTATTTCATGTATTTTCCTTTTCATGTATTACATTTAAAAGCAGCTTAAAAAGAATATTGAAATTGTGGTGCTAGCTATTTGATCTAATGCAATTACTGGCATGTCAATCCAAAATTTAATGAATAATAATATAGCTATTAATTTTTTGTACAAATTTATCTTATACAAATTGATGTGGTATGATAAAATTAGTTGAATTAAATATCTGTTGGCCCACATGATTTATTTTTATTATTTTTTATTTTCATTCAACCAATGAATTAATGTCACATTAGTTTGTATAAAATAAATTTGTACAAGAGTTTGTGACTGTATCATCACTCAAATTTAATAGGGTAAATTTTGGATTACTCCTCATGAATTTATTATCTTTAAATCATCCCTTTTATTTTTTTTTTTGAAATCCTCAAGTTATCCCATTTTCATTTAAAAGATAAGGGAAAAAAATGGAAGTGGGTTGACGATATTTTCTTTATTTTTTGTCTTCTTAAAGAAATAAGGAGTAGATTGAAGTTTTCAAAAGTAAAATGAGTGGTTGACGATAAACAATTTACGAGTAGTAATTTGAAATTAATCCTTTTACATGTAAATATGTACTGAGTACAATACCTTTCTAATGTTGTGCCATGTATACTTGGTGTCTCCTTTGTCTCGGGAACAAGAGGATTGAAAATAGTTAAAGATGAAAATTAAATTATCATGTTGGATAAGACGTAACTTAGCAAAAACTAAATACATTAGTAATAAGAGTAATATTATTTGCACCTGCCATATATATATACTAGGGGCTTATATTGTCACAAATAGATAAATTATGTATTGCTTGAGAAATTATTCAAAAATAGGAGATCCAGATGTTATTAGTCCTAAAAGAAACAGAGGAAAAGTTTCAACATTCTTTCTGATCAAACAGGACAATTATTATACAATAATTGGGACTGGCCATATTTTATATGTTATATAGGAAATACAACCGCACTTCGTGGGGTTTAAAAAAAAAATTACTATTATTTTTTTTATTACTTTGTACTTGATGAAACTGATAAAAAATATAATTTTTTTTTAAAGATAACACAGCCTTATAAAATTTATGTTATTTTATGAAAGTTAATTATTTTTTTATTAACATTAAAAATATATACTAATGTGTATAGTTATTGTAGACAACATTTTCATCAATAAAAATTATGTTCACACTAATCAACTCTCTATTTTTCTTGGTATTAACAAACTCCCACATCTTACAAAGCATAACCCTTATCATCCAACTATCTTTATCATTGTTTAACTCATGAAGAAAAGAGTACTCCATGAAACACACAATATTGAAAATTTAAATAAGTTAAAAAATAAAAATACAAGAACATTTCTAAAGAGGATGTTAGTTAAATAATTAAAAAATCCAAACATAACAAATCTTAAATGCTTAATATTTATAGAGTTTAAAGAAGCCAAAAGACACTAAATAAAAGGTTGCATAATTAAATATGGGATTATGACATTAAAATTATGTCATAGTGGCATTGGTAAGGGAAGATGAAGGAACCTTCATTCCTATATTAATTAGTTAATTAATTTTAAACCACTAAAGTTTAGTTGTTGGGTTAATAAAATAAATGAATGTTTCAAAACTTATAATTAATTTATTATTTATGGTTACGTATTGTTGAATTTAAATAGAAAGAGGAAGAAACATGTAATCTTTTGTAATCTATTAATTATATTCTATTTTTAATATTTTGTAATGTAATTATTTTTTAATCTCAACCAATATATTAGAGAATATAAAAATAATGAGAAATAATAATGCCATAAATCTTAATTACTTAATATTTATACAGTTTGAAGAAGCCAAAAGGCACTAAACAAAATGTTGCATAATTAAATATGAGATTATAATATTAGAATTAGACCCTAATGGCATTGTTGAGGGAAGATGAAGGAACATTCCCTCCTATATTAATTAATTGATATATTTAAGCCACTGAAATTTAATTGTTGGCATAATAAAATAAATAAAATGTTTCAAAATTTATAATTAATTATTATTAATGGTTACATATTATTGAATTTAAATAGAAAGAGGAGGAGACATGTAATCTTTTATAATCTAATAATTATTTTCTATTTTAATATTTTGTAATGTAATTATTTTTTAATTTTAATTAATTTATTAGATAATAGAAAATATGAAATGATGAGAAATGATGATGTCACATCACCTCTTGTAGTCCCAACTTTATATATATATAGATTAGTTGATGTATTTTAAGGCACTAAAGTTTAATTGCTAGCATAATAAAATTTGAAGAAGCCAAAAGGCACTCAACAAAAGGTTGCATAATTAAATATGAGATTATGGCATTAAAATTAGGCTCTAGTGGCATTGTTGAGGGAAGATCAAAGAACCTCTCTTCCTATGTTGATTAATTCATGTATTTTAAGCCACTAAAATTTAATTACTAGCATAATAAAATAAATGAATGTTTCAAAAGACTTATAATTAATTATTATTAATGGTTACATATTGTTGGATTTAAATAGAAAGAGGAAGAAATATGTACAAAAGAATATCCACCAATATTTTAGATATTTTAGATAATAGAGAATATAAAAAGATGAGGTTGAGGGAAGATGAAAGAACCTCTCTTTTTATGTTAATTAGGTGATGTATTTTAAGGCACTAAAGTTTAATTGATAGCATAATAAATTTTGAAGAAGCCAAAAGACACTCAACAAAAGGTTGCATAATTAAATATGAGATTATGGCATTAAAATTAGGCCTTAGTGGCATTGTTGAGGGAAAATGAAAGAACCTCTCTTCCTATGTTAATTAATTCATGTATTTTAAGCCACTAAAGTTTAATTGGTAGAATAATAAAATAATTAAATGTTTCAAAAGACTTATAATTGATTATTATTAAATGATTACATATTGTTGAATTTAAATAGAAAGAGAAAAAGAAGTGCAAAGAATATCCACCAAAATTTTATATATTTTAGATAATAGAAAATATAAAAATATGAGGGAATGATATATATTAATAAAGTTATTATTTATTAAATGAGTTAAATACAATCAAATTAATTATGAGAAGATGAAAAGCCAAATCTTAAAGAAAATTATCTATTTATTAGATAATAGAGAATATACAAAAAAAGCGAAATAGTGATGCCACATCACTTCCTCAAGTCCCAACTTTATATATAGTATAGATAGTTTTTCTTATCCAGGATCCTGCATCAAATTAATAGTCTGGGAGGGTGCTTGTGGTCGTTGGATTTGATCCAACGGTCACTTTATATTTTGTTGATAGTATAATCCTTAACGACATATGGGCCCATACTACAGAGTTTTTATAATTTTTGAAAACTGAAAAAATTAAAAAGCAAGTTCAATAGTCATAGTTCTAGAGAGAGAAAACTAAAAAAAAAATTACATAGCACGATTTAAGCAATTTGTAGCTTAAAATAAAAAATTTCAAATTGAACAAATTAAATTTATTTTTGCAAATTTAACAAATGAAATACTTTATTCAAGTGAGCTGCATAATGATTCATATTCATCCTTTTTAATCATTATATTTTAGATCCCTAAATTTGTGTTTGAATTTGTCTTTTAGATCATAGATTGAACTACTTAACCTAGAACTGAAGCGAAAATGCAGCTTTTTGATCAGCAAGAGAGAATTGAAGGTCCATTGTAGCAGCGCCGCAATTGAGTTTCTTTATTAAAGTGCAAATATAGTTAAAATATTAGTCCAATATTGTCAACCAATTTGATTTTGAAGTTATCATGTTTATTAAATTTTAACTTTATCTACCAACGAGGTGTTGGTTCTGCTGGCTCCGGCGAACCCCATAGGGCGCTCGACTGGGTTTGCTCCCCAGTTCGAGCTCCCCGTGGAGTCGCACTCGTTGGGAGGGCTTATTCTTGGACTCCCCGGCCCGAATCCGGAGTAGTCGGGGCCCAATGTGGTCGCCGGAAACCGGGTGGTTTGACCGAAAAAAAAAAAATTTTAACTTTATCTTAGAAATTTTGGATCAGTTCAAATGTGTGGCATTTTTTAATGGGATTTTCCTTCATGTTGGATTGCAGATAGAATTGTTGGTGCATATATTGTACTTTTCGTTATGCATTTGGCTTTTACGATGAGTGCATAATTTTATGGCTTTTACCGTAGGTGCTTCAGCAGTCAGGTGCTTCCAGAGTTTCCACTGTCTTTTAGGCTTGTAATCTAAATGAAAACGCAATTTGGATTACTATTTGTTCATAGTTTGGTCACTTTTGTTAGAGCACCAATGCTGTCGTAGTGGCATTTACCAAGAAGTTCCCATCTTATCGAACTAGAGTACATATCACAACGGTTTGATATCAAATTTTTCATAAATTAAAAGGTAAATCCAATGAGTTCTCACGTACAAATGACAGGCTTTAACATCAAATTACATCCACAAAAAGTTAAATCGAAGGAATTCTCCTCTTTGAAAAACAAGAGTATCACGCAATATAACATAAAAAATATACAAACTGCTACAGCAATTGAAGCAGCATTACTCTCTCCTGATTCATTTTGACCCCCAACTATTTTGACAGTTTCAAAAGTGACAGAGATGCAGAGATCTTGGCCAGGCTCTTTAATTTATAGGGAGCGATATGGAGGAAAAGGAATAACAAAAAAGAGGAACGAACACCTATTCGGAAAATTAAGGTCATGGGTAATCCGCACAATGAGTTAAAAAAGAAAAAAAAGTTAATGATAAATTTATTCAATTACTTTTAATACTAAAAAATCAAATTTTATAATGAAGGCACGCTTGAATGAAATCAAATTACCCGTGAAAGCGTAGCTTCCATCATCTGAATCAGACGAATCTATGTTTCTTTCTGTATTCATACTCCAACATAAATCATATAACACAACATCTTATTAAAAATTTGAAAAAGTGAAAGTCGTGATAAACTTAATACAAAATAAATATTAAGAGACACATTTACCTCTTTATGAGTAAGGGCCATTTACCTCTTTAATTGTGACTGGCCAACTAGACCACATTCACTGCAACATCTTCCTTTGTCTTTCCCTTTCGCTTTGTCTTTGCTTTTTCCTTTTTGCCTTTAAGTTTTTTTCCACACCCTTTAGCCCTGACTATAAAGTGGTTCATTAAAGTGTGGTTGTTGCACACCATTATTCTTTTCTGAATCTATGATGCTCCTTCACTTCTACAACTTTCAATGACTAAATTAACCTTTTTCAAGGTATCTTCTAAGTTCTCAATAACAATTTTGGATGCTGCTTCACTCAAAACAGTTTTATCAATCACATTTGACCCTCCTTAATAAAATTGATTTGTCTGAACAATCATTTATTTCAACACCACTCTTAGGGTTGCCAATACAAAGCCCCGGCCAGGCCCATATATTGTTTAAAAAGTCCAGGCTCTTTTAAAGTCCATCCAAATTGAGCGGATTTTGGGCGGGCCGGGCTTTAACTAGTCTGGGCCGGACCTGGGCTTTTACAAATTTTCAATAAATTTTTTTTAATAAAAATTATAAATTTTTAAAACATAAATTATCTAATACATAATTATTATTATATTGATTTTGTCACGAGAATGAGGGATTTTGTTACGGGAATGAGTTTTTTATTTCAATTTTATGATATATTATTATTATATTATATAAATTTTTAAAAAAATATATAAAATATTATTTATTATAAAGTCCGTGCTTTTCATTTAGGCCCTTGATTGAGCTCGTATGTTATGGGCTTTGTTAATTATAAGCCCTTATCCATAATTTCAAGCGCGCGGGCCTGGGCCGGCTTGGGCTTTTCTGCCAACCCTAACCACTCCATCCATAACCCTCTCAAGTTTGGCAACTTTGGTCCTTTTTTAGAATATAAAATATTAGGCATAAAACAAATTTGCAATTTCTTGAACAAAGCTAGCATATGTGTACACGGATACCTTCACTTTCAAATTTCTTACAAATTCATGAAACAAAATTTTAACTTTTTGGCATAAAGTATTTCAAAGACTTTTGAAACCCCATCTCTCTTGATTCACAATATTTTGCACCAAACAATCTTCATTTTCTCTAACAAGCTCGATTGTATGTAATAGGCTATTCCATAATTCATCTTGAAACATATAAAAAAATCTCATATATATAAATTTCACACATTTTCTTTTCAATTTGTAATCGTAATCTCAATATTGGTCTTTCATTCAAATATTTGTTATCAGCAATCAACTCTTCATGACGTTGTTGTGAAAGTGCTTTATTAACTCGAAAAACAAAGTCGAGAAGTGAATTATTTTTTTATACAACACCTCTTGAAGATTGCATGATTACTTTTAGCTCGTTGGCTACTTGACATCCCAATTGAAAACACATGGTTCACATATGCATGCACCCATTTTGATCTAATTTTATACACCCCCTTATAGCCACTCATTCTCTGTTAATTTTGCCTTATCTATAACATCCTTCCGCATTGCATCAAACTCTTTCATAGTTTTGCTTAGTCTCTCCGAAAATTTGTTCAATATATGCCACGTGCAAAATCCATGAAAAGTGAGTGGAAAGGCTAGAGATATAGCTTTTGCCATTGCCGGATTCAGATCAGTAATAATCATTTTTAGGTCATCACCGGCATGGCCTCCTTAAATTGCTCAAACAACTAAAGAAATTATTATGTTGTCTCATCACTTAGAAAACCGCAACCAAAAACAATAGTTTGAACATGTTTATTAACCCCAACAAAAGGTGCAAAAATCATACTAGATCAATTGGTGTTGTACGTAGTATCAAACACAATCACATCACCGTAAAACTTATGTGCCCGCCTACAACATATCTGCATCATGACACTTTAATTCATTTCATAAATTTCTATCATTATTATAAATATCTCTTTGTACACATCCCATATTTTCAAGCCTTCTGTCTGTAATTCAAAAAGATTGATTTGCTGACATGTTGGTATGTTCACTGCAACTAATTGTTGACTTAATCTTTTCTGAACAGCTGACATTAAACGATGAGACCTCTATAGATGAACTCTTTGAGGTGAAGATAATGCATGATTATGCTCTTCAACAAATACAAACCATATATTTACCCAATACACTACTAATTTTGCACTACAACCACCTCATGTTATGTCGCGTCGCCTCTTATGATTAACAACTTTGGATTGTCTTGCTTGTCCTTCTTTAAAGCACACATATTACTTCCTTATTATGTCATTACTCTCTTTGCATATTCTTACTAGAATTAATTTGGATAATAAAACCAGACTCTTTAGCGTATTTGTTGTAAAATTCATAAGCGTCATCTAAAGTATCAAATTCTTGGCCTTTATGTGGCTTACGGTCAAGTGCTACTTCTGGTACGCAGAGACTATCCTCACAGTTTGACTGGCCAGCCACATTTTGAGCATTCATTTTAGTACAAATGAAATAAAGGGACAAAAAGAAGAAAAAAACACAAATTTAGGATCTAAAATAAGTAATTAAAGATGATGGATATGAAAATAGTTTGCAACTCACTTGAAAAAAGAAACTCGATGGCGACGCTGCAATGACGGAGCTCCAGTAGCTGCAAATTTCAAACGGTGATTCAATTTGACAATGAACGTCGCTGCAAAGTCCAAACTAAATTTAATTTGTTATTTCAAGCTACAAATTGCTTAAATCTGCTGGGTAAAAGGTTTTTTTAGTTTCTCTCTCTCTAGAACTATGACTATTGAGCTTTCTCTTTTATTTTTTCAATTTAAAAAAGAGTGGTGGTTGGGAGAAAGAAAGATGAGAGAAAGTATAAAGTGGGCCCATATGTCGTGAAGCGTATACTATAAACAAAATATGAACTAACCATTGGATCATATCTAACGGCCACTTGCACTCTCTCAGACTATAAATATATATATATATATATATATATTTGTAGTTTTCAGATTCAAGAATTTTAAAGTGGGAAAAAATTAAAAAAATTTAAAATCATATAATTTTAAAGTATTATGAAATTAAAATATTAAAATTGCAGGATTTTAAAACTTTCTCATACTTTCTCATATTTTAAAATTCTTATTATTCATTCTCTAATGCAATACCTTCATATTTTTTTTAATACGAATATACTATTAAAGCATATGATTTAACAGTCCATTTCCTTTTTCATTGTCAAATATTGCTTCAAACCATTAATTTTATAATCGTCACCACATCTCACGTTGTTAACTTGGTATAATAACTATTAAAGTCGATTTTTAAAACTTGGTCATCATCATGTACTTTTCATCGATTGGAAAAGAAAATATTTGTAACATTACAAACAAATGACAACATGACAACAACACAAGGGTTTGTCCCACTGCTACCACAAGTCAAAAAAATTTCGCACCAAGATCTCTGATAACAGCTGGTTTAAAGCAAGAAAGAAAAGCATCTTGAGTGTCTTGATCCTCCCACGTAGACTTTTTCCACCAGTTTTCTTCTCCCTTGATAACCACTTTACACCCTTTCGTGCTGTTAGAATCGAAAGGAAGCTTGAAAAGCTTGGGGCATCCTTCAAATCTAATTTCCTTAAATTGGAAAGGCCAAGGCCTCCCAATTGATACAACACAAATTTCTTAGATTTCCAGGCTAAGAAATTGGAGTTTTGCAAAAACACTCTTCTTCTCTCTGATGATGATGAAGTTGACTCAATTTTCCGGCTTTGATTATTTGCTCCATGTTGCAGCAGCTTAATACAACGATGGACTTGAGGCTTGGAGCAAAAACGAGCCATGTCAAGTCCTTCAACTTGAAGCAAAAGCCTACTTTGGACTGTGTGAAGGTTGTGGAAACCATGGGGCTAATTAGTTCACTGATGATCTTCGTACAGTCATCTGCAAATCTTCCAAATGTTTACAACCAGCAACGTATAGTTTTATTGAGATTGTGTAGGCATGCTAAACAGAAAATATCGAGTGACTTTGAATCGTTGAAGCATCAGAGGGAAAGAGATTGAGTACATCTTTGCAATTCCTGGAGATCAAAGTTCCTGGAGAGCTTCCCAACTTTTTCAAGGTGATGGTCAACGCCATTAAATGTTTCATACCGATCAATTCCTCCACCAAAAATTGATGACCCCCAAACAGAACAATGCTTTTCCCGATGCTTCATTTGTCGACACTTGACAGGGAAGATGTGGGTGACTACTGTACGAGTGTTAGAGGGTTGGTGCTGAGGCTGTTTGAGGCCATATCTGAGAGCTTGGGGCTTCCAAGTGATTATATAGACAAGGAGGCATTGGGCAAACACGGGCAGCACATGGCTTTGAACTACTATCCACCATGTCCTCAGCCTGAGCTAACTTATGGACTGCCAGGACACACTGATCCAAATCTAATAACTATTCTTCTTCAGGAT
The DNA here is from genome assembly GCA_029618585.1 of Citrus australasica. Taxonomy (NCBI): domain Eukaryota; kingdom Viridiplantae; phylum Streptophyta; class Magnoliopsida; order Sapindales; family Rutaceae; genus Citrus; species Citrus australasica. Next base: position 432,203 of record JARCIV010000269.1, on the reverse strand, counting down.
GATGTCCCTGGATTGCAGGTTCTCAGAGATGGCAACTGGGTTCCTGTAAATCCTATTCCCAGCACCTTCATTGTCAACATCGGCGATCAAATGCAGGTTCTCAGCAATGATCGGTACAAGAGTGTGCTCCATCGAGCGGTGGTAAGCCGCGACAAGGAGCGCATATCCATTCCAACGTTCTATTGTCCATCGCCTGATGCTGTGATATGTCCTGCTAAGGGTTTGGTTGACCATGATCACCCAGCTGTCTACAGAGATTTTACTTATGCTGAATATTACGAGAAATTTTGGAACAGGGGACTTGCAACTGAGTGCTGCTTGGACATGTTCAAAGCCTCGAGTACTGTTTGATCTTGATCAATGAATTAGGAGATCAAATTTTAATCAAAAATTCTAAACAATTGACGACATTTTATCTGTTATCAATCATTTTATTTTATGTATTCCATCCATTTCTTTGGTAAACTTCAGTTCTATCCCCTCACTTAGAATGGCAATCTTCAATCTACCTCTAAAATTATAAAAAAAAAAACAATTTATCTTCATTTATTCTTAAGCAGACCAAAAAAAAAAAGAATAATTGGTACTTGTCATAATCTTTTAGGATAAATTAAAATTTTCACACTTTTATAAGTAAAATAAAGATTGTCTTTTTATCTTGGAACGAATTGAAGTATACCCATTTATTTATATATGTATACTTAACTTTGGACCAATATCAAATTAATGGTATTTAGCTAAATTAAATAAATATTTATAAAATTCCAGTTTTAGCTGAATATCGATCCTTTCGCTTCACCAGACTAGTTGAGAGAACAATACATATACTAATTGACTAGCTTCTGGATACATAATCTCAATAAGTAGATAAAATAAAACTGAAGAGCTTTCAATTATTAGGAAACTAGAAAATAGAACCACATTTCACGCAACTTTGAAAAAAGAATTTAGTATTATCATTTTTTCTTACTTTGCACTTGATTAAACTGATAAAAAATAGGAATTATTTTTTTTAGATGAGACAGTCTTATAAAACTAATGTTATTTATGAAAATTAATTATTTTTTTGTTAACTTTATATATATATATATATATATATATATTAATGTGTATAGTGTAAGTGTATAGACCTTATATCTTTTGTAGTTGTTGATAAGTTTCAAATTATATTCAATTTGCTAATCTGTTAGAACTTTTATATCTTTTTCTTTTCAACTAGCTCCAATGATCTCAATATCACCCACACCACATAAACTTCCGACAACATTTGTAATATTATCGAAAAATAACATAAACATGTTAAAACATAAGGATCAATTACACTTAAAGATTAACAAACATTAATAATTAAAAAAATACATGAGAAGATTATGTTACCATTCACACGTATATCAATCAAATTCGGAGATATGAATTGGAATCCATTGATCGGAATCTTAACAATTCCTTCTTCTAATCTCTTAAGCGAAGTTATAACTAAGAAAATAATCTTATACTAATTAAAAAGTGGTATGTACTCACCTTTAGTTGAAACAACTTTCAAATTCTTGACAATGTACAAAGAATCTTCACTCAACATGTGCCTAAACATTGTCACTAAATTTTTCCTTATTGTTGGATGCATTAGATTTTCCTACCAAAAAAAGTATGCTACATTAAGTGTAAAACAATTGGGAAAAAAAATTAGAGAAAACAATGGGAGAAGGAATTTTTTATACAACATTTTCATTAATAAAAATTATCTTCACATTAATCAATTCTTAATTCATCTTGGTATTAACAAACTCCCATATCCTACAAAGTCGAACTCTTATCATCCAACCATCTTTATCATTGTTCAACTCATGAAGAAAATAGTACTCTATAGAGCACACAATACTAAAAATTATAATAAGTTAAAAAATAAAAACATAAGAATATTTCTAAAGAGAATGTTGGTTAAATAATAAAAAAATCAAAATATAACAAATCTTAAATACTTAATACTTATAGGGTTTGAATAAGCCAAAAGACACTAAACAAAAGGTTGCGTAATTAAATATGAAATTATGACATTAAAATTAAGCTTTAATGACATTGGTGAGGGAAGATGAAAGAACATTATTTTCTATATTAATTAGTTGATGTATTTTAAGCCACTAAAGTTTAGTTATTGCCTTAATAAAATTAACTAATGTTTTAAGACTTATAATTAATTATTATTAATGGTTACATATTGTTGAATTTAAATAAAAAGAGGAAGAGACATGTAATCTTTTGTAATCTAATAATTATTTTCTTTTTTTAATATTTTGTAATGTAATTATTTTTAATCTCAACCAATATATTAGATAATAGAGAATATAAAAAGATGAGAAATAATGATGCCACAAATTTTAAATACTTAATATTTATAAAGTTTGAAAAAGGCAAAATGCTTTAAACAAAAGGTCGCATAATTAAATATGGGATTATGATATTAAAATTAGGCCCTAATAACATTGTTGAGGGAAGATGAAGGAACATTCCTTCCTACATTAATTAATTGATGTATTTTAAACTACTAAAGTTTAATTGTTGGCATAATAAAATAAATGAATATTTCAAGACTTATAATTATTTATTATTAATGGTTACATGTTGTTGAATTTAAATAAAAAGAGGAAGAGACATGCAATCTTTTGTAATCTAATAATTATTTTTTATTTTTAATATTTTACAATGTAATTATTTTTTAATCTCAACTAATATATTAGATAATAAAAAATATCTAATGCCAAATATGTACTGTGTTGTCACATCAATTAATTATTTAAGTGGGATGTGGATCCTCTTCTGTTATCTGGTTATCCTCAATAGACATTGCTGGCTAGCTAAACGATTAATAATATTACAACTAAGTTGGGTTTGGAACTTTGGATTCTTTTGTTTTGAGTATGCTTGGGAACTTTGTCAATGGTCGGTAGTCGGCGAGAATTTAGATAATATCCATCTGACTCAACCGACTTTTATACCAACAATATTCTTCATATCATACAAAAAGGTATCTTCCCCCTTTTCACTTGATATGTAATGCTGTCGGTACGTGTCAGCAATTTCCATCATTTCCATCCCACCAGGCTCTGTATAAATAGAAGGAAGGCATTATATCACCAGTCACCAGTCACCAGTCACCAGTCACCAGTCACCAGCACCTTGATTCAATTCATCAAGAAACTGCTGACAAATGATATATTATATGATTGGCAAATTATATACTACACAAGCTCTTACTCGTCGAAGATGGCTGCAGCAGCCACCACCCACATCAAGCTTCTACTATCCGACCTTGCGTCTACTCTTAAAAATGTTCCCTCAGATTATATCCGGCCCATTTCCGACCGCCCAAATCTCACTGATCAAGCTCACATATCAGACGGTTCAATTCCGCTTATCGATCTCCAGGGCCTTTATGGTCCTCGCCGCTCTGCTATCATTAAACAAATTGGCCAAGCATGCCAGCATGGTGGCTTCTTTCAGGTTATATATACATATATAGCAACTTATAATCTGTTTCTTGTGAGGATGATTGCATCTTTTAAAATTGCATCTAATTCCCCAAGGAACCCTCTGGGTTTTTGCATCTTTTAAAATTGCATCATATAGTATGTATATAGAATTAAAAGAAGCGGACACACACACCTTGGAATAATTATAACAACTTGTACATTAGAGCTGGTCTACCTTCTTTTTTAATTAAAGAATTAAACTGGCACCTGTTGTTTTTATCAGCAATCTGTCAAAAAATTTTTGTCTCACTGCTATATGTTTTCATTAATTAGTTATCTTTCATATTAATTACATGCTATGAAATACCAATTTCCAGGTGAAGAACCATGGAATTTCGGAGACAATGATCAATAACATGTTGAGCATTGCAAGAACATTTTTCAAATTGCCAGAGAGGGAGAGGTTGAAGATCTACTCCGATGACCCTTTAAAGCCGACAAGACTGTCCACCAGTTTGAATGTCAAGACTGAAAAGGCGTCCAACAGGAGAGATTTCTTAAGGCTTTATTGTTATCCACTTCAAGATTACGTGCACGACTGGCCTTTGAATCCTCCATCCTTCAGGTAGATATAAATAATAATTATTGTATTCATTCTCATGTGTAGACGTCTGCATTTTAGAGGATTAATGCTAACCCCGATGATTCATTTGTTGACACTTGACAGGGAAGATGTGGGTGACTACTGTACTAGTGTTAGAGGGTTTGTGACAGGGAAGATGTGGGTGACTACTGAACGAGTGTTAGAGGGTTGGTGCTATGGCTGACTGAGGCCATATCTGAGAGCTTGAGGCTTCCGAGTGATTATATAGACAAGGAGGCATTGGGAAAATACGGGCAACACATGGCTTTGAACTACTATCCACCATGTCCTCAGCCTGAGCTTACATATGGACTGCACTGCCAGGACACACTGATCCAAATCTAATAACTATTCTTCTTCAGGATGATGTCCCTGGATTGCAGCACCTTCATTGTCAACATCGGCGATCAAATGCAGGTTCTCGGCAATGATCGGTACAAGAGTGCGCTCCTTGTCGCGGCTCACCACCGCTCGATGGATAGTTGTGAGATTTGGATCAGATGATGTCCCTGGATTGCAGCACCTTCATTGTCAACATCGGCGATCAAATGCAGGTTCTCGGCAATGATCGGTACAAGAGTGCGCTCCTTGTCGCGGCTCACCACCGCTCGATGGATAGTTGTGAGATTTGGATCAGTGTGTCCTGGCAGTCCATATGTAAGCTCAGGCGGAGGACATGGTGGATAGTAGTTCAAAGCCATGTGTTGCCCGTGTTTGCCCAATGCCTCCTTGTCTATTTAATCACTCGGAAGCCCCAAGCTCTCAGATATGGCCTCAATCAGCCTTAGCACCAACCCTCACACTCGTACAGTAGTCACCCACATCTTCCCTGTCAAGTGTCGACAAATGAATCATCGGGGTTAGCACTAATCCTCTAAAGTGCGGATGTTTCGCGGCATATCCATTCCAACGTTCTATTGTCCATCGCCTGATGCTGTGATAGATCCTGCTAAGGGTTGATTGACCAAGATCACTCAGCTGTCTATAGAGAGTTTACTTATGCTGAATATTACGAGAAATTTTGGAACAGGGGACTTGCAGCTGAGTGTCGCTTGGACATGTTCAAAGCTTCATTAACTGCTTGATCTTGTCATTACCAATGTATTTGGAGATCAAATTTCGATCAAAAACTCTAAATAATTGACGATATTTCATCTGTTGTCAATCATTTTATTTTATGTATTCCATCCATTTCTCTGGTGAACTTTAGTTCATCCCTCAGTTAGAATGACAATCTTCAATTTACCTTCAAAAATATTTTAAAAAATCAGTATTTATTGTTAAGCAGACAAAAAAAAATCATTAGTACTTATAATAATCTTTTAGGGTAAATTAAAATTTTCACACTTTTACAAGTAAAATAAAGATTTGTCTTTTTATCTTGGAACAAATTGAAGTTTACCCATTTCTTTATACATGTATACTTAGCTTTGGACCAATATCAAATTAATGGTATTTAGTTCATTAAACATTTATAAAATCCCAGTTTCAGCTGACTATCGATCCTTTTGTTTCACCAGACTAGTTGAGAGAACAGTACATATACTAATTGACAAGCTTCTGGATAAATCATCTCAATAAGTAGATAAAATAAAACTAGAGAGCTTTCAATTATCAGGAAATGTTAATTAATGAATTATTTCAAAAACCCGTTTTTCTTGATGAGGTTCCAGTAACTGCTTGACATGCAAGCAGACCCTAATGCTTGCACAATTGACTACAACTATAACAAATCTTAAGGATCTCACTATTGGTTACAAGATTCTCTACCAGTGACTTAATAAAATGTTTCACACAAATTCAAGGAAACGAGATATATATATATATACACTAACCAAAAAAAAGGGGGGCAAAATTCAGTACTCATAGTCGTGCATAATTCTAAAGAAGGGAAAATGAAATGTGGTTCTTCCATTAATTTTGATGCTAGTTTTAATTATTAAAACAATAACCAATATTTTTATTCCACCAGTTCTGATATTAATGATGAATCTCTTATTGGAATGAGAATGAAAAAAAGTAATTTGCTCATTGCATTTGTAATTAGAAAAAGATATTACTTATGAAATTATAATTTTTTTAAAAAAAAACTTTTAATTTATTTGCATTCGCCATTTAAAATAGAGGTTTTAATGATTTTAATTTGAAAGAGAAATGATATATTCATTTTTTTACAAATTATTTTATACAAATTGGCGTGGCATTGTATAAGAAGTTAAATAAAAATAACCACAAATCATACAATTTGATTTTGTTATTTTATAGGGAAATTATCAGCTATATACCCTTAAATAACACCCGTATTAAACATGTGTGAATATTTTTTAAGTGTATCACTCGTATAACCTAAGTTGACAAAACACTTCTGTCGTCCACTAATTCGTTAACTTCCGTTTGCAAGCGCTGACATCATAAGAGTGACGAAACTTTGATTTAAAAAAATGAAATTTCATCCCATTTACCTAGTAAAAAATGACATGTCATATGATATATATTGATAAAAATGACATGTCATCCTGTTGTGCAAATTTTATTGAACTCGCAAGTGCACGAATCTATTGCAGAATAGATTAATGGTGACGAGTGTCGATCCCACGAGGAGGTGGATTTTAATTGCGTGTAGAATTAATTTTCTAAATGAGTGGTTGGATTTGCGGTGAAAATGATTTGGATTATCCTAAAATTAGAATTAAAATGGCAAGAATAATTTGAAGAGAATTCTATTAAAATAACGTACTTAGGTATCTGGATCCGTATCAACATGCATCATGGGTTAAATATTCCTTATTAATACCAATTAAATCATGAGGGGGGAATCCACACCTCATGAATCACACTCTAATCAATATGGTGCTAAGGGCTTATCGTGCTAAATAATAATAACCTTGTACTAGGGGGCGGTGAAACCAAGGCGGTACTAGACAAGATTAGTATTATTTGTCGACGAGAAGTCAAAACATCCACAAAAATTAGAGGGGAAGAGAAAGTAAATTTACCAATAAAGCCCATGACACATGTTGAGACTTCACCTTCAACCCAAGCTTGAAAGAAAATTAGCCACTCATAATTGAACTAGGGGCAAAATAGAAATTTATTAAAATACGTAGAAAATACAAGATGGAAAAGGAATTACAGAAAATGAATCCCAAAAATAGATTCAGAGATATCAAATTAGGGGGGGAGGCTTCCTTTTTATAGATACATTGAATAAATCATGGCCATCGGATTAAACAGCTCGAACACTTAGGATTACGCCACGTCATCAGTCAATAGTACATGGTTTGACCACGTGGGTGAACAGTAACACGGTTTGACCCGACTTTGAACAGTAACGCGGTTTGGTTGAAAATAATCTTGTGTAATGCATGTACTGTACGCGCAAAATTTGGTCTACTAATATGCTGCCACGTCACCATCAATAGTTCATAAGAATTTTAGATCAACAGGATCATGATACCTCATCAGTCAATGCCACGTCATTACTGTTTATGTGAACAGTGTCGTGAACCGTAACGTAGACAATACCGTACATGTGAATAGTACCGTACATGTGATCATGAGGGGGGAATCCACACCTCATGAATCACACTCTAATCAATATGGTGCTAAGGGCTTATCGTGCTAAATAATAATAACCTTGTACTAGGGGGCGGTGAAACCAAGGCGGTACTAGACAAGATTAGTATTATTTGTCGACGAGAAGTCAAAACATCCACAAAAATTAGAGGGGAAGAGAAAGTAAATTTACCAATAAAGCCCATGACACATGTTGAGACTTCACCTTCAACCCAAGCTTGAAAGAAAATTAGCCACTCATAATTGAACTAGGGGCAAAATAGAAATTTATTAAAATACGTAGAAAATACAAGATGGAAAAGGAATTACAGAAAATGAATCCCAAAAATAGATTCAGAGATATCAAATTAGGGGGGGAGGCTTCCTTTTTATAGATACATTGAATAAATCATGGCCATCGGATTAAACAGCTCGAACACTTAGGATTACGCCACGTCATCAGTCAATAGTACATGGTTTGACCACGTGGGTGAACAGTAACACGGTTTGACCCGACTTTGAACAGTAACGCGGTTTGGTTGAAAATAATCTTGTGTAATGCATGTACTGTACGCGCAAAATTTGGTCTACTAATATGCTGCCACGTCACCATCAATAGTTCATAAGAATTTTAGATCAACAGGATCATGATACCTCATCAGTCAATGCCACGTCATTACTGTTTATGTGAACAGTGTCGTGAACCGTAACGTAGACAATACCGTACATGTGAATAGTACCGTACATGTGAACAGTGCCATTTTTTCTTTTATACTCCTCCTAAGGTTTTCGACCGTTCTGAGTTCAAAAGTGATGTCCGTTTTGCAGTTTGATCTCTCGTTTATTATGAAATGACTATGATACCCCTAAAATACACAAAATACTTAATTAAAATAAAACACACATAATTAAATTACAAGAACCTTAAATACATAAAAGTAAGGATTGTTAGTAAGACTTGAAATGTAAAAAGACGATTTTCTCCTTTATAAATATACATTTTCTAACACTCAACACATCTCATTTATTGGATAATTGTTAATAATTGCTAAAAAAACTATTTTATAACTGAATCTACTCCTCCAAAATTTAACTAAAATTTTTTAAGATCTACTCCTCTAAGCTTCAACTAGAAATTTTTATGATATAATATGTATAATTGTAAATAATATGTTGTTAATAATTTTTTATGGTATAATATGAATATTTTTATGGATAATTGTTAATATTATGTACCATTAATAATTTATTTTTTAATAAAAAAAAATGTATTGTTAATAACAAAATAAAAAAAATTGTGTATTAAAAATTTACGTTAATTTTTGGGGTAAATTTATTTTTTTACCTCATTTTGAGTTTCAAGGGCAAAATAGTCAATTTGTCACAATTCTGTTAACTTTCTAACGAAGTTAACAGATTGGTGGACGGCAGAAGTGTTTTGTCAACTTAGGGTATATGAATGATACACTTGAAAAGTGTTCACACACGTTTGATACGGGTGTCGTTTAAAAGTATATGGTTGATAATTTCCCTATTTTATATTTTCAGCAGCAATACCTATAGTTGGTATTACATGGAACCTTAATAAGTAAAATCTATCCCTAACTAGCTTTGAATTTTGTGATCGTTCCAAGAAATTTGTGATGACTTTTTCTCATTTTCCTTCTTAAATTATCTTATTGAGTTACGATGAATGGGTAGCATGAAAATATGAAAGAGAAATATAGACTTATAAATTTGACTCAGAAATCTTATTGTTTGATCGGTGCTTGAATAGATTCAATCTCCTATCAATCGATACGGAATGTTTTGCTTTTATCCAAATTAAACCATGAAATGAACTTGAGGAGTTGCAATTCAAAATACACCATGAAATGAATTTGAGACTTGCATAGCATGGGTGGCTTAAAGGTATTCGAGGTGTTAGGGGAAAGAAAAATATTTTGCCTTTTTAAATTCATTTAATAAAATTTTCATTATGGATTTTAGTATCCTCTGATATCTTGATTGTTATCATATTTTCCATAATTATGTAAATATCCGAATAATATTTCAAAATCCAATAAGATGATATGAATAGTTAAGATATTATGTGGTTATAGCGTATTAATAAATCATACCTATGGCATTACCTAACCTATCACACAATGTAACTTATACATATACACACTTAATTTTAAGAGAAACATGCAGATATTAATTGATCATAAATAATTCGCGGATATACTTGAGCTTCCAGTTGCAAGTGAAAAAATTATGATTTGAGACTGACTGATCTTTCAAATTATAACTTGCATGACTTATCGTTTATTTATTTAGAAGCAAGACAAAATGTCGTCTCAGATGCACAGAAGACAGAGAAACAATGGAACCAGTTATTTTTTTACATCTTCAGGACGTCCAATTTTGCTATTGAGTATCCAAAAGCTAATGCACATATTACAAGAATTACAAGAAGTAAAACAGCTATAATGGGTTAAAAAAAAATCATCATATTTATATAACCATAATAACACTACAAAAATGCACTGATGAAACAGCCTATGACCATTACAAAAGAGATAAGAATGTACATTTAATACTCCACAAAACTACTAGACTTTTATATCCTGGAGAATCTCCATTAACCAACTCTAGTTTATGAGTCCCTGTCACTGTTTTCCCTCAGCTAGTTTTGAAGGCCTTGGTGGGCACGGTGACCAGAACTTTGTCTAATTTCTGCTGCTCGGAAACCTGATGGATGGCATTTTGAATTCTTTCAAATGCCACAAAGAACTTGGCTGCATCAGTTGGACTTAAAACCTTCTTCACCACCAATTCTAATGCCTTCAACCTGTTATGAAAATTTTCACATTAGCAATCAATAACTCTCATTTTATGGTAGTTATTTCAGTTGACGTGTTTATCTTTTTGGGTGTAATGGCCTTAAAACTTCCACCAGTGAATGGAATGTGTAAAATTCACCTATGCTAAACAGATTTAACAGCCAATGCATGACATTTTTTGTAGGCATCACAATAAGATTAGATATATCACGTAATAGCAGTTTTCTTAATCAAGATAGAAATCCAACCTGAGCTGTTGGGCCTTAATTATGACCCGTTCAATCTTCTTAAATTCTTTCTGAATAAAACCCAATGCAGAACCATCTAACCGCTTTTTGTTCAGTGAAGCAAAGGGAAGGTGAAGGACACATGTTGCTTGAATCTCAGCCATTTCCTCATCAATTATTGCCTCCTCAATCCGTATCTCATGCATGACCTGTGATAGGAGCCGCTCAGCATCACTCGACTCTGATTTGGATGATGATGATATTGAGGATGGGGATCGAACCAAACCACGAGCAAGGTCCAGAATGGCAGAGGGCCGCCAATCTCCTATCCAATATAGGGCAGCCAACTCATGAGGTGGAGTCCATCTAGGCATGAGGAAGCCGGCCACATCCTTGAGATATGTTGGGATGCTGGAATGGTTATAGTGGGTACTGAACCTGTTCAGCTGTTCGTTAATTAGCTCCTCAAGCTCCCACCTTGAATTGAGCTGTTTCTCAAGACTTACTGCTCTAGTTTTCTGCTCTTGCCTCCAGAGACTATACTTTTCCCTGGAAATGTCTTCACCTGATTACCACATCAACTTTGAGATTAAAAGGAGAACGGATCGGACAGAGAATTTGAGCACAACAATAGTCTGTACATCAATGTAACAACATTTTTTATGTCCTATGAACTCAACATCTATAATTGAAGTGTTTTTCAAATGCACCACTATTCCCAAAGCAGGTACCATCCAAAATAGTCAGCTTCTTTGCTGGAAAGAGGATGCATCAAGATCAACCACTGCACCACAATTATGCTACTTAAAAGAACTCCGTTAAAATGATTTGTAACTTTTTTTCTAAATATTGAAAGCACTGAACCACCCATAAACTTCATTCCTGAAAGGAAATTGGTTAAACTTTAAAAAGATAATACAGAAGCTTGGCAATAGAACTGTTACATAAATGAACTCCATAATGATTCAAAGATCTTGCTATCGCCTCAAGCTGTCAAGAGCTTTCAGGGTTCCACAAAAATGCCATTTCATGCCAAGAAATGAAATTTCGACAAAAAAGAGGTAAATATTCTTTCAGATCTTCACCTCTTTTGCTTGATTCAGACTTGTGGATGGTTGTGCACTGAACCCTCTCAACTATGTTTTCAACCCTCTCAACTATGTTATCAATCTCACCAGCATCTTCTCTTTGAGTGCCTGTTCTCACTCTTCTTTCATCCTTTTCCTGACCTTCCAAGTCACTAGAAAGAAAATTACCCTTTTTATTAGCAAGAAACCTAGAAACAGAAAAGGAAAAAAAATACACAAACTGTAATTTTTCAGGTAATTAACATTTGCCCAAACTATAATCCAAAACCTCTCATCGTAACTTCCCTAATATATTTTTCATCACACATTGAGACAGACATCGTCTATTATTTCATCAAAAAAGGGAGAAAGAAATTTGGATAATGTCATGGTTAAATTTGTCGTCGTTTGTTATTAGCTCATGGATTTTTTTTCTCTCTCTAAACAGAATTAATTCTGATGGTTCTGTATCTCAAAAAGTAGTTAAAGCATACTTAAGAGATATAAACTATTTAGAAATGTCAAAAATGCATTCGTAAAATCCTATAATTTTCTTGAAATTCCAATACTTCCGTAGTGCTTTCACAATAAATTACAAAAATTGCTTGGATTAGAGTTTAGCTACCATTAGTTGGACTGTTTCTTACAAATTGAAGCTTCCAAGATAAACTCACTTGACCAAAAGATTCTGTGGCTTAATTGTGAGAATAAAGTGCTTCTCATAAATCAATTTATCGGTGCAGAGCAAACTAAAACTTTACAATTGGATCTACACAATTTGTCGATTAAGTAACCACTATTGATCCATTTCTTGTTATCTTTTCTTAATTTTCTCATCATTCAAACAGAACATATCTAATGCTTTCACATCCATTTTCTCAGCAAGAAACCAAAACAAGAATTGGGACATCTGAGTCTGATACCGATGCCATATATATTGCCTGAAAGAGATTATTGTTAGTTTGTCACAAGCCCCACACTTTCTATTCTTTTTCTTTTTCTTTTTCTTTTTCTTTCATTGTTTTCTCCGGAACCAAACAAAAGCGAAATCCAGTGCTTATTTGCAAGTCTTTTGAAACGGAAAAGAAAAGAAAAGAAAATGCGGATTCCTCCAAAAATATAGAATCGTTGTGGATTTCGCTATGAACCCATCATTTTCTTACTTTTTTCTGTCGTTTTCTCGAGAAACAAACACAACAGGATTTTAGTGCATGTTTGTTTTCATGTTTAGGACATCAAGTAAACAACAATAACAAAAGCAGAGATTAGAGAAGTTAACGAAAGCTTACAAGAGACCCTTCATTGCCTTTCTTCTTTCAGAGCTTTCTTCTCCCACGACGTTCATTTTCTTGAATTTTTTCTCTGATTCTCCTTCTTTTGCTTTTGCGTCAAGTGAAAATGTTCCATTGTTTAATGGAAATGCAAGTACACATTACTTTGGACCACCTCTGGTGGCCGGCCTAATTTGCAAATTAACTTTTAATGGGGAAGAATAAAGTAAACATTGCCAAGTAAAATTGAGGGGGGGAAAACAAAACAACAAAAAAAAAATTGCTTATAAACTAAAATTTCTTAAGTTAATGTTTCCCATTCGGAAAATATCAAATATACATTAGTTACATAAACACAGATAAATCGACACAATTTTTTTTGTCCTTTTATCGATGCTCATTTCGAATTTAATTACTCATTTTATTTATTTGAGAGGATTTCTTTATGATGCAGTATTTATTTTTACAGCATTGATAGTGGGACTAATGTGGACCCTTAGATATAAGAATTTTAATCTGAATCGTTCATTTAATATAATGGATAATTAGATAATTAATTAAAATATAACAGGTAACTTACAGGTTGCAGGTAAATATTAATTTTTTAATTTTAAATCAATATTAGTTTCGGGAAAAACCACCCACACCCCTAAGATTTACTAAAATAATTATACATGTTCCTTTAGTTTCACAAATAGTCATATAGACCCTCTTAATTTCGTAAACGACTATTATACCTTTTGACTAAATCAATCTAAATAAATATAAATATAGTAATAGGATAAAAATAATAAAAAATCATATGATACAAATAAAGTGTTACAATAAATATAATTGATAAAATAACATGTACAATAAAAATTTTGTTAATATTAAGTTATTATTAGTCTATCCTGACGAATGAACTAAAATCTATTAATCCAAAAATTGATCTTAAGATTGATATTAATATAGACATAATTAAATAAGATATTGTTAATTTTATAAATTATTGTGAATGTCAGGTATAATTAATTAATTTTATTAGTATGTCAAGTAGATTTTAATATTAGTAAAAAGAATATGACAAACTAATAATAAAAGAATATGAAAAATGATAATGTTAAAAATAAAAAGAAGAGTTCATCTTTTCCTTCCATGCGTGTGATTGCATATGAGTTATATTATGTTCAAGTGCTTCAACTACACTATACATTGTACCAATGCATAAGTATCTAAATTGTTCCTCTTCAGCTCACCAAGTTCATACTTGACAGCGGCAAGATTAAAAGTCATCCCATCCATTTTTTCATTAAGCTTTGTCAATTCCTTCTCATGGTTGCAATTTCGAAAGTTTGTTTCACCATCTCCGTTTCTTTTTATGCTTTTATGGAGCCCTCCATCATCTTTTCTTTCCATCTGCATTTTAATGTTAATATTTAGTCAATCATGTAACATCAAATATATCTCTAAAATTATGATACTAACAAATAAAGTATCAATAAACAAAAATGAAGATTTTAACATCTGTATTTTCATAATAGGCTTGTCTTTAATCTTTAGAATTTAAAGACCGACATTTAAATTTCAATTGTATGATATTAATAGTCAGCTGAATTCCCTCCTCAAAATAATATAAATTCGTAAAGTGCAACGGAAAAATCTCTTGGCGATATAATACTTCAGCAGATGCAAGGTAGACAACTAGACTGGGCAAATTATGAATGTTGAGACTTTGAAAGACTGAATATTCTCTTGTTGCCTTCATTGAGAAAATGGCAGAGAATTGAAAGAGAGAAAGTTCATTCCCACTGCATAAAGCCTAAGAGAGACAAAATTATTAATCTGACTCTCATATCTTCAGGTCTTCACAAAAGAACATATAACAAACTTGAAAAAAAAATTTGCCCCTTCAGATCCTAAAAGTATTGTGCTTCTAATCTTGTTTTGCATGCTTCAGCTATAGTAATTAGTTCATTTCCTTGTAATAAAAAAAAAACTACATTCATATGTGGGCAAGATCATGCCAGTTTAACCTTTAGCGTCTCTGCTGGAGATAATCAAATCGGGGCGGAGAAAAGGAGAATGGATTCAGAGGCTAAGATTAATAAGTGGGCCTCAGATTGCTTTGCCCCTCTTTCTTAAACGATTGGTGGTTAACTGCTGACTCAGCCAAGTCTTGGCTGCACTTGATTCACCGATTTAGGTTATTTTGTCTTCTATCTAATGCAGCGAAGAAGCTTTGCTGCTTAACATGCTGCAATGCAGCTTTATCCTTTGAAGTTCAAACTTCAGGGCTGCGCACTTTATGTAATCCTATGAATAAAAAGAATTTGTTTTCAAATGTGAGAAAAGAAAATGTAAGGTAGTAACTAAATATATTATAGCATCAAAGCAAGATTTGATATGAATTTAGTACAACAAAGAACATTAAATCTGTGATTCCTTGTCTAATGTCACCATCGAGCAATAGATTTAAAAGCCTACCTATCAAATAGACATGGCAATAAATGGAGAAAAAGTTGAATTACAAGAACGAGTTTACGATTTGACACGGTTAATCATTCGTGAACTGAGACAGCATTCAAGAATCCAATTTCAATACAACAACATATGAGATAAACAGATGACGAATTTTATGAGATAAAGGAGATTGAGTTTTATTGTATCTCTATTTTCTTTCCTTTTAAATTTAAAATCGGTTTTGCAACCGGTTTGTTAACCGGTTATAACATTTTTGAAATAATTAAATATTTTTATTATTAAAAATAATGTGTACCATTAATTACATCTAATGGTACAAATTTGTTACACTATTAATACTGTAAAAAAAATTACGGCATCATAGAGGGACCCTATTTAAGAATATCGAGCATACCATCATTTTATTTTTTGAGAATATCGAACGTACCATCCGGAGTTTGCATGCCCCCTTTCTAAAATGTTGAGATCTGCATGTAAATGTTCAATAACTATAAATGTTTGTGAATTTTTTTTTTCCCACAAGTGATTTTTATTTATATTTGCGCGTGCGCGTGTAAAATCTTGACCTTCTAATGAAAACCAAAGAGACAATTATACAAATTGCTAATGCAAGATGTCAGAATCATCCACGTCGAGAGCATCAAGCATCTCTTAATGCATTAGTTTGCGCCTGCTTGAAAAGTTACCACATACCAGCTCCAGTCCAAGGTTTGTGCTGGGAGAAAAACGAATTGTTAAGCGGAGAAGGGTACAAATACAATAAAGCCAATATTTTCAGATTATTTACATATATATATATGTACAACTTTGTCTCCTAATCATGGACAGAATTTGTTTAGCAAAGTATCAGATTACAGTCAACCTTGCCCACTTCATGTGAAAACACTGCCCTATTAGTTTAAATATCAGTGTAATTCACATGATCTGCAATCTGTTAGTGTTTTAGGAGATACACCAAACCTATCCAGGTGGAATTATCTGGCAGCTGCAGTTGCAGGAACCCCTTCTCTGAAGATAATATTTGCAACTGGTGAGGGAAGCCAAGCTCCATTGCCACCAGCAGCCTGGCCATCCTGACAATTGCTGCCACCCCTCTTGGAATTCCCCTGGCCCTTCTTCAGTCTACCACCCACGCTTCGTCCAACTAACCAGCCCAGTTTCATGGCTGCAAATAAACCCAGTGCAATTGCAAGTGGTCTCACAGACCAGTGGTAATCCTCGATATGTTTATACTTCTCCACTACACCAGGACAAGTATCAAAAGAAACAAGTTCCACTTCGGATGGATCCGCCAAAGAGCTGCCAGATCCATGCCCTAATGGGAATCTCCCTGGAAACCCAACAACAAGGCACCCATTTGGAAGCACTTGCAAAATCTTCCCAGTGGCCCATTCTCCTCCTCTCTTACGAGGCCACTCAAACCGAGGAGTGAACACATCCGCTCCGACTCTAACAAACTGGCCAACATAATAAGCCTTGGCCATTTGAATCTCGGAATAATTTCCTCTCCAGAGAGTCTCCAACCCTATAAATCCAACAGATACACTTCCATCACGCTGCACAGAGTGTAGAACTCCAACAGAAGAGTGTCTGCTATTTTCATCCTTTAAGCTCACCCAATCTCCTGCTGCCAAGCCAAATGTGACCCTCTCAAGTGAGGACTCCTGTACTCTGAGAGGATTGTGCAGCCCAGGAATTTTCACTAGAACAGAACTGTTTCTATCGGTGTCAGCATCCAGACCAACCACGGTTCCTGCTGGGACATCCATTGTCAGCGGTTTCCGTGCATTTAGTGGCTTTCTTGAACGGACTGTGTCACCCACTTGGAGATGATCCTTCAAAGGATACCAGGCAGTGTAACCTTTTACGCTAGATGTATCAGTAAGAGCTCTGCTTCCTAAACCAGTCCATTCTCCATCATTGTAAACAGCATTTTGCGAGCTACAAGGGTTGAAAATTTTCATAATGTAAACCCAAAACAAAGCAAAAGAAAATGCAAGGGAAAACCCCCAAACTTGAGTTGAATTGCTTTGAATAATTATTTTCCCTTTGATGGACAGAAAGATATGTAGACATGACAAAATAGAGCCAGTATCTAGCAAGGATATGAATAATATTGTTAACTAGATATTGTATTGAATACTTTTCCAATCATCCCCCTCTACACAAGCAAAAGTTATTCATATCAAGTACCTAGAAGTAAGGTATGAGTTGTCAGCTTCATACATACCAAACGTGACAAAAAATGCATTATATTGTGTATTATTGTAAGAAAATGCTGGTTTTAGGAAGGGCAACAGCTAATCGGATGTGTCAGCATGTATGCATTATCTGACACAAGATTCATTTCTTTTAAAGTAGTGAAAGGTGAGCACGTTTCACACTGTGCAACAACAGAGCAATTTAGTAGCTCATCATATTACTTGGATCTAAAAGGAATTACTGTAGTCAATACCACAGGCCTACAACCAAAAGATGCAAGTTACCAGAAGTCAAGGGAAGATCAATAGCATGTCAATTTACAAAAGGTCTTCCTAAAACAATATACAACAAAAGGTTACCACCATGAAAATGTTTTTCACTTTTATGATAAGGCATGATGAAAAATATATGTAAAAGCTTACCTTTCAAAAGCATGCAAGATATCTGCCATTAGAGGACGGTTTCTGAGATCATACTCGAAGCAACCAATAATAACATTCTCCACAGCAGGAGGCAGGCCACTGGGAATACATGGCTTTTCTTTCTTTATAACAACTGAATGATAAATTTCTTCAACTGATTTACCAAACCAGGGTTGAATACCTGTCAACATCTCCATTATACTACATCCAAAGCCCCACGTATCTGTCTCAAAAGATATAGGACCCCTCACTTCCGGTTCCCACTGTTCTGGGGCCATGTAGTTTGGAGTTCCCAGTCTGAGAGCCATATCTGAATCAGACAACGACCTCCCAAGCAGCAGATAAGGGATCCCAAAATCTCCAAGGACCAGTTGGTCATGCTCACTAAGAAGTAAGTTGGAAGGTTTCAAGTTCAACACCAACAGCCCAATGGAATGCAAGTCCGAGATTCCTTTTGCTAATTGGATCCCATACCTGTAAACATTAAAATCTTCAGAAAATAAGCAATGTTCTTTCAACTATATTAGCAGGGGTCAAACATTCATATTGTACAGCCTCAGCTCTATCAGACTAGATGGAACTGCAGCTGCATAGTTATAGCAGGTGGGTGGGTGTAGTAAGCAGCCACATGCTATTCCAATTTTAGACTCAGCAAGTATAAGGGTACAAAAGAAGAAGCAAAAGAACTGCATGCTTCCAAAGATAAAAATATATCCCAAATATGTCACCTCAAGATATCAGGCAAAGGAAGCTTGCCTCCTCTCTGCTGAGCTATTCGATCGCCCACCGATCCCTCGTAAAATTTCATGGCAATACAAATCTGCCAAGAAGTCATATAGCAGACTAATAAGAAGAGAAAGTAATAAATCCAATTCTTGTAACTGAAAGATCAGTAAAAGGAAAGCTAAAACATCCGATTAACAAGAATGAAACCATAAAAATACAAATGGACCCAAAAATAAAAATAAAAATCAAAATCAAAATTCAAAGGGAGTACCTTTCCATTAATGACTGAAATACCATGCAACCAACAAACACTTTGGCTTTCTCTGAACTTTGGAAACAACTCTTCAAACTTATTGACAAACACTTTTGCACAGTCCTCCTTCAGTGGAAGCAACATCTTCACAGCTAATTCATGATACTCATCAAAATCATCAGCTGACTGATGATGCGTAGCTAACCAAACATCACCAAAGGGACCCCTTCCAATTCTGTGCTTGAGTTTCAATGAAGTAGGATCAATCCAAGGCCTTGTCTGAGTAGGTGTAGCTACAACGGTTCTAAGGTGGTCTGGATCTCCTTCAAATAGCTCATACTCAAAGGAAGTGGCTGGCTTGGGAGCTCTAATCTGTTCAGCCATTTCTCCTAAAACCAATATCACAGAGAGAACAAACCAACCAAAAAAATAATAAAAAAATCAACACCACCACTAATTTCGATAAACTATCATACAAGAAGAAGCAAAACTAAACCATTAGGAACCCAAATTCTTTCTAATTCAAACACAAGCTTACCTCTTTCAAAAAGCTAAGACCCACTTTTATCAGAATCTACAGAATTTAAAACAATTTTGTTTTAAAAGGGGGGTCAAAGAAACCAAAAAGTCAAAAACAATTTTGATCAATCAATAATTAATCAACTTTAAATTAAAAAAATCTATACAATTCAAAATCTATAATTCCCATCAACCTCTTCTTCTTGACCACTTTTAACACTTATTACTCACGAAAATCAGATTCTTAACCAAAAAATTGTTTCTTTTATTTTCTTTCAGTTTCTGGGGACCAAGCAAAGAAACAGACAGAGAGAAAGAAACTTACCGGAGAGTGAGGAGAAATTGTGGAGCTCTGAAACTTGAAAGTGAAGTTTGGAACAGAACCCTAGAAATGAGTAACTGGGTTCATTTTATTTATTTTTCCTTTTTTTTTTAACGGAAATTTGGGAAGGTGGATAATGAACAGACAAAAAAATGAGAATCACCATTACGTGGGGGAATATACAATACTCGCTGTTGTCTGTGTCACGTAAGCCACGTCACCAAAGAACATCCTAATTCCGACACGTGTCCACTATGACTACCATGACATATTAAATATTCCTGGAGAGTGATCGATTGGTGTGCTGGGAGCCTGGGAGAGATTTTTTCCTTTTTTTTTGGGGGAAAGAAATCAATAATTTCGTTATAATCAAAGAGTATATAACAATTATCCTGAAAAAACCATCCAATCAGAATATAAAAGAATTGGGTAAAATTACTATAATAACATAAATTGAAAAATATCAACAATAACTCAAAAAAGTTCGAGGTTCTGCACAAAAGACACAATCATTCAGATTGCCGTGGGAGGTAGAGGTTGTCGTTTGAAAATAGTGATTCAAAAATGGAAATTAAAATCTAATTTTCTCTCACTATGTGTAATTTTTCACTTTACTCCCTTGCGGTTTGGCATATTTATACTTAGATAATGCGGATCGGATCATTTGATTAGAGAAAATCCCCAACGTGACAATAAAATTATGATTATTCATGACAATTCCCTAAGTGACTTAAAAAATTCAAAGGACAATCATCAGGGTGATAAAGAGCAATCCAATTGACTCCATATGTAGTACTGAGAACAACAAGAGCAGAAATAAACAAAACAAAAATCCTTCAGGAAAAGCCAAAAAAAAAAATGAAAATAACAGTAAGCACCCATGTCAAAACACCCCATTCAGAGCCTGCGGCAAGGCCATCAATCTTCTCCAGAATATTTTGCCCTTCGAAGATGAAACTTTCTGCCTTGCTGCTCCTGTCAACTTCCTCAGTAGTAATATTCCTTTCCATATATATAGACTATAGTAATGACCTTAATCTCAACTCTCTTCACGCAATGCTCCCAACACGAGCCGGGAAGAGATTTGCAACATTGTGAAAAAGGAAGGAAGGAGGAAAGAGTAAACACCCAAATAAATACTAAAAAAAAAAAGCTTTCTGCATGTGCATCATGCAAAAGACAATTTTTTATCAGGTGGAGAAAAGGAAAAAAATAATCATAGAAATCGATATACCTAGAGAGTTTTACTTTAAAAGATCTAGTTGATAGATGAATCACTTTAAAAATCAATTCGCTGGGCCGATGCAATGCAATACTATATAAATTGCTCATCATCTTTTATGTGTAATTTTTAGAATTTTAATTAATGGTGAACGTTGAACTATTAACATTGGGTTTTTATTTCATTACCATAATGCCTATTCCACCTTGCCTGAGAATCAACAAACAAGCATGCAATATCCAATGGAGGCAGAATTTTATGCTAGCTTTCATCGACAATAAATCATCAACAAATCAACTTTTATGCCATTCAATTAAGATCCTGATATCAAAACAAACAGTTTTCCTTTATCTGTCATGCCAATCATGTATGTTGAATTATTCACTGCCAGAACACTTACCGTATAGTCAAGATAAGCACTCCCTTTGCAAGATAAGCATAAAAATTGTGTAAAAACAGACCAATGTACCTTCAAATAAAACTTCTTTCTGTATAGGTAATCTAAACATACGGTCTCTACGTGAGGTGAAATCCAGAGCAAAAAATCCATAAATATTGCAACAGCAATTTTTGGTTCCGCTATACTTGCTGTAAAGTTCAAATGCTTGGCACCAGACAGTGGGTGAGGTAGAATTAGCCTAAATTCTCCAATAACACGCACAACCTTCAAAAATGAAATCAACAAATTGAACAGTTAGAACTCAAGAATGTTATAACATATCATTTATAAGAAATTGGATCAAATTTAGAGAGTCAGCTTCCAGTCGATTATCCCAAACTCCATAAAGTTCGGGATCCATTCGCAACATTCCAAGATAGCATCCCGCATTTACAATACTGTAAACCAGTTTAGAACATTGTAAAACTTTGGACGTTATAAAGTTCGGGATTTCCGAATTGGAAATTTTTCCTAACTTAAGTATCTGTTTGATAAATCAAACATACCTTAGAGTTATAGGTTCGCAAAATCAACACTTTAGACAACTTATGGAACCTTGCAAGTAGCTCACAGTATTTTACATACCATTGAGAGTCATAAATGTCATAAGGAGAAGAGAAACAGAGATCAGTTTCTGACAGAGTCAAGGCGCTTGAAGAAAAGGATACTAAATCGCCAGCATACGCAAATATCGTTAAATTAGGTGTGTCAATCTTGACTTCAACCAACCTTTCACAAGTATTAATCATCAATTTCTTTAGGCGGAGGCTTGAAATCTTAATGCTTTCTATATTGTTACAAAGGCTTATATATAACTGCTCGAGCAGCGGAAGACCCGAAATTTGGCTGTTGAGCCACTCATCTGTATAGGAACCATCACACAAACCCAAGTGTTTCAGATTCTTGCAGGAGCTTACATTGACCAGATTGTTATAACGAACAAATTCCAGATGCTGTAGCAAAGGGCATTGAGCAAATAAATTGTTCCAAGTATCCATAGCAGTATGTTAGGAAGTTGGTGGCTGAAGCAGACACGCAACTAAAATAAAATTGGAAAAAAATAAAGAACAAACACAATAAAGGACACTAGAAATTACGTGGTTCGATTTTTAGCCTACGTTTACGGACAAAACAAAAGGAAAATATTTTACTAGTGAAAAGGAGTAATGAAATATACAATTTTTTGCTTCCACAATTATAAATATAAATTAGTTATTCTCCACACTTAAGTTCTATCATTTTTCTTCAGATAGATTTTTATCAACGCAATTCGAAGAAAAGTCTTATTCCTCTTCTACCCATCTTCTTAAGTTCTGTCATTTTTCTTCACATAGATTTTTATCAATCCATTTCAAAGAAAAGTTTTATTCTTCTTTCTGACCATCTTCTATTTAAAGAAGAGGCTGAATAAAAACAGATTTGATTACAAAAATTGAATAATATCTTTTATGGACATGAAAGATTTACTGGTGTTGTAGGTAGCGATGACAAATAAAGTTTATGGAAATAGGGATTCTTGTTTGCTGTTGAATTTTTCTTTTGTTAATATTGTTTGCTGTGGTTAGCTTTTAAAAAAAAGTGTCACCACATTATGCTCAGTCTCTATACTCTCACCACATTGTACAAAGCACTGCAAGTTAATTTACAAAATACCAAGTCTTGTTGGGATATTATGCTCTTTAAAAGTATATGTGTTTATTTAATTGTAATAAACATTTTTTCTGATTAATAAAATTAATGAGGTATTTTATTCAAATATCTTAATTGCATTTATATTTGTATTAAAGTCCATTTAATCATATTATATGTATTTATGTGATCACCATGTGGATTCACAGAAGACATAAATACAAGTTATCTTATGATTAAATAAATTTAGTTCGCAGTTGATAAATAAAGTTGGGCACTTTATTTAGGTATAAACTGTAATAAATTCATTGAATGATTTGTCTTAATCATGTATGAATTTATTGATGTAGTACGACTACATTGAACTGGATCACATATGAGATTTAATTAACTTTGTAATAACTGTCAGACTTATTAAATCTCATAGGCATTGATTTTACTGTAATCTTAATCTTGAGTTAATTATGATTTCATGATTGTGATTGTTATTCCATTTGAGTTACCAATGGGCACGACACATTATTGTGGTCAAGATTACCCGGTATCTTGGTGGGAGCAATTATGAGTATTGGAGTTATAGATTAACAATATAGAATTTGTACAACACATCTCTTGATAGGTTTTCGGCACTTGATCATAGAATTCTCTGGCCAGAGTGTGTCAACATATTTAGTATGTTGAAAATGATCATTAGAGAAAACCAGTAAGGATCAAGGAATAAGATGTTATTAAATTGATTGGACAGTTAAGATATCAATTTAATTAACGATGTGGTACAAAGGATTGTGCAGTAAAGAAATCAATGTGGCTTGGGACGAATTATTATTCGAGCATACAATTATGGAAGTCAGTTCCAATCTTTTAGTGGAGTAGATTTGGAATTAAATAATTTGGCTAGTTTAATTACATGCCTATTTATTGTAGCCACTATTGTATGTTCCCAAATGATCCCCGGGTTAGCTCATTTAATTGACTGCGCCACTACTGGACTAATAAGCAAGATAACTAGCAATTTGGGTCAAAAGCCTAAATATATCATTTAGTGGGAGGCTCCATTTAATTAGCTTTTGTATAAGGGGCCTTATGTTATTTTACAAGGTGGGTCCCCTATTGGAAAAGTAAATAACGTGAGTTTAATTTGGAGCCTAGGGTTTCACTAAGAGGGAGATATAAAAGGCTTATTTTCTCAACAGAGAAAGAGAGGAGCCACTTCATACAGATCTGAGAATAAGATTTTTCTCTCCATTGTTGAGAGAAAAATTTTCTCGTGCTAGTTGCTTTGGTAGTGATAAAGGCGCCCACACGTCAAGTGCAGATCGAACCTGAGTCATAACCTGGAAGATCATTGGTGACAGTTCGTGATCCAACAAGCGTGGTGGTGACGGATCGTGATCAAACAGGCGTGGTGGTGGCGGATCGTGATCTAACAGGAGTGGTGGTGGCAGATCGTGATCCAGGAGCCTAAATCACTTCAGCGGAAAAAGCCAACTCGGATTTTCAAGGTACGATTTCTAGATTACGTGTTCTTATATATTATATGAGAACGGTCATTAAAAAGGTTTTATAAAAATTTTAAAAACCTAATTTTTCCCCAACAGTCTGTACCAAGTTAGAAATCGTTTTCAGTATTAGTTTTGCTCTAGTGCGTTGTATAATAAATACAGTAATTGTATATATCTCGTCTTGTTAATCAATTACAAGAAACAGAAATTTATCATTTTCTCATGTGGTTTCTTCCCATCCAAACAACAATTTCTTGCTCATCACGTTTTGTTAGTTGGTACATATCAGACACTCGAAAAATTATGACAAGATTAGTATTAAAATGTTGAAGCCTTTAAATAATATTTTTGACAAAATTAGATATCATAAGTTTTTTTTTTTTGGATAGAACCATTGTTAGGATAAAAGATAAATCATTCTGCATCGTTGAACGTCCATTTCATTGATGACCAAACTAAATGGAACACAACCTACTATATGTTGTGGCTGCTCGTGAACTAAATGAAGTGTCCACAAAATAGCAACCCCAACAATGGATGGTTGGAAGCAGATAGAAATTCTCTGTACATACTTGAAGTCTACATACTTGAAGTATTTCTTTGATGCGGCAGAGATTTTAACTTCATTTCTTTGATGCGGCAGAGATTTTAACTTCTCCAACACATTCTGCTGCAGTGTATTCTATCATGAAGTGTCAAAGATTCATGTAGAGCTGACACAAGCAGCAATGAAGTGAAGAACCTTTCACCCTTCATGAACTCTTTCCCGAATACTTTTATGGACGAAGGGCTTGAGGTCATTCCTAAATCTGTGGAATCACGGGAAGAGACCCTTCATGCTGGAAATATTGAAGAGGGAACCTCTCAGGAACATTCGCAAGACATGTCTCTTATTTCTATTGGGGACGGGCTTCTGATTTTGAAGTATACATCTCTGAGGATACTAGTGGCCGGACCCAGAAACTAAAATGAGGGGGGAGCTTAGTTCAAAATTTTTTAATGTTCACTTAAATACATTTTAAGTCTTATAAACTCAAAATTTATTACTTTATTTTAAATTCTAAATAATAATAGTAATAAATTGTTTATTTTAAATGCGTGAAAATATCATTTTTCGAAGTAGTTTCCACAAAATATTTAAAAAAATAAAATAATGTGGTTATTGGGATTTGAACCAAGATTTTAAAACCATCAAATAACACTCTTACCATTGAACCACAAGACTTTTAATATATAAAAATGTGTCTAAATTTTATTTATATAACTTTTTCAGAAGGGACTTGGGGTACATTTAAAAGAAAAATTAATGGTCCAGGGGGGACTGAAGACCCTCCTGGGCCTTAATTGGGTCCGTTCATGCTAGTGGCCAGCCAATGAGATCAGAATTAGATCAGTATCTTGAGGAGTTTCTGTTTGGGGGATGTACTTCGACAAGACCAGCCATGATGAGCAGACATCTGGTAGCAGGATTCCGCGAACACGTATATCCTGCAGAAGCCTGATAGCAGGTGAACACAAGCAGGAATATTCTGCTCGTTCACGAATGAACCCTCAACGGGGCCACAGCGAGAGCCGACCTCCTACTAGGAGCATAAGGCCATTCCTGCTAAAGGATAAGGTGGGGAGACCCGGTCTATGATGGTTGGCGCGACGTGCACTCCTGCCCGAGAATCAAGGCACGAAGTCCATCCAACCACGACTACGATAATGGAGCATCCACTTCCGAGAGTTGGGGAGGTGATGGACGTGGATTACGGGAAGGCCCGGATTCAAGGAAAGCCTATAAAAAGGTAACCAACGAAGGAAAAATTTTTGAGATTACAACTGAGAAAATAGAGCTTTCTATTGAGAGATCATAAACAAGCCGTAAGATTAGTAACCGTGTTTTCAAGGAAGGCGAAAACCTACGTTTCTGACTTGAGCGTCGGAGGGTTTACGCCGGGAAAACACCCGGCGTGCTCTAACCTGTTTCTGTGTACGCAGGAATCTGTGGAGAGGAAGTCTTACGAAGAGAAATCCTAATCGTGGACAAGTGAGTTGAGGAGAGATCCTGGTCGTGGACGAGCAGAAAACCAGAATCTCGCATCAACAGTTCCTTTTGCCTCGTGCACAAGATTTTGATATTTTGGATTGGTAGAGACTGAATCAGGCGAAGTACCCAACTCTTTCAAGGGTGGCTTCTGATATCTTGTCCATACCATTCTCTACAGTTCTTACTGATTCCGTGTTCGATACGGTGAGCAAGAAGACAGATAGCTACCGGAGTTCATTGCGTCCTCTTACACTGGAGGCGCTCATTTGTGCCAAGGTTTGGCTCCAGTGTGGATCTCTGTCGTCTGATTCCCAGTAATGCAACTGTAAAAAAGGGGTTTAGGTGTAGGTTTCATTTTCATCTAACAAAAGAATTAGTGCAAACATGGTTTTGCTCCGGAGATTTTTTTTCTTTTTTCTTTTTTCTTTTTTCTTTTTATAGGTGTTTGATAGTAGCAAATGTCATTAGCCTTTTCTTTCCCCGCCTATTATTTTCCTACTGTAATGAATTTTATTTCAGAACTCAGGAAACGGTACTGCTTCTTAATGTTCTTGGATTCAGTGGATCAAAAGGTTATATATATATATATATTTTTTTGGAAAGTAATACTTTCATTCATTAACTTTTTGAATAGGTACAAAAATTGGGTTATATTATTGTTACCATCATTTACCGACTTTAGCACTTTTAGCGCGTTTGGCTATGAAAAGTGTTTTTACTCATCTTACTTTTGTAAAATAAATTTATCGGAATCAGACTTGTCATCAGGCACCAGTGGTCTAGTGGTAGAATAGTACCCTGCCACGGTACAGACCCGGGTTCGATTCCCGGCTGGTGCAAAACTCGTGGAGCGATGAAAATACTCACCAAGTGATGGCTGGGTCCATCACGATCATCTGATCTTTGGATGAAAGCAAGTGCCGACTGAGCTCTTTAATTTTTTCTTTTTTGGGGAATTAAAATTTTGATTTACTGTTTACTACTCTAATCTCAATGGAATGCTGAGCAATTTGCTCTTGATCTTTTATGACACTCTCATTTCCCTCCAAAACTCACATTCTCAAGAAACCCCCAACAATGTTCAACAAAATGTTTTCTAATTCTTCTATATCACCACCATCTACACTCACCCAAGATACACCACTCATCTCTCTGATTGAAACCTGCGAATCCATGCACCAACTTAAGCAAATCCACTCTCAAACTATCAAGCTTGGACTTTTAACAAACCCCACTGTCCAAAACAAACTCGTTACCTTTTGTTGTAGTGAAAAAGGTGACCTGAAGTATGAGTGTTAAGTGTTCAGGAAAATTCCCCGACCAAGTGTGTTTCTTTGGAACACTATGATCAAGCGTTATTCTAGGATTGATTCTCATAAAAACGGTGTTTTGATGTATTTGGATATGTTGAAGAGTGATGTCAGGCCTGATAACTATACATTTCCGTTCTTGTTTTTAAGGGTTTTACGCGTGACATTGCTGGGAGTTTGGAAAGGAGTTGCATTGTCATGCGGTGAAATTTGGGTTTGATTCTAGTGTGTTTGTGCAAAATGCGTTGATTAGTACGTATTGTTTGTGTGGGGAAGTTGACATGGCTCGTGGGATTTTTTATATAAGTTGTGAAGATGATGATGGCCTTCATGAACTCTTTCGGATCAAGGCTGTTGATGATGACCTTCATGAACTCTTTCCCGAATACCATGTGCAGATGCTAGCACTGCCAGACACTTTTATGGACGAAGGGCTTGAGGTCATTCCAAAATCTCAGGCGCCACGAGAAGAGACCCCTCGTGTTGGAAATCTTGAAGAAGGAACCCCTCAGGAAGGACGCCCTCATTAACATTCGCAAGATGACATGTCTCTTATTTCTAATTCAATTCCTCAGAGATAATAGACTTCAAAATTAGAAAGCCCATCTCCAATGCTAATGATACATTGGGAGGCTATAAAATGTTTAGCACAGCTTAACCATACATGTCTTTAACAAATTTCATACAAAATAGCTATTTAACAGGACATGCTAAGGATTTTCAAAATAAAAAAAGGGACATGATAAGGTGTAGAAAGTATCACAATTGATGAAGCCTTAACCTTTGTTTTGAATGATAGCAACAGTCCATGGGAGTATCTTCCAGATCAGGAGCGTACACTGTACAGCATGACAAGGACAAAGTCTATGCTTCAATTATGGGTCGTCTTAAAGAAGCAGGGCAAGTGACCAAAATAAGCCTCGAATCTTAATATCAAAAATCCTCCTCGTACATCAGCTCTACTTTCACAACAACGCAAAACAATATGACACAACCCAGACGGTCAAACCAATGACAACAGACGAGACAAATGATATTAACAATCTGTACAAAATCTGACAAGTTCTAGTGCTAGGAAACAATCTATGTTGTAACTCACGAATCTGTGCATGCTGCTGCTGCGACATTACTCACTGGAAGCTCTATCAAATCCAATGGGATCAGTTGACGCCGTACCTCCCGGATTCTAGCCTTCAACCCAACTACTTTGCAAACCAAGCCTCCGCCAGCCTCATAACGGAATCTGTACAGATCTGAATCAAAGCGCCTGGGATAGCGATGAAAATAGCGGTTATGATAATCCAACAGGATGATGTATTCTTGACGGTGCACACCTCGAACTGCCCAATAGGTCTCCACAAAGTTAATTCTGAAACGTCGAAGATTACAGCTCCAGAATTGGAGAATTGTTGCCCAATTGTGGTTTCTAACTTGTTCCGCAGTTAGTGGATCTCCTATCCCTTGCAATTCAACATAACAATAGCATCCACAACCTCTACACTAAAGAACAACGAGTTAGATAACAACATTTTCTGTAGCTTTATTACCAGAGAGTTAAAAAAAAAAATTTTCCTTACAGTACTGTTGATCTCTCTTCTAGTATCGAAATTCAAAGGAACATGTAGACTAAAACCGCAGAATCGACAGTATCCCTAGTAATTGAAACATTCAAAATCAGTCCCAAAAAAAAAAAAAGATAAAGATAAAGAAAAAAACAATGAGTGAGTTTACAGACCGTCATGTCATATGTGAATGTGCCATAATCTAGGGAATCTTCAGGCGATAATGTCAAAACAAATTGCATCATCTCACAAGTGATTTTCAATTCAAACAGCACCGGCTGATCCATCCCTCCTATAAACCTTCTAGATCTGGGGTGAGTTATTCGCTGCCTCTTTTGTGTGTGCAGCTGCTGCTGTAGTTCCCTGAGAGTTGGCTCTGTCTTCCTCTTACGTCCCTGGTCTCCTGCTGGTACACCATTCTGCCCCATATAAATTTGTTGTGGCTGAAAACCAAGGGCGTAGTATATTATTGCTATTACAACAACTGCTTTCAGAGCTTCTGTAAGGTTAAATACATTGAATAAATGATTACTTGAACTACACTATCATAATCAGATTGAATAATGCATAAAATGGAAAGAAAAGATAAATACATACGCCTGCAGAGGGAAGACATTTCTCTTAATTCGAATGTGGACAGATCAGCATTCGTTGCAATAACAGCAAAAGTAAGCATATGCATACTGTCTCTGCTTCCGATATAGAGTGGATTGAATGGACCAGCCTAAAATTCAAAGAGACAAAAGAAACAATGGTTTTACACAGGTAAGAGTGAGCCTGATTTATAAAATTTGGGTCCGTAGTCTGCAATTTACAAGAACAGCACTCCCTGAATGCACGTTTCTGCATTTTGATCTCAACAGATTCAAAAAACCGGGATCCAGAGATTCATTAATCCTCCCAAAGTTACAGAGATGACTCTTGAAGAATATGCAGTGGATGACTCCAATGCCATGAGCATCTGGGAACAAAATCACAGACTAACAGTACTTGTTATTATCACAAAACTGAACCATAACAAGGTTAGAAATCTTAAGAAATCTCCTAAGCTCAAGTATCAAATTTTGAACCAAAGAGATCAGAACTAAACTATCAGACAATCAGCTGGAACGGGGAAATTGCAAAAAGTTGCAGCAGCAATTAAATACAAACCAAAATCAGAAATTTCTCTTTTCCATGAAAATAAAAAGGAACATGAAATGAAATAAGGATTTCTCTCTACCCAAAAATGTAACAGTTTCTCTTAAATCAAACCCCCTTGATGCAAAAGATGCAAGGGTTTCAGGCAGATCAGCATTGGGTAAAGGAAGCTCAAATGTTGCTATATCTGCAAGAGCAAGCCTGCTGTCTCTCCTGCCAGTATGCAGTGGATAGAATGGACCACCAGCCTAAATTCAAAGACACAATGATTATCTATACAGAATGTACAAACATAGATAGAAAGCCAGATTTCATAGACTTGGATAGTCACATGATACAGGAATTTACCAGAACAACACCTTCTCTGGCGGCCAAAGCAAGAGTATCCGAATAAGAAACCACACCGGGGCAAATTTCTTCGAGATCCTCTTTGATTATATTGATTACATAGAAACGATTGAGAGATTCACTGGGAAGAGACATTTTCTCTGAGTCTACTCCATCAGCTTCATCCAGTAGAACTGAAGAATCACAACCCTAAACAAGTTCCAAATTACAGAAAACTCAACTCAAAATTAATCTGATTGAAATAGCAAGAACCCAATTAACAAAATTACACATAAAATAATTGCTTAACCCAGATCAAAATGTGAATAAATCAGATAACCCTAGTGAAAAATTAGCGGAATAAACAAGATTGTTTGGAGAGTATATCAGTGGATGAAATAACTAGAAATAGCAAGAACTAAAAAGAAATTCAAGATTTAACAAAACTCAGAATATAAAAAAAAAAACACACACACACACACACGCACACAATAATATTTGACTGAAGTTGACTGAATAAAAATGGACCTCAATGGAGCAATCCCGGAAAACGAGGCGCAAGAAAGCAGGAGCTACACCGGAACGTGATTTTCGGAGATACCAAACCATGGCCCGAATACGGCCCTCAGCTTGTGGGCACGAATCGCGGTTGAAATCGTACTGCAAAGAATCATAAGGCTCGCCACAGTCGCCTTCTTCAATTTTCCCGCCATTGGACAAGAACAGAGCCCCAGCGCCGGCGGCTATCCGAAAGAGAGAAGGATCCGACGCTGGATACTCGTGACAAACATAATGCAAGAAATTACTGGTGGAGTTGATGTTCAAGGCTTTCTTGGTATCGGCGTTTCGGTTCTCGAAAGAGATCGGGAAGCTGATCACTATTCGCATTGTTGCTAGTTCCAAGATTGATACGGCATTTCTTTTTCTTGTTTTGTTTGCTTTTTGGGGGAGATTTCTGTTTGTGAGCTTTTTGGTGTGGGGTTTCAGAATTTTTTTTTTTTTTCTTCCTGAAAGGAGTTTCAGAGATGGTTGTTCGTTGGAGAGGGCTGTAAGTAGAGCATGGAAGTACAAAATGGCGGGAAAATTATGTTGCCCATGGACAAAAATGCCCTTCCAAGCAGAAAGTCTGTTAGGTCTGTTTTGGGGTAAATTACGAGAATGCCCAACATCGAAGTAGTTAAGTGATTTCACTTAACTACTTAAGGTTGTTTTTTTTTTTTTATCATGATTCTCAGGAATGATCAACGGCTGTTAATGTATGGATATGATCAATAGCGGAGTAGGTTTATTTGCCATTTATCTTGATCAAAATTTTATTATAAATTTCTTTTATCATTCCCCTTTTTATTTTAGACTGGACAAGATAACTATTTTTTTACCAAGGTGGTGAAGACCTAAGATAATTTTGCTTCCAACCATCAAATTTTTTAATAAAAAACAACGATCGTGAATCCAATTGAATTGACATACACATAGCCCTCATACGAATCAGAATGTACAATATAATTATGAATGAGAGAGTTTACTAAATTAAAGGTGACATCTTATGCCACATAATTAGATTAGTATTAATGTATGTCATTGTACGGAAACGCAAAAGCAGTAATCTCGAAGTCTTGGATTGGTAAATAAGGTCAAACGATAGTATTTAAATTGTAATACCATCCAGCAAGAACTATTCAATTAATAAATCAAATTACATGCTTAGCGTTGTAAAAGCATGGAAATTTAAACGGATCCAGAAAGCTGAAGCAGCCACAAACCCTAGAATGATGAGGATTGCATCTCCTTGGCGCCACCAAACCAGAAAATCTCATCTGGTGGAAAGGGGAAAACAAATATGGAACCACATTGAAAAATCATTGGGACGAACATCTAAGACAGGATAAATCCATTAATAAAGAACATATACGATGGACTATTCCTCAAGGGTTTGAATAAATTTCTACTTTAGGTAAAGCTTGAAGGACCTAGTGAGGAGAATCTGATTTATGAAGTTTTCAAAACAAAATGTAGGCAAGGGGCTAACCATGGCTGGTAGAGGCAGGCCACCACACATTACATCAATCATCCAAACTATTTGCCTACGTAATTCTAAATCCATGCCTAATAGTAGAAGTAATTAGCTCAAAGCTGTATCATCCTAGGCGGTGCAAGGCAACGCAGGGCAAATCTGGAAGGACGGCTCTTGCCTTCAGTTGTCTTCCTCGTTACACCCCGCAATTTGGAATACGACAGCCATCCTTTTAGGAAGTGAGCTAACTTGAACCCCGGCACAGGAATTTCCTCATGATCTTGACGTTGATAGTACTTGTAGCTGTCATCTTGATTTCCTAAACTGTCTCTGTCAGCAAGATCATGTTTTTTCTCTTCATCCGCATCTGATCCTGGTGATAATCTTTTATGCTGATCTTCTAAATTGTCTTTAGCAAGAACAGCTTGTTCACAAGTATCTGATTCCACAGACAATCTAAAAGCAAGAGTTTTCAGTTCCACTTCAACATAAACAGTACAAATATGAAGAAATATAACAATCGAATAAGCGAAAAAAATTATTTTGTTCTTTACTTAAAGAGCTACACATAAAATTTTAGAAGGGAAGATTATGTCATCTAGATTTTCTTATTGCATCTTGATTTTGTCATTACAGCTCACAAAGCTAAGCTAAACGCATCAGGCATTTTGGTAAATCAGTATTTCACTTCTTGCACAATTTCTGTTCCTCTGTATATGACATAACAGTACCCTAAACTAGAAAAATTTTCGACTCAAAATCTTAATTTTTATGTCAGCTAAATATATAGAGCAGGGCAGAGCCTATCCTTATATATGTAGCCCCCGCTCCAACTGGGATGGACATCTAATAATAACACAGGGAAACCAGAGAAATGAAAGAAATATCAATTTTCTTAGCATACATTTTGATCACCTATGAAATGCCCGCCACATTTTTTTCCACACATTAAGTTAACCCCATGTCACATTACTTTTTCAAGTTAGGTTTGACCCTGGAACTGTTAATCAGATGTGATTTCAGTAAGCACTTCAGAATTTTCCAGTATAAAGATTTAGAATGCTCCCAAAGCAACCTTTATATGTCTAGATTAATAACCATGATTGTCCTCAAACCATTTTTTTTTTTTTTGATCAGATGATTGTCTTTAAACCTGATTATTGTATGCATGCTGTATGCGCAGAAGCTCAAAATATGCCAAGAGTTATGCAATAGCATCATAAAAACATAACACTGTTTTTGAGTGTATGCAAATGCAAGCAAGCAGTGATTCTTACCTTGAGAACTGTTGGCAAGCAACGTTCTGTGTCTTAGACCGTCTTTTTGAATGTAAGTAGTCAAGGGACATGTGCCTAGAGAATTGAAGCTGTATTTACCACAAGCAGAGAAAGTAGAGAAACTAGTAAGCAAGCTGGAAATAGAGAAAGATTCAGGAATAGATCACTCCATTAGGTTCCCAAGAAGAACTCAGGAAAGCCAAGAATATAGTAACAATGCAGATCTAGAACCTTCACATTCACATTTGAAATATCTAAAACGGTTAAAAGGCCCATGCTACTACATCATGAACTGCAGGCTGAAGCCGAAAGAGATTAAACACATTAGGTCTAGAGAGTGATAGCTGGCAAGGGAGAAAAGACTAGATAACTTATTGCGTAATGGAAGATTAACACTTAAAAATTTGTGAGACAGAAAATCAGAACTTCTAATGCCAATTAGTTACTCAGAAAGGAAATTAACATGAATAGCATAAATAAAACAGATGCCATTAAGGTTGCCCCCACCCAGTATGTACTGCAATTCATTCAATTGAAACTCAAACTCAAGCAAACTCCTGATCCAAACCATGAATAGTAACATATACAAAAATTAACTTTACCATATTGCTATTGTTCACTTGGAAACAAAACCCATGCACATTACTTCTCCACCCAGATCCCTTCTTCCCAAGTTTATATAACCTTGAGCATTCTGCCTAGGCTACAAATGATAAAGCATATTACCTTGGAACTTCATAGCGTGCTACCAACTTAGTTACTTAACTAACGCATCCCCTTGTTACTAATTGTTTGTTCAATATGGTATCCCAATAAGAACTTGAAGTGAACAAGTCAAATCTCCTATCACAGAAGGATTTAATGTGACCAAGTTAGCACATTCATGAAGAAACACACATGACACAGAAGGGGAGCTCTTTATCAACAGGGCTACTAGCAAACTCAATGGCCAGCTTTTGGGCTTCAAAACCTATATATTTCTAAAAAAGATCGACTACTGAGAATTGATTCTGTAAATTTACTTCAGCTAAAAATAATCAACCAGGGGTTTCTTCAAATATGCAAATGTGCTATCATCTAAAAGGAATATTAAGATCTGCTGCAAAATAATAAGCATTATGTGCTCCATAGACTAATTTACTCCATAGAACATGAAAAAGCGTCACAAACCTCGTCCCCATCCTTCATCTTAAAATCCCGAATGTGTGTTTTGTCATTAACCAGCTTTCGGCCATCATAGCACAAGCAAAAGTGTCCCCAAACATTAGTCCTGAGTTCATCAAATTCACAAAAGTAATCATTATTCATCAAACCTCACATAAATCACTAGCTTATAGATAGATCATGGAAATTAATCAATCAAACATATCATATTTTACCATGAAATCTTGCCTTGACCCTCGGTAGGTGATAGAGTAAAAA
The DNA here is from genome assembly GCA_029618585.1 of Citrus australasica. Classification (NCBI taxonomy): domain Eukaryota; kingdom Viridiplantae; phylum Streptophyta; class Magnoliopsida; order Sapindales; family Rutaceae; genus Citrus; species Citrus australasica. The sequence goes on along the minus strand of JARCIV010000269.1, from coordinate 396,365 downwards.
CTTCTTCTATTGCTTGTCTGAGCTCTCCCACCGTAGCATTCCTCTCAATGTAAACATCTGCCAAACGAATTCTCATTATCCTCAGTCCAAACAGCTCATCATACAAAAACCGAAAAAGGCAAAAATTATCCTCTTCCTTCGTATACTTCCACCATTGTTGATCATAACTAAAATATGCAACAAAGATAATTTTGAAATAGCATCAATAAAAATGAGAAACCCGTTTGCCATTTCAACAAAAATGCCGTCAAACACAAGCTGCTACCGTTTCATAAATCCCTTGATTAAAACAGTGGACAATGAGAAACAAAAATAAAGACATAAATAAAATAAATGATAAAAAGAGTGTTAAAAATAAATACCAAAGCGCGAACCGTCGAGCTTGAGAACAGAGAGCCGGATTCGAGGCTGCGGAAGCTTAAGGTACGGCATTGTCCGTACAGAATTACCCTCATAGCAATCACCAACATCATCAACATCGTCGAGTGTCAGTGGCGCCACGCACCGTCTCTCTGTCAAAAACCTCACCATTATTTATCACTACTACCGATCAAAAAAGAATCCAGAGGGATTGATTATTTAGTACTGTTTGTTTTGTTGAAAAAAAAAAATCTTACAGAAAGTAATTTTTTTCTTTTTCTTTTTTTGTGTTGGTTGTTCAATTTTGAAATGCTAGGGTTTCTATTTTCATTCAACGAAAGTACAAATTAATTTTGCTGTCAGACTCCTCTCTCTCTCCCCTTCAGTTTGTTTTGCTTGCTGGTTTTGGGGAAAAGACCGTTGGGGGCGGGATTTTTCTTGCTGCTTTCAGGGAGGTATGGGCGGGGTTTTGACTGCACGCGTTGTTTGACTGTACTCGCGTGATTATGATGCCACGTGGACAACGGTATGTACTTTCCTTGGGATTGCGTCACGTGTGTTGAATTACTTATCGCACGAAGGCGTGGGCTGACTGACACTTTGCCGGTTTTGCCCCCGCCAACAAACGCATTGAGATTAATAGGTCCAAAAACGACACCACTTTACTCTACCCGGGGCAAAGCCCAGCGTGGGCGTGTGCAAAAAATAAGTTTTCTTAAAAAACTGCAAATTAGTTCACAATGTGTCAAGGTATAAAATCCCGGTGTGTACAGTATACATTAGACATACATGATTTGACAATGTGGGTTCCCACAAGATAGGTATCGTTATCCCGCTAAATCATTATTTATTAAAATCTTTATAACAATTATACATTTTCAAGGTATAAAAAAAACATATTCATTTCACTTATTTGATGGAAGGAAATGTCGGGTCTTTTAAGTTATGAATTGTTGCTATAACGCTGGTTCTAGCTTAACCAAATTTATGTTTGCTAAGAACTTGTTTTCTATCAAAAGACTATCAAGTAAAATAAGATAGAAGACACCTTTATGAATTTTAGTAAATTTTGTGAGAGGGTTGACTGTGATACGACGCACATCTAAGCAAATTTTGTGATGGACATATCCAGTAAGATAAAGTTTTTGCTTATTCCAAGATTTGGTTTGTCATGGCTGTAGAATGCTCATCAAGCTTAGCCCCCATTTGTTTTGGGTTAATGATATTAATACTATACATGGTCCATCACAAGTGAGAGTCTTATAATTGATTAAAAAAACAAGTGAATAGTTATGTTAAATCATAAACCTCTCATTCATTGTTTTAGTAATGGAATCATACACATTTTTATTGTCCATGAAAATATAAGAATCATCTTTTGAGATTGTGGATATTGATATGTGGGAAAATATAAGAATCATCTTTTGAGATTTTGGGTATTGATATGTGACTTACATTTATTTTAACTATAAGGTTATTTTAACTATAAGGTTTAGAAATACAATTTATAAATCCAATTTTTTGTTTGGTTGAGTTTAACCATGATAAATATTTAATGTCATTATTGCACTGTTTGATTTATTGGTGACAAAAATAAATATGGTATATCTTGAGAATAGCTATAGCATCTTAAGGCATTTTGATATAAAATATAATGCATAAAGATATAACGATGGAGTAAATATATGTATCTTATTTATGATTTATAATATTTATAATGTTAATCTCATTTGGTTTGTAGAGAACTATGTTATCAAAATATAAGTCTTAAAGCTAGTGGGAGTTATGAAGTTTTAATTTCATACATAGATGATAATTTTGCAATAAAGTTAAGGTTGTCATACATAAAATGAATGACTTTATTCATTATGAAAGCATAAAGTTACATGCTATGAAAGAAATATGCAAGCATTTTGGTTAAGAAAATTTTATCAATGGTTTGAAGATTATTATCGATATGAAGACCATTGATTATTGAAGTAGCCAAAAATAAATTTATTGACATAAAGTTGAGTTATAAGAGGTCACGTTAATATGAATGAGGAATTGACTATTGATCATATATAGCAACAAGGCTCGTATTAAAAGATCCCATGAATAAAGTTTTGCTAGCTAAAGTGTCTAATGGTCATGTGGGTTTTATGGTTTATTCGCTGAATTTGAGTTTGCTCTCAGCTGTATTATTGGCTTCTATGCTAGTGTTATAATTATAGTGAAGAATATAGTTATATTATTTGTGCACATAAAGAATTTTGAAAAGTCCATTGTGATTATCTAAGTTGGACCGTGAATGACTTATGGAATTTCATTTATAAAGTAATTATACTTAAGAAAGTTTTAATACTAGTAATACATGGAAGGAGAGATATAACCACCGCCTGAAAGGGGAGATATAACCACCGCCTGGAAGGGGAGATATAACCACCATGATTCGTGTATTGAGATTTTCTTTTAAGTTTATAAAAATTTATTTGTATATGGATAATTAATAAATTAATGGTTGTATTGAGTTAGTTTATTCATACATTTAACATGTGAACTAAGTGGGATATTGTAAGAAGTTTCGCTATGTGATCTATATGATAAGTCACTTGTTTAAATAAGTAAGTAGATAAACTCATATTAATAACCCACTTAGTTTAAGGCATAGTGTTAAAGTTTATTAACCACTCTCATAATTAAAGTGATCAAGATTATTAATCTCACTTCTTTAATGGAAGAAAGTGTAAAGTTTTTTAAGTTAAGAATCTATATCTATATATATATATAAAGTTAGGACTTGAGGAGGTGATGTGGCATCACCATTTTGCTTCTTTGTATATTCTCTATTATCTAATAAATAGAGATTTTTTTTTAGATTTGGCTTTTCATCTTCTCATAATTAATTTAATTGTATTTAACTCATTTAATAAATAGTAACTTTATTAATATATATCATTCATCATCTTTTTATATTTTCTATTATCAAAAATAGTGGTGGATATTCTTTGTACTTTTTTTCTCTTTCTATTTAAATTCAACAATATGTAATCATTAATAATAATTAATTATAAGTCTTTTGAAACATTTATTTATTTTATTATGCTAGCAATTAAACTTTAGTGGATTAAAATACATGAATTAATTAACATAGGAAGAGAGGTTCTTTCATTTTCCCCCAACAATGCCACTAAGACCTAATTTTAATGCCATAATCCCATATTTAATTATCCAACCTTTTGTTGAGTGTCTTTTGGCTTCTTCAAAATTTATTATACTATCAATTAAACTTTAGTGCCTTAAAATACATCACCGAATCTATCTATATCTATATATATATATATATATATACATAAAGTTGGGACTACAAGAGGTGATGTGGCATCACCATTTCTCATCATTTCATATTCTCTATTATCTAATAAATTGGTTTAAATTAAAAAATAATTACATTACAAAATATTAAAATAGAAAATAATTATTAGATTATAAATGATTACATATCTTTTATTCTTTCTATTTAAATTCAACAATATGTAACCATTAATAATAATTAATTATAAGTCTTGAAACATTCATTTATTTTATTATGCCAACAATTAAATTTTAGTGGATTAAAATACATCAATTAATTAATATAGGAAGGAAGGTTCCTTCATCTTCCCTCAACAATGCCATTAGAGCCTAATTTTAATGTCATAATCCCATATTTAATTATTCAATTCAATCTTTTGTTTGGTGCCTTTTGGCTTCTTCAAATTCCATAAACATTAAATATTTAAGATTTGTGGTATCATTATTTCTCATCTTTTTTTATTCTCTATTATCTAATATATTGTTTGAGATTAAAGCATAATTACATTACAAAATATTAAAAATCTATATCTATCTATCTATATCTATATATATATATATAAAGTTGGGACTAGAGGAGGTGATGTTGCATTACTATTTCTCATCTTCTTGTATTCTCTATTATCTAATAAATTGGTTGATATTAAAAAATAATTACATTACAAAATATTAAAAATAAAAAATAATTATTAGATTATAAAAGATTACATGTCTCTTCCTCTTTCTATTTAAATTCAATAATATGTAACCATTAATAATAATTAATTATAAATCTTGAAACATTTATTTATTTTATTATGCCTACAATTAAACTTTAGTGGCTTAAATATATCAATTAATTAATATAAGAAGGAATGTTCCTTCATCTTCCCCCAACAATGCCATTAGGGTCTAATTTTAATGCTATAATCTCATATTTAATCATGGAACTTTTTGTTTAGTGCCTTTTGGCTTCTTCAAACTCTATAAATATTAAGTAGTTAAGATTTGTGGCATTATTATTTCTCATCTTTTTATATTCTCTATTATCTAATATATTTGTTGAGATTAAAAAATAATTACATTACAAAATATTAAAAATAGAAAATAATTAATAGATTACAATAGATTACAAAAGATTACATGTCCCTTCCTCTTTCTATTTAAATTCAACAATATGTAACCATTAATAATAAATTAATTATAAGTTTTGAAACATTCATTTATTTTATTAAGCCAACAACTAAACTTTAGTGGTTTAAAATACATCAACTAATTAATATAGGAAGGAAGATTCATTCATCTTCCCTAACCAATGCCACTAGGACCTAATTTTAATGTCATAATCCTATATTTAATTATGCAACCTTTTATTTAGTGTCTTTTGGTTTCTTCAAACTCTATAAATATTAAGCATTTAAGATTTATTATGTTTGGGGTTTTTTTTATTTAACCAACATCCTCTTTAGAAATGTTCTTGTGTTTTTATTTTTTGACTTATTTAAATTTTTAATATTGTGTGCTTCATGGAGTACTCTTTTCTTCATGAGTTAAATAATAATAAAGATAATTAGATGATAAGGGTTAGGTTTTGTAAGATGTGGGAGTCTGTTAATACCAAGAAAAATAGAGAGTTGATTAGTGTGAACATAATTTTTATTGATGAAAATGTTGTGTATACTTAACTATACACATTAATATATATTTTTAATGTTAACAAAAAAATAATTAATTTTCATAAATAACATTAGTTTTATAAGGCTGCGTCATCTTAAAAAAAATAATTAATATTTTTTATCAGTTTCATCAAGAGCAAAGTAATAAAAAAGATAATACTAAATTATTTTTTTTAAAGCCGCACGAAGTGCGGTTCTATTTCCTAGTATATATATAAAGTTAGGACTTGAGGAGGTGATGTGGCACCACCATTTTGCTTCTTTGTATATTCTCTATTATCTAATAAATAGAGATTTTTTTTTTAAATTTGGCTTTTCATCTTCTCATAATTAATTTGATTGTATTTAACTCATTTAATAAATAGTAACTTTATTAATATATATCATTCCTCATCTTTTTATATTTTCTATTATCTAAAATATCTAAAATATTGGTAGATATTCTTTGTAATTTTTTTCTCTTTCTATTTAAATTCAACAATATGTAATCATTAATAATATTAATTATAAGTCTTTTGAAACATTTATTTATTTTATTATGCTAGCAATTAAACTTTAGTGGCATAAAATACATGAATTAATCTATATATCTATATCTATATCTATATATATATTTTGCTTCTTTGTATATTCTCTATTATCTAATAAATAGATAATTTTTTTTAAAATTTGGCTTTTCATCTTCTCATAATTAATTTGATTGTATTTAACTCATTTAATAAAAAGTAACTTTATTAATATATATCATTCCTCATCTTTTTATATTTTCTATTATCTAAAATATTGGTAGATATTCTTTGTAATTTTTTTTCTCTTTCTATTTAAATTCAACAATATGTAATCATTAATAATATTAATTATAAGTCTTTTGAAACATTTATTTATTTTATTCTGCTAGCAATTAAACTTTAGTGGCATAAAATACATGAATTAATCTATATATATATATATATATATATATATATATATATATATATATATATATATATATATATATATATATATATATATATATATATATATATATATATATATATAAAGTTGGGACTACAAGAGGTGATGTGGCATCACCATTTCTCATAATTTTATATTCTCTATTATCTAATAAATTGGTTTAAATTAAAAAATAAATACATTATAAAATATTAAAATAGAAAATAATTATTAGATTATAAATGATTACATATCTTTTCCTCTTTCTATTTAAATTCAACAATATGTAACCATTAATAATAATTAATTATAAGTCTTGAAACATTCATTTATTTTATTATGCCAACAATTAAATTTTGGTGACTTAAAATACATCAATTAATTAATATAGGAAGGAAGGTTCCTTCATCTTCTCTCAACAATACCATTAGAGCCTAATTTTAATGTTATAATCCCATATTTAATTATTCAATATTTTGTTTGGTGCCTTTTGGCTTCTTCAAACTCCATAAACATTAAATATTTAAGATTTGTGTCATCATTATTTCTCATTTTTTTTATTCTCTATTATCTAATACTTTGGTTGAGATTAAAAAATAATTACATTACAAAATATTAAAAATCTATATCTATATATATCTATATATATATATATAAAGTTGAGACTTGAGGAGGTGATGTGGCATCACTATTTCTCATCTTTATATATTCTCTATTATCTAATAAATAAAGATTTTTTTTTTAGATTTGACTTTTCATATTCTCATAATTAATTTGATTGTTATTATACAATAATAATTATGTAAAGGTTTTAATGAGGCATATTCTTTGTAATGAACATTCAAGGGGTAGTGTTATGAATTTATTAAAATAAATGTCGATGTTTATAACATATATCTTTTACTCTCCCCACTATCTCCCATTAGCAATCTTTGGCTTTCCTATAACTCCCATTATCTCACAAGGAATTATGATCCAGAATTTTTCATTAATTTCATGGAGTGATTATGTAACTATAAAAGGAGAGCTCATCTTTTTTGTTTGTACACACACAATTGGAATGAATAAAATCATTCTAAAATATATTCTCTCATTTTATTATTTATCTTGCATTGCTTCTTTATTTGTATTGCTGGCTAATAGTTTTTTTTTATATTTTTATAAGGCCGCCTTATCTTTAAAAAAATCAATTTATATTTTTTATCAGTTTCATCAAGTGTAAAGTAAAAAAATAATAATACTAAATTCTTTTTTTAAAGCCGCGTGAAACGTGGTTCTATTTTCTAGTATATATATAAAGTTGGGACTAGAGAAGGTGATGTGGCATCACTATTTCTCATCTTCTTGTATTCTCTATTATCTAATAAATTGGTTGATATTAAAAAAATAATTACATTATAAAATATTAAAAATAAAAAATAATTATTAGATTATAAAAGATTACACGTCTCTTCCTCTTTCTATTTAAATTCAATAATATGTAACCATTAATAATAATTAATTATAAATCTTGAAATATTTTTTTATTTTATTATGCAAATAATTAAATTTTAGTGGCTTAAATATGTCAATTAATTAATATAGGAAGGAATGTTCCTTCATCTTCCCTCAACAATGTCATTAGAGTCTAATTTTAATACTATAATCTCATATTTAATTATGCAACATTTTGTTTAGTGCCTTTTGGCTTCTTCAAACTCTATAAATATTAAGTAGTTAAGATTTGTGGCATTATTATTTCTCATCTTTTTATATTTTCTATTATCTAATCTATTGGCTGAGATTAAAAAATAATTACATTATAAAATATTAAAAATAAAAAATAATTAATTGATTACAAAAAATTACATGTCTCTTCCTCTTTCTATTTAAATTCAATAATATGTAACCATTAATAATAAATTAATTATAAGTTTTGAAACATTTATTTATTTTATTAAGCCAACAACTAAACTTAGTGGTTTAAAATACATCAACTAATTAATATAGAAAGGAAGGTTCCTTATCTTTCCTCACCAATGCTACTAGGACCTAATTTTAATGTTATAATTCCATATTTAATTATGCAACCTTTTATTTAGTGTCTTTTGGTTTCTTCAAACTCTATAAATATTAAGCATTTAAGATTTATTATGTTTGAGTTTTTTTTTATTATTTAACCAACATCCTCTTTATAAATATTCTTGTATTTTTATTTTTTGACTTATTTAAATTTTTAGTATTGTGTGCTTCATGGAGTACTCTTTTCTTCATGAATTAAAGAATGATAAAGATAGTTGGATGATAAGGGTTAGACTTTGTAAGATGTGGGAGTTTGTTAATATCAAGAAAAATAGAGAGTTGATTAGTGTGAACATAATTTTTATTGATGAAAAGGTTGTGTACACTTAACTATACACATTAACATATATTTTTAAGGTTAACAAAAAAATAATTAACTTTCATAAATAACATTAGTTTTATAAGGTTACGTCATCTTTAAAAAAAATAATTCATATTTTTTATCAGTTTCATCAAGTGCAAAATAAAAAAAAAGATAATACTAATTTTTTTTTAAAGCCGCACGAAGTGCGGTTCCATTTCCTAGTTACTACCATAAAAAAGTATCTAACATAGCTGAATCTATGTTTGCTACGAGTTTATTTTCTATCTCAAGAAAAAGGGTACAAAGTGGAATAGGTTAGAAGACACCTTTATAAAATTTAGTGAATGTAGAGAATACTTAAATTTTGAATAATCATGACAGGAGGTACGATTTCAAATAATTTAATTATTTAACAATTTTATTTATATTGTGTCATAAATTTATTCATGTCATATTTAATATCATGTTAACTTATTTACGACATATTTTTTTAGAATAACATTTATATTTTAAATTAATTTTAATTTTTGTATTAAATATGTTAAATTGATCAACGCAATTAATAAATGAACAATATCCATATTTTGATGTGCCAACATAATTAATAAATGGGTTGTATCTATATTTACTTAAATTTGACACGATACAAATAAGACACGATACAATAACAAAAATTATCAACCCCAATAAGTAGCATTCATCGCTTTAGAGAATTTGAGGGACTCTTTTATTAAAGGACTTGTTTGGTCATATTCTTTCGTCTTCTTCATCATTTTTCCTCCACATATAATGCTAAAATTGTATGAATGAGTGCTCGGTAGTCAGTGGAGATGAATGTTAACCAAATTGTAAATTTTTGGACCTATTTGTTATTTTTGTAAACCACAATGACTTAATTTCCTCTTTCCTTAATGGCGTTCACAATTCACAAAGGCGCACGTTACCGGGCTGGATCTGGATTTTGCGCTTTTGTTTGGATTTCGGCCCCGAGATTCGACCAATTTCTTGTTCATGGAGGCCCAGAAGGCGACTAACGGGGTGGCTTCTGGATTCGAATATAACACAAGCTAAAAATGCTACCCAAAAGACGACAAGATTTGCTCAACAGTTACACAAATACGGAAAGAGAAAGTTCAATTTTCCAGAGAAAAATCAAAAGGTCAGCCTGTTCGAACATACAATTCATATATGTCAAAATTTTCGTTATTGTTAATGCACTCATTTGTTTTCTGATCTTCTAAAGTGTGAAGTCGGTCCACCATCTGGGCCTTACAAGATATAATACGGGCCATTGGCCTAACCCATTTTTCAGAGCCCGAAAATAATAAAAAATGTCGGTCCATAAATCATCACATGCCAGTCACGTGTCACCGCCCTTCTATCTTTTAAGCAACAAATATAAAATAAAACCAAAATCGCAGCAGTCGCTCTAATTTCTCACTTGACTCTCTCGTCTTGGCACTGAGTGGGGTAAGAGAGAAGAGAAACTAAACCCCAAAAACCTAATAACATTTTCTTTTTTCCATTTTGTCATTTCTCATCAACTCAAAACCCCAATACTCAAATTTGCGGAGAACGTCTTTAGCATCACTATTAGGGTTTATTTCGACGCAGATCTTATAGGGAGAGTTATTTGGAATCAGAAGCGATGTACAACAACAACGGTAACAACGGAGGGCCGCCGTTGGCACCGCCAGGGACGAGCGGGGCGGTGCCGATACCGCCTCCGCCGTCGCAGCCTTCGTACACTGTGTTGACCACGACGCCGTCCCCGCAGGAGGCGGAGGCCAGGCTGGAGGAGAAAGCTCGAAAATGGATGCAATTGAACTCGAAGAGATATGGAGACAAAAGGAAGTTCGGGTTCGTCGAGGCTCAGAAAGAAGACATGCCTCCGGAGCACGTGAGGAAGATTATTCGGTGAGTAACCTCTTTTTTATTTTTTGGTACTTTTTATTTATTTTTTGCTTTAGGGTTTAGCTGGAGCTTAGGATTTAGAGAACTACTTGGTGAAATTTCGTTTTGAGCTTAATTTGGTGAAATTAGTATCTGTTTCTACTTGCTTCTGGTTATTGGGTTTTGTTTGTTATGAAATGGATTCTTTTTCTTTTTCTTTTTTGTGGCGGTGTTTTATTGTTGTTGCCTTTTTGGTCTGGGTAATGTCAATAAAATACAATAATATTATTTAGGTGTTTTTTCCCTTTATATATGGCTCTAAATTATTTTTGGTGTTGGGTGTTGATTGGTATCCAGAGTTTTAAACTGGTATTGGTGTCTGTTAAGAAGATGGTAATTAATATTAGAAGTTAAAAATAACTTGATAAATCAGTTGGATTGCCCATGAATTTGTGTGCGCGTTTGAGAAACTTCTGACCACACGACTTTTTGAATGATCAAGCTAATATGGGTACCAGACTTTGATTATGCAGGGACATTAATCCCATGACCTATTTTCTTATAATGGAATTTATCCCGCAAAAAAGTTAGTATTAGAAGCGTGGTTACTCTTTATATGCATTGACCTTTTAGAAAATTGTTTTTGCTATTGGAAAATGTATTCAGTTTGTCTTGTTTTCTTTAACAGAGACCATGGGGATATGTCTTCGAAGAAATATCGTCACGATAAACGTGTGTATCTGGGAGCGCTTAAATTTATCCCACATGCAGTTTACAAGCTCCTCGAGAATATGCCAATGCCTTGGGAACAAGTTCGTGATGTGAAGGTTTTATATCATATTACCGGAGCCATCACATTTGTGAATGAAATACCATGGGTTGTTGAGCCTATATACCTCGCTCAGGTATGTTGTTCCTCTTTCTGTTCAACTTAATATTCATATCTTCAAATGAAACATTCTTTCTTTCTTTTATACTTTCTTCTCATGTCAAATGATTAACATCTATTTCCATAATGTTACAGTGGGGTACCATGTGGATCATGATGAGGAGAGAGAAGAGGGATCGTCGTCATTTCAAGAGAATGCGATTTCCACCATTTGATGACGAGGAACCACCATTAGATTATGCAGATAATCTGTTAGATGTTGATCCACTGGAGCCAATTCAACTAGAGTTAGATGAAGAAGAAGATTCTGCTGTATATACTTGGTTTTATGACCATAAGCCTCTTGTTAAAACAAAGCTTATAAATGGTCCAAGCTACCGGAAATGGCACCTTTCCCTTCCAATCATGGCGACTCTTCATCGGCTTGCTGGGCAGCTCCTTTCTGATTTAATTGACCGCAACTATTTCTACTTGTTTGACATGGAGTCATTTTTTACAGCCAAGGCATTGAATATGTGCATACCTGGTATGTCTACTTTTCTGATTTTTTGCGTGTCTTTGTCTGGCTTGTATCTATATGTGTGTGTGTGTGTGTGTGTGTGTATAGAAGGTTTTAGTCTCATTCTGTTCTGTTTTACTGCTGTTTAGTCCCTCATTTAATTGTCATTTTGCAGGTGGTCCTAAGTTTGAGCCTTTGTACCGTGACATGGAGAAAGGTGATGAGGATTGGAATGAATTCAATGACATCAATAAACTCATTATTCGGTCACCCTTGAGGACCGAGTACAGGATCGCTTTCCCTCACCTATATAACAACAGGCCTCGCAAAGTGAGGCTTGGTATATACCACACTCCCATGGTTATGTACATAAAAACTGAGGATCCTGATTTGCCTGCATTTTACTATGATCCTTTGATACACCCCATACCTTCCACAAACAAGGAGAGGCGTGAAAAGAAAGTTTATGATGATGAGGATGAAGATGATGACTTCTTTTTGCCGGAGCAGGTGGAACCTTTGCTTAAAGATACTCAGCTTTATACTGATACCACAGCTTCTGGTATTTCCCTATTATTTGCTCCGCGCCCTTTTAACATGAGATCTGGTCGAATGCGACGAGCAGAAGATATACCCCTAGTGTCTGACTGGTATAAGGAGCACTGGTAAGGATTCTTTTTCATTTTTGTTTATATTTGTCTTTTAATTATATACCAAGTGTTGATGCCTGACCCTTTAATGATTTTTTTTCCCTCTTCAGCCCTCCATCATATCCAGTAAAAGTTCGGGTCAGCTATCAGAAATTGTTGAAATGTTTTGTGCTGAATGAGCTGCATCACAGACCACCAAAGGCTCAGAAGAAAAAGCACTTGTTCCGGTCTCTCCAGGCGACAAAATTCTTCCAAACCACTGAACTTGACTGGGCTGAAGCAGGTCTGCAAGTTTGTAAGCAGGGTTACAACATGCTGAACCTATTGATACATAGAAAAAATTTGAATTACCTTCACCTTGATTATAACTTTAACTTGAAGCCTGTGAAAACTCTCACTACAAAAGAACGCAAAAAATCGCGGTTTGGCAATGCTTTTCATCTTTGTCGTGAAATTCTGCGTTTAACAAAGCTTGTAGTTGATGCCAATATCCAGTTCCGCCTGGGTAACGTAGATGCTTTCCAGTTGGCTGATGGTCTGCAGTATACGTTTTCCCATGTTGGCCAGTTGACTGGTATGTACCGTTACAAGTACAGGCTGATGCGACAGATTAGGATGTGTAAGGACTTAAAACACTTGATCTATTACCGTTTCAATACTGGTCCAGTGGGGAAGGGGCCTGGTTGTGGATTCTGGGCTCCAATGTGGAGGGTGTGGCTGTTTTTCCTTCGCGGTATAGTGCCACTTCTGGAAAGATGGTTAGGAAATCTACTGGCTCGACAGTTTGAAGGGCGCCATTCCAAAGGAGTGGCCAAGACTGTTACAAAGCAACGTGTTGAAAGCCACTTTGATTTGGAGCTTCGAGCTGCTGTCATGCATGATGTTCTTGATGCCATGCCAGGTAAGAATTCTTTAACATTGTATGTTTCTCAAATACGAGTGTTATTTAATGGCTTTCTAAATTCTGTAGTTTATGTTAATTGGTTAGCTAATTTTGTAAATTAAACTGCAGAGGGCATTAAGCAAAACAAGGCGAGAACTATACTGCAGCATCTGAGTGAGGCATGGCGCTGTTGGAAGGCAAATATACCGTGGAAAGTAATGCACGTGCTTAGATGGCAACTTATTTTCCTGTGCTTTTTGATTTGTTATTGTTTACTCACTTCTGTGATCTTGTTATAGGTTCCTGGTCTGCCAGTTCCCATTGAGAACATGATTCTTCGGTATGTCAAGTCAAAAGCTGACTGGTGGACAAATGTTGCTCACTACAATCGTGAACGTATAAGAAGAGGAGCAACAGTTGATAAGACAGTCTGTCGGAAGAACCTTGGAAGATTGACTCGCCTTTGGCTGAAGGCAGAACAGGTGTGTTTCACTCTGCTATCTTCTTCCTGCAATCTTTTTACATGCGACTGCATTTTGTGTTTTAATTAATCTTCCCTTTGCTTTCTTTGTATACAATTTTTTCAATTGTCTTTGCCTCTTTACAGGAACGACAGCACAACTATTTGAAAGACGGTCCATATGTCACCCCAGAAGAAGCTGTTGCCATTTATACAACAACTGTCCACTGGTTGGAATCGAGAAAGTTTGCTCCCATTCCATTTCCTCCATTGTCATACAAGCATGATACAAAGTTACTTATCCTTGCTCTGGAGAGACTGAAAGAGTCGTATAGTGTGGCTGTTAGATTAAACCAATTGCAAAGAGAAGAGTTGGGTCTTATTGAACAGGCTTATGATAATCCACATGAGGCATTGTCAAGGATTAAGCGTCACCTGCTTACCCAGCGTGCATTTAAAGAAGTGAGTTTATAATTAAAAATGATTTCATGATGTCTTTTTTAACTCCCAACTTGTAGTTTGAGCTGGAAAATTGATGGTTACTTATTCTGCAGGTTGGTATTGAGTTCATGGATTTATACAGCTATCTGATTCCAGTTTATGAAATTGAGCCACTTGAGAAGATAACAGATGCCTATCTTGACCAATATTTATGGTATGAAGGTGACAAGCGTCACCTCTTTCCAAACTGGATTAAACCTGCAGATTCAGAACCACCACCGCTTTTGGTGTATAAATGGTGTCAAGGTATAAATAATTTGCAAGGGATATGGGACACAAGTGACGGCCAGTGTGTTGTGATGCTTCAAACCAAGTTTGAAAAGTTCTTTGAAAAAATTGACTTGACGATGTTAAATAGGTAAATGATAAACATCTTTTAAATATTTACTTATTAATGAATATCATTTAAATTTTTAGCCTATCAATCAATGAGACTTTATGTATTCTGAATTACATTTCTTTTGATATCCTTTTGTAGGCTTTTGCGATTGGTCCTTGACCACAACATAGCAGATTATGTCACCGCAAAGAACAACGTTGTCTTGTCTTACAAAGACATGAGTCATACGAACTCTTATGGCCTTATACGTGGTCTTCAGTTTGCTTCTTTTGTGGTCCAGTATTATGGACTTGTGTTGGATCTCTTGCTTCTTGGTTTGACACGAGCCAGTGAGATTGCTGGACCGCCCCATATGCCAAATGAGTTCATAACATACTGGGACACGAAAGTTGAGACCAGGCATCCCATACGGCTGTATTCTAGGTACATTGATAAGGTGCATATTTTGTTCCGATTCACTCATGAGGAGGCTCGAGATCTTATCCAACGTTATCTCACTGAGCACCCTGATCCCAACAATGAAAATATGGTTGGATACAACAACAAGAAGTGCTGGCCTAGAGACGCGAGAATGAGGCTCATGAAACACGATGGTATAAGCTTTGATCTTTATTGTAATTTTACTTTATAAATCAGCTTTCTTGAGTCTGAGTATAATTATTTTATTCTTTTTATTTCTTTTCAGTCAATCTTGGTAGGAGTGTTTTCTGGGATATGAAGAACCGTCTTCCTAGAAGCATTACAACTTTGGAGTGGGAGAACAGTTTTGTTTCAGTTTACAGCAAGGACAACCCCAATTTGCTTTTCAGCATGTAAGTATTTATGTTACAGTGCACCTTATATGTGTGTGTTTGAACATGTTATTTGTTTGTCTAGCTTGTGGGTGAAATAGTTCTACTGAAATACTGATATGGCATGAAGTTGCATATGTTGCTTGTTATTTTTTAGTTTCTTCAATAATTAAAATAAATGCAACTTTGTAACATCATGTCTTTAACTCCTAGGTGTGGGTTTGAAGTTCGAATACTTCCAAAAATCAGAATGACTCAAGAAGCATTTAGCAATACAAGGGATGGGGTCTGGAATTTGCAGAATGAACAGACCAAAGAGCGGACTGCAGTTGCTTTCTTACGGGTTGACGATGAGCACATGAAGGTGTTTGAGAATCGTGTTAGGCAAATTCTTATGTCTTCAGGGTCAACAACTTTTACAAAAATTGTCAACAAATGGAATACAGCACTGATAGGTATATGCTCTGAATTTTTGTCAAAACTTTTTTAATAACTTACTATGGTCTCTGACAATTGCTACGTGCTCTTTTCTCATGTTTGTTTTTTTACTCCTGATAGGTCTCATGACTTACTTCCGTGAAGCAACTGTTCATACCCAAGAGCTTTTAGATTTGCTTGTCAAATGTGAAAATAAAATTCAAACCCGCATCAAGATTGGGCTGAACTCAAAAATGCCTAGCAGGTATATTGTTTGGTCACTCAAGCTCCAGATACCTCTAGTTGAGTTACACATTTTTAATTTTTGCATCAATGTATTCCTGATTTTATCTTTCTTTCAGATTTCCTCCTGTTATTTTCTATACGCCGAAAGAAATTGGAGGGCTTGGCATGTTATCAATGGGTCATATCTTGATTCCTCAGAGTGACCTTCGATACAGTCAGCAGACAGATGTTGGTGTGACCCACTTTAGAAGTGGAATGAGCCATGAGGAGGATCAGCTGATTCCAAATCTTTATCGTTATATACAGGTAAATTAAACAAACTAATGCATCCCATGCAATACAATTTTTTTTTCCTCCTGGTTTTGTTATCTGTTCAGGTGTTTGATTATCATGCTATGTTTTCCACAGCCATGGGAGAGTGAGTTTATAGATTCACAGCGTGTCTGGGCGGAGTATGCACTGAAGAGGCAGGAAGCTCAGGCGCAGAACAGGCGTTTAACACTTGAGGATCTAGAAGTAAGTGTTCTATTTTTGAGTGTTCTATTTTTGAGTGTTCTATTTTTCTACCACTATCTTCTTTTGTTTTATACTGCGGTATAGTGATTTTTATTGAACTCTAACTTGAAGTCTTGTATATTCTAATGGATTTTCTTGATATATATTGATAGGATTCATGGGATAGAGGAATACCACGTATAAATACTTTGTTTCAAAAGGACAGGCACACTTTAGCCTATGACAAAGGGTGGAGAGTGCGCACAGACTTTAAGCAGTACCAAGTACTGAAACAGAACCCTTTCTGGTGGACACATCAGAGACATGATGGGAAATTGTGGAATCTGAACAACTATCGAACTGATGTCATCCAAGCTCTTGGAGGTGTGGAGGGTATTCTCGAGCACACCCTTTTCAAAGGAACATAGTAAGTATATTCTTTAAGGTTTTGAATCTATCTATATGTTTTGCTGGTCATCACTAATTTCATCTGCATCAGGGTTCTAACTGTTCGTTTTATAAGTTGGAATATAATGGCATGCTCCTGAAAAAACTAATGTAGATTTTGTGTTGTTAGTTAATGCAAAGAATATTTCCTCAGCTTGTGCTTGGTATGCCTCTATAGATAAATTTGATCTTTATTTCCATTGGTAGCGAAATTCTGCAATGCTGTGCGAAGTTTTGCTATTTTTATGTGATTCTTAGGCTACTTTGAAGAAAGTCAGAATTGACAATTCTCACTTCATTCATTTTGAAATTTCAGCTTTCCAACTTGGGAAGGTCTGTTTTGGGAAAAGGCGTCAGGTTTTGAAGAGTCTATGAAATACAAGAAGCTGACTAATGCACAGAGATCTGGTCTCAACCAGATTCCTAACCGTCGATTTACTCTTTGGTGGTCGCCTACCATAAATCGGGCCAATGTCTATGTGGGTTTCCAGGTGCAGTTGGATCTGACAGGAATTTTCATGCATGGGAAGATTCCTACCTTGAAGATATCGTTGATTCAGATCTTTCGTGCTCATTTGTGGCAAAAAATTCATGAGAGTGTTGTCATGGATCTTTGTCAAGTCTTAGATCAGGAGTTGGATGCTTTGGAAATTGAAACTGTGCAGAAGGAAACAATTCATCCAAGAAAGAGTTACAAAATGAACAGCTCTTGTGCAGATATCCTCCTCTTTGCTGCTCATCGATGGCCAATGTCAAAGCCCAGTCTTGTGGCTGAGTCAAAGGATATGTTTGACCAGAAAGCAAGCAATAAATACTGGGTAGATGTACAACTCCGTTGGGGAGATTATGATTCTCATGATATTGAGCGTTATACTAGGGCCAAATTTATGGATTATACGACAGACAACATGTCCATATATCCTTCTCCTACTGGTAAATTTTTTTCTTATTTTTCATTATTGATCCGCTTAGATAATTGGTTGTACGTGTGAATTTTGATTTATTGCTTCTTTTCATGTAGGGGTGATGATTGGGCTTGACCTGGCCTATAATTTGCATTCTGCATTTGGTAACTGGTTCCCGGGATCAAAACCGTTGCTTGCTCAGGCGATGAATAAGATAA
Organism: Citrus australasica; assembly: GCA_029618585.1. Lineage (NCBI taxonomy): Eukaryota > Viridiplantae > Streptophyta > Magnoliopsida > Sapindales > Rutaceae > Citrus > Citrus australasica. The sequence goes on along the minus strand of JARCIV010000269.1, from coordinate 378,085 downwards.
TGAAGGTACTTCAATTTAATAATTTAATGTTTTGCGTGGTATATTTGTTGATCAATTTTGTTTTATCAATTTGATTTCTTGATCTGGATCTCTTGCCTGACTTCAATTGATGGTCTATCGTGTTTTGGCAGTCGAATCCAGCTTTGTATGTTCTGAGGGAGCGTATAAGGAAAGGTCTGCAGTTGTATTCTTCGGAGCCTACTGAACCATATCTATCTTCTCAAAACTATGGAGAGATTTTCAGCAATCAAATAATATGGTTTGTTGATGATACCAATGTGTATCGTGTCACAATCCACAAGACATTTGAAGGAAATCTAACGACTAAGCCCATTAATGGTGCTATCTTTATATTCAACCCAAGGACTGGCCAGCTGTTCCTTAAGGTGTGTATTCTGTTCAGTCCATTTTTGAAACTAAGATATCTCTGGTTTAGATTCTAAATTCTAAGCATCATCATTGAATGATGTTCTTGCAGGTGATCCACACAAGTGTATGGGCAGGTCAAAAGCGTCTTGGTCAGCTAGCCAAATGGAAAACAGCAGAAGAAGTTGCTGCTCTTGTGCGGTCTCTGCCTGTTGAAGAACAACCCAAGCAAATCATTGTGACCCGTAAAGGAATGCTTGATCCATTGGAGGTTCACTTGCTGGATTTCCCGAACATAGTTATTAAAGGAAGTGAGTTGCAGCTCCCTTTCCAGGCCTGCTTGAAGATCGAGAAATTTGGAGATTTAATTCTGAAAGCTACAGAACCTCAAATGGTTTTGTTCAATATATATGATGACTGGTTGAAGAGTATCTCATCGTATACTGCGTTCTCCCGACTTATTTTGATCCTTCGTGCACTTCATGTGAATAATGAGAAGGCAAAGATGTTGCTAAAGCCAGACAAAACAATCATCACAGAACCACATCACATATGGCCTTCTCTTTCTGATGATCAATGGATGAAGGTTGGTTTCTTGTTTAGCTTAGAATTTTCTTCTCATGTTTGTTCCAACCAATTGATTGATTGTTGGTTTGTTTGTTTGCATGTGGCATAGCTGGATATTTTTATTATTTGCCGTTGTCTCTTTTGGCATTTTGACTCTTCTTTCTCCTATTCCTTCATTCCTCTGTTTAATTTACGAGTGTTGCCATCCTTAATGAGGTATTACATGGTATTGCATGGTGCAGGTTGAAGTTGCCCTAAGAGATCTCATACTTTCAGATTATGCCAAGAAGAACAATGTAAATACATCTGCTTTGACACAGTCTGAGATCCGTGATATTATACTTGGAGCTGAGATTACACCTCCTTCCCAACAGAGGCAACAGATAGCTGAGATTGAGAAACAGGTGCGTTTTATCATCTCCTATGATTGGGATGAGTAATTTTTAATGATGTTTACATGGAGTTTGCTGTTGTTTGCTTAGTTATTAACTTGGGTATTCCTTCATGTTCAACTTATGTTGCCAGGCCAAAGAAGCAAGTCAATTGACAGCTGTAACTACAAAGACTACAAATGTCCATGGTGATGAACTCATTGTTACAACCACTAGTCCTTATGAGCAAGCTGCATTCGGTTCCAAAACAGATTGGCGTGTGAGAGCAATATCAGCTACTAATCTCTATCTTCGAGTTAATCATATATATGTCAACTCAGAAGACATAAAGGTACAAATCCACTTTCTCTTCTTAGCTTTAGCATGATAACTTTCAGTATATTTGCTGACATTTACTATTCTTAATGATGCAGGAGACTGGCTACACTTACATTATGCCAAAGAATATTTTGAAGAAATTCATCTGCATAGCAGATCTTCGAACTCAAATTTCTGGGTACTTATATGGTATAAGCCCTCCAGATAACCCGCAGGTCAAGGAAATTCGTTGTATTGCCATGCCACCACAATGGGGCACTCATCAGCAAGTTCATCTTCCTTCGGCACTCCCTGAGCATGATTTCCTGAATGATCTGGAGCCTTTGGGATGGATGCACACTCAACCAAATGAGCTTCCACAGCTATCGCCTCAGGATCTCACTTCTCATGCGCGGATTCTAGAAAACAATAAGCAATGGGATGGAGAGAAATGCATTATCTTGACTTGTAGTTTCACCCCAGGTTCCTGCTCGTTAACTGCATACAAGCTTACTCCAAGTGGTTATGAGTGGGGAAGAGTTAACAAGGACACAGGAAGCAATCCCCATGGATATCTTCCAACTCACTACGAGAAGGTCCAAATGCTTCTGAGTGACCGGTTCCTTGGTTTCTACATGGTAAGGAATTAGGAACTGTTTGAACTTATAACTGTCGTCACTCGTACAAAGCTTTCTTGCTGAGGTATTGATCGTTTTGTCTTTGCCTTGTCCTTTTAGGTTCCCGACAACGGTCCATGGAACTATAACTTCATGGGAGTGAAGCATACAGTGAGCATGAAATATGGTGTCAAGCTTGGGACTCCTCGAGAATACTACCATGAGGACCATAGGCCAACTCATTTCTTGGAGTTCAGCAACTTGGAGGAGGGCGAAATGGCAGAGGGAGATCGTGAGGATACATTCTCATAAGCCTATTGATGTTATTTTGAGGTCGTAATCTTTCTTGTGAATTAAATTGTAGCATTTGCTTGGAAACTGCTAGACTGGAGTAGATTTACTTTACCAACCTGTGGATGAAGCAGTGCCCCCTTTTTGGTCGTTATAAAAACGTGTTTACTTCTGGTACAGTTGTAATTCTCTGTAGAATGATAGTTTGATGTGTAAATATATACGGTAACGAGGTTTCATAAATTTTCTGTTGATGCTGGATCTAAAAGTCCTCTATGTGGTATTAAGGAGTGGCCTTGCAGATTAATTTGTACTATTTTATATGCGACTCTGTCGCAGCTTCTAATTCTATTGAAAGTTGCTCAACAGATTAAAAGAGAGCGCCTTCACGCCATTCTAAAATCATGTGACTTGAAAATTGAAATAAGTAGAAACATTTAGTGAAATGTATTCTGTGGAATATATGGATGTAACACACTTGGCTTTCGGCTACATTTTCCACGGCCCATCGGCAACACCCAATGAGTTTCACCCGACGGTTCCAGCTTCACTTCTTAAAGTCTAGCAGCCAAAAGGTTCAGCAAAAATAACAGAGTTCTGAAGATGCATTTACATTAAATTCATTAAAGAAAGGGGTACCCACAAACCAAACTCACAGCACTCTTAAAAAACATGCTTTCTGCATTTTCTAATAAGATGCACATCTGGCGCCACCCTGTGCTTAGTAGCAAAAAACCAAAATATGCAGAAGATTCAAACTCTATATCTAACAGTCTGGTAGTTGCAGAGTAGCTCAACTATTGAGCTTTCTCAGGTTCGATCTCCTCCTTCACCTGTTTAAGATCCTTCTCTTCTGAAATGGAGTCTGTGATGTCCTCTGCGACTGCTTTTCCGTCATTATAATCTGCAACCTGATGGCTCTTGAACAGTTCATCATTTTCGAGTTCAGCCAACTTCTCCATGCTGTCCTCTGCAACTGCTTTTCCGTCGTTATAGTCTGCAACCTGATGGCTCTTGAACAGTTCATCATTTTCGAGTTCAGTCAGCTTCTCCTTTGATTCTCCCTTCAGTAGGTCCAACACCTCAAGCATCGTGGGTCTTTTCTCAGGCTTACTGTGAGCACATGTGAGCGCAACAAGGACGACTCTTTTCAATTCTTCTTCCACAAAGTTTCCATTTAGCCTTGGATCTGCCAATTCGCTGAACTTCCTTTCACAAGCCAGTGGCAAAGCCCAGTCTGTAATTGTTCGTTTAATTGCAGAATTCACTTTTTCAATAGGTTTCTTGCCACTGGCCAGCTCTAACAAGAGAATGCCAAAGCTGTATACATCACAACTCTCTGATGCTTTCCCTAACATTGCATATTCAGGGGCAAGGTAGCCTAGGGTACCCTTAACTCTAGTAGTCACATGTGTAGCACCATCAGGGATTAGCTTAGCAAATCCAAAATCGGCAACCTGAGCCTTAAAATCAGCATCCAGCAACACATTGCTAGCTTTGATGTCTCTGTGGATTATATGTGGTGTAGCGTGATGGTGAAGATATCTAGACCAATCCAACAGAAAGGTTATCACACGTACCAATCAAAGTAATACTAGATAAAAGCTAGGTTAATACTTACACAATCCCCTCTGCAGAACCTATGGCAATATCCATCCTTCTGCTCCAATTGAGAAGGCATTCTGATGAGTGCTGTCCGTGTAGATGAGACAGCAAGCTCAAATTTGGCATATAGTCATATACAATCAGGCGCTCTTGTCCTTCAGCACAGTAGCCACGTAGACTAAGCAAATTCTTGTGCCTAACCCGTGCCAGTATCTCAACTTCAACAGCAAATTCCATCTCTGCTTTATTGCTCCAAACTTTTAATCTCTTCACTGCAATCTGCATACGAGTCATAAGATTTACTTAAAAGGTTTCAACAGTCTTATCCAAAAACTCAACAGCAGGTCTTAGCTCTCTGAATTCCTTACAATTTAAAGTTTCTATCAGCTAAAGATTGTTTGGGTAGAATTGTTGTTTGCGTAGAATTGACTTTAATGAAATTCTCAAAAATGGATCTGAGATTTACAAGCATGCTGGAAGATATTTATCTTCATAGATTTTATTCTGCTATTTTTCCCAGCCACTAGCTAAAACATTTCAAGCAATACAGTTTGGAATGCCGTATTCGATAGTATCAGGAGATATATTAGAAAAATAAAACAAAAAGATACATGCAAAAAGGAGGGATATTCGGATGACTATGTGTAACATCCAGTATGGTTGGCTAACAAAAATACAAGCACACCAGCAGAAGAAAGGCCACTCATGAAGCAATTGTATTCTAGTTGCTTGCAAGCATGTTCAGTTTTCGTCAGCCCAAGGACAAAACAAGCTCAAGTAAACAACTGATACTTCACAACAATCTCTTTTTTTTAATTTCTTTCTTAAAAAAAAAAGAAAAAGGGAAACTGATCAAATGCACAAGATAAAGCACATTTTGGTTAGGGGACTATCAATGCAACAAATTCCCTCACAAATCTATTTTCAAACTCTACAACTTCTGAACTCCTACCACCTTTAGGCAACAATCACCGTCGTGGCTCACTTTCTGTATTGAGTTTTATACGAAAAAGCACAAGCTATTCACCTCAACCATATATACAAAGCCACTAAATTGAAAAATCTAAATAGAATGCTAACAATAATGTCATTATTAAACAATAAGACTGAAAACTCGGCATTAAGACCATAGGTGCTGAAAGCATCTGTAACTAGCAAAATATTACTATCCGCAATTGAAACCCATTTTTTAGCAATATGAATGCTGCTGAACTCATATGAAAATTCAGCATAACATGAATTAAAATAACTGAAACTGGAATAACATCATTAATCGAGAAAATAATGTTAGCTGTTAGCTGAAAAGTGAATTGATTACCTGTGATCCATCCCAAAGCTGACCCCAGTAAACACTGCCAAATCCTCCTTCTCCAAGCTTGTTATCGTAATTGAAATTGTTTGTGGCAGAGTGTAATTCCTTCAATGAGAAGATTCTCCATGTTGGCTGCTTCTTTCCTTTCTCTTTCCTATACAACATCAAGCTCTATAGTAAATACAACAACCAATCCAAAATGAAACAAAACTACTTATGTTGAACCTCTCAGTTGATTGTCTTTTTTTTTTTTTATTTAGATTCCATCAACTTAAAAAATTAAAAAATTACAATTTCAGCTTCTTCTTCTCCTCTAGCATTATAAAGCAAAAAAATTTCAATTCCCATGTAATCATTTCTAAAATCTAAAATAAACCCACACCTTAAAATCCTCTTAAGTTTACATTTCCACTATCAAAACAAGCTCATCAAATATAAAAAATAAATAAATTAATAAATAACAACTAGACATGAACGGATGAACCAATAGGAAAAAATAATTTGAACTAACATACCGATCTAAGACTTTCCCACAACAAAAGATAGAGCCAAACGCCATTTCAACTTTCAACCTCCAGTAATTGAAAACCCACAGAAAAGGGGAAAAATAAAAATAAAAATAAAAAATCTCTTTTTCTCTGTTTCTGTAAATACTCGTTAGCTAATCTTTTCTGGGTTGTTTTTACTTTCAGTGTCAGAGTTCGTTTTTGCTGCTGAATGGCTGCTGCTAAGATTCTAAAGCATAACGCTCTGGCTTGACCAGCACACAGTTCTTTTATTCTCTTTCCTTTTTTTTTCCTCCCCTATATCTATGCTCTTTCTTCAGCCAACTGCTGCGGTGCTTAGCTCTGAAGAAACAATGAAAAGATTAAAAATTAAAAACCCTCAAAAAAAAAGAGAGAAAAGAAATTGAAAGAAAGTGTGTAACCGAAGACAAGTCTTTGTAGTTTGTATTGTCTTTAATGTCTACTCACTCAAACTCGAAAACAAAATAACACAACACAGCAAACGCAATAGCTAGCGGTTTCCTTTACTTTTTTCTCTCTTATCAATTTTCAAAACGCACGTGGGGTCCACCTTAAGTTGCTTATATTCAATTAATTGTATATTAATTTTTTAAGTTAGAATTATTGAGTATATTTGTTGTCGTTTTTGTATCGTGAGCCATGTAGTCATGTATGTTGGATGTTTTCGAATTTCTTTTTGGGTTAATAACGTCTGAATCCTTGAATTTTACCCATACCTCTCAAGTAAGCATATAGCTTGTGGTTTCTTCTTACCGGTCCCCGTAGTAGTGCAGTGGTGTGGTGTCGTAAGAGTGGCAATTTGGGTTGGCATATCGTGTTTGTATCATAGAAATCTAATTTGTTTACTAATCGTATCAGTTCATGTTTTCACGTATTGAAAACTCTAAATTTGAATTTGACATGATTGAAAAATGAATAAAATTAAAAATTTTAACTTATCCCAATTATTACCATTTTAAGTAAGATGATATTCATATAATCAAAGGTTGTAATAAATAATTTTACTAGTTATAAAATTGATCATCACTTATTGGGATGAAAATGTTGGGATATTATTTGGGAAGTATAATATTATTTTTTAATAAACATGTGTATGAAGATCAACACAAACGGACTAATCACTTGTGTCCTATTTGTGTCAAGTTAACAAGCTGCATCAAAATTATACATTCTTGACAATTTTATTTTGATTTTTTCATATGAATTCTTGAATTTTGTTTAACTTCTTTTTCTTTCTTTTCTTTATAAGTATATAAATAATTATTTTATACCATTTTCAAGAATATCATCAAATTAGATAAAAGCAAGCATTGCTTTCGAAGATAGCTTCTACCAAGATCCCATACTCTCATTAACAGAACAGAACATCATAGTAGGATTGAGTATTTTATACGAAAAGAATGCAAAATATGTCCTTATTTAAGATATTTCCAAAATTTAGGGACCCATACAAATTATTATCCCATTTCTTTTTTAATAATATTCTTTTCTTCTTTAGTTCTTTTGGGATTCTTTTTTTTGGTAAGATGAGCCTTTCTCAGTTGTATTAATGCTATTTTGGCATAATCTTTAACAGTTATCTATGCATTTCATTTTTATTATTTTGGTAAGGTAAGCATTTTTTTGTTGTATTATAAGGAAGAAGCTTTTATGTAACAAATGCTCCAAAATTAGATCTTGTCTTTAGCATTTTACAGCAAATTCTTAAGATCTTATCCTCTTAACCCCAATAAGATCAATCACCATCATTTTTGGTTACTTTAATTTACTCTTAAAATTCTCTCAAGTAATAGTTAGTATAAAAAGTACAAGATATATAATATATATTTGATTTTTTTATAATTCCATCATGCAAAACGATTATTTCAATTTTATTGGTCTATTTACCTATTAGTTTAACAGGGATAAAATTTATTTCATTGAAGTATTAATTTGACGATGGGGTATCAAAATTATTATTTTTTAATACGAGAAATTAAAAGAGAGTTTGAGTGATGAAAGCTACTTGGTTATACAATTTGATTATTTATTTCAAGCCAGAAGAAGACATAAATTTATACTTTTTTTTAACATAATTTGATAAGCTGAAATATAATGTAACTAAAAAAAGGTCAATATTTAATTTGCCAACAGTCTCTTTACGTGAATTGTGAATTTTGAAATAATATGTTAATAGGGTAGTTAGTGTTAATAAGACATTTAACGAAACTGAAAAAGACTATTAGGGATGTATTATTCATAAAATATTTGCAACATATTGAAATTTATCATCGCATTTCTCTTGAAACAATTTAACATAATTGTTTCAAGAAATATGTACCCAAAAAGTAAAAGTAGTCCCATTAAAAAAAAATTCCAAGAAAATGAAAATATTTGGATGAGAAACTGTTGGGTATCGGAATTTAAATTTGCATATAAATATGTGGGTGGGTTGTTTAATCAATCAATTACAATACAAATAAAAAAAAAAGAAAAATTAGTTGCAATGATTGCGGCGTTTAAAAGTACAAGCAATTAGTGTGCTTCGGAGCTCTCATTTGATTGAAAATAAGCGACAAAAAAACATTAGCTTAAAGTCAAAAACGTTGTTACATAATCTTCATGTAGCAGCTGTAATGCGTGTTTCAATTGGCATCATTGGCCTTCATATGTCAGAACCAAAATTTGTAAGGATAAATTAAAGCAAGTAGTAGTTAAGAAGTTATGTTTTTGGGATTCAAAAGAGGAAAATAAAGTGATATTATATTATTTTATCTCTATGAGTGATACTATTACGTGAAGTTGTATCAATGAATCGGACAGTTAATTATTAAAATACTAAATGAACATTATGTTAGTATTTATTAAATATATTTGTTGATTTTTTTATTCAATAATGAATGTAGTATTCTTATTTCATAAATAAATAAAATAATTCATTATACTTTATAATTTTTCTTAGACTTCACTTTCAAATACTGTTGTTAGATTCATCGAATTCACATCTATTTCACAATCTCATCCTTGAATATCTAGAAAGCATCTTTTAAGGCCACAAATAATAATAATAATAATTAGTTGATTTGATAATTTTAAGGAGGGCGTTGTAGCAGCAAATATATAGCTATATTTGCCTATATTTATATGCTTCTTTTTTTTTAAAAAAATAATAATAATCTATGATCCAATTTAATTATAGAGTTGGAAGGCCTACCAATGATTGATGTCAGAGAAGAAAAGAATACCAAAGCTAATTGTGTGCTGCTGGTGCTCTGGTGAAGTGAGCCCTACAAAATAAATAAATACATAAATAATGTCTCTAACTCTCTATTCATTTCTGTCTATGTATATATTGATGAAAAAAGATAATAAGTCCATTGATCTTGTAATTTCCATTTAAGGACATTTGAAATGGAAGTAAAGAGAAAAACAAAGAAATCGATAGAGAAAAACGAGGGTTTTTCTACACTCTTGACTAGAGTATCTAGTGTGCGTGTGTGTTGAATGCACACTTTATAAAAGATGGATATCTGCACTAGAGGATTATTTACAATAGAGTTAGATTATTGGCAACCCCTATTATCCTCTTAAAACCCTTTTTTAAAAAATATATCTTATTAAATAATTTGAAATATGAGATGACTTATGTTGACACCCTCTTTTATTCCACGAATATCCCAACTTCATTTTTCCTCTCAACAAACTCCATTCATGATGTCTATTTTCTTAATTTCTTTGGGTACATAAATAAAAATTTCTATGTTTCTCTTATTGCTAATATTAATCGTGCATCTTATAAAAAAGATAATAGTTAATTTTTTTTGGAATTGATTATTTTTATGGTAGTTTGTCTATTGTTTAACTTCTCATAGTTTTAAAATTCAAAATAAGAAAAAAAAATTAAAATTTGAATGCCTTGAGTACATGTAAAGGCATACAACAAGTCATGGGATGTTTTCATCGTCATCTATTTTTATTCGTGACATTTTTCTGGCGTTGAACTCTTTCTTTACACATCAAAATAGGACACTATTGACATTTTTTAATAATGACTAGTCCAATGTAAATTAGTGGGTTTATTTTAGTTAGTGTAAACTATTTTGCCACAGGAAATGGTATTCATCAAACTCTTAAAAATAGAAAGAATAAATCTGCAACTGTAAGTGTGCTCTTCAAATTTCATTTGCGCTTTTGCATTGGATGTGGGTACGTAGGAGTTTTTCAATTACGGGTAAAATTGTAAACGAAAATAAGAGGGGTTTTAAGAGGAAATTAGAGGTGTGCTAATAGCACCACTCTTTAAAATAAGAGGCATGCAAATAATCAGATGGGAAAACTTGTGCCATATTCACCATAATCACTATCTCCCTTTAATATGTTACTATTTTTTTAAATAAAATATGAATACCCTTTTGAAAACCTCCTAAACCTCTTTTCTAAAATTACCCCCATTAAATATATAAATAAATTATACTATTTTTAGAAACACCCATCTTAATTCCATAAATAATCCTATATTTTCATTTCTCAAGAAATCTTGTGAGAACAAATTTTTTTATTCACTAGATTAATTTACAACTCATGCCTTACGAGGATCACTTTCAATTTCCTTCAACATTTCAACGATAATTTGCTTTACAAAATTCTAAGATTTATCACTTTTTTCTTTTTCTATTACTTTCTTCTATCACTATTTGAAGACAAAAAATATTATGTTATAGCTATTACATCTTGAAATAAAATATCTCAAAATGAAGAATACCTAGAAAAAAATAAAGGGGTTTAACTAAACTAGTGGTACCTTTGAAAATCATATGTTTAATTGTTTATTGATAAAACCACAAGAATGACAAGGATTTAATTAAAATAATAATATTTTAAACTTAACTAGGGCTAAATTTGTATTTTAAAAGGAGGGTTTTATGAAAATATCTTCCGATGGCGGAAGCAAATTTCTAATATAGAAAACTTCTTCATATAGAAGTCGATTTTCTAGATATATCTTTTTAAAAAATTTATTGTCCTTAATTATTTTATAAGTGTTTAAAATATTCTTATTCTTATTTATTTTTTCGGTTTTCCTCAAGGAAAAGAGAATTAAAAACTTTGCATAGACCCTACCACAAGTTCTGTATTCTTTCATCAATATAATTTGAGCTATTGGCCCCCCTCAATAATTCTCTCAAAACCCCACTGTTGTATTTACTATTTTAACCTTAAGTAAAATTGTGGCTCACTTAATTACACCTAATATGCCCTCTCGTTGTTCTCATATTTATTTGCTTTAGTAGTTCGATTTTTTTGAAATCTCCCAAGTAGTGTAAGTACTTTCACAGTTATGTCTCTCCGATAATAATAGCTAGGGGTTAACTGATTCATCTGAGTGGTTAGTTTGATAATACTGTGGTTTCAAAATAATTACTATTAACTATGCTATTTAAATAATTAGTTATGAAAATTATTTAAATATTTAGTAAAATTTATTTTTAAACGTCATATTGACTTTTAAAAGTAGTTATATGTATTTAAGAAATTTTATTATTAAACTGCTGTAAGAATACGGTTAAAAATTTACTTCGACATTTATAAACATGTATATAAAATATGTATTCATTATGTATATATAATAATTGATAACTAGAGGAAATATTTTTATACAATTAATTTTATTTTGTTATCTTAATATAGTTGGCAATAATAGTAATCTAGTTAAATTTAATATTTTTATTTCATAATTAATAAGGATAATTTTGAATTTTTATAATATATGTGAGGATATATATAAAATTGCATTAACTATAAAATTAATTGTCAAAATCAAAGTTTGAAAAGTTACCCCTATCTTGCTTTTCAAAATTTGTTATGTGTTGGAGTGATTTATTAAAAGTCATAATCTTTTTAAAGAATAATCTAATATCAAAATTAATTTTTAAATTTTTAAAATCATTTTTCAACCTCTTTAAAGCATTCACAAATGAGCCCCAAGCATTAAAATTCAAGCTAAGCTACCCAAAAGCGAGAATGAATTAGGTTTTTAAAAATTATCAATAAATAAAATTTCAGTCCAATACCAATTTGTACTTTAACTAACTAACAATAATAAGTAAATTTTACAAGGTAAGGGAAAGGAAAGCAAACATAAGACTTTTTATGCGGTTCAGCTGACACAACTTAAAAGTAATTTTTAACTCCCAAGTATAAGAGTGTCTTGTTGTATTATAACTCGGTGAGTCAGAGGTCGATCCACAGAGAAAATATTTAATTAGTTTATTTTATTTTAACTAAAAGTTAAAATTTAAACTTGAATATAAACAAACTTAATTTAAATGAAACTATGAAATTGAATTAGTTAGGGTATGACATTGAATTAGTTAGGGTTGTGGATCCACTCTTAGTAGTAAATAAAACTTAATAAATTCTTTTTGCCTTTTTTTTAGATTTATTGCCCAACAGATTAATTATATAAATTATTATTATTTTCACTTTAATTTTATGATGGATTAAGTATTTATTGTGCCAAAATTTAATTTGTCTACAATAAGTCGAAATACAATTTTACCATACCTTATATTAAGATATTAAGAATTTATTGTGCCAAATTCATTTGTTTATCTACAATAAATCAAAATTTCAAAATATAAAATATGTATAAAATTAAATAGAAAATAATTTAATTTATAAAATTAAAATAGAATTTGATTAAATCATATTTATTTCCTAAGAGTTTCACCTTCCCCTAACTAATATTATTTAGTTGAGCATAATTGAAATAAAAGAAATATTAAAATTGAATTACTTATAATTAAAAGTAATAAAAACAACTAAAATTGAAAATAAAACTAATTTTATTTATAAAAATAATTATACAAAATATTAAAGACACACCTGAAAGTCAAGATTACAGGGAGATGGAGAGAATTTGAGAAGAAGAGAATTGTAGAGAGATGATTAAAAACATAAAATGAGGCTCTATTTATAGAAAAATAAATTCATAATCCAGTGTGTTGCGGTCCATCGTAAGCTTCATGCATGTGCTCCTCACAACCTTTAAATCAAGATCCAATGGCTGGTCAAACTTCAAAGTCAACATCACACGTGGCATTGTTTGACTCGTCCAATTTGCCCAAAGAACGGTTGAGATTTGACGAGTTAATGGATGGATCGGGTCGACCCAAATACAAATATTCGGATCCTACAACTTGCTTCACCAACCATTGCCATGTGACACAATTATGGCCATTGAATCATGAACGGTTGAGATTTAGTCAAAATTGCTAGCTATCCCATGCACTCATACCTATTGTAAGCTCATTTTATCATCCAATCAGTGCTCGGTCAACATGAAAAGTCAATTCTTTTTAAACAATTTTAATTTTAAGTCGATCTTAACTGATCTTAAGGTTTTCAAACCTCCGGAATCCAAATTTGACCTCTATTTATCTGTTTGGAGCCTCGAATTATGTGAAATTAATATTTTACTTAATAAACACACAAAAATACACAAAATTAGATATATTTAAAATATAATTAATAATTCTTAATATATTGCATAAACACAAATATAAATTATAACATAAGCATAAAATAATATTATTATCGCTTGATAATTAGACAATTTTTAATACTAATCATCAGCAAAACTCGCCTACGTCCACACTTCCAAGCAATCTAGACTTGAGAATTCTACTATACAAACCTTACTAACCAAAGTTTCGAAATGTCTACAATTGACTTTTAATATGTCAATAGACCTTATTGTAATGGATTCAAATGATATTGATGTCAATGTGCAAGTGTATACAACAAATAATATAATGATATATATTCAATATCATCTCTGTGGAGATTGATGTTATTAGATTTGTTACAGTAATCTTAACAATGCATTTTTGCTTTAATTAAAAATAAAACTAGTAACTTAATTAATTAAAATAAAATGCAATATGTAAATTATCACGTCACACATAAGGACAAAGCTAATGGAAATAAAGTAGTTGAGTGATTAAACTCTCTTAATAGTTTCGACTATTTCTTTCAATTTTAGATTTAGTTGCTAGAACATCTACTACAACATTAGGATAAATCCTTATGTGTCCTCAGCTGTCGCATATTGAATGTCTTATATCTATATGCAACCTAATAGTAACCAATTGTTATGCAACATAAGATATAACATTACACGCTTAAGTTCTAATTATTCTAAAAAGTGAATCCATATGTCTGGTTCATTACTAATTTTAGATTAAGCATGACCCTTTTGGAACTAAGTGAAAGTCAACTCAGAAAACCCAATTTAAAATCAAGTATTGCTCTAATATGTTCTACTAAGATAAACCCATTTATGACTCTTTCTTAACTAGTATTATTAAATGAGTGGTCAGCCGGAATAATGAATAGAAATAAGTATTATTAAAACAAAGTGTTGTAGCAAACATGCAGCAACACATATAATCAGTCAATGAATTATTAAGATTGTTTATCACTCAACCACAAATAAATTTAGTTCATAGTTTGCAAAAGATAAATAAATAAATAAGTGTCAGCCATCAAATACATCCCCATAATAAAATAGAAAATAAGAATGGCTGATTTTCTAATTGATCTCTGAAATTTTTCTTGTGTGATAGCCTTCAATCTCTCCCTTAAATTCTATTTTCTTGTTTTTTTTAGTTTTTCTCCTTGGTTGACGGCTCTCTCTTTTCTTTTGCGTGTGTGCTTTTTTATAGCGGAAAATTAGGAAAAACGGAAGTCTATGGTGCGTATCTTCCATATTATGAAAGTTGTCGATTTACTGCTTTAAAGTTATCACTTGAAAGTTGTCGATTTACAATTTGATTTCTAGAAACTCTTCAGATCGAAGTCGGTTTACTGCTTTAAAGTTATCAATTGATTCTAGAGACTTATCTTATTGAAGTCGGTTAGCCATTTCAAGACTGGCGATATGTTGTTTGAATCCAGAGGCTTATCTAATCGAAGTCGGTTGGCCGCTTCAAGATTGACAGTATGCCATTTGCGTCCACAAGACATAATTTTGTCCAAAAACTTTTAAAAAGTCAAATAGCTCAATTTTTACGATTAAAAAGTAAGAATTATCAAATCATTTTTTATTAAGTTTATAAAATTTAAAGTAACTTATCTCATGAAATCAAATTTTCATATAAAAGGATTTTTCTTGAAGACACCATTAAAAAAAAAAATTAAGCTTCTAAGATCTTTGTTCGTGCATTTTTTTTTTCATATGAACAATATATGTGAAATATATGCATTTCATATTCTACTCATGATATATGGTTTGTTATTACAAAATCGAAAGACGGTATAATCATATAGGTCAACAAGCATCTCAATAATATTGGCTACTTTTCAACCTCTCAAAAAGATTCCCAAACAGACCCTAAGCATCTACTACTATATCTAACTCATTGATCTCAATTCTATTTTTCTCTAACATCTTAACATAAAAAGGAATTAATTGAACAACAATCATACAAACTAAAGATATTATTCCTTACGTTATCCGTGTCCTATGCATATAACCATTCTTCACATGTTTAATAAATTTTAACGTTGTCTTATAAAACTAAAAGCTCACCACCTTAATTTATAATTCGGATGCATGCATTTTATGTTATTGTAGGACGCATATATTTTGTATTATTTTGCATCTGCTGACTGCTCTCTCTCTCTATCCTGTAGTGAATTTCAATGGAAGCTGTCTTGCATCTCTTTGCTGCATCCGCGCATTATATGACTGAATTAATTTCGAAATTAGTATTCATAAAAGTTTAATATAATATATGTTTTTTCTATAAAAATGTCGGTAAGATTAAATTTGCCCTCTTATGTTGCAAGAAACTCGTACTTATTTATTCGGATACAACTTCAACAATATGATTAAGTTTAAATATCATATACTTATTGGACTTCCTTTTATGAAAAGTTGATCAACTATTGACACTGACTAGCCCTTTAAGTATAACCAAATGTTAAAAGTGACAAAACTAATATATAATTTTTAGTTAGGAATCATGTATGACAACAAGGGAGGGCCACGGACAAGCTTGATTTGAAAGTAAACTAATTAGCTTAGCTTGGATTAAATTGTGAGACTTAGCGGGGCGTTGTATAAAAATGCAAATGCTAGGATTTACTGTGTACAGATTTTATGAGTCATTGAATTTAAAGTCAACGGTTCCAAGTGGAATCCTATTACTTCAGCTAAAATGAGTGACTCCGCACCATATAACAATTGATATGTATATTACATATATTTATATATACAATTTTTTTTTATCCAGATATAAAATCTAGGACGAGGTTGACTACGTTGTGAGTAGAATTTTATAAAATTTTAAAATGTTTAGCACCGTTATGAAAAAAAATAAAATTTTACAGCATTATAAATTCATCTTGGACACGCGCGCACGCGCGTACGTATACATACAAACAATGGTAAGATTATTGAACCAAAGCCCAAGTGTACCGGGCCTACAAGCTGGCCCAGTTTGATTATTGCCTCGTACGGCCTGATGTGTGGCCGCTGGGCTGCCTAGGGGTTTGGAGCCCAGCTGCTTTTTCTTTCTCTTCCGTTAAGCTGTAAATTACTTCAAAGTGTTGGTTGACCAATTTTGCGGTTAAATTGATTGACTGTTTTTGTTACCTCGCATTTGTAAAAGTAATCATATTACTTACTTATTAATAACAATCAAGACGAATACAAATATAGAAATAAGAAAATGATTTAACTCTGTAGAAAAAATAATTTGATTAGTTAAAACATTAAAAATGATGTGCCTTACAGTTATTTATCATTAAACATTCTTCAATTTTCACTCTACAATTATAACCATCAACTTTTACTCCATTTTAAAAACTACACCTAACTATTAAAAAGTGCCCACACGACCCCTTCCATTATCTATATGTTGTCACCTCACAGCTCTTAGTTTATAAAATTGACCCCACTACAAAAATTAATTTAAAAAATTTCTCCCACTAAAAGATAATTACCCATAAATTGATATGAAATTTTTTTTCAGTGGAATCAATAGGCCACTCTAAGCTAAGATATTGATTCTAATAATGATACTTTGCGAGAATCCCACTAATAAGTTCATCTTAATTACTTTAAAACGTTACAGGTGCTTGTTATAAATTACTTTGAAGGAACAAATTTATAAGACGTAGTATTGCACTATACTTTATACTACTACTTTACACCCCTTTATTTAACTTACTTACAACGAAAATAAAATCATCAAAACAACTGATATTAACTGAAGCGACCTAACAAAATTAGAAGCATCATGCACTGTACCAACTGATGTATTTATTGTTCCCGTTATATTTTCTTCCAGGGTGCCGAGATGTTGCACTGATCTTCCTGAACCCGGCCTACCCGAGTCACACAAACCGATACCCGAATCAATCGATGGATCTAAACCGTCTTTGAAACCGCTACCTGCATTGTAACACAGACCTGAGTTGTTATGAAGTCTAAGCTTGCTCTTCATCTTCCATACCATTTCTCTCTCGAACGGAAGTGGCCCTGTTAATCCATTATTGTTTAGTCTTAATTCACTAGCATGCTTCAAGTTTTTGAAACTGTTGGGAATTGAGCCATTGAGGTGATTTTCATCTAGATGAAGTACATGAAGATTTGGTAACTGGCCTAGTGACTCGGGGATTGGACCGCGCAAATTCATGTTTGATAAAATAAGTATCATTAAGTTTCTCATGCCAATGAAACTATAATTAGGAATTGTTATTGGACCCATTGAGTTGCTTTTTAGAATCAAGGCTTGGAGAGAATTTAAATTTCGAATGGATATAGGAAATGGACCCGAGAGATGATTATAGCTTAAATCCAAGAGAATGAGGTCTCTTAGATTGCTAATCGAATCGGGTATTGAGCCGGTGAGGCGGTTATGGCTAAAATCGATTTTGATTAAAGAATGGCACGTTCCGAGACTAGATGGGATCGGACCCATAAGAAGGTTTTGGTTCAAGTCTAAAACATTTAGAACTGGGAAGCTTATACTGGGTATCGAACCGGTTAATTTGTTCCCACTCAAATCTAACGACCTCAGACCGTTGATCCTGCCTAAAGAAACTGGAATCGAACCGTTGAGATTGTTTTTGTGAAGATCAAGGACTTTTAAACGGGTGAGATTTCCTAATTCGCTAGGAATTGGACCCACGTTCCCGTTTTCTCTAAGCACTAAAGTTTGCAACGTTGGGCCCAATTGACCTAAGAATGCTGGGATTGGCTGGGGTTTGTGAGTGAAGCAACGGTAAAAGAACAAAGTTCTAAGGTAAGGAAGCTTGGTGATGGATCGTGAGATATGAGACCGGGTCGGATCACAAGTCGGAAAAGCAGTGTCATCAGATAAAGCTCCAAACATCAACGACACCACGTGGTACACGTTTTCTTTATCCGGCATGCACTCGATACCGTGCCAACGGCCGCGACACACGTCGGGAATTTCGGTGGCCCAATCGTTTCCTGTGGCCCGCATTATGTCGTAGACAGCCTCTTGCTCCTTGGGCTCGGTTCGGGCTCCATCCTTGTTCATCGAGAACCCAGTCTGCGGCCCATCAACAAGGCCCGAGGAACCGCCGGAATCTGGCATTATGACCGTGAAAGGCCTCGCAAATGGTAAAACACAAATGAACGCCAGAACCGAAAGTGTTGGTGTTGAGAAATGTTGTGCCATTTTTTTTAATTTTTTGTAAGCGTGCATTTGTTTTCCTTCAACTGGGCTTGCATTTGATTTATATAGAGGTGACGGTGGAGTTAATGAAATGGGTCAGTGTATTAATGAGATGCAGTGACAAAAAGAGAGGCTGTTGCATGGAATGAAGTGAAACTAGTTATGGCTTCACGAGAATTGGGGGGCTAGGAATTAATGCATTAGTGACGCCATCAGCATTAATGCGTTTCACGGGATTTTTGCCCACGTCGGGTTGGAGCTATCGGGTTGGTGTTGCTCGGGTGGGTTATAGTCGTGGATCAATCTTGTTTCTTATTGGGCCTTGTAATACCATTGTATTGGGCTAATGTCTCAAATGGGTACAGGTAAAAATTTTGGTTTCGACTATTGACACCCTTCGTTAATCTCGTAAACTCTTATTAAATTATAATTTTTTCCTCTCTTGTCGATCTATTTTACTTGTACATGTATATGAGCTTTTCTTTTCTCTCTCCTATCTATGCACAAACCTGAAACATTTTTTTTTTTTGTTGGTACAGCAATGATAAATTATGTACTTAAATTTAAAGGACATATTAAAAGCCACTAAATATATCGTACACTAAGCTCATGCGCTAACAATTAAACAATTAAACAATGTAATAAATTATAAATTTGTTTTCTCTAAATTTCATAAATTTTGAAGCTCCTTCTATGAAGATGCTCAAGGAGCAACTATTAGAGAAAGTATACATATACACAGTAAGTTAGGTTTAAATCAAGTGAGACTAGTATGGAGTTTCATCTCTTTCTTTTACTTTCTTTTTTTTTGTATTAATTATTTTTATTTTAGGGAAGTTACTATTTTTCTTTAGTTTTGTAGAAACAGAAAGTCTAAAGAGAAGAATAGAGATATCAAAATTGTAAACAATATTTAATAATAAAAAAATTTCTGAAAGTCGAAAGATTTAAACATAAGAAGATTGTTTATTTTTAAAAATGTGTATTTTTAGTATTAAGATGAGTACAATAATTTTTATGAGAATTGTGGGAGGGTGTCAATAGTTTAACTCTAAAAATTTTTGACATGTAATCTAATTCTATTTCTCATATTTTAAAGTTAATTTTTAATTTTTCAGTGATATAAAAAGTTGCTGCAATATTTTATTTTTGTAAGGGACGATAAATTTCTCTTATTGAACATTTTATCATTAGCCCTTACCCCAAAAAAGAAAAAAGAAAAAAGAAAAAGAATGAGCAAAAATAGTAGAAAATTAGAGAAAGAGAAGATAAATGAGCCACTCCACGAGCCATGTACGTGCTTGATAACAAGCTTATCGTTTTGTCATTACAACTATTCAACGTGGCAGACACTGCTTAGCCATGCAATGATACGTAATTCTTCGTCGCCACGTGCGGCGCATGCACGTAACGCACTCAAAATCATACGCATCATATAATAACACACATCACATGCGAACGCATTAGTGCACTTCACTTAAATTTTCAATCCCATCTTCAAGAATGCAGCAAACGAAAGAGCAAGACCCCATATCATCAGCTGGAAAACACGCAGCCGATGAAAACCAGCGGCGGCTGAGGGAGGCTAAAGTGAGGGACTTGACGGCGGAGAAGAGGCGGATAGTTGAGGTGCCGCATACGGCGTCTTTGGCTCACACAATGAACGCATTGGTGGCCAACAAGGTGGTGGCGGTACCGGTGGCGGCGCCACCGGGGCAGTGGATCGGCGCCGGCGGGTCGATGATAATGGAGTCGGATAAGCAGACTGGGGCTGTGAGGAAACACTACATAGGGATGCTTACTATGCTTGATATATTGGCTCACATAGCTGGTGATGATCAAATGAACGGTGGCGATGATGCCCCTGATGATCTTGATAAGAAAATGTCAGCCCCGGTTTCGTCCATCATTGGGCATTGCCCCGAGGGCTTGAGTTTGTGGACTTTAAGTCCTAATACTAGGTAAGTTTGCATTACTTCAATTAATGAGCAGAACTTGAACTCAGACCTCTCATATCAATTTAACAAGTTGAACATGATGCTGTACACATGAATACTATGAATTATTAAACATTTGATCGATATTTGGCAATTCTCGTCAATTTTCTATTAGTCAAAATCAGTCAATTCTTTTTCGCTCTCTATAGTTATATATATATATATATATATATATATATATATATATAATGCAAATGGATTATATATTAATGATTCATATGTTAACATTATATATATCAATTCTTTTTCACTTCCTTGAAACAAGGATGCCACTGAAAAAAAAAGAAAAGATTTTGATACACTAGCAGATAAAAATGTGTTAAAATTAGTAATTTTATTTTAGTGATATCTTTACTTTAATGGAGTGAGGATGCCTTTGTATATCGAAGTGAGGATCTTCTCCTTAAAGAAGATATATATATATATATATATATATCTAATGTGACGTGTGAGCACATGTAAGCGTGCGTGTGTGTGTGAGCTTCTCTCTTTAATTCGTTATAACATTTTGTTCTTTCTGTAGTCATAAAATTGTAAGATGCAAGAGTTAGGACATTTTTTATACTGATTTGTTGTAGCTTTTAAGTGGAAAAAAACTGTATTTATAACATAAAAGTTAATATTGTATGGTAAATATCAGTTTTAAATAGTAATTTTAACAAAAATGATAAAGATATTATATATATATACACACACATATAATCGTATGAGTGCTGAAATAATTTAATTTTACTACAGCAATTAATATTTACCAAACGTTTGGTATTGTAGCTTAAAGCTACAATTGTCCCATCTCACTACCAAACATGCCTTTAATTAGTTAATCCTTGATTTGGCTTGATCGATTGGCCTCGTTCAAGTTAGTAGCTAATTAAGGTATGAGATCACGCAGTCTAGATAGCACTATGTATTAATTTCTGAAATCAATTAATCAATTTGTTGCTTTAAGCTGATGTATATGCAGCATACTTGACTGTATGGAAGTGTTCAGCAAGGGAATTCATCGAGCTTTGGTACCAATGGACAGCCGAATGGAGAACATTTCAGGAGTTGAACTTGTGGAATCTGCATCTAGCTATCAAATGCTCACGCAAATGGATTTGTTGAGATTCATGATGAACCATGCCTCTGAACTAAAGGACATTGCTTCACATTCTATCAAAGAATTAGGAGCCCTGAATGAAAATGTTTTTGCGATTACTGAATCCACAAAAGTTATCGATGCCATCAAGTGCATGAGGGCTGCTCTGCTTCATGCCATTCCGATAGTTAAATCCTCAGGTGCCACTGAAGAAGATCCCAAGAAGCTCATAAATGTAAGTTATCTAATTAAAATTCTCTTTAGCTATGGCTTAAATCAATTTTTTTTCATTTTTCTATTACAGTTGGCTAAATATAAAATTACAGAATAAGTGATATGCATTTATCTTCTTTTTTTTTCCCTTGTCGGTGAAAAAAATTACTTTATTTTGTTTTGCTTGCTAGGATATTGTTTCTTAATTAGGTTTTTAGTAAGAAAGCCTGATTGGCAAGGAATCAATAACACGAGAAATGAAGTAGATAGACCCACTTCATGATAAAGATGACTGTGTCCTTGTAGGAGTCAATGTCAAATGATTGAAATCTAGAACAAATGTCGTCAACTTTAAATGATCTATGGATGTATAATACACCATCTGACCGATTAACATGTTCTTGTGTGGGCAAAGTTTGGCATGAATTACCAGTGGTGTATGAAAAGTGGATCAGAAGAAACCTAATCACATTGCAAAATTGTGGGGGCATGTTTTGGTACAAAAAACCTAATGTTGAGAGAAATTCAATTAGTTTGGTAAGAAAAGGATCTCAACAACCAAAATAGGGGAAATTAATTGTCTGGTATTATGGGGGTATTCTCCAGACATAGAGCAACAATCAACTTTGACTTTTGCGCTAGCTTAGCTAAGTAAAAATCAAATTGACTAGTTTGAAGTACGGAGGAAATTGAAAAAAAGGATGATATATTTGCAAGTAAGCTTGTCACTCAGCAGTGCTGCAAACTATCAAATGGATCTATGTGGCAAACAAGTTATTACATTATTGTTGACTTCGCAGGGATTAATGAATTCATGATTTTCACTCTAGTGCGTATCTATATCTTTGATCTATTCTTTCAGGGTAACGGGAGGCGACTTATAGGTACATTTTCTGCAACAGATTTAAGGGGCTGCCATTATGCAGTGCTGCAGACATGGTTGCCTCTAACGGCACTAGAATTTACACAGCAAGTTTTAACAAGCCCTTTGTTTTTGGAATCCAACACCACTCAACAAAGAGAACTTGTTACATGCCAAGTTGATTCTCCTCTATCTGAAGTCATCAGTAAAGCTCTTACCAAACATGTTCACCGAGTTTGGGTTGTTGACCAACAACGTTTACTCCTCGGTCTAGTCTCTCTCACAGACATGATCAGGGTATTAAGAACCTCTATCTTAACAGATTTTCAATGAAATGTTTTTAAAGGATTGATATAAGTAGTTATGATTTTTTTTTTTTTTTTTGTAAGTCGTAGTGTAAGTTGTTAATTGCACTTGTTTTAAGATGTCAAGGGATTCATCTTTGTTGGGAATCCGGGTTATGCAAATTTGAGCTGGTGGTTGAGTACTGATGCTAAGATGAATGCATGATCGTAACTAATAATTAGTAGCTAAGACTTTTAAAGAAAACCCACGACGCAGCAAAGCCTAATGAATTGAAAATTACTCGACACACACAATCTCATTTCTTCGTGAACAAGAAATACTCATCACAATCGGCTGCTGGGGCCCCATGACTACGAATGAATTGATCCAACGGCGCTTGACTGTTGTCGTCGATTTCTTGGAGTGCACACGTGCTTTGCCATCCTTGATTGCCTTTTTCAAAACCAAATTTAGCAGCAACGCAAATGAATTGTTGTTCCTTTTTCATGTTGATTGCGAATGATATTTGGTGTGTCACCTTTCAATTTTATAATGTATTGAGCGTGATCGACCGACTCTTTTACCTACAACTTTTCGCCTAGCTAGATCAACTACCACCTTCAGTATATAATCTAATCAATCAATTTTAATGACTCCGCTTTCTCGATGAATTAATTACTGTTAGGTCATGTGATCTTATTTTTAGTTTGGTTTATTCAAATTTTAGAGTTTGTGAGGTGTCCAAAGTAGTTCTAAAAATGTTAGTAATCGAAGTAAAAGAAAAGAAATTGTATCGTTTAGTTTTTGCTTATCCAATCCAATCCAAGTTGTACATTTTTAGGCTATTAAATTAAAAGCATAATCAAATCACTCCTTGTTGGTGGTGGTCTGGTGGATGCATTTTTCACACTTCATTCTTGATATTAAAATTTTCGCAAATCATTTTTCACACTTCATTTCGACACTAGTTTTAAAGTAAAATAATGATGGTTGAGAAAAGAAACTGTAAATTAATACAAAATTCCACATTATCTAATTAAAAATGGTTGTTGGCAAGTATATGATGAGCCTCTTAAGTGATATAAGGCATTTTGGATGGATTCAAAAACAAAATCTCATTCCATTAATCTCAAATTATTATTATTATTATTATTATCGTCAAATAAGTCAATAGAAATTTGGAAATACTTTATTCAATAAAAGATAGACGATCAAACTCTAATTTCTACGATTAAAAAGAATTATTAATTTGTCTTGTTAATGCCGGATGGATCCAGTCGATCGACTTTGAATAATTTATACAGACGTGATCAGATCACTGATCAGCCATGTCATGAACAATAAGCGGCCATTTTTTCAGATCTAGCTAATTGGTCAAATTAAATAAGTCTAAACTTTAGATAAAGAATAAATTAGAGTCGTGGAAACTAGAACTTTCTTATGCTGATCAAATCAAAAAATCAGTAACGAATGAATTAACGTGGCCACGTAAATAAAGTTAAAAAAAGATAAGAAATTAAATTAAGCCGCGTGATTCCTGCGTCACCGTCCATGTCCAAGTTGAATTTTGATAACACGAAATGACCCGATGGCTAACTTTTTCTTCCGGAGGAATTTAATTGTGATTTCAATTATTAATGATATAATGAGAGTGCCCGGGGGCCGGGGGCAATGATTTTTAAGCAATATTTTCTCGGAAAGAATTAAAAAAAATTAATTTGAAATTTTATATACTCGTTAATGAAATATAATTTTGTTCATAATTATTACATACACATGGGGCATATGCATTGTCACAACAATTTCACCACAAAATTTCAAAACCATTATGGATTGTTTTTAAATTTAACAAAAAAAAAACACTTAACTAGTTAACCGTTTCTATTTAACAAAATGATTATTAGTTTTACATAATTGGCAAATATAATTTTAGAAGCCACGACTCTATTAAATTGACCCCTAATATCATCTCTCTTGAAACTAATGTGGATATGTAAAAAATTTGATAACGTTATTGCAATATTGTTGGTATATATAAATCGTTGGTAAGTTGATCTTTAATTTCTTTTACTATTAATAGTCATAACCTCTTTTCGTAACCAAAAGAAAAAAAAATTAAAAAAATGTTAAATAATTTACCCAAAAAACTACCACTTTAATTAGATCGTTACTTCATAACTCACATAAACCATCCTATTAAAATCAAATTTAAAATAACCATTGTTACTATGACAAAATTATTTAGTGGCTAGTATAGATACAGCGCGTTTCCAGTGGCAGCGAGTTTCAAGCACGCGTTATTATCTCCGCGTATCAAGCCTCCAAAGTTGACAGGAAAAAAAAATAATAATAATAACAGTGCATTCGGCTGGAGTTATAGGTTAATTGATCATAATTTTTTCAATTTGATTCAATTTGATCTAACGTTACAAAATTAAAAAGAAAATTAACCCACAAAAAAAACAAAATTCAATACATTCACGCGCTTTGATGTTTTCTCTCGCCGACAAATGAACTCTTTGTAAACTCCGCAGCCCATCTCGTGTTGTATTATTATAAAGATTCATCGTAGTATACCCCTCACTATGTGTCGTTCCTCCGTCAACTTTAACAGCCATGAACGGCGCCACACTCACCCAATGCTCCTCCGCTGTCCTCCACAGACGTCCGTCCAATAAACCAGCTGCTAACGGCGTCAACGGAGATTCTTATTATTGTGCTGCCGCTAAGGGTGCCGTCGAGATCATCGGTGGCAAGAAAATGGGCAACGGTGGTTCTGAGAATGGGAGAGCGTCGTTCTTGAGCTGGACTTTACAGGATGCCGTGTACGTGGCGAGGCACCATTGGATACCCTGTGTCTTCGCAATGGGGTTGCTGTTTTTCATGGGCGTCGAGTACACTCTCCGCATGGTCCCCGCTTCTTCCCCCCCGTTCGATCTTGGTTTCATCGCCACCCGGCCCCTGCATCGCCTCCTCTCTTCTTCGCCTCAGCTTAATACTCTGTTTGCAGCCCTCAATACGGTACCGCTTTTCATCATTGACATCACATGCAGTCTTTTTTTTTTTCATTTATTGATTTATTATCATCATTTATTTATTTTAGAAGATTATAAATTTTTACAATCTTTGGTTTTAGCTGTAGGGGTTTCTTTGTTTTTAATGGTTTTGTGGCTAGAACAAGAAATTTCAAGATTAGTTTAATCAGCCTCATTATTTTCATTAATGACAATTGAATAAGATTTTAAAAAAAAATTCTTCTCTTTTTTTTTTAATGTGCTTTTTGTTTGGATTGGAATTAGAATTTCACATGCAATTGCATTTCCCGAGAGAGACATATCAATCAATTGGATATGATATGCACATGCAATGTTTATTTTATTCATTTCTATTTTTCGTAAAATCCACAGCACTCTAATGTAATATGTCATGTATTTGTTGGGTAATGTTGCATAATTTATTAGGCGTTTGTGGGGATGCAAACAGCTTACATACTGTGGACTTGGCTGATTGAAGGCCGGCCAAGAGCCACAATTTCGGCACTTTTCATGTTCACTTTCCGCGGAATTCTTGGTTACTCCACACAGCTTCCGTTGCCTCAGGTTCATTTTCAACCTCACTTTATGAGTTCAATTACATTTTTCACACCAATGCCCTTTTTTGCTTCATTTGAGTCATCATGGAATCAATCTTTTGGTTTGGTTGCCAAGAAAAGAAAATTTAGTGATTTAACTAGTAGTACTTTCTTGGGATATTATAAAAAAAAAGGGAGTAGATATACGCCTGTAATTGATAATTAATGAAAAAATGATCTACGTAAACCGTGACTGTTGACTATAAATGTATAAGTTAATGAAAGAATGTCTATGTTTTGCGTAAGCTTCTAGAAATTATAAGAAAATCGCTTCCAATGGAAAAATTAATTCTTAAAAGGGACGATGATTCTCTCTTGATTTGAGCCAAGACCAAAATTTTTATAGTGTACAATTTCTCATTTCTGCTTTCTTTGGGTTACATTCAATAGCATAAGCAGTGTATTATAGCTCTATTGATGATTCAGCCAGTTGTTGCAGGGATTTTTGGGTTCTGGTGTGGATTTTCCAGTAGGGAACGTATCGTTTTTCCTATTTTACTCAGGCCATGTTGCAGGGTCTGTGATTGCATCACTTGATATGCGGCGAATGCGCCGGTGGGAAATGGCATGGCTTTTTGATGTGCTTAATGTTCTTCAAGCTGTAAGGTTGCTGGGCACAAGGGGTCACTATACAATAGATCTGGCTGTTGGTGTCGGTGCTGGAATTCTATTCGATTCTCTTGCTGGAAAATACGAACAGAGCAAAAGCAAAATGGGAAGTGCTGCTAAAGAATCTCTGTTAAGTTGAAACAAACGGGGAAATAAAAAATTTCGATGCTTTAGGCTTACTCTTCTTCTTCTTTTTTTAAATTTTTGTCAAGATGCTTTACATCTTTTAGTAATTTTGTTCTTGTTTTTGCTGTTAATATCCTTGTATCAGTTTGCATCATTATCATGTGTATATCTAATGGGATTTCTTGTAAATCAAAATAAAAAACTTGTAAAAATTGAAATCAAATTAATGTTGGAAAAGCTAATGCCTCTTGAAAGAAAAGGAGAGGCAGTTAAAGTAATTTTGTAATTGATTCGATTCGAGGACTACCACTAGAAGTTGAATATGGACCAGTTATTGTTCGTGCAATTGAGGCCAGGCGTTAAGTTGCTTTTTGCTAGTTCTTCGTTTGAGCCCACACTCTGACATTCGACTCCCTTTGAAAACTTCGTATATTTCTCTCTTAACTAAAAATAAAAGGAGAGAAATATATTTTTTCCGTTGGATATATGGGTGGAGAATAAATTTCTAGGCCAAAACTACCTCCCACCGGTTGGAAGGTACCTATTATTTTGTCGTCTTGTGGTTTGGCCATCCAATTGAAGAGTAGTGAAATCCAACAACTGAAAAATGGACAGGTAATAAAATAATGTAAATGGTGTGGCCGGTAAAAATAGTGTGAATAACCGAATAAGAAAAAGAAAAATAATAATGTTAATTCGAAAAGTGTGCGAATCAATTGGAAGCACTGCGTCGGTTGTGATTGTGGCATTGTGGTAAAAAACAGTACAATTTCGACGCCAACAACCCAAATTCGGTGATCAATCGGCCGCGTTTGGACGCCAATTACATAAACAAAAAGGTAAATATTTGAGATTTACGTTGGATGGCGATTATGGTTCTTCTGGGGGATAGTGTAAATGGTTTTGCATGTTATAGACTGTATGAAGAGTTTAATCGCAAGCTTCATCCTGCTTAGGTTCAATATGTTTCTGTTGATTCTTTGTCTGTTTCTTTTAAGATAGAGAAGGTTGTTGAGGAAGAAATTTGACAAATGAGTTTTTGTTGTTTATTCTGTTCGAAATTGAATTTATGAAATCTCGCTGCCATG
Organism: Citrus australasica; assembly: GCA_029618585.1. NCBI lineage: Eukaryota > Viridiplantae > Streptophyta > Magnoliopsida > Sapindales > Rutaceae > Citrus > Citrus australasica. The sequence continues at coordinate 349,527 of JARCIV010000269.1, read as the reverse complement.
AAGAAATATTGTTTGGCAATTGACTGTGTTTTGTATTGCTTATGCATTAACACATCCTCATTTAAATATGATTAATTGAGTGGAGACAGTCTCTCCCTTACGAAATGTGAGTGGAGCAGGCACCCCTCGAATATTAGAGAGGGTTTAAATATCTGGGCATATACTTCAGTGTGTCAATGTATGATGGTGGTCCCAGTTATATAGTATGATTGTAAATATTCATTGTAATGTCTGATGTAATATCAGTAATATCTGTGTATAACAGACTTCAAAAAAAAAAAAAAAAAAAAAAAAAAGTATGATTAATTTATCATCACTTGAGGTCACTTCCCTGTAGTTGTTCCCTTTGGACTAATGTTCTTACCATGATGCATCTGTATGGTGAATGCTTACATATATTTTTCTATTCATTTAAGCATAGAGTGGGATACAATGTTCAATCAATTATTTTAGTTGATTGAATGGTTAGACATTGCAACAATCATGATGAGTCTTTATTTAGTCTATCGACCGGCGGGTGGCAGAACTATTGCATATCCATTAACATAAATGCTTTTCTCTCTGTTGCTCTTGTGCTATTTGGCTTATTCTGCTAGTTACTTATATTATAACCTATTAAATTCTGTTATTAGGAAATGGCGAAGTAGTTGAAGACACTGATTGTCCTCTCTCCATAGTTGGAGGTATGCATTTATCCTATAAGTATGTCGATAGACATGCATAAAATGTCACGACTTTATACTAATATCTGCATTTGCAGATAAGAAGGTTCCGCCATTTCTAGGATGAAGCAACTAAACATTGCAATATAGTTGGAGTCACAGCAGGTGATAATGGATTTGTAATTAGATGATTAATTGCGTTGTTCTATTATTATTCCTATAATTGGACTTCTGTTTAGTATGTACGTACTAAAATACGTCATTACAAATGAAGTGTTGGTTGTACATTTGTAGATTGAAGTTTTCTTATGTCAGTTTATGTCGTGGCTTGGTCATTATTAGAAGACAATGTCTTTATGTTGGTTGAAGAGGTATGTCTCTATAGAAAAAGTAATGCATAGATTGGTGATCCACTGGAGAGATCTGACCTGCAAGCGTATTTATTGCATGCTTGGGTACAAATGTCATCTTTGTGTATGTAGATTGCATTGCAGCGGTATTGTAATGCATGATATAGCCTTTCACTTTCGTTATACTTATGGTTGCTTTCTTAATGCCTTAATGAATACTGTTGCTTTTTATCCTAGTCTGTCATGTTTTTTGGTTATTTATTTCATGAGTCGCAACTGCATATGCTATTTGTCAAAAGATAATTAAAATATAGGTTTTGAAAAAACTATTCAGTTATTTGCATTTTATTATTTTAATTGGAAGAGCAAAAAGATTTGAAGGAGTTTATGCATTATGTTGTATGTAGGACATTGTGTTTTATGGAAAGAATATAGAAAATGCCTTTATAGTGGATTGCATTGTCATACTTAATCCGTTTAACCACTTTACCTTATCCATTGAGATCTTGTTAATCTGTACACCATAAAATAAAACTAAATGGTGAAATGACACTGCTTTTTGATGGTAGGCACTGTTTTAGATTTGTAACTGTGGATTTTCATAAGCTGTCAATGCGAAAGGTCGATCTGTAGACAAATTCCTTGCACAACATAAGGGCAACTGGGGCTCCATTATTGAAGGAGATCAAAGTAGGAGCCATGTTATTGTCATGCCTCGTAATGAATTTAATCATCCCCAATTGGCGAATAATGTTGTTGATAGCGTCCTGTTGTATAGGGAATTACCTGGCATTTTATGGCGGTTGAATGAAGTTCGAACCCACATGGGAATTTTTGATAAGAAGCTGATCATAATCTGTCATGTGGGGAAGAAATAAGAAAACAGTTGTGTAAATTAGCATTTTACTATTGTAATTCATTTGTGTTACTCCGTAAAATTTCAACTGATTTGCTTGTAATGAACATTTCAGTGTATAATGATGTTGTAAATGATAAATGTGAAGATTTGTGAAAATTTGAAGGGAGTTGATTATGGGTAAGTACAAGTGCATGATATTTTTTGTTGAAATTGATTATGGCTCCCATGTATCTGGGCCTTTGTAATTTGCATAGGCAAGTGATAGACAATAACTGAGTGGGATGCATTGTTGGTTTCTATGTAAGGGGTAAGTCGGTGATTGACATCGATTCAAGTTCTTGAGAAGTTGGAAGTCATTGAGTTCTCATAGAAATTATATGAGAGACCTCTTGTAACATAAGTAACCTTTAAGTTACAAAAAGCTGATGAATCCAGAGTTCCTTTCCCTTCCTCTACTTCCTTCTGCAACGCTGGTATCTACTACAGTTTCCTTAGTAATCTCTGTATTGCATGCTTTCTGCTTTTCACTTTGACCTACCTTCATTCTTGGACACGAACTATATTCGTCTAAGCCCAAAGCATACGAGCTACATTCATTACAAATAACAATTTCCAAATTTAATGATTTTTTTTTTCAAATAACTAATTACCACTGCTATACTTATAGCTATAATTATATTGCCACTTCTCTATATCCATAATATTAACCCAATCATTATATACAAAATTATCAGAAATTTCTGACAGGTTCTATTGTTCAACTCAGCAACGCAGATAATTCACAGCCAAAATGGGCAACTCTGCTGTAATTTTCAATTTTTTTGCTGCCTCAAATTGCACGAGCATTTGTTAAAACCCTAAAGTACCACGTAACCCGTCTTAAACGGTTGCCAATTTAAAACATAATTAAAGCTATCAAACTGGAGCCATTAGATCATGTGCCCAGATATCCTACGGCTGTTGGAAATGACAACAAAATAAGGGGTATCTTCCCCTCGTTGGAAGGCAGTCGGGTCCAAATTTCTAATCATGTAATACGTATTAATTTAAAAAAAAAACAAATAATTCTTCGTTTGCACAGGAAAGCAAATTTGTAAGATATTCAACGCTTCTTAATTTAGAGAAATTTGGGAGGAGAAGAACAAAATTGACATTTGTGGATTTCAAATTCAATATGTAAGACCGAAATTTCTCTTTCAAGTAACTCGAAAATGTGATGACAATGATGCGATATTAAATTAAAAAAGAAAAGAAAAGAAAAGAAAAAGAAACTTGTGTGAGATTGTTACATCACTTTAGTATACTGAGTTAGAAAAATTCTATAATATATCATAGGTAATACAACTAACTAATATATGTATAACATGCGTAATTGAATTTAATATAATTACCATTTATATGATAGTTTTTCAAAATAAATACATATATGCCACATTATCATTTTTTATTATATGATTGACATGATACATTTAATTTATTTTAAAATTTCATATTGAGCTGGTGGGACAGGTCATTAATACTCTCTTATGTGGTAGAGCAATGAGTTCTACCATAAGAACCACTGATTTTTTTAAATATTAAATTTAATGGACTCTAAAAAGTGTGGGACAATTCTATGCAAGTTTTTCTCCAATTTATATAAAGCTAGTATCTTAATTATAATTTGGAAGAATAATGTTGCATTTTCTATATTAAACTCCAAATTTATGATTAAAAATCAATAAACACTGTTTGAATCAACTAATTTATGAGATAATAAATATGTACATGCACACATGCGTGTGTGCACACACACATAAGATTTTTTATCATATTAAAATTAAGAACAACCTAAAAGATACGGAAAAAAAAAGGCTCCAATATAATATATTTTATCATGTAGTGCATTGAAAAGTGTTTTTTTTTTTTGGCATTGGTTCTACTCCCAAACTTGAAAAATATCCTCCGTAGTTGTCTTTGTTTTTGTAATTTTTTAAGATAAATTGTCTTTGATTTGAAAAGAATGAAACTACGGCATTATGAAACATATGATTCTTTTTTTTTCCCCCATGAAATGTTCATTTATAAGATTGCATTCACACAAGGCTCTTGTGTCACGTTTTTAGCATAATTTTCATGTAAAGTTACAATACATTAACTTGCTTCAAAGAAAAAGCCACCATTGACCTGCCTTTGGTTGTTTTAAACGATAGAAATGTGTACATTCAAGAAAGTGGAGATTTAACTAACCTAAAGTAGGTTTGGTTGGAAGTAGAGGAAGAGGAAGAGAAAAGTAATTTGAATTTTTTTTTTTCTATTATTTGGTAGATCATAATTTATAAGAATTTAATTTTTATTATAATTTAATATACATTATAATATAGAATTTTGATTCCTCACCAAAAGTGAGGAATTCAAATTCCTCTTCTATTAGAAGACAAAACATCCAAAATTACTCATTCAATCTTTTATTAACTTGTTCTACGTTATCAAATAATTAATATTTACAATTTAATTTTTATCAATTTAATTTGTAGATAATTAATTTATATTAATAAAAGTTAAATTAATGATTTAAACAATTTAATAAAATCACTTTATTTATTTAATTAATTTACAAAAATAAAAATTTAAATTTAACAGTCATCAACAAGTCACCGTTGCAGTCGTCGGATGGCAGTTGTTGTCGTCGACTCTGGTGTGTGAAATGTCACTGCCGGTACGGTTGGACTTGGTATCCAACAAGCACCGTCATATCATTATCATAAAGGTTAAAAATGGATCTATGTTCTTCAAATTTAGTTAAAAAATTTTGGAAACTTTTTTACTTTCCCAGATCCAGACAAACATCAAATATTTTGGCCAAATAAGTTGCTTCAATCTAGAGATTATCAATTTCTAATAATTTTCATATGATTCTCGAGTTGAAATGAGATGGTATGATGGTTGAAAATGTAACACTAAAGGGTGAAATTGTCTAAATAAAAAATAGGACATTTCTTTTCTTTGTATAATTTTGTTACAAATCAAACATTGGAAAAGAGTTTCAATATACTCTCCTCTCCATTTTTTTTCCCACTTTCCTCTCTTCTCATTTTCTTACTTTTCTTCGGATCAAACCCCACTAAGAGAAAATAACTTCGGCAAATTGATCTCATTGACTGTTCAAAAATGTGATCCGTTTTGAAACATATGGAACATGGATGTGAGAGCTTGAATAATTTCAACTAGGGAGGGGAGCGACTTTTATGAAGTGTTTTAGTACATTTAAGGCTACTGATATGTGTTGTTGACCTTTTGAGAGTTCTTTTGAAACACTTTGTGTTATCCATAAGCAATAGAATCAGACTCTTATTTTGCCCAAAATCGCCTTGTACTACTTGATTTTGAAAATTTTTGTATATGATATTGCTCAATACAAGCAGCTTCAAGTATTACATCTTTTAAGCATTTACAAGCAGGGCTGAGCTGAATGCTCCTGCAATTGGACAACTATAACTTTGTAACAGTATTGGGAATCAAAAGTTCCCAGAAAGATTTACAACTAAAATTAATCCTCAATATCGCTATCAAGAGGGCATGATCCATCATCTACATTGGCAAGCGGGTCATATAACGGGGAGCTTGGATCCATACATCCTGGAACAAGATTAAGATCACATCGATCACCCTGCATTGAGTTACATTCAACAGATTAATAATTGGTTTTGATGCTGCAATTTTGCGGAGAAGTAACAAAATGATGTCATGAGAAATGCACAAAGAGTGTACATACCCCTTCTGCAGCCAAATTGCCAATCAGCACGCATCTATCGACCACAACGTCTGTGTCGGGAAAAATGGCTTTCTCACATGCACCGTCTTTACTTAACTGATCAGCCAAACCCTGCCATATGAATCCAAGTTTTAGACCATTGTGCCAGGGAAATTGCAATTGCAGTTTTATACATGTGATGTATTCATTTGCTTCTACCTTATTCGCTGAGATTTCCAGTCAATTACACTTTTGGAGTAAAAATATAATTTCAAGTTACAGACATTTATTTTGTTATCACCTTGTTAAAGAAGTCCATTGGTTTATTTCTCCAAGCCCTAGGAACTAGGAACTTTATTCTGTAAGGTCCATCCCACTCGACTCCATTTGTGAATGAGAAGATCAAGTTTATAGCTGCAAAAAGAAAAATTCATAATAAGAGAATTAATAAATGCCTAAGAAAGCGAATATAAGTCCGTGAAGTAGTACATACCGTGCTTAGGTACGCATATCTGGATGGTATAAAATGGGGAGTCATTTTGGCCTCGGTTTTTCCTAAGCATTGCCCTTGGTTCACCGCCACACATAAATGGCTGATTAAAACCTCCTGTGGAAGGTTGTGCAAGAAAAAGAGAGTCAATGAGGACTATTATGACTGATATTTTGCGAAGAAACCAAGGCTATGGTGTTAGAACTACCGTTAAATCCAATCCCAAAGTCTTCGTTTGGCAAAAGTTTTTTTGCATATGGATTGTAGAATATCTTCAACTTCTCTCCCTGTTGAGGATTTCAAAAGCCTTATCATTATAATAGATAAAAAATTAAAAAAGAATCAGAGCCAGAACTAAATTCAATGCCAGGACCAATGCCAAACTTACAGACATAGGAGGAAGACCATTCATAGTTTTCCAATATACAGGGGCCTTCCCAAGTTCAAACATTGCCCAGCTAGGACGTGTGTACCTGAAATGAAGAAGTTCACAGTTAACACCACAATCATAGTTCAGTTACCACAATGTACGGAGAATCTGAACACAACAAAACAGTTTTTCTAATGATTCCGGATCATTGATCAAATAAAGGGGAACTAAAAGTTGAAGTGGGATTCATACTCTTCAATTTCTTCATAGGGATTTGTTGCAGTGGTTACTGCAGCAGTTACTTTTCCAGTAATCCTAACTGTTTTCTTCTGCTTTGGAGAGCTCCTCGGCAACGAAGCACCCTTAAAGCTACTACCTGCTTCACAGAAATCATGTGATTCAAAGTGACACAGAAAAGTAAGATATTCAATAGCTAGTAGGGACTTGTTAATTATGATCTGTACTCAAAACATAGACTTTCTTAGGTCCCCATTCTCAGTAGCTGTGGAATGGAAGAAAAATTACGCCACTACTTTTAGTCCCGGCATTTTCTGGAAGCCTCCTTTGAAATCATAATAGGAAACAATTCATTATGCATCATCGTTTTCAAATAGCGGTATCAAGTACTATTCACACACCACAGCAAACTCTGATGTAACATGGGACATTAAAATCATCGACAACTTTTTGCTTTGTTGTACAAAATTGAACCAATACAAATGGTCTACCCACTAGCAAAATCGCCAAGAGCAATTTGCAACAAGAGAAACTCAAAATTTAAATTATTAAATTGTAGAGAAGTTTAAGGACTCATACCAAGTGTACTCGACAAGGATGGGGTTGCATTACTACAAGAAACCGACCTCGTGGCCGAAGCAAATTGTGACGAAGACGCAAAGATTGACCCAGCCGTTGCTGCCATGTATCACACTTTAGTGCTGCTTTTAACTTCCTGGAGAAGTGCTTATTCAATTCAATTGGGCAAGTTTGAAGGTTGCAGTACAAATAAATCCAGATATATAGAAAGAAGTTTTATATACGCAAATGGATAAGCAAGCAAGCAAGCAACCACACACACAAAATATGGCAAAAATATCTATTAAAAATAAAATGAAAAATCTAATACAAGAAGACAAAGGACAAACGCCGAAGTATATCTTGTGACCAAAAATATCTGGACTGATACTTCACGCAATCTAATTTCCCAATCTGAACGCCGTTTTATCCCTCTCTCTTGCTGTCTCTCTCTTTAAAATCCACATGTTTTGGACACAAAAAATTATAATAATATTAAATCACGGAAAAAAAAGAAAAAGAAAACCCATCACCATAAATAAGAACCCCATCTCAAACAAAGTTGTACGCAGAGGAAACGGAAAGCGTTTCTCCATGGCTTTAATCACAACATCACCAACCAAACCAAAATCTTTCACTTTTTCACCTCTGTGTCAAGCAAGAAAAACTCAAACCGATAAAGTTCTGGCCTTCGGCAATTCTAACTTACAACACAAGCTAATAAAAGCGAGCTTTGTGTATCATGTTTATAAATATAACAAAAGAGAGTCACTAGCAATTGTTAATGCAGTATCAATTGAATCAACAGAACCAAAGCCAGAGCCAGAGCCAGAGCCAGAGCAAATTCCCGAAGTGGAAACTTATGGGAGAATTTTGTTATCTGATGTGGTGGTGAAGAGGAGAAGAAGTTTATTTTCTGGGAGGAATTGGAACTCATTGGATATAAGCACAGCTGGTGTTGTTTTGGCAATGCATTTGCTTTCTCTCTTTGCACCATTTTGTTTCACGTGGAGTTCTCTTTGGGTTGCTCTTGGACTCTATGTTGTGACTGGACTTCTGGGTATCACTCTTTCTTTTCACAGAAACCTTTCTCATAGGAGTTTTAAATTACCCAAATGGCTTGAGTACTTGTTTGCTTATTGCGGAGTTCAGTCTCTTCAGGTAAAATTAAGTTGCTTTTTCAACTAAAGATTGTTGCTTTTGTAGTTGAAAAAGACTTTTCATTTTATTATTTATTTTGGTGGTTTCAGGGGAATCCAATTGATTGGGTAAGCACACATAGGTATCATCACCAGTTTTGTGATTCTGAAAGGGATCCGCATAGTCCCATTGAAGGGTTTTGGTTTAGTCACATGAGTTGGCTGTTTGATAAGGATTCTGTTTTCGAAAGGGTATTATGACACCTTCACTCAAAAATTTCCATTTGTGGCTTTTATTTACTTATTTGTTTTATGTTAATGGGGGCAATCGGCTGCAGTGTGGAGGGCCAAGCAATGTGGGAGATTTAGAGAAGCAGCCTTTCTATAGATTCTTAAGAAGCACTTACATTCTCCATCCAATTGCACTTGGAGGCTTGCTATATGCACTGGGAGGCTTTCCTTTCATTGTGTGGGGAATGGTAAGGAAGCACTTTCCTTTAAGCTGTTCTGTTTTGATTGAATTGTTCTAGGTATGGCTTTACTTGCAAATTCAAAATAAAACCTTGCCTTAATCTGACTTCAATTATATTTTGCAAAGTTTGCATGTACATGTGTACTCCTGGCCACTGATTAGAAGTTGGTAGGCCTTCTCCCTTTAATTTACTTCAAACCATTCAATTAGTGGGGCAGCCTCCTCTGTGCCAAGTGTATTTTGGCGTTGTTTGATTTTGTCTTAATGTCCTCAAGTTGAATTCTCATCTATCCTGAATTTGTGACCAAGTTCAAGCTTTATGGCATCTTTGTTTTGACATTTTGTCTTTAGACAGAACATGGACCCATCAAGTTGCCTGGAGATTAATGCTATAATCTGAATACACATTGTTTAACTTTTCATAAAACCTAAGGCATTAAAATTTTACCATTGTAGGGTGTGAGGATTGTGTGGGTATATCACATCACCTGGCTGGTAAATTCAGCTTGTCATGTATGGGGAAAGCAAGCATGGAACACTGGAGATTTGTCCCGGAACAATTGGTAATGACACAATCTACTTCTTTATCAGGTTGATTTGCTCCCAGAATTTTTCTTGGACTTGAATTTTGAACTTGTTTAGGTGGGTGGCATTACTCGCATTCGGAGAAGGTTGGCACAACAACCACCATGCCTTCGAATATTCCGCAAGACACGGCCTGGAATGGTGGCAGGTTGACTTGACTTGGTATGTTGTGAGATTTCTTCAGGCTGTTGGTTTGGCAACTGATGTGAAGTTACCAAGTGAAACTCAGAAGCAAAGGATGACATTCAACAATTGAAGATACGCATGCCATTTTGTGATTTGTTCCATCGGGTGTCTCTGGAATTGTGTTCAATGGCTATAGAGTTTTGATTAGGCAAATGACCGATCCTTTTTTCTAAGTTGACCATCAACTGAGCTAGATGTAGCTCTTGGACTATTCATGGATCATGTGGTTGAGGCTTTTTATTTTTTAAATTTTTTTCCTTCTTCTCACAGGTGGACCTTCTGATACTCCATAATATATACAAAATTCAAGTTCATTTCATTCTGTTAATGATTCTTTGTACTTAACTGTGATAAAATATTAATCCTTGCAAGAGCTAGGCTACAAATAGTTTCCTTTGAGTAAATTGTTAGTACTTTACAGCATTGCATTTTTATAATTGCAAAGATTCCCATTTACGTGGAAGGCTCTAAAAGTCCTAAAAAAACTCAATAATTACCCAAAAAAGAAAAAAAATCAGTTTAATAATTACCGGAAAAAAGGGAAAAAAAGGAAAAAAAAAGTTAATCATTGTTCATTCGAATGAGTGTTTTTCATATCATTCTAAGGAACTTGATTCAATGACTCTATGCTTAGATGGCAATGTAATGAAACCATACATACGAGATTATATATAACCAATATGGTGCAATCGTCACAAGTTTTCGTTATTAGTCACAAATTCTTTTTCTCGCATACACTTTCCCGGAAACTAGTCGCATTTATGGACTTATGCTCGGCTGAGATGTGTACTGCAAAACTAGACAAGTGCAACCAAAAGTTTGTAAATTAATAATGCAAAAATATGTCGTCTTTATTATAAGCCTAATCTAACCCAAAGCTCTATGTAGTGGGTAAAAGGCTAAAAGCCTTAACTTGGAAGCAAAATAGCTTGAACTTAGAAGAACAGAAACCTAGCTGTTCAAAGCTGTACCAATGTTAATGCACATTTAACAGGAATATTGATGTGATATTTCTCCATATTTGTTTAGCAATAAGTAGTGATATTTTCCCTCAATTTCTCTATTCAGTTCTATTTTTTCAATTAATTTCATTTATTTTCTCAATTATCCTTGCCAGGCAATAAAAAAATAATTAAAAAAACAAATAAAATTCGAGAAATCCAAGCACCTTCTACCGCCAATGTCATCACCACAAGCCATTGACGCTACTACCCCTTAATTGATGATTGACCTTACAATCAAATTCCCCAACAGCCTCCGACCAAACCTCTAAATTTTTTAACTGATTTTAGCGAGATTGATATGATGTATCAAAATAATATCAAATGAAGCAAATAATAATTTCAGTATAGGAATTAAGAAATTGTATATAATTGGAATGACTGATAAATAATGAAAATGGACGGGCAATAAAGCGGCTGAGATTGGAATGAATGTTAAAGAATGGTGGCTAGAGGTGACAATGGTGGTAAAAGGTGGTTAGGGTTTATGAAGTTATTTTTATTTTTTAATTAAAGGATAATTTTAAAAATAAGTGGGGGTTCATTAAATATTAGGGGTTAGTGAAAAATTTGGAGGGGGTTAAGTATCACGATTCTCAACAATTGATGAAAAGTTGTGGGTGCTTAAGTTATGATAATTTGTAATGAATAGAACTATTGGCGCTCCTCTAAATTCCTCATGAAAACCTCTTTTTCAGTAATATTTATTTTATTTAAAAAATGCCCCTTTTTTTTAAATACATCTCTAATTTTTCATTTAATTTTTTTTATTGTTAAAACTTAAAGTAGCAATGTGCTATTTTTTTATTTCTTTTGCAATCTTATTATTACCGTGTACACAAATAAAAAAATTTTTTAGGTGATGAATTTTTTAATGTTAATCAATGGCTTAAATTACACATATTTTAAATTACAATTTGAAAGCAACCTTAAGTGCAAAAATACTTAATCAATAAGAAGTATGAAAAGAATAATTGATTATTCTAAATCTTTACAATTTATTTGAGTTAGATAGGAAGTAACATATATAAAATTATAAGTAAAGAAAAGGATTGATTTTGAATGTAAGTAATTTGTTGGATAATATATATATGTGTATTTAATTCTTATTTATTTTTAACAGTAGTTTTATTTGAAGTGGGGTTTTATAAGGACGATGAGGGGTGCCAATAGCCTCACTTATTTGTGGTTGGTGTCATCACGATCAGGTTAAATCCGCTAGGTAACTGAACGATCCGTTTTTAACAAAAACTGAGCCAAACCCATTGCAGTTATTGACCCCAAACCACCTAGCTTTGTGCGACCTGGTCCTTAAGCCCAATCACTAGAATCTCCCAAGCTCCAATCTGGGATAGTTAGACTAGGCCCAACTAGTTTTGACTGCAGAAGATATGATCATTATTTAAATATCCTCTCTTAGGAACCTGAGTAATCCTCCAAACTTCAATTCTACATGGAAGATGTGTGAGTCTCCCTGTGCAGCTATATATAATTTTTTTTAATGATATTTGAAAGTAAATGTAGCCTACTATTTAAGTTACGTCATAATACGGTTAATTCAGAATTTCTGAACATATTTAACCTTTGTTTTAAGTTTATATATTCGTATTGTGTTTGCACCGTCACAAAATTGAGATAAGATATTCTAATTTAAGTAATTCAAAATTCACCTCAACCCCACCCCCAACAATTATCAAGTCAAATCCGTAGTTGTGTACTGAAAGTAATCACACATCCTCACTCTCATTGTACAGAAAAAAGTTAAAAATCCTTTTTTCCTAAAATTGTTTCGCGAAAAATCTATTTTTCGACTTTTTATTTTCATTTGATGATCATAGTATTATCACGAGTCAAATTAATTTACCTATTCTGTTAAGAATAGAAGTCTATCATTTGTCCCCCCAATATCAACTAGTTCAGTTTCTTCGATACAATTTTCGTCTACCGTGAAATTTCGAAATTAATCAACTCTCTCTCCCTCTAAATTAATATGAATTCTTCAAGATACACACTTTTAGGCCTCAATTGTTGTCAAATGGCTACGAGGTCTCAAAGTCGCTGAGTATTGGGCAGTGAACTTGACAATAACACATCGTGATTAGAACCCAAGCATGATTTTCAGAGAACTTTCATTTTCTGAACTAAAAATGTATCTTAACATTCACAGTAATGGAAGAAGTTCGATCTCAAATTAAATTTTATGAGCAACTGATTTTCTCAAAAAAAAAAAACCATCATCTTAATTCTTATATAAAGAACAATGTTATAAATTTCCCATCATTTTAAGGAGCATTATGCATTTCAATAATTCCATATATCTTCCTATGATATCAATACATCGGTCGTATAAATGTTGCATGATGACACCATCATCAAAATTTGAAGTTCGTCAATCAGCAATTAATTTCCAAATTACGCAATTGATCAAGAGCAGTATAATTGGCCAATGATGTCTATGAGTAGCAGTAGAAAATGTCACTCTCTCGAGCAATGAGCCCTCCCCTCTGTCATTGTCGGGTAACATAAACCTCAAATCAACCTTTTAAATTCAGTGAATTGAAAATTAATAATCACTAAAACATAATGTGACATTAATTATTGCAGCTCTAGGGGCATGTAGAAGGAGAGAGCTCTTCCCCAACATTTGGAATTTCCAAGCAAGTAAAGACAAAGAAAATTAATATTAAAAGGGACAGAAAAGAATGGTTTGTTTTCAATGAATAATAAATAATTGCCACCGTGAATAATAACCACGGGGGCCGGAAAAGCATGGTTATGAAGCCTTGAGTTTCATATACAATTAAGCACTTTTTATATGGGTATAATCGCCTAAAAGGTGCCTCCCAAAAACAAAATATTTTTGGGTTCATTACTCAATAATCTGCGTGCTCAATTAGGTCAATCCAAAGCATGCTTCATCTATTCTTTTTCATATTTTTTTTTTAAAAAAGAAAGAGGCCTTTTAGATTTTCTGAGACAAATATAATTTAGCGAGTTATAAAAAATTGAGTTTCCATGTTTTACATAAGAAACACTCAAAATACTTATAACCGTAGAAAAAATTCTGTCTGCATTAGACTTTCGAGCTATATTGTAATTTTATAAATTCAATTATTAATAAATTGTTGAATGTAATGTGAATAGATTGTAATATAATAATTTTAAAAAACCCTCAAATTATCGAAACAATTTATCTTACATTCAACCAAGTTATTTGAATAAATTTTTAATGCATTTGTGAATACCATATTATTATTATTATTTTTTTACATAAAATCAAATTTAAAAAAATTAAATGGATGAATAAAATTTTTCAGGTTGCTTACGTCAATATAAAGCATTCTCTTTTGGAGTGAGCATATCGAGGATTCCATAAACAAATTAACATGCCTCTCAGTTTACAAATTAAACAAACCCTATACCCATCATCCTCAACTTACAGTTGAGTAAGTTGAGAGCAGGCTTTGTATGGTTTTTAAGTAAAATCTCAAAATAATATAATGCACAAGTTCCATTAAAATAATAATAAAAATTGCATGTGTCATTTGTGCTTCCTTCCTGCATGCTTCACAGATTCTTTCTGTTCTTGCTTTGTGAGATTAAATGACTGGAGAAGGATATATATACTTATAAACTATTAGGTGAAAAAATATTTTAAATTAATGTAATACAGTTTACAATTATTAATTATTTGATTTTCCTTTTTAACACTAAATACAAACATACAATCGATGTCAATTTAAAAAACAATCCCTGGAATGATTCAGGAAAAAAAAAATGCAGAATACAAGTTGGTTGCATGCTCAAATCAAATGTGAAGTTATTTTGAATTCAATTGCTGAAATATATCTTTATCTCCATCAAAACAGTATTGGGTAACGCTTCATTAGTAATGTTACTTAATTATTATTAATAATGAGAATCAAATTGTTGATTATATTATAAACTTACTAATCTAATTAGAAATGAATAATTTTAGGCGTCCCACTTGTAGGTAAAATCATTTATCCAGCTTATCAAAAAAAAAAAAAAAAACATTCATCCAGAATAACGGACCTTAATTGATTATCATGGTTCCATAATACAAAAGTGAAAAAAGAGACTCGCTGGACTCATTTGACACCTATATTTTTGTGCTGCAAATAAGGGTTATTTATCGCTAGCCCCCACAAGTTTCGACTATGTGCACCAGGCACCCACATCTTTCGACCATGTGCACCGCGCCCCCATTTCCGTTAAAAAATTGGTTAATTCTAACTGTTCAGACGGTTGTTAACCTAAAAGACCATACTACCCCTGTTCTGAATTGAATTGATGTATAAGTACTAAAATACCCTTTATAACTTATGAAATTTACATCAAAAAATAAAGATTTCTTATAACAATATCTATTTTTATATTTTTTAAAATTAAATTGAATCAATTTTTTTTCATTATCATAACGAAATTGTAAACCGGTAAACTTCAAAATGAGAGACAAAGCATGATTCCAAAGGAAAAGAAGAAAATCAAACACAGAATCATCATCAGATTACAAAAAGTTTCAATTATAAAGAAACTAAATCAAATTATACCAAACATGTGCAAATTTCACTGTAAAATTCTATTGCAAAAGACCCAAACTAAGAAAATTTAACAAAAAAGAATCCAAAAATAAAAAATCCTAAAACTAAATATTTCAAACCCTAAATCAAATTATAGAGGTGACGGAGACGACGACAACTTCAAGTGGTGGCGTCGGCGGTTTCGTGCAGCAGTGGAAGTGATGGTAGATCACGCAGTGCATGCCATTTTTTTGTTGTCGATTCAAGTTGGTGGCTGATCGCTCCGACATGCAGCACTAGTGAAAGACAAGAAGAAGGAAAAGGAGAATAAGAAGAAAAAAGAAGAAGAAGAAAAAGAAAGAAGAAGAAGAACGAAGAAAGGAATAAAGATGGGAAGAAGCAGATAAAGAGAACAAAAAAAGAAAAGGGAAACAGAAGATAGAAAAAAAAAGAACGAAGGATAAAAGTCTTCTTTTCCAAATTTTTTTTATATATTATTTTAATCTAATATAAAATTATCATTTTACCATTCTTTTCTATTAAGTTAACGGTAGATGGACGGAAATGGGGGTGGGATGCACATGTTCGAAAGATGTGGGTGCGCGGTGCACATAGTCGAAACTTGTGGGGGCTGATGATAAATAACCCTGCAAATAATGACTGTACTATAAGAGTCCAAGTTACCATCAAAAACCTCTTTTGAGAAGAAGTCTTATTATCATGATCACCGTCATGCCCTAAAAACTCCACCCTTCTGCCACCCACAGCAAGATACCTTCACCCCACCATCATCAAGCATCACCCATTTCGCCACGTGTCCCACCTTGTCACCCCACCCCACCTGGCACTCGATGCTAGCCTTGTTTAGCGGGCGCTTCCTCCCATTTTCTTACTTTCTTTTCCCTTTTCTCTCCCCCATACTTTCAATAACCCAAACAATTTTCCCGAGAAAGAGAGAGAGAAAGTCAGAGAAAAAGTTAAGCGAATGGGAGGAAAAAATAAAATAAAATAAAATGGAGGTACAGCAGCAGCAGCAGGTGCAACAGAGTGAAACTGTTTAGTTCAGTCAGCATGTAAGACAAGATAGAAATTTAATCGTTTTTAAAAGGTTAAAAAAATGCGGGCAGTACAATTTGTTTTGAATTTTTGTTGTTTTTAACTTTTTTAGAAGTGGTGACTGGTGAGGTAACTGACGAGTTACCGGCTGCAGGCTGCTGTCGAGGGGGAGTGAGCGTCAAACGCCGCACCGGCCTGTCACAGCAGACTGCACGCGAGGTGACTGGTTACGGGGACAGTAGGTCACCACTCACTAGCCCCCTCGCTTACTGCTCTTTTATTACTCTTCTACTGTTATTGTGGGCTGGTCTGGTTGATACCCCACATTCACCTCGATTTGGGCCCACTTTGCACGCCCTGATTCTTTTTAATCTAAAATATTCAAACCTTTACCCACACTCACATTTGGCATGTGTGTGTGTGTGAATCGCTATGTAATGACCAAAGAACCCTCGGTTGTTTTTAGTTCAAAATTAGTTTGTTTCTATCATTATCATAAGTTTGACCAAAATCACCCGGCCTTGTTTTTATATCTCATCTTTCGTAAATAATGTATAAATAGATATTCTCTCGAACTCTATCGTACTTGGAATTTAGTCGCTTTATTTTATAAGGATAAAAATTATTTCAACTTACTTAGTGATAACTATAATTTATTTAAAAATTATAAATATTGAACTCGTAAATTCTTATTATGATTAAGAATGACGTAAAATATGACATACAAATTAGATAAGAAGTACTACAAGTCTACTTTTGGATACAATTAAATTTTATTTTAAAATCTTTTAGTTGATATGGTGGTGAATTTTTTATTAGGTTTCTATTCTTGGTGATAAAAAAAAACACATTTTTAATGTTGTATTTACATAATTGATATGATTTTTGAAAAGAATTTAAAATGTGTCGTTGATTGTTTTTATAACAAATGCGACCAAACGCAAATTACGTTTCTATTCTCGAACTTAAAAGAACATACTTTTTAATATTTAATTAAGATAATCGATACTATTTTTGAAAAGAATTTAAAACGAGTCACTCAATGTTTCTTTTCGAAAAACTCTTAACCCCATTTTGAGTATAAACCCGAGTAAATTTTTGCTGTTTGCTTTCACGCGCTAAGGGACGGAAAGACGAATGTTCTTTTAAATGTGCAGCAATTCACTGGCATCGACATTTTTAAATTGTTAAGTGTGTTAAAGGAATCAAGACTACGAAGGCACCGGCATCCTTTAAATAGTAGTTACTCAAGGTTGTTTCTCCCGCTAGAGGAAAAAAAGGTAAAAAGAAGAGCAAGACACAAAACCCTAAACCCTGAAACAAGTTAAGTGAAAAGCAAAATCTATAAACAAATTAATAGATTTGTTTTGAAGAATTAGACAAAACGGGTCTTCCTTTGTGGATGCTTGGCTTGGATCCGGATCGGTTGCGAGCCGATATGAACCGTTTGCTCGCTTTACTCTTCCACCAGGTAATTCTGATCATCGTGCATAATCTTGATTTTTGCTTTCTTTGTTTTGTTGTTTTGGTTGCTGCTGCTGACAGTCTACTGCTGCAAATGATCATCAAATGTAGGGAGTGTTGGATGAGCAGTTCTTGCAACTGCAGCAACTTCAAGATGAGAGCTCCCCTAACTTTGTTTCTGAAGTTGTCAACATTTACTTCCATGAATCAGAGAAGCTTTTGAGGAACCTCAGATCGCTACTGTAATCTCCTCCTCCATCTTTGCTCATAATTAAGCTTTTTACTCGTGTCAATTTTCATTTCATGTTACAATTTATCCTTATTAAACATTATGCTCTTTCAGTCTGCTAAATGAAACAAACAAATTATCAGAAATTCTTCGGTACCTCCTGGATAATTTTGTCATGGTGCAATCTGGATAATGTGGCAATAAAAGAAAACATTCTTCTTTTGATATTTAATCTATAAACCACCATTGTCTCTCTCCCTCTCAATTCATTTGAATTTTGAGTAGTAGTAAAATGCAGTTAATATTATTAAGTGAAAAATAAATGTGGGGGTGTGATGGGACAGGATGGATAAAGAGTTTTCAGATTACAAGAAATTGGGAATCCATTTGAATCAGATGATGGGTAGCAGCTCAAGCATTGGTGCCAAACGAGTCAGCAACGTTTGCGTTGCCTTTCGAGCCGCTTCTGAACAGAATAACCGTGCTGGGTATTATTACTATTTTTTTTTCCTCCGCCCTTTTCTTCTCTTTTCTCGAGCTTTCACATTCGGACAAAGAAAATAATCTTTTTATATCAAAATCTTGAATATTTTTGGAATAAAAAGTTACCACAATATCCGAACTCAGAATGAACTGAATCGATCAACCCTCAACTCGCATTTGTAGGCTTTGTTAACGGCGTATTGTTTGGTTGCTATATATTTTCAGGTGCTTGAGAGCTTTAGAGCTGCTAGAACATGAGTACTGCTACCTCAACAACAAATTCCATGAACTTTTCCAAGTAAAATACCAAGAATAACCTTTTTATATGTTTGTCTCGTGGGTATATAGTAGAATAAGCTGTATTTAAAATTAACTACAGTGCTAAATCGTTTTGTGATTGTTACTTTATGGAACAGATAGAGCAACAGAGAGAACTGGCAGCTGGAGTTCGATATCCAGTGCACATGTAGAACAAATTAATATAACAAAGACATAACTCTGGCTTCTCGCTGAGCTAAATAGCTAGATAGCTAGCTCTCTGGATTCCACTTTGTTCTAGGGTTTTTGCTAAAAGCCAGGCAAAGCTCAAGTACTTGCTGCGGATGAAGGAGAAGTAGAAGAAGAAGGAATAATCTGATCAAGGGGTTGCTGCCGCTGCCTTTAATGTAGAGTTAATTTATTTTTATTCTTTTTTTTTTTTGGGTTGAATTTGCTTAATTAGTAAAGCTTTTGGTTGCTTCTACTTTTGAGTCGATGGAAAATTAATTCGAGTCAAGGGGGAAAGTTGGTAGCTCTGATTTTGATATCTCTTTTAAGATTCAGCTTTAATGGCCAGATACTGCATGTCTTGCCTTTTCCATTCATCTGTCTCTAATATAGCAGCCATGAATTGCCACTGACACAGGGAAAGAGAAAATATAAATAAATAGTAACAAAATCTGCTAAGAACTATCAATATCACCATCAGTCAATCAATTGGATCACCTCAAGTTAAATGCAAAGAGCCGAAGTCTCCGCCAATGTTAGAGTATCAAAACTGAGAGCCTAATCAATTCATAACTCTTTGGTTGTAACGTAACCAAGCCAGCAAGGAGCCCACATGCTACATTCTGATCTGACCTAAAACTTATTAAGTCAATTTCGGTTGATCAGAATTTGATTAATTAATATGCAATTTTTATCCTTTTTCACTGCATTTTTAACGAATTTTTATTTATGTAAAGATGTAGGGAGCATCAGGTAATATTTTTCCCGAAGGGTGTCTTTGTTGAATTTTAAACGCATTGGTTGCTTATTTTCTAAACATTGTTTGAAAATAAAAATGTGAAAGTATATTTGAGTGTTTGTCTCAAAATATGAAAACATTGAAAGAGAATAAGAAAAAAAATTCAAAATTTTTTATCTTAATAAAGATGACAACAAAAAAAAAAATGAAGGGTTCAAATGTAAATGCATGTAGGAATAAATAAAATTACCATTCAATGTTTTATTTTTCTAGATTTTTTTTCCTAAACTTCTACGCAGTTCTACCATTGGTTGTTTAATAGTTGTAAAGAACTTAATAAGTACTGGCAAGAATTACTTTGAAAGTTGAAGTAATTTTATTTCATTATTTGAATGATGATGGAGTGAGGAGGTCACCTCCACTCTCACCGCATTTAAAACTTTTTATACTTCATTCCTTAACAAATGTAGTTGTTCAAATTTTCCATATCAACCTATTCTCTTATATATATATATATATAACAAAAATTACAATGATTTAAATAAAACCATAAGTAACATTTGTAAAAGTATTTAAGTTATTAGAAATAGAATAACGTCTCCAACATTTTGTAACAATATCCTAAATCATATAAATAGGTAAAATATATGAATAAATAATGAAGAAAATACATGTTTTACATCTATTGAGGTGAGGTTGGGGTGGGGAATGTAATCTCACCTTCATTAAGAATTTGAGAATTTTTTTTCTCATCTTGTAAAAACTCAATAATAGGTATCTCATTTAGGGTGAGATCCTGTAGAAGATTTTGACATCACTAATGAGACATATTCACCATTTTTTTAATTTTTATTTCAAAAGTATTAAATATCAAACACTATAAAATTTCATTTTATCTTTTATTTCACACCGTCGTGACTTAGAACAATACCACGATGTTAAACGAGCCTTAGTGTGTGTTTACGCTTTCTGAAGAAGTGAACCAAAAAAAAAAAAACAGTACGAGTATGTATCTAATAAAAGAGAGGTATTTTAGAATACCTCTTTTTATAAAATTCAGGATCACCTTGCTATTTGCTGCAACTGTTGCATACTTGCCCCACTCGAAACGACGGACCTGATGGAATGGTTGTTGAACAAGCGGACACCATACCACCGAGTCACTGGTGGGGCAAGTGCTGTGTTTGCATTGTTTATTTATTTTCAATGAAATAGTAGGATTTTTGTTTCCCAAAAATAATGCAATACAAATAGAAAGATGTTTTGTCCCCCCTAACACATTTGGCTTGAGTTCAAGTCTTAGGGAAAGTAGGGGTTAAAAAATTAATTTAACTTTATTTTCTCTTCCATCTTCTAATTAAAATAGAAAGATGTTTCTACCTTTTCATTTTAAATCTCTCATTAATTATAAGAAATTCATTAACGACCACACTCATGCGTTTTTTTTACCTATTTCTTCGATATTCCTTTTTGTTATATAAATAGTAATTTTGCTAATAACTATCCTAATATGTGAAAAGCATTAAAAAAATTAAACAAATATTATATTCTTACAAGTCCATAGAGAAAGATGATTGGTGATAAACAATCACATCTTTAGATCTTATCAATTCTTTAACCATTTGTGCAACCCAACTAAACTCCCACAAAACCATGGAGGAACTCATAATTAAAAATTAGCTACTTAAAGCTTATATATATATATATATATTATTGTTCATCATAAATAATCGAAATAGAATTTTGGAGTGCTCTATAACTATAAAGATTTTAATGTTCAACATGTTAAGCGATCTTGCAATGTTACTACAAATATTTTGGCAGAGTTGGCTTTACAGTTCCCAAACTCATAAGATTTTCAAGCTGCAATTTGTAATTAATTTAATTAGTAAGGTAATTAGTGACAAACATCAATTAATTTATTAGAGGCGCAAGCAGGATTAAGCAAAAGATAGGTATTTTGAAACACCTCAAATATTTTTGGCATCAATGCGTCTGTAGTTAATGATTGTTGTATATGTGCGTGTGTGATGTTCTGGTACCAGCTCGTGATACGGTAAATGATTAAGCACCATACACCACCACGCACACAACGAGAGCTGGCATTTAGTCTCAATTAACAATATATTTGAACAAAAGTTTCACTTAGGACTTCACCCACTAATGGTATCAAGTATAATAATGTTACTTTGGCAAAGTTGGTTTTTCAGTTTTCAATTTTGGAGGTTGATGGGGAAAAGAAATTATTAATTGAAGGGGTCTCGAAACTCAAAACTAGAACTTCCTTTCTTCGTTATTTAAACAGGTATATATACAGTTAAAGTAACAAGTGATTGATTGATGTATGAAACCATTTGACGAAATGTCCCAATGAAGAGTCTCTCGGCTGCTACTTGAATTCAGGTGCTAAATAGTAAGGATTCATGATTCGTAAAACAGTTCCTCACGTTTTTACTAATCCTTCGATCATTCATCTATAAATGGATATTAAAATATGTCCTATTTCTACCATACACTATTTATAGAGGAATGATGAAAAATATATACTATTTCTACAACATTTTTAAAATGATTATTTATTAAATACTAATAAATTTTATTTCACAACTAGAGGTTCTATTTTAAAATTTTTGTAATTTAAAACAACATCTCAAACTAAAAGGAATTTTTATATACACATACCCTTTAAAAAACAAAGAACAAATCGATAATATTTAGAATACCTATCTCTCTATTATATCTCCATATTCTTAATATAATTTTTTTAAGGGAACAAAAGTATTTTAGAATACCTCATTTTATGTTAAGAACGTCACTTGGAACACGCATTTTAGCCACTAATCCTCTCGAACCCAAGACCAATGAAGTGGATCTTTTAAGCCCAAAGCACGGTGTTCATCAAGGGGAGTGACAAGAAAAAGCGACAACTTTAGTTCTTAGCTTCTGTCTGAAAATTTGTTCGACTCTACCTCCACTCTGCATAATCTTGACAGTGTACGGTATTGAAATCCGCGTCACTTACTCGTATCCATAGGTTAATTCGTGAGTTGAGAGTTACTCAAAGTTTATATATTCGATATGTGAGACCAATTTTAATTAATGTAGAGATTATGTCCTTATTCCTAAGCTGTGTTGAAAATATTAAATTTCTCTACATGGAATATAGTCATCAATTCAATAAAATGATGATAAGTGTTCATTTATACTATTAAACTTGTGTATATTAGTTTAATAGCTTAAGGGATCGTTTGCCATTTGTATTGTATTAAAATATTGTTCTTATACTAACTCATATTTGTCTACAATTTTTTAGTAGCATTGCACTGTATTTAAAATGATGATAAGTGTTCATTTATACTATTAAAATTGTGTATATTAGTTTAATAACTTAAGGGAGCGTTTGGCATCTCGTATTTTACTATATTGTATTGTATTAAAACATTGTTCTTATACTAACTCATATTTGCCTACAATTTTTTAGTAGCATTGCACTGTATTTAAAAAATGACTAATATAATGAAAGGAGTATAACATAATCTCACGAGGGAGTAGAGTGTAGGTTATATTATATTAGAACACTTTTCATATTTTAAATTTACTAAACATTGATTTATATTTATATTAAATATAATATAAAATATTAATAAATCTAAATATTTGATAAATAAATGATAATCCATTATTTTTTTATTGTATAAAATCTTTTTAATTATTTTACTTTAAATACGTAAAAAGTATTTTAATTATTTAGTCATTAATTATTTGCTAAAATATTAAATATAAAAAAATAAATTAAAATTAAATAATTATATTCGATATTTATCAATTAAAATTAATTTAAAATTTAATATATTGAATTGTATATTTTATTTTTATTTATAATATTTTAATCTTTACATTATTTATGAGATTTATAATGGATATTATTTACATTATTTTTATTTTGTATTGTATTATAATATTTATAATATAGTATATTATTAAATTATTTGTATGTTATAAAATTAACATTTAATTTAATAATTAATTTCAAAAATTAATAATATAACACTAAGATATTAATAAATTTGAATAATACAAATTTTATTTTAATATTAATATAAAATAATATTACAAAACAACATTATATATAGTATAAGTTATATACTAATTCCCCACCCCCCCCCCCCCCCCCCTCAAGTATAATATACTTAACCGTTTGCAGAGCATAATTTATCCAATAAAAAAAATTATCAAATAAAATTCAATGAAAATTCGAATGGGAGGGCTGTCATGTACAACAAATAGATAGGGTTAAATATATAAATAATATTATTTCAAAATTGAATATATATATATATGAATGTTCCGATCAGGATCCTTAAAAACAAAATACAAGTTCTTATGTAATGTATTTTTTTATATTATATTGAAATTTGTGTTATTTAGTTGTTAGTAATAAATTTTATTAAAAATTTATAAATAAAACATTAAGTGTTTTAAAATTATCTTATAAAAAATAAAATAAGATTGTTAAATTAATTTCCAAGAGTAACTATATTTGAACTCTTAAATTAAAGAGTGAGTGCTATTGGCACTCCCATTCTTATCTTATAAAATTTCTTTTAAGGGGCAGTTTGTTTTTTTGACTTAATGGCTTAATTGACTTAATTTTAATAAGTTAAATCATTAATCCATTCATTGTTCTTTTTTTTTTTTCTAGATTTTTTCCCTAAACTTCTACCTAGTTCTACCATTAGTTGTTTAATAGTAGTAAAGTACTTAATAAGTACTGCAAGAATTGTTTTGGAAGTTGAAGTGAATTTGTTTTATCATTTGAATTTTGGAAACTATGAATGACGATGGAGTAGGGGGTCTCCTCCATTCCCACCTCATTTAGAATTTGGTTCACATTCTCTACCTCGGTTCTTAATAAATTTTAGTAGACCAATTTTCCATATCACCCTACCCCCCCCCCCCCCCCCCCCCCCCCTCCATATAGAATTTTAGTGAAATAAAAATTACAACGACTTAAATAAGACCATCGCTAATATTTGTAAAGTATTTAATTTTTTAGAAATAGAATAACATCTCCAACATATTGGAACAATACCTACCCTAAATCATATAAATATGTAAAATATATGAATAAATAATGAAGAAAATACATGTTTTATATATGGGAGGGTGCAGTGGCGAATTTAGAAAAATAATTTACAGGGGGATAAATTAGATAATAGTAAAATATAAAAAACTAAAATTTTGAATATATAAAATATTTGGTAATACATTTATAATTATTCTCTATGCCCTTTCATATTTTAAAAATATTATGCAATAAACTCATTATCAATATTATGAAATTTATTGTTTCCTATATAAGCAAACAAACTATCATTTATCCTATCCGATTCCAAAGATGATTCATCATGAGTTTCATTATTGAAAACATTAGCTTTACTATTATTATAGAAACTGGAAGAATTAATCCCATTTTTTAGAATAGAAAATATTTTGGATAGTGGGCTATCATTATTTTTAATTAAGATATAGGTTTTTATAATTCTTAAAAGTTGAAGTTTAAATTTTACGGAATTTATAATTTATAGTGACTATGTTAATAAATTATTTTTAATTAAGATATAGGTTTTTATAATTCTTAAAAGTTGAAGTTTAAATTTTACGGGATTTATAATTTATAGTGACTATGTTAATAAATTTAATGGGGCTATTTAAAAAGCTAAAATATTTTTCTCTTTTATTTTTAAAATTTTTTTGGCCAGTGGGGTCTCAAGCCCCCACTATTCACAAGCTGCATCCACCCCTCGGAGGGTGGGTGGGGAATGTAATCGCACCCTATTTAAGAATTTGAAATTATTTGTTTCTCATTTTATAAAAACTCATTAATATGTATCTTATTTGGGACGAGACCCTGTAGAAGATTTTGTCATCACTAATGAGTCATATACACTATTTTTATTTTAAAATTATTAAATATCAAACACTATCAAATTTTATATCATCTTTTATTTCACGCCGTTATGACTTAGAAGTTAGAACACTAGCACGATGTCAATTGAGCCTTAGTGTGTGTTTACGCTTTCCGAAGAAGTGAAAAAAAGAAAAAATTTCCCCAAAATAATGTAATAACAAAAAGATGTTTTGTCTCCCCAACACTTGGTCTGACCGTCTGAGTTCAAGTAATGGGGCAAAGTAGGGGTTAAAAAATATTTTAAATTCTGTCTTCTCTTTTATCTTTTAATTAAAATAGAAAGATGTTTTTATTTTTTTATTTTTAGCAGAAAATTCACCAATAACTATCCTATTATGTGAAAGGCATTAAAAAAATTAAACAAATATTATATTCTTACAACTTCATGAAGAAGACGATTGGTGATAAATAAGCACGTTTTTAGGTCTCATCAATTTTTTAACCATTTCTATAAGACTATAACCCAACTTAACTCCAAAAGCCATGAAGTAACTAACAATTAAAAGTTAGCTTATGAGTTAAGAATTACTCAAAGTTTATATATTCAATTTATGGAACTAGTTATTTTCAATCAATATGAAATTATCTCTTTATCATTATATCATGTTAAAAGCTACTAACATTTGTCTTCATGAAATTTGCTCATCAATTCAATAAAATGAAGATGTGTGTGCATTTATGCTATTATATTTGTGCACACTAGTTAATCTAATGAGTATGGATGACAAATTGGTCCATCCAAATTGGATGTCCATATATCTAGTCCAATTAAATTGGATAATATCCACCCAAAATCTTTTGGATATGGATATGAATATATTTTAAAATATCTAATTAGATATTGGATGGATATGGATATTTGATGGATTTCCAAAATCCAATTCATCACTCTATTTACCCGATTTTAAGTTAAATTTTTTATAAAATTAAAATGAAAAAAATAAACACAAATGTCATGAGAGATTATCAATTTAACGAACCCTAAGATTATCACCAACCATCATCCCTCGTCGGCTACTCATTTCTCACCGTTCATCGCTTTTCTTCTTTGTTCTCTCTATTACTAAGGAAAAGGAACAAGCAGAGGCAAACCTGCATCTCAAATCTCTCTCTTTTGACATCTATGTATGTAACTCAGATCTCTCTCTTTTTCTTCACCAACACTCCCCAAATTTGTTTGATTCATTGCATTTGATCTTGTTTTAATTTATCCTAATTTTATAAAATAAACCCATATCTATATGAAATAATTTGTCCTAAATTTATAATAAAATTAGGACAAATTAGCCCATGTCCAATTCTCAGTGAGTGATTGTTCATACCGTCATTGATAGGCATGTTAAAATTAAATTGCGAGTTAAAATGATTCAAGCATGTTAAAGGTTTAAGCAACGCTTGGTTCTAATTTCTAAACAAGAGAATCTGCTTCCAAGTCTGCTTTTTGTGTGGGAGCTCGATTTTTAATTCCACATCGTAGTAGATTTCATCCGAATACCTTAGAGGCCTTAATGTGTACTCAAAATTGGACATAGGCTAAATTGAAAAGTATCAAATTCAATTCACTTTTGTCCTTTATTTAATTTTGATAATATTTGTTTTCTTTATATTTTACAATTTTTTTAGATAGATGGAATTCCTAAAGATAAGGTGATGAACGAGGAAGTAATGAATCAAGAAGTGACTGATAACGATAATAAAAAGGAGACACAACCATATTCTGAATAGTGTTTATTTTTCTTTTTTTGCTATGTGCTTGATACTTGTTGTGATGCTCAATTATGAATGATCATGGTCATAAACAATACAAATTATTCACTTGTTTAATGCTTTATTTTAATTTGTAGATTAATGATGATGGTCATGCTGGAGATTAATGATGTGTTAGAAGAATGGACTTTTTGTATTTAGTTTGAAATTAATTTGTAATTTCATGTTATAATTTCTTTATGTAAATTCATAGTTTTGATTTTTTTATTTGAGTTGTTTATTATTTCTGATTTGATATTGGAATCCAGTACTGGTTTTAACTATTATATATTATTATTTTTTGTATTGTTTTTTATATAATAATCAAATATCCGTGGATATCCATATCTATATGAATAAAATCTATATCTATATCCAATATTAAATACTTTAATACTGGATAATTATATGGATATATACATCATGGATAATTATAGATTTGTACTTGAATGGATATTATTTATCCATAATTGGATATTTGTCATCTTTATTAATAAGATTTTGAGATGATATACGAGGTATATGATTCAAATACCGATCACATTATTGAAAAATTGTAAAATTGGCATTCATTTGAAAAAAAAAAAAAAAATTCGATATAGAATTCTAGAGTGCACTATAATGATTTTGATGAAGCGATCTTGTAATGCCACTGGAAATACTTTGGCAAAGTTAGTTTTGCAGTTCCCAAAGTTACTAAGATTTTCAATTTGTAATTAGTTTAATTAGTAAGGTAATTAGTGACAAACATCAATTAATTTATTAGAGGCCTGAGCAGTCAAAGAAAAGAGGTATTTTGGAATACCTCAAATTTTTTTGGCATCAGTCCGTCGGTAGTCGATGATTGTTGTATATGTGTGTGTGTATGTATGTAATGTTCTGGTACCAGCTCGAACGCGTACCGGCGTCATGGTAACTGATTAAGCACCAGACACCACCAAGCACGCAACGAGAGCTGGTGTTGAGTCTCAATCAATAACATATTTGAAGCTTTTAAAAGTTTCACTTTGGACTTCCACCCGCTAATGGTTTAAAGTATATAATAATATTACTTGGGCAAAGTTGATTTTTCAGCTTTCAATTTTGGAAGTTGATGGAAAAAAAAAAGAATTATTAATTGAAGGAATCTCCAAATTCAAAATTAGAACTTCCTTTCTTTGTTATTTGAACAGGTATTTATACAGTTAAAGCAACAAGGGATTAATTGCTGTGTGAAACCATCTGATGAAATGCCTCAATGAAGAGTCTCTTGGCTGCTATTTGAATTCAGGGGCTAAATAGTAAGGATTCATGATTCGTAAAATAGTTCCTCATGTTTTTACAAATATTTAGATCATTCATCTATAAATGATTTTTATGATGAAAAATATATACTATTTTTACTACATTTTTTAAAAGATTATTTATTAAATACTAACAAATTTTATTTTACAACTACAGTTTCTATTTTATAATTTTTGTAATTTAAAACATCTCAAACTAAATGGAGTTTTTATATACACATGCCCTTTTTAAAAAAATGAAAAAAATTGATGATATATAGTACAAGTATTTTATAATAACGTCTCTCTGTTACATCTCCATAATTTTAATATAATTTTTTGAATAATGATATAGCCACAAACTCTTATAAAAACTGATATGACGTTAATTTATTGATTGAATTAAATCTCTTGACCAACATAATTTATTTTTATTATTTTATATTTTTATTCAACTAATAAATTAATATCATATCAATTTATATAAAATACATTTATACAAAAATTTATAACTATATGATCACTCTAATTTTTTAAGGGAAAAAAGGTATTTTAGAATACCTCTTTATATGTCAAAAACATCGCTTAGAACCGCATTTCAGCTACCAATCCTCTCGAACCCGAGAGCAAATGAAGTGGAGCTTTTAAGCCCAAACCACCGGGTCCATAAAGAGGATCGGTAATCTTATTTCTTAGCTTTTCTCTAAAAATTTGATTGACTTGTCTCCACTCACAAACCTAACAATATACATTATTGAAATCCACATGACTTGCTCGTATTTATAAGTTAGCTCGTGAATTAAGAGCTACTAAAAGTTTATATATTCGGTGTGCAAAGACTAATTTCAATAAATGTAGAGATCATGTCCTTATTCCTATGCTGTGTTCAAAATGTTAATTTTCTGTACATAGAACCTAGTCATCAATTCAATAAAATCATGATAAGTGTGTATTTATGCTATTAAATTTGTGTGTATTAGTTTAGTAACTTAAAGAGTGCATTTGACATCTCATATTATACTACATTTTGTTGTATTAAAACATTATTGTTATATTAACTCATATTTGACTACAATTTTTTAGTAACATTGCACTAAAGATAACTAATACAATAAAAGGAGTATAAAATGATCTCATGAGAGAATAGAGTTTAGGCTATATTGTATCAGAATACTTTTCATTTTTTAAATTTAATTATTTTACTTTTATGATTCAATAATTTATTATAAATTTAAATTTACTAAATATTGATTTATACTTATCTTAAATAATAATAAATAACATAAAATATTAATAAACTTAAATATTTGATAAATAAATGATAATCCATTATTTTGCTTTTATTACATAAAATCATTTTAATTATTTTACTTTAAATATGTAAAATATTTAGTCATTTATTATTTACTATATATTAAATTTAAAAATAAAAATAAATTAAATAATTATATTCTATTATATTGTATTATACATTCCATTTTTATTTATAATATTATAATATTTATATTATTTGATGATAGTATAATATTAAATTATTTTTATGTTATGAAAATTACTATATTGAAAAAAAAAATTAATAATTAATTTCAAAGATTAATATATAACACTAACATATTAATAAATTTAAAAAATACAAATTTTATTTTAATATTAATATAAAGTAATATAACAAAATGGTATTGTATAATTTAGTCTATAGTATATCAAACATTGTATCGTATTATAACTAAATAAAATATATTCTAATGTAATACATCATAATACGATAGAACTAATACAATATAATGCAATATAGAGTACTAAATGCACCTTAAAGGATGCTTTATTAGATAATAACTCATTAATTAAATGGATAAAAATTTAAAATTTGAGATGTTAATATTTTCTGTTACATACTAGTTACAATTAGGTGAAGTAGATAATTAGTTACATACATTAATTTCATGAGCAACACGAAAAGTAGGGATGGCAAAATCTAGGTCCGGATCCGGGTTTGGCCTTTCCGATTCCGAACTCCAACGATAATTCATTATTCAGGATCTGAGCCCGCATGTTTCTAATTCGGGTCCTGTCCGGGTTAAACCCGGAAAAGTCTGGGTTCCCGAATTGCAAGTTCTAAACCCAGATTTTTTCCCCAAAATCAATACCTTCAGAATGTTGCATCCTGGTAAAACAAATAAAATTGAAAAGACAAGTCCATTAAGTCAACAATCATACTACAGTTTAAGTAACTAAGCAACCTTTTTAAAACAGTAAAGAAAACAAGTCACAAAAGCATTCATAACAAATAGAAGTAGAATTTCCCATTCTTAAATGACCCACAAAGCCTCAATTACCACAGTACCTCCTGCCATTATCGAACAAAAAATTGGAGTAGAGAAGAGAGACGATGAAGCAGAAAAGCTTGAGACATCTAGAGGTTGCAGAGCTGGTGTGGTTAGAGGAGGTGACTGCCTTGATTATAGGGGATGAGGAAGATGAGAGATGCGGCTGGTTTGAGCCAGTGAGGCTTAGATTTTTAGAGCTGCTTTTGTTTTTTCACTTACTTTTTTGCTTTTATATTTATAAATAATAATTAAAAATTATTTATTTAAATAATTAAAAATACTAAAATCCCGATTCGGGTTCTGGAAATCCAGGTTATGCAAACCCGAAACCGAATTTATCCGGGTTAGAAAAATGCATCCGGATCCGGATATTTCATATATCCGATACGGATTAAATTCGGTCCGAATCATCCGGATCCGGATATTTCATATATCCGATACGGATTAAATTCGGTCCGAATCATCCGGATCCGGATTTATTTGCCATCCCTAATCGAAAAGAGAGGGTATTTTAAAATACCTCATATTTCTTTTTAGCGGCATGCATGTTTGTTATTGCAATTGCTTGATTGCTTGATTGCAAGAACGTGGAACCTGCTCGAATTCGAACCGGTGACATGGTAAATGTCTAAGAAGCAGACCAGCAGGCCCGTAACGAGAGCAGACAAAATTGGCATTTCGGATTTTAAATTTGGAATATTTGTACCCTTAGCTACTATAAGGCAGCCACCGAAAGGATTAGCTTTAAAATAATAGTAATAATAGTTTACTCCATTGATTTAGAATGGGGGGGGGGGGGGGGAAGAGAAATCATGCTGATGTGCCGACTGCCGACATGTCAGCAAACCTTTTGATAAGGCTAAGCAAATTGAAATATTGACAGCCTCCTCAACTTTTTTGAAATTAATAAATTACATTAAAATGCCAAAGATGATCAATAATATATTGCCACATTCAGAGCAAATATAAGGCCATATTGGGCTCAATATAGTATTTTGACAAAACACATAATATGAATCCCTTGTTAGGATAACCCCTAACAACATAAATACAAACTATTCCCACCGAAGTTTCCTACAAAATTGATATCCCTGAATTAGATATGTAAGAATTCAATTATCAACTATTCCTATTATAAAATTGCTTTTCATTTGTCCAAAATGTCTCCGGTTACAGTCAAGGTCCCATCAACAATTCAATAATGGATGGCAGCATAGCTAAAAAATGTCACAGGAATATACCTCATTAAATGTTAAAATCATCATAGAGAACACAACATTTTAGCTACCATAGATTATGGTCATCAATTTGATGAAATTATGGTCATCAACTTTATTCATTTCGTACTCTCTACATAAATTATAGTCATCAATTTGATGAAATTATGATAAATGTGTGTTTATGTCATCAGCGCGTTAATTTAATAAAAGTATGATAAATGCGTATTTGTGCCATCAAATTTGTGTGTATCAGTTTAATAATTTCAAAAAGTCCTTATTTATTAATAATGAATAAGAATTTAAAATTTAAGATGTTGACCCCCTCATCTTACACTAGTTATAATTAAGTGAAGTAGGTAATTAGTAACACATGTTAATTTCATGA
Organism: Citrus australasica; assembly: GCA_029618585.1. NCBI lineage: Eukaryota > Viridiplantae > Streptophyta > Magnoliopsida > Sapindales > Rutaceae > Citrus > Citrus australasica. Next base: position 316,973 of record JARCIV010000269.1, on the reverse strand, counting down.
GCAAGAAAAGAGAGGTATTTTAGAATACCTCATTTTTTTTAGACCAATTGGGTATTGCAATTCCATGATTCCAAGAACGTGGTACCGGTTCGACTTCGGACCGGTGACATGGCAAATATTTAAGCCCCATGCCACCAAGCCCAAAACGATAGCCGATAGTGGTTTTTAATTAACAATTTACTTGTATGGTTTAAAACTCAGTTGGGAGTTATTGTTCATGCTGATGGGCCGACTGCCGACACGTCAGCAACACTTTTGATAAAGTTAAGCAAATTGAAATATTGACAGCCCACAACTTTTTTGAAATTAATAAATTACATTAAAGTACCAGAAACGACCGTTAATATACTTCCACATAGGCATAAAAGTAAGACCCTATTGGGCTTCGACATAATACACCTAGGACTGAATCCCCTGTTAGGATAAGGCCAGGCCCAACAACATAAACACAAACTCGTTCACTACGAATTTTCCTAGAAAATTGCATTCCCCAACTGAACATGTAGAATTCATTTATCAACTATTCCTACGATAAAATTGCTTTCTATTTCTCTAATTATCTATATTAATCGGGCAATCTTCTCCATTAGACGAGAACTTCACTGTCTTTATATCATTTAAATAATGCCTCCGACATTTTTTTTTGTAGCACTTCACATTTCTATTCCGAAGTTGTTCAAAAAGCCACTGCATGCCAATAAACACAAACAGATTAATATGATTCTAAATATCCAATATTGACGACAGAACAAAGTTTATATATATAGTACTTTGAGCATACTAAATTGATGATAAATTTCAAAATACCTTGATGAATGGGAGACTGCCTTCTGACATTTGCTAACTTCATTAACTGTAAATTTTCTATCTTAGCCCTTTTTTTTTCCCACCAAGTAGAACATGCTTAGCAGTTTTCAGATAAAAAATTTACCCAATAGAAAAAAAATCCAGCAAGGGGGAAAATTATCAAATAAAATTAAAAAAAATAAGACGGCTGTCATGTACAACAATTAGAAGGAGTTACCAGTATATCCGATCGATGATAAGTTCGCTTGCAAATAATTTAGGGAAAATATCAACTGTCCACCCGTTTTTTTTAACTTTTTCAAAAATACACAATTTTTTTTTTTTGCTGGAATCCACTTAAAATTACATTTTGTTTCACTTTTCCACTTCCGTTTGGAATCCGTTAAGGAAACTAACGGAAACTTAAAAAATGACCATTTTACCCCCAAACGAAAATTACAATTTCACTCTAAAAATGCCAAAAATAATCAGATTTAATAATGAATATCATTATTGGTACGTTAATGAAGTACAAAAAAATTTAACTACTAGAGATTATAATTCAATGAATAATAAAATTCTACTTATCTTAAATTCAATTGATGGTTTGCGAGATTTGACTATTTTTAATACTACTGTTATAGTTTATCATTCTAATTACATACGTATTTAAAAAAAACCATGCATTTGATGGTTGTCGAATTAATTTCTTTATTAACCGATGGGGAAAATAATTATATTTAATTTGATTATTTTTGGTAAATTTTAGGGTGAAATTGAAATTTTCGTTTTGGGGGGTAAAATGGTCATTTTCTTAGGTTTCCATTAGTTTTCTTAACGGATTCCAAATGGAAGTGGAAAAGTGAAACAAAATGTAACTTTAGATGGATTCCAGCAAAAAAAAAAAAGAATTGTGTATTTTTAAAAAAGTTAGAAAAAACGGGTGGACGGTGAAGATTTTTCCAATAATTTAACTACGAGGTAGAAGAAGGAGAGCGACGGCGACAACCGTACAATCGGTACAGAGGGTTAAATAAATAAATATTTTTTGTGTCAAGATTGAAAATAAATAGATACTTGAATGAAGGGTCTTTTTACGTGATTAAGACTCCACTATTATACCTTTTTAAACAGAATTTGTTATTTAAATATAATTTTTATTAGTATACTTTTGATAAGTAGAATTTTTTATAAAAAAGTTATTGTCTGATTACCAATGAAAGAGATTATTAAAAACATAAAATTATTTAATATGTAAATATTTTAAAATCATATTATAAAATAAATGAAATGAGATTGTTAAATAAATAAAAGATATTTTGCAGCTTAAAAGGTTTTCAACCTCTAATGCTACAAATAAAAAATTTAAACTTTTACTGAATGTAGACAAGTAATTTGTTTAATTTTTAAAGACTTAACTCAAAAAATAATTAAAAAAATGAAAATGAGAACAAGTAAACATTTGTGACTATTAAATAAGTCATCCCAATCACAGTATAAGAAATTTGAACATAGAAGGGATTGAGCGTTTGTATTAGGAGAAACAATAATTGTAATGACTTTTTTTTTTTAAAGTAGTTATGGATGTCTTTAAACTTGGAAAAGGAACTTTATTTATCATTCTTAGATTAAGCGGTTAAAAAAAATTAACTTTATTCAATGAGTGGTGCTATTGGCGTTTCTAATACACTAAATGTGTATTAATATCATAAAGGGTGGGGTTATTTAAATCCATCAAACTACTTACTAAATCCACTTTAAAGAATAATTTTTAATGATTAAAATAGCCCTAAATCAAAATTACTATTGTAGACACTAGAATATAATGATTTTTTTCTCTTTGAACCCATTTATTTTTTTTACTTGCAAAGAAAAAGAACATTTATATATCTTAATTAGCATATCAATGATAGCCACTTGTTGCCTCCAAGATTTCGACTTTTCAGTAATCATCTTCGAGAAGCGTTTCGTTATCAATAATATTCTTCCAATGGTATCTGCTAAGAACTTGTTCAATTTTGGAATCAAAATTGCAAAAAGATCCTCCATCAAGCCTTCCTTCTAAATTAAGAGTTACATCATATATATTAATATATGTATGGGAATCAAACCAATAATATTGATAAATACCATATGATGGATCAACAACATCCACATCTCGATAATCCATTTCTTCTGTTTTCATAATTGGTGAAGACTATACTTCAGTTATATTTTTGGATATATGTAACATGTAACCTCCAAACTTCAATATCTTTGCTTGAAAAAGATTCTTTAGTATGATAGCCCTACTAACATTACTTGTTTCTTCATTATTTATTCTTAGACATTTCATATCAAAAGGAGAGCAGATTTTATGTACCTCTTCTATAATATTTTATGTGAAGTACTGTCATGCAACTCCTTCAAGGTGAAAAAATTCAACAGTGTTCCAATTATCCTTAAGGACATTACCGGAACTAATCTTTTAAAATTAGTCACCCTTTATAAGATGTAAATGAGGCGTTTGTCTGAATTTTGAAGAGATGAAGGATACTCTGACAGTTGCTTCAATTTTTTGCCCAAAATACTCATGTAGTAGTCTTCTTACTTACCATGCATCGCCAACATGAGTATTTGTTTGGTGGTTGCTGAGCTACTTGGTATGCTTTTTGGATATTGAATAACTACGTAAGAAATTCCATAAAATATTAATTGAGGGTTTATAAATGAATTTATGGTATGTTTAGTAATTAATAATCGGAATGGACTTGAATCGAAATGGAGTGAAATTGGAACGAATAATTACAATCTACTAAACTGACCTTAGTTTATCATTGTCATAATAATAATATAATTTTATTATTAATATTAATTATAATGATTAATAATTATAATAATTACTAATAACAATTCTTCTTATTGTTGTTGTTGTTATTAATACTTATTATTATTCCTAATAATAATAATATTTATCATCATCATCATCATCAACAAGAATAAATTTTTAATAATAATAATAATAATATTATAATAATATAAGGATGGATAAAATGAAAATTTTAAGATTTAAGTAGGGGTAATATAGTCACTTTAGGGAATGAGATTCTCATTCCTACCTCCCATGTGAATGAAAACTCTAGTAATCATTCTCAATTTTAGGTGGGGCTCATCACTTTGATTCTCATTCCACCTTTTATTTAAGCAAGAAACACATTATTCATTCTCATTCCTTGATTCTCATTTCCATTCCCAATAAGTAAATAAACCATTAATGGGTTTAATGAGTAAAAGAACTATTATTATACAAATTGGCTTAAAAAAGGGTATACTGGGTATTTAATGGGTTTATTGAGTAAAATCTAAAATTTCAAACTATAAGGACGGATTTATTTAGTAAATAAGTTTAATAAGTAGTTTAGTAGGTTAAAAAATGAGTATAAAGATTCTTATGATTATATGATTAACGTATGTACTGCTCATCTATTTAGTATGTTTTTTTTCTGTAATCAAATAGCATAATGGCAAACTTAGTATCAACCTATTTATGATTTTTGAATCATGATGGCATGACTTCTCATCAATTTGGGCAATTCAACCAATATTTCCTCATCCATTAGTTGTTGTTCATCTTGGTGCTTTTGCCTTGTTTGCTGCAACATTTTTTACTTTAACTTTTTCAGCTAGTGACAAGTCCACGTCATATCTCTCTTTCATTGCTTGTAAATTCAGCACTTTCTCTACAATAATCCATCCACCAAACTCAAATGTTATGAAGTTGGAAAATTTATGTGCCTTGCAATCATGTAATAGAATCATTAGAAAATACTTAAACATGTCATGTTCAATGTCCATACCTGGATTATATGCTTATGATAATAGATTTTATTTTCTTCCTATGCTTCTTGAATTTCTTTTAATAAGTTCTTATAGCATTTAGCTTTTTCTTGAAAAAAAAAATGAAATTACTATGTCTTTTCATTTAATTTTGAAGACACGAAAGAAATAGAAACACTCAAAATGAAAGTTTGTATCTCAAAATTAGAAATTTCGTTATAGTTGATCATTTCCCCTCTTTCATCTTTAATAATGGCTCTTGTAGAAAATTGATACAGTGAGATCCATTTTAATTCTCATATCTTGCGACTTTGAGAAAAAGTTTGAATACAGCTCAGAGATGTAAAATATATCTCTTGCACACTGTAATTTCCATTTTTACTTTGGACAATGTTACCATATGAAACTCTAAAATATATCTCTTCCATGTCTTGCAAGTTGCAACTTTGAATATAGACCAACAAAGAAATGTTTCATAATATTGCTTAAAAACAAACTGTTAAGTTTCATGTTAACTTTGGAGAATAAACTGTATGCAATTTCGAATTCATAACTTCTTATGTAGCATGTTGATTCTCAGTTTAGAAATGACGTCTTCCATTTGCATGAGCTGCTTCCTAATCATCTTTGTACCTAATCATCTTTGTAGGAGTAGTTCAAAGATATTTAAGGCCTTAGGCAAATTAGTCGTTTGAAAATTTAAAATTAATAATTTACTAATCATATACTACATCAATAAAAAAATTATTTAAATTTACAAAAGAATAGGAATGATACTACTAAAAAAATAAAAAATATTTAAAATGATGGCATGATGATTGCTTATTGTTAGATTATTTATTTATGTAAAATTTTTATAATTTTAATAAAAAATTTTATGATTCTAAATTAAATATTTTAATAAGTATATGTGTTAGTGGTCGTTAAGTATGTTCACTTTTAGTATATGTAAATTTTAACTATAAGATTTCTAGATCCTTTTATGAATAAAATCTTTGAAATGTTATATTATTTTTTTAGGTAGTTAATTTTTTTTATAAATTAGTATCTTATTAAAATGCGAAGCTCTAAGCAATCACCTAATTTGCCTAGTGGTAGAGTCGACTCTACATCTCAAAATATGACTTCATTTGAAAATAAACCTTCATATTGGGTAATCATATATACATTATTTCAAATACGACTATGTATCATTTTACGCAAATTCCAAGTACGTAGCAAACTGGCAATCTTTTTATGCATCTTAAGTTATCATGGATTATCAGATGATTCAATTCAATCTTGCATGCTCCAACTAAAAATCCTATCTCTAAACATGTCTTGTGAACATAATGGAGAGAAAAATAACTGAAAAGTTGTTGAAATTGATAATTCTGGTTGAAGAAGTCAACAACAAAATTATTGAAATTGGTCTTTTTATTGTGCCATGAAACTATAAAGTCAGCTGCCCACTTTCAAAGAACAAGGCCCTGTAGAAGTTATCATTCCATTCTTCTTTACCATTTCCATGCTTGAAAAAAAATGTATCCATAACTTCTCTGTTGCTTCTTATGTCAACAAAACACATCGATGCTTCTCTATCATTTCATCATCATCAAAATGTTGATGAAGAGGCTGAGCCTCTAGATAGCGCACTAAAGAACTTTAAAAAATTAAAATACTCATGCTACAGTGCCCATGTTTGCCCATAGAGTTTTTGGCCCTCACAAATTTAAATTAGCTGAAGTGATCAAGCAATTATTTATTGCCCCAAGCAATCCATTAAATCGATTTAAATAAAAAGAAAATAGTTATATTAAAATATGCAAAAGTTTTGTTTCTTAAATGAGAGTAAATAAAGCAACAACTTAAATTAATTTCCACTCTCTTTTCACTTTACTACCAAACCAACAAAATAAGATTTTCATTGGATCTCTAGTCCAACTTTGGGCTTATATGTGAATAATTATGTGTTGTGGCTATCTTATAAGGTTAAGTCTAATTAAATTTGATCCATTAAAATTTTCAGTAATTTAGACTTCAATATATTTAATATGATGTAGATCTTTAATGTGTAGAGATTTAAGGGTAATTTCTAATTCCATGATGGGCTGAAATAAGAACACCTAATTATAACATAAAAGTTATCTATATAAATGGTTATGTTCCTTAGGTCACATGTAACATTCTATTTTTTTCGACATTTCATCATCACGAAGAGTGCAATAATAAATCTTAAAGGATCCTCTAGGAAAGCGTGTTGATTTTAAAGGCTAACCATATGAAATTAAAGGGTAATTTGTCATTATGGATTCATCTATACTTCCGCATATTTGATTTTTCATTCTTGGTAATATAACATGAATATTACTAGAATTTAGGTGATGATTTTTCCCAAAGGATAATTTTCTAACAAGTTTACCTTATCATTCTCATCCTCTTGCCATGGGTTCATGATGACAACTATTGGAGGCCATACAATTTGATATCTTCTTTTGTATCTTCTAAACCTTTCTACTTATTAACACTCTTAGATACTAGAATTTTTTCAGAACTCTTCATCCAACATCTCAGCTAGTAAATTGTGAAATTTTTGTCCTGCTTTTGTTTTGGTATGGATCACCAATGCTTGCAGGCCATTGTCCTTGTCACTAGCACCATGATCACCTTAGCATACAAAAAAAGGCCATTGCCTTGCTGGTTGAATGATTTGTGAAACTGTTAGGCCTTCACAACTACTATAGAACTCTTTGCTCTATTGACTTTTCTTACTACTGCCATAACTCTTCTAACTTGTATTGTTCTCCTCACCATCAGCATTGTCAGTAGGTTTCAGTGAAGTTGAACTAACTTTGGGCTACCAAATCCAACCATGCTCTAGAGAATTGCGAATCCTTGTTCTTATTGCCAAGTTTTTCGTCTTAGGAGCCCTGTTCATCATTCCATTCTATGTATTCACTTTACCAGTTTATATATTAGGATCTAAGTTTCTAGTTTTCTATGTTTTGGCAAGAGACCTCCTAAGGCCACCGTCCGAGCTAGTATTTGGGACATTTCCACTCGAATGCTCAGTTCACAGAAGGTTGTAGCTGGAAGCAAAAATAGGCGACTTGCCACCTCTTCTAGAACTAGGGATGAACTAGGGATAGCAATGGTACCTACAAACACACAAACCCAACCAAATCTGCCCGTCAAAGCCTACTCGCTGCAGGTAATTTTGTGGGTTGCGGGTGGGTATGGTATCTTAAACTAAAACTTATACGAAGTTGCCGGTGTATTTGGTATATGCCAAATATTTAGCGCATATCTGCATGGGAATTCGCACCTGCACTGTTTTAAAAAATATTTTTTTAAATTTTAATTAAAAATATATAAGCGTAAAAATATATAAGTGAATAAATGTAAATGTGCATGCAGTGTGCCTAAGCCCTAATGTCCTAACTTAAACTAAAGGAACCTATCTATATTCTCTCATCTCATCTATGTCTTTGACTTAATACATGCATTATTATAATTGTGTTCTTTGGATTAGTGTTTAGAAAGAATTAGTCTTTAGAAAATATTAATCTTAGAGCTCACATCTAATTAAATATTAATCTTAGAGCTCAATCTAATTATAGACCGACCTAAACTTTAAAAATATTACAAAAGACCCCTAAGATTAATCAACCCTGAATCAGCCCGCAATAAAATTTAGAAAAAAAATATTTTGGAAGAGTTAATTTCAATGATTCACACACGGATCATAAATTCAATTCATCAATTAATTTCAAATATTAATGGGCTTCTGGAAATTACAGTAATGAGTATTTCAACTTTGATCAAACAAATGTAACCCTAATAATCGTACGCCCAAAATTCTCTTTTAATGAGATAAAAATTTGATAAAAAAAAGTATAAAAAGTACCGCTGATTCATGATGCTGAAAAAATTGAGTGAAGAAGAAGAAACAACGTGCAGCAACAACAGATGGGGGAGAAGAAGAAGCAACGTTGTTTCTGGGCTATGTTTGTATACTCATAGGTGTATCGTAATTTTTGGAATTAGATCTCAAAACTAAGAGCAAGATCGCGATAACCAGAAATTAATTGCACATTACATTTTTCGTCGTACTTTCTTTACACTCATTCTAAATACTAATTGGACCCACTCAACTAATGTTAAAGATAAATATTACTTATGACTCTATTAAAATCTATGTCCGCGACACTTTAGTCTTGACTTTTGCTACTAAAGACTTTATTTCGTGGTAATTGGAATATGTTTGAATTGAAATAAGAAATGTAAATCAAAATAAGTTGTTTACTTGAGCTGTATGAAAAAAAAATCGGAATGAAATGTATTTCCATTGATGTGTTTATCAGAATCGGAATAGATTAAATTTAAGTTTATAAAATTCCCTTAGTAGTAGTTGTTGTTGTTCTACTACTATCTTGTACACTTATGGAAATGAGTTTTTCATTTCTTATTTTTAAATTCAGTGGTTATCACCATTTTAATTCTTATTCATTGATTCAATTTTTTTACAAATAAACACACACAAGGGGAATAATTCCTCATTCTCATTCCCTAATTTAAGAAGTAAACATACCCAGAATGCACAAAGTAAATTACTAGAGGATCGACGCAAAATAAATTATGACTAAACTCATAAATATTAGAGACATAATCATAAACATTGTTGGAATACTTTTTCTTTTCTTTGATTTTTGGTGTTTTAATCTGTATGTAATGAATTGTAGATGTTGTTTCTTCTCTGTATCTTTGACATGTAGCTTTCAATCGATTCCTCTCTGCCTTTACTGATATGAATTATTGTGTATGGCATTTTAAGGCTCATATAAGGTTCAATTCCAGATCAACCCCGGGGTATGGACTGTGAAACATTGATTTTTATTTTTTTATTTTTGCAAAAATTATAAGTTAATAGGGGTGGGATTATGAAACCAAAACCTATGTTCGAATCTTAGAAGGCCGGTCTCTCACAATGTTACTGCAATTTGCATTCACCATGAGCTTCTAATCATAACAGCTTCTGATGATTGAACTATACACAGTATTACTTTTAAGGTAAAAACTTGTATAACTCGTAAAATTAGTTTTGATGATAGAGGACTCTGTTTCCTTTGTTTCTTCCGAAACCTTCATACTTGCTGAAGCACTTCAAACTATGCACCATGACATGCCATCATTGTTGTTAAAATAGTTCCAAAAGAAATGATATAATGTATCCCTAAATACACCAAATTATTATTCATATTCTTATTAATTAGAACTCAGACAACTAGAGGCATAAAGCACACTCATGACTAGCCAAACTACAACATGACGGTCATAATTCATATAAATGTATGATATGTATAACTTTAGAATTGAGCCCGTAACCTTTTTCTCCAACAACAAGAGAGGCCAACCAAATGAGTAGCATATATCAAAATTCTGTTAAATTTAAATTGAATTAAACTGCGTTGAGTCATAATTTAAAATCTAATATTAACAAGTTATATTTTAAAAACTAATTTATGAACTGTATATCATTATCTCAAAGAGAGAGTCCCCTAATTTGACTTGTAACAATGGAAGCAAGAGATGGCCAAAAGGGCATGAAAATTTTATATTTAATCGAATTAATAAATTTTCAACTAAAATCAAGGATAATTTTTTACTTTTCTAAATAAGATTTAAGTAAATATGTATAACGAAAAAGAGGTATTTTAGAATACCTCTATTTTAAAGCAGAGACAGATACATTGCAAGCTTCTGTTACCAACGCTAATCGAAAGCAGGACTCGATGACAAAGGTGAAATAATTATTAGGAAGTGCCAATGCCACTAAGACACGAGAGTTGGCAGTGATTTCAGTCACTTACTTCACATTTATACACACACACTCCAATATCTGTGCTTCCAATAATTCAAATTCAACATATATGTTTGATTTTTTTTTCCTAGTTTACTACATTATTACGTAATATCTCAATTTTGATTTTCAATCTCAAGTGATGTGACTAAAGCAATTCCTTATAAATCTAACAAAATAAGACAAAGATTGAACAAAACTTTTCTCAATAAATAGTTTTGTTTACTTTATACTCGCATATAATTGGAAAACATCAAATAAGTTAATTAATAAGTGATCCCAATGAAATTAAATTTTGGCAAGTTTATTTATCAAAAAGAAAAATATTATTTTTAATGCTTGGAAAGTAACTTCATTTGCCTAGTTATCAAATAAGTTGATATGGTAGCCATAAGTGATCTCAAATGAATTTAATTAAGTTTATGTCTTAAAGAAAACATAGGTTTGTATACCTCTCTTCAATTAAGTTTATGTCTTAAATTAAAATGGCTTCTATTTGTTAAACGTCAAGTCTCAAAATTTTATTAATTTCGTACTTTTTTTAAATTTTTTTTGTTTATTTTTTTAATCAAAGAAAAAGTAAACTTTTGTGATTTTTTTTATCAAAATAGAAAACAAATCTATATTAAGTATACTAACTTATTAAATTATAAAACCTAATCTCTCTCTCTCTTGATTTATAAGAATATAAATATTAAAAATCGTATTTAAGATTTTTTTACTCACAAAAACAAACAAGACACCACATATATTGAGACATTTAAAAAAATGTCATTTGGACATTTATATTTAGACTTTAGAAAAATTTAGACCGATTCAAATTGTAGACAAAAGAATAAACGCTACCTCAATACTATAAATTATTACTTTTAATTTTTTAATATAATAATATTTTTTATGATCATATTCAAATAGTGAGGGTCCATTTGGAATTACTTTTGGAAGGCTTAAAAGTCTTTTTGAAAAGCTAAAAATTAATTTTGATATTTGATAAATTTTTAAAAAAATTGGCAAACTACCATATTCTATAACATATTTTGAAAAAGTAGGAAATGAGTTCATTTTCAAAATATGATTTTAAATAATTTTTATACTTAATATAATCATATATATATCATCACAGTATTCTAAAAATCCAAAAGTTATCTTTACTGATTAGGATAAATCGTTAAAATTAAAGGGATTATTATTATTGACAATTACACTGAGATAACAAAATAAAAATCAAATTAATCATATAGAAATATTTATTTTAGTTATCAATTATTATATATACAACAAAAATATTTTACATACATGTTTATAAATATATAAATAAACTTTATTTGACAGCATTTTATATTTTTACAGTAATTTAATAGAAAAATTTACTAAATATATACGATTACTCTCAAAACCCAAGGTACTTTTAAAATAAATATTACTAAACATTTAATTGATTTCTTCTCAACTTATTATTTCTACAATACAATTAACAATAATTATTACAAAAGTTATAGTATTATCAAACTGGCTCTAAGATTATTGTATTTTTTTTTCTTTTTGAAAAGATATAATTCCTTCGTAAGATCTCAAATTTCTTGAATCTCTAGTGATGTGATTAAAGTATATTCTTATAAATACCCACCAAAATTCTCTAACGCAGAAAAAAAGGACGTTCATATTCTCAAAATTTGTCATAATAAAAATGTCATTACACTTAACATTTTATGAATAGATACATAAATTCCATTTCATCTTGGATCACTAAGATCAACTCCGTATGTGTGGTTTTATTTTTGCTTATTTCATCATGTAAATCTCATCGTTGTATAGACGACAAAAAAAGAGAAAAAGAAAAGTAAAAAAAGATTATGACTAAATGTTTGATAACCTCAAAGAAAAGAAAGTAGGCTTATATATAATAAGATGTTTGTACTTTTCAAATCTCTTATTAATAAGAAATCAATAGAAAATAAACTTTTTGCATTTGTGGCAAAAAGAAGGTACTTTGTAATACCTCTTTTTGTGGAAGAATATATATATGTACATATATGGTTCCCGTACGTTGCTTCCAGTTTGGTACCAGCTCTCCTCGAACTCGAGGTTAGTGACAAGCAGAACCTGAAGCCACCAAACCAACAAGATCGGGATGAGAGCCGGTGGCAAATTGTCTCATATTTAGTATTTTGTTCTGTAATATCTGTTATATTTTGACTCTGAATTAAAAATAAATGATGAAATGAAACCAATGCTTTTTTATATATTATTTGAAAAAGAATTTTTTTAAAAATTGCATTTAAAAGAAGTTAATTTTTAAAGGGTGATGTTGTACTTACTTATAATAGTTTAATTTATATCTCAACTAATGTATGATGTATCACTAATAAAATCTCACCATTTGAATAAAATATTATATGACTTAATAATTAATTATCATTTGAACCAATCAAATAATAACATATAATTTGTCACATTACTAAAATATAAATTAAATATCCCAGTTAAGTATACATAACATTATTGATTTTCGAATGGCTCATTAATTGAAGTTGTATATGATGAAGATGGATAATAACGGAGTTGAACTAAATTTAGCTACCAACCTTCTCCAACATAAGACCAAGTTAGATGGTTCTTGAAGCAACATAACACCGAGTTCTAAGAGGTTTGGTGCTATCAACAGTCAACACACATTTTTTTTTTAAATAGTTAAAGCAACAATCGTTTGATGGAAGTATAAAACCGTATGATGAAATGCCTAAATGAAGTGTCTCTTGGCGAGTATTTAAATTTAGGAGCTAAACAGTCACCGGCGAGCATTCAACAAGATAGTTCCTGATGCTTCTAGAAGAATGAAATGTGTTATGATTTAAGAAGATTAATGGTCAAGATTGGAATAAAAAAATTAAGGTCTCGATTGAACAGTTAATAAAACTGAAGTACATAACCAACCCCATTACCTTTGTACCAGTATTATTCATCCTGAAATCTCAACCGTTGCATTAACAGCAGAGGATGAAATACAAATTTATGTGCATTACTGTCTTTGATCTTGTAGTTTTGGGCAATAGGCATATATATTCAGTAAATTTATCACTGTATAGACAGTGCACAGAGAAAAAAAGAAGAAACAAAATGCATTTAAAACCTTCGTTTACGTTCTTGTTCCACTAACCGCTTTCCTAGGAGCTTCAGGATCAATGGTTTGAATACAATCCTCAGAAGTCATATCATTTCTCATTCATTTGACCAAACTCATGCGTTTCCTCATTAAGCTGTATAAATCACACTTGTAAATATCCCCTCAGGTGACACTCCTGGTCTATGTATTCCGCAGTCCCGGCAACATTCAAAGCATTGATATGTGTATGAGCAGCAGGCATTGCCTCTACAAGCCCAAAATCTGTAATCCTGGAATCAATATCATCATCAGAATCCCGTTTGCCTGCGTGATATCTCGCGGGATAACAGGTGGGCTATGCCGCATATGAATCAGCTTTTATTCTGTTCCGAGGCAATCACTTAAAATGACTTAGCAAAATTTCCATTGCATTCAGGCTGATCCAGGTGAGCCTTAGAAAAAAAAAAAAAAAAGGATTTGTGTTATTGTTACATTCATTAATGTCCTTGGCATGTGCAAATGCGACTATATACTCTCATATTTGTGACAGTAATTAATACTCTTTCACATAATGCAAGTCAACTGGAAATTTCTTCAATCTCAACTGATGTGAATAAAGCATAACCTTGCAAAAAAAAAAAAAAAAACTTTTTAATTCTAAATTGGGAAAAGATATTTATATCCCTTCAAAGTTACTTTTAATATACAAGTCGTTACATTTAATATTTCATAAATGGATGCATAGACTTCTTTTCAACTTAGATCATTAAGATCACCATTATATGCGTGGCTTTATTATTACTGCTTTCGTAATATAAATCTCACTATTACATATCTCCAAAAAAAAAAAAAACTGCTGTTCTACGTTCGATATGGTTTGATGACCTTAAACAAATAAAAAGGATTAATAAAAGAAGGTCTGTGCACACATTTTAATAACATTTTTGCATTTATGATAAAACAAAAGGATGTATTTAATGGCAATGATATATACATCCTGTTCATTGCTTCTAGTTTGATGATACTAGCTCTCCTCGAACTCATGGTTGGTGACATGATGAACATGTAGGCACCATACCAACAAGATCATGATGAGAGTCGGTAATTAATTGTGTTTTATTTTATTCTTTGTTCTGTAAAATTTATTAGTTTATTTTTCCATTATGTTAAAAGGTCATTCACACCCATTTTCTTCATCACGGTGTAAACATAATTCTTAGTCGTGCAATTTTTTGTGGTCTGTAAATTTTCTTGTTAATTTTAATAATGACACACAATGAGCATTTAATTTAAGTATCTATCGCTACTTTTCACATGTTGCACATCAACTTTATTTCAATTTTAAATTATATCAAATAGAATTATTATTTTACCTTAAAAACCTAGAACAACAATTAGGAAAATTAACGACATATAAATTAATTGCGTAATTACCTCAAAATTTAAGACTAACTAAAAGAGTATTACCTTCTCCTCATGTACAAATGAAGCGAAAAGAAAATGACATGATGTGCAACATAATGAATTCATCTAATATATCTTGAATTGGGAGACTTTAGCGAAGAAGAAATGATGAAATCCTATGCTTGTGATCCTGTTTTCTCATATATTACTCGAAAAAGAATAAAGGAACTTTTGTGCCGAAAAGAAGGTATTTGCGAATACCTCATTTAAATTGGAACGTTGGATATGATGATGATGGGGGGTTCATATTGGAGTGGGAATGAATTTGGCTACCAATCTTCTCGAACCTTAGACCAAGTTGTAAGGTGCTTCAAGCACCATACCGCCAAGTTCATAGGAAGATTGGTGGTGCTGGCATACATCTTTTTTTCTTTTCTTTTGCCTGCACAACTCATGTTAGTGGAACCAAAATTCAGCTTGACATTACCATGTGACACAAAAAATTTAAAAAAAAAAACACTTTCAACAACATTTCATCTATGTACAGTCATTAAAAAAAATAATACATGCATACTTTCATATATAACATATACAGAACACTCGAAAGATGTGTGATAGAGATACTGTATACTATTGTTGTTGTGCCTTATTTATTTTCAGTACGTGCAAAATTACGTTCATGAATAAAAATATTGGGGAAGTAACAATTATGGAGACATTTTTGCATTTTTTTTACATAATTAAATTATAAATAGTTAAAATTTTGAGAAAAAGTAAATGCTGGATTCGACATAGCATCATCGATTGTAAAGGTATACATTAACAAAGAAAAATTGTTATTCTAGCGTTTGAAACGTATAATAGTTGATGCTAAAAATTACTAAAGTAAGAAAGATAATACTTACGTCACAAAAAAAATCTAAAATAAAGAAATGCGTATTTGATGAAGACCTAAATAATGGCTAGAATCTGATAGGTCTCCTGATAAAATACAAGTTTTTTTAGATTTTGTTGCAAGTTTTGAATTATAAATTTGAAAAATAAATTAAGGCAAATAATGTAATGCATTATAAAAATGAAAAAAAACCTTTTTCATTCATGGGCTTTGATACAATAATCCCTTTTTTTTTTTCAAACAATAACCCATTTCATTTTTATTATCTAAATAATAAGCCAAAATGCCTTTCCGTGAATATACGATTAATTTACTTTATAATTTATTGAAGGCAAAATAGGATTTTCAGCTAAATAAATACAAACCATTTAAAATAAAAATGTCAAAAACAATTAAATAACATTTGACTTTATGCATAAATTTAAAATTTAAGAATCACTTAATGAAACAAAAATATCACTAAAGAATATGCAACATATAATAATAATAATAATTATTATTATTATTTTTAATCAGAAATTATTATCTATATTAAAGTTAAGGATATGCTAAAATAAATACAATCTAATGCAATGTATTTAATTTTGTAGTGTTTTTAAATATATGCTTTAGATCTTTAATGTGTTTTTTTTTTAATAAATGAAGGAGTACATAATTTTTCTCTTTTCTCAACACACTGCAATTATATAATTCTCTTCATTAGACTGAGATTACATATTTTTTTTTGTGTAAATCTATAGAAAAGAGAAAAAAGATTCATTAAATTAAAATTTTTCTCTAGAAAGTTTGGTGAAATGGAAGAACAAAGAGATTTTGAATTGGAGTAGTTTGTTAAAAAGAGAAAAATGTAATTGACACTAAGAGACCATCCGAGCAGAGTGTTTATATAAGAAAAAGATATGAACTAGCTAGGGATGGCAATGGGCACCGGTCATAGTGGGTTTGCTATTACCAAATCCAAACACAAATCCGTACAAAATTTAAATTACCAAACCCACCAGCAAACCGCAGCGGGTTTTAATTTTTTTAAGAAAACCCACTTGCTGCAGATTTTGACAATTACCAAATCCGCAATGGTATCTAACAAATTTTTTGCGGGTTTGTACATTTAAAATTACAAATGTTCAATATATAAATTTACAATAATAACCTCAAATTTCACATAACATACTTAATTTTAAATTTAACCAATTAAATAAAAATTAAAATTTAAACAACAATCCAACACAAATTATCAAATTTAAATATAAAATACACAAATCCACTAAAAAAAACTCACAAACTAACATCTAAAAATAAAATTACATTTCATATTATCATTCAACACAAGCTCAAAAAGAAGATCTCCGTTTCATTCACCATCATTAGCACGCCTATCTAACATAATACCTACGATAATAATTAAAATTAATATTTTTCAAAGAATAATACTTTTCAAATATAAATCCAAAAAAAATTATAATAATGAAATAATTCATGCATTAAGTTAAAGAAAAATAGTTCATACAAAAACAATTTGGGTATTTGGCACTTTGCATAATTGCATTATTTTCTTTATATATTTTTTAAATTTAAATATTTTTTTTAATTAAAAATATTTAAAAAAACATTGTGGGTCTAGCGGATATCTATGCAAGTATCCGTTAGATATTTGATTAATACCAAACCCACCTGCATTCAAGTGCGGGTTTTAATTTGTAATATCAAACCTGCCTGCAACCCACAAAATTATTCGTAGCGGGCGGATTTTGGCGGGTGAGTTTAGACGAATTTGCGGGTTTACAATCACAATTGCCATCCCTAGAACTGGCCACCAGCTGTTGCTGTTCTCAAAAATTAAAACCATGCTAAATGGATTATAAACCGTGTCAAATTACTTTTAAATTGAAGTTCCGTATGATGCAAAAAGAATGCCTGCAATTGAATGGGAAAGGCAAAATTGTCAAAAAAGGAGCTTTAGTTGGATGTTTACTTATTTGTCGCTTAGTCTTTGTTGTTTACTTGTTTTTAGGAAAATAATGATCGATTAATTGAAGACTTGGACAACAGCATGATGGCACTTAGTTTCCTAGATAGCATGTCACAATAAATTATTTAAGCTAGAATCAGACCATTCATATTTCCCTTCAAGTTGTATAACTTGAGAGAGCGAGAGGGAGAGAAATAATTGGAAAATATTGGGGGAAAAAAATCTCTTCTTTGTTAAATAAAACAAGTGATTAATTTTCTTAAGTTAAGATGAGGGGTAAAATTTAAAGATTTTAACTATAAAATTAATTACTCTCTTAAGTAAATTTAAAGTTTATCGTTTTCATTTCAGTGAGATTATATCTTTTTACAGCAAGTTTATGCGAGAATTGGTTTAAGTCATATGTCCTTCTCGTTCGTCAATTGACAGGAAATTATATCGCTAAGAAGATATAAATAAAGTATCAATTTGTGTTAAAAAAAAAGTAATGGCAGTGCCGGCAAATTTATGAAGCATTAATTCCATTAATTCAACATTTAATTGTGATTTGCAGAAGACAAAAAGAGAGAGAGAGAGAGAAACTGAAATAAAAACAGAGAAGAAAACGACAAGAATAAATTTCTTTTAAATTCTTCTTTTAAAAGAAAAACGCACTCACCAGAAATCAAATTTTGCGACCACCGCTCAGGACTGAGGTTGGAAACAGGAGCGAAAAGCAATTTGAGTGGCTTCATCCTCCCATTGAAGTTGGTTCCACCAATGTGTGTCTCCACGAATAACAAATTTACACTCCTTTGCACTGTTGGAATCGAGTGGAAGCTTTTTAAGATTACGGCAATAACCCAAAGATATTTCTTTCAGATGAGTGAAAGGCAATGGCTTCCAGAAGATGCTCTTCAAATATGGCAAATCTAGTAAATAAAGCATTTGGATATTTTCAAAAGGGCTTATATGTCCCATCATCTCAGGAGTCTCAGCAAATTTTCCGACGCTGATTATTTCTTCCATAGCACAGCAACTCAATAGCTCAAGAGACTTGAGGTTTGGAGCAAAAACGAGGAATGTCACATCTTTCAATTTATGGCACTTCTCAATAAGAACACGGTGAAGGCTGCGGAAAACAAAAGGTTCCCGCCTTTTTTGTACTATCTCCATATAATCAATCTTCAATTCTTCCAACTCAATACCTACATAAATAAATAATTCATTGAGGTGTTTTAGATCTGCGAAAGCCGTAGCATCAATAATCGACATTGTATCTTTGGCCAACTCGAGGTAAAGAGATCGAATACAACTTTTTAACTTATTTGAGCTCAAAAGAATTTGAAGAGCATGATAACTTCCCAAGGTCAACTCCAATACCTCTAAATATTTCAAACCGAGCAATTCCTGTACTAAAACTTCACCCCCACCAAATAAAACGCTGTCTTCTGGTGCTTCATGAAAACATCCATAGCCAGTAGCGAACATTCTCAACACACGTAACCTTGAAGAATTTGATATTAGTTGCCGTGGAATTTTATTTAACCTCCTTGTCCACCTCAAATTCAAACATTTCAGATTTACCAACAACTTTAACTCTTCTGGTAACTCTCTTATGCTGGTATCTGAAACATCAAGAAGTTCTAGTGACGAACCCAACTCTGACATCCCAATCGGTAATTGAAAACCTTCGAAATGCCCACAGCGTGACATCTTCAAAACTTTGAGAGAAGGCATAAGTTGGAAGAAGCCATCCGCGATCATCCTCAAATTTTCATTAAAGTCAAGAAATAAAGTGAGGAGATGAGGGCATGTGGGAACCTCTGACAGAGTTTTAATTTGGTTTTGCATCAATGACAACCTTCTCACATTTTCCCATCCTTTAACATCCGGTGACTCTTTTAATCCAGCACCTGCACAAACCAAAATGTTTCTCTTCTCCTTCTCAATTTCACAAGCTATCCATAGAGCCATATCACGAATAACGTCATGCATTTTTACTTCATCATCTTCTAACTCTTCTAATAAACATGCACGAACAAGAGTGTCCAAAATGTCATATCCTCGGTTTTCTGCACCAAACCTATCAGATTCCCCCAAAAATCCCTCACCAATCCAACAATCAATCAAGTCCCATTTAAGAATGACATAATCTTCAGGATATAAACAACAATACAAGAAACAAGATCTAATTGTATCATTTTGCAAACTATCATAGCTGAATTTTAAAAGAGGATACACCTCTTTTCCCAAACCTGCAAACTCTGAAGCTGATCTTCTTAACACTTCAATTGCGCGTCTCCACTGCTCCGCTTTCTTTCTGTAGGCCATAGCTCGACCAATAGTAATAAGTGCGAGTGGCAAACCATCACACTCTTTGGCCACAGTTTGGGCTAGCTCAACGATCTCATGATCACTCTCAAGAGTTTCTTGCCCTACTTTTTCTCGAAACAGCTCCCAAGCATCCTCTTCTGATAAGCATGCCACTTTAAACTTCCTGTGACTTTCCATGCTACCACAAACATCAATGAAACGGGTCGTGAATACGACTTTTGATGTAGTATTTTGTGGGCTGGGAAGTGGAACGCCCACTTCTGTTAAATCAACTCGCTCCCATATATCATCTAACAACAAAACAAATCTCTTCTCTCCTAATTTCCGCAAGATGTCTACAGCTTTCTCCTCAACACTTTTATTCTTCCATGAACCATCAAACAGACCTATCTTCTTCCCAATATCTTCTTGAATTTTTTCAAGCCGCAGGTCTTTTGAAACTACGACCCAAATCACACAATCAAAGTTGTTTTGACTCTCAAGAAATTTATTGTTGATACGGGTCAATAGTGTGGTTTTACCAACACCGCCCATACCATATAGGCCAATGATTCCCACTGATTCTTCTACAAGACATCTCCAAACTTGTTCAAGCTGTGATTGCAAGCCTACTATTGTTGGCTCAATGGGTCTTTTATCTGCTACAGGTTCCGGAGCTCTCTCGGCCACCGCCTCAAAAACTCCCTCGGCGATTAAAGTCTTCACATCTTGTAGCTTTTTAGCCACTTGTTTTCCGAACGTGTAGCTTGACCTGCAGTTCTTGGAACAGTAGCCTCCAACGCATAATTTTTCAATTTCTTGAGAGCGGTCTCCTATAAATTGATCAGCTTCAGTTTTAACAGCATCCACCCTCGAAATCCACCGTTGCACTCTTTCCAGCCTTATCATTTGTTTCCGTTCATCATCGTCAACCCTCCTCATCAGATCGTTCTTTATTGCGATTAGATTTCCCAATTCAGTCTCCAAGGCTACAAGATTATCTTGGAGGTTACGTATGTATGCTGCTTTTCCAAGAAAGCAATCCAAGCAACGATTGAAAAGAGCACCATCGCATGTGATCTGAAAAATGCTACACATCTTTGGAATTTTGTTAGGAAAGAAAATTGATTGAGTTTGATAAACTGAAGCTGCTGTAGGCTGTGGAAGAGAAATTTTAGTAATGACCTCTGTTCGTTATACGGCAAAAATTTTAAAAAGATTTAGGGACGTCCGATTCGGGGCCCACTGTCATTGAGCTTTGGAAAAAGAGCATCGCACATTCACACTTGCATCCAAAAGAGGTGGTGACTGGTGAAGGTGCGTGCTAACATATACTGTATGTCAATAATATATTATTGAAGTCGTGATTTTAAAATCACCACGACGCCGTTTAATGATTTGGCAATTATTGTACTTAGTTACTCACCCCTCCAAGCAGGTAACCCTACAATTTTAAATATATTTTTAGCCTCCTATAATTACGAAAAAGCAAGTAAGGTGATGGAGATTTGTCGGTCCATCTTG
The DNA here is from genome assembly GCA_029618585.1 of Citrus australasica. Taxonomy (NCBI): domain Eukaryota; kingdom Viridiplantae; phylum Streptophyta; class Magnoliopsida; order Sapindales; family Rutaceae; genus Citrus; species Citrus australasica. The sequence goes on along the minus strand of JARCIV010000269.1, from coordinate 295,342 downwards.
ATTTATATTTATTTTAAAAACAAGAAGTTGATGGAGACGTGCTGATAATCTTATCACTAATATTTAGATAAAAAAATCTAGACAAAATGCTGACAACAACGGCATGATATTGACTCTGATTTACTTGTCTAATTACGAATTAAATTAATTAGCTAATAGTATTCCCAATTACTACTGATACAGTACTATCTATTGGGACTTGTTGAATTTTGTTGACAGAATTTGTGAAAAATGCACGGCTTACACGAGTCATTATTTTCCTGAGCATTCAAAGTAAAAAGAAAAATTCCCCTTACTATATAATTATTTTTTATTTTTGAAGGCTGAACATGGGCTTAAGAGAATTGATGATAATGGTGTTGACTAAAATGAATCCATCTAACCATGGTTTATAGATACCATACTGGTGAAGGTGCGTGCTAACATATACTGTATGTTAATTACGCGATTTATAAGTATCGGAACACTTATTGAGGACGTAGGGGCCACCAATTTATAAATATACGCGAAACAATTTTCTCTGCTTAGCATTAAATTTCCAAGGGGCCACCAATTTATAAATGTCTGTACAATTTGTAGTTTAATAAAAAAATCCTAATAGCCTTGACTACTCAATACTCGTCTTTAATAAAAGAGCCTACCCTACCATTTTTTTTTGAAAGGGAGCCTACCCCACTTATATTCAAAAGATTCCACTTTCATACGTAGTTTATTAAAAAAAAAATTCATTTTAATTTGTAGATTAATAAAAGAATTCAGCTGGTTGTTTTGTCACTTTTACTTTTGTGGAATATGATCTAGCTTTTTCTTGTTAGCATTAATTTACAATAAAATATAAGAACGGCCGGTAACGTTAAAAGTAAAAACAATTAAGGTATTTTAAAATAATTTAATCTATCTCTTAAAAAATAATTTAATTTATCCAAAAGATTAATAATTTTAAAAATTATAAAATTTTGAAATAATTTTAAAAATGTAATTATTAATTTATCATAAATTAATTTTTAAGTAAAATAGCTTTTTAAATTAATAAAATATATCTTACGCATATATAATATTCAAAACACTCTAAAGTTTTTATATATTCATTTTAATAGTACGTTTGTATTTATTATAAAATTTACTTTGATATAATAAAATGTGTCTGATAGATTGTAAAATATTAAAACATATTTTAAATATTGATAGTATATTTATTTTAGGAATATATTTTTATTTATTGTAAAATTTTAGATTCAAAATCTTTAAATTTAGGACAAAAGGTATTATGGTCAAAAGAGAGTTTTGAAGTCATTTCCCTTAACCTTAAGTATAGTTTTTACTTTTCAATATATGAAATATTACTATAGCACTAATGGCACGTTTAGTAGACAGAAACCGAAATGAACTGGAATCAGAGTGAGTTGAAATGGGAATGCAGAATAAGAATCATAATAATTTGTTTACTTAAACTGTAATAATCAAAATCAAAATGAGTTAGATTATTATAAATTACTAAAAACACATTAATTAAATATTGTCATAATTATTCATTTTTATTTTAATTATTGTGATTATTTTTATTCAAAAAATTATTATTATTATTAATTATTGTTAATCTTAATAATATTAACATTAATATATTATTTCTCTCCCTCTCGCTCCCTCAAGTTATACAACTTGAAGGGAAATATGAATGGCAATGAATTGATGATAAAGAATTTCTGATTATCAACAAGTTGATGATGAGCTTGTTTTGGAAAAGATGCTTTGGTATTTTGAAATAATGAACAAAAACAAAAAAAGGGTAAAAGCTCATTTAATTCATGTATTTTAAGATTAATATCCATTTAGTCTCTATATTTTTTAAAATACCTGGAAATATTCCTACCATTAAAGTTTTAATATCCTTACCGTTACTTTTTATTTCTTTTTACTTACTTTTACAATAGTACCATTTTATAATATATATTTTTTATTTGGACATTAATAAAAAAGAAAATAATTAAATTACCAATTTAATACCCCGACCGTTACTTTCTATTTCATTTCGTTTGCTTTTACAATATTACCTTTTCATAATAATTTTTTGTTTGGACATTAATAAATAAAATAAAATAATTAAATTACCAATTTAACCCTAAAAATAAAAAAATATATTAATTTTTAATTGTCAAAAAATGTATGCAAACTACCAAGTTGCAAATGGTGCTTACAAAAAATTAATATATTTTTTTAATTTTTTGGGTTAAATTGGTAATTTAATTATTTTTTTATTAATATTCAAACAAAAAAAATATTATAAAAGGGTAATATTATAAAAGTAAGTCAAAAGAAATAAAAAGTAATGGTAGGGGTATCAAAATTTTAACAGCAGAGATGTTTCAAGACATTTTTAAAAATATAGAGATTAAATGAATATTAATATTAAAATACAGAAACTAAATGAGCTTTTACCCAAAAAAAAAAAAAAGTATGTGATGGTATGGCATATGGAAATTTGTTATTTTTCCTTATTATTATTATTATGGGATAAAAGAGAGGTATTTTGGAATACCTCTATTTCAAAGCAGATGATACAGATTCTGTAATTTTGTTTTGATTGCTATTGCAGCTTCTGGTACACTGACGCTTCTCGAAGACAGGCCTTGACGACATGGAGAACAAGCAAGCACCATGCCATCAAGACCATAACGAGAGCTGGTGTTAAGTTATATCAATTTTTTCTATTTATTCTTAAAAAATATTATATTTGTTTTTCCATTAATTCACATGCAAAGTATACACGGTTTGATTAAGTAATATATATATATATTTATATCAATTTTTTTTAATCTCAAGTGATGTGAGTAAAAAGCAAGCCCTTATAAATCTAATTAACAACATGAGAAAAGATTGGAAAAAATATTTTTTTAATAAATAGTTTTGATTAATGTGTGTGTACATAAATTGACAAATATCAAATAAGCTTTCAAGAATTAATAAGTGGTCGCAATGAAATTAAATCTAGCAAGTTTATACTTTATATCATAAATGAAAATATTCTTTTACTCTTTTAGTGCTTGGAAAATCACTTCAGTTTGTCTTGTTATCAAATAAGTGCATATGGTAAATTAATAAGTGAGCTTTGAATTAAATAGAAGAAAAGTTAGCGCTCACTGACAAAAATATAACTAATATATTAGGTAAATGAATATTAATTAATTTTGTGGGTGATTAGTTAATCTATGATTGAAATAAATAATGAACTCTCAAATAAATGATGTTAAAAGAAAAAAAAAACAACTTCAGGATATTTTGTATATTAATTTTGAAAATAAGATCTAAGCATATAATAAAAGAGAGGAATTTTAGAATACTTCTATTCAAAGCAAACTAGCAAAGGATGCGTTTGATTCAAGGTTCCTGTATCTTTCATGTACCAAGACTTCTTGAAAGCAGGACTTGATGATATGTATTGTGGACAAGTAAGCACCAAGCCACCGTGACCATAACGAGAGTTAGTTTTAGGTGTTATCACTAGTTGCTTTTTGTTCTAAATTATAATATTAGCTTTTCCAATATAATTCATGTACTAAGATGATTATACTTTTTTTAATATAATATAATTCCTCACTAATAGCTCAAATTTTTTTATTAAAGAATATTTCTTATATAAAAATTAATTTTAATGCAAGAAAAAGATACATCCACTCCTAAATAATGATAAGAATCACAACCACATACAAACATATATGTACACATAAGTAAAATTCATTTTGACTCCGCAAGATCAAGCAATTTAACCAGATATATGAAATCGTAATGACCATAAACAAACAAATCAACAGAACCAAGATTCGTGATCAAAGCAAGCAAATCTCATAAGTAAAAGCAAAACTATAAATTGCACAGGACAAGTAACTTCTGAATAACGAGCTTAGCTTACCTTTCCTTGTTATTAAAAAATAGCCTAGAAGCTTTTCCTCAAGCTATATCCCTCGATCTAACTCTCTCTGGATACAAAGTTATGGCTACTTCAAGAAACCTGCTTTTTATAAGTTGCTTGGTCAACGCAGGTCAATAGTAAAGGTAAGTGAAACTCTCCCGCCTATAGTTTGAAACATCCCCAAATTTGCTGACCGAACCCATTAAGTCCCTGATAATTACAACAGGCACACATCTAACTACAGAGCTACCTTAAAACTTCAAAAAATTACAAAAGATCCCTAAGATTAATCAATCCTGAATCAGTCTTTAATAAAATTTAGATTAAAAAAAAGTTTTGGAAGAGTTAGTTTCAATAATTCACACACGGATGATAAATTTAATTGATCAATTAATTTCTATAAATTACCATTATCTTTGATCAAACAAATGTAACCCTAAAATCGTACACCCTGAATTCTGTTTAAGGAAATAAAAATTTGGTAAAGATAGCATGAAAAATACTGCAAATTCAGGATGCTGAAAAAAATTGATTGAAGAGGAAGAAGCGGCGGGCAGCAGTAGTAGATGGAGGAGAAGGAAGCAACGTCAGTTCTCCGCTATGTTTTTGTAATCATGGGTGTATTGTAATTTTTGGGATCACATTTTAAAACTAATTTTTGTATTTGTTTTTACGCCCATTCTAAATACTAATTACACCATTTAACTAAAATATTACGCTCACTTTAGTCTTGACTTTGGCTATTGATACATTTATTTCATGGTAATTGGAATGGACTTGAATCGAAATAAGGAATATGAATCAAAATAATTTTTTTACTTGAGTCAAAGGAATTGAAATTAAAATGAAGTGTATTTTCATTGATGTGTTTATTTGAATCGAAAAAACCCTCAATTATTATTATTATTGTTGTTGTTGTTGTTCTTACTACATTGTATAACTATGCAAATAAGATTATTATTCCTTATTCTCAAAATTAGTGGGTCTCACCTAGGAATGGCAACCAAACCCGGACCCGGACTGAACCCGGAAAATCCGATCCGGATTCAACCCGCATCGGATCAATTTTTATGCGAAATCCGGATCGGTTTTTCAGAACCCGCATATTTCCGGGTCCGAATCCAATTTTAGGTGAACCCGCAAATTCGGAACCCGGATCCGGATATTATTTATTTTAATATTATCTTTTTTAAATTATTAAATATAAATAGAAAAAAAACTCTAGCCCTCTCAATCTCTCATTTGTTCACTCATCTCTCAAATCTCAATCTCTCTCACTCGTTCTTCTCTCGATCTCTCACTCTCTTCAACTTCTCCTCTCAATCTCTCATCTGTTCGATTTTTCCTCTCTCAATCTCTCTCACCTGTTTCTCACTCAATCTCTCTCACTTCTCTTCAACTCTCTTGTAATTTCTCTTCTTCAAATCAGATTCTTTGTGGCGTGGTTGTTATCTCCTTCACAGTGCGCTTGTGTTTGTTTCATCACTCATCAGCATCAGCATCACTTGTCTCATCTCTCACTCTATCGCGGCCAGCAAAAGGGGGTGGCTTTCCCGGCTGTGTTCTGTGGCCTGTAGGGGTGGATTTCACGGCTGTGTCTATGGCATGTGGGGGTGGATTTTGGGGCTGTATTCTGTGGCCTGTGGGGGTGGATTTCGCGGCTTTTGTATTTGTTTTAGAACTTTGATTTGAAGTTATATGTTTTGAATTTGAAATTTTGTTGAACTAAACTAAATCAATATGGATTCTGGAAGCAATTTTGTTCTGGTTTGTGTAACTGTGTTTTTTTTTTCATTTTTCCAGCAACTTAAGGAAAGCAATCTGGGTTCAAAACCCGAAATCCAGAAATCTGAATTTTTTCGGGTTGAACCCGGACCAGACCCAGATCGAAAAAACCCGAGTTTAATGCGGGTCCGGTAATGAGAATTTGGTGTCTGGGTCTGGATTTGGAACAGCTAAACCCGGACCCAGACCCGAAAATTGCCATCCCTAGTCTCACCATTTCAATTCCCATTCATTGATTCAAATTTTAAAAATAAACACACACATTGGGTATGATTCCTCATTCTCATTCCCAAATTTAAAAAGTAAATATACCCTAAGTGTACAAATTGAATCACCTATAGAGAGGATCAACGCAAAATAAATTGTAACAAGACTCATAAAAATTAGAGACACATGCACATTGTTGGAATACTTATTCTTTTCTTTGATTTTTGTTGTTTTAATCTGCATGTAATGAATTGTAGCTTTTGTTTCTTCTCTGAGTGCATTTGAAATTAAGGTGTTGTATCTTTTAAACTACAGCTGCTATAGAAAAAAAGTTATAATTATGAAACAAAAGTTAGTAATATATAGTAAATATAAATTTTAAATAATAATTTTGATAAAAGTATTAAAGAAATAATAGATTTTTCATTATACATATGAAAAATCATATCAACATAACTTCTAAGTTACAACAACTAGTGTTTAACAAACATTTTAGTGTTGTAACTTATTTTAAGGAACAGCTGTCCAATCTTAATCCCAAACACACCCTCTGTATCCTTGACATACAGCTCGCAATCAATTCCTCTCCGCTTTTACTAATATGCAATATTGTGTACCGCGTTTACAAGGTTCAATTTCAGATCAACCTCGTGGTGTGGGCTGTGAAACAATCATTTTTTCACTTGTTTTATTTTCTTTGACAAAAATTATAAGTTAATGGGGAGTAAAAACTTTTATAACTCGTAAAATTTAGTTCTGATGACATAGTACTCTATTTTCTGTGTTTCTTCCGAAACCTAGATACTTGTTAAAGCACTTCAAACTATACACAGTGTCATTTCATCATTATTGTTAAAATAGTCCCAAAATTTTATATAATGCATCCCTAAATACACCAAATTATTATTCGAATTTTTACTAAAACTTTGTTGACTATAAGCGTAAAGCACACTCATGACTAGAGAAACCACGGTAAAACAGTCGTAATTTGTATAAATATATGTTATGTATAACTTTGAAATTCAACCCTTGACCTTCTCCCACAACAAGAGTGGCCAACCAAATGAGCAGAATATGTCGAAATTTTGTGGAATTGATATAGAATTGAACTGCATTGAATTGAATATTAGCTAGTTATAATTTAAAAACTAGTTAATCAACTGTATATGGGATTATCCCAAAAGAGTTAGTCCACTGATTTGACTGATTTGACTTGTAACGGTAGAAGCAATAGGTGGAGAAAAGGATATGAAAATTTTATATTTAATCGAATGAGTAAAGTTTCAACGAAAATCAAGGATAATTTTATTCCTTTTTAAATAAAATTTAAGGAAATATATATAATAAAAAAGAGGTATATTAGAATACCTCTATTTGAAAGCGGAGACATATACTTTGCTAGCTTTTGGTACCAAAGATTATCGAAGGCAAGACTCGACGACATAGTGAAATAATTATTAGTAAGTACCAATGCCACCAAGACCATAATGAGAGTTGGTGGTGAGTTATATCACTTATTCTAACACTCATAAATATATAGTCTTGTTATCAAATAAGTTTTTGTGGTAGCCATAAGTGGTCTCAATGGCGGACCTATACGTGGGCTAGATTGGGCTGTAGCCGGGTCTAGTCCAGATAAAATCGTTTATACTCCTTAATTATCTATCAATTTAGTAAAATAATAGAGTTTTAATTTTATTTTCATATATGTTCCTAACTCAATTATCTTTATATTTTCATTAATTTAGTATAACAATAAAGTTTTTATTTTATATTTAAATATGTCCCTAACCCAATTACCCTTATATTTTCATTAATTTTATATAACAATAGAGTTTTTATTTTATTTACAAATATGTCCCTTATTCAATTATATTATTTTCAATTGAAATTAGTGACTTATTTTATAAAATGATTAAATCATATATTTATTGAATAGATTGAAAACATTAGGAAGCTAAAATTTTATTACTACTTTAATTTATTTTTCTAATTGAAAAAAAATGTCAATGTAATATAACATTGTCACTAGTATTAAAAGTACTTACAGAAACAACATGCAGTAACAATTATCAATATTTTATAAAAATTTTATGTGAATTTTCAGATTTTATTTATTAGTTATATTAACTAAGAGGCCAAATTAGAAATAAAATTTGAGTATTTTAAGGAGCTTTTAATAGAAGAATTATCAACAACTAGTTTTTTAAAGAGAGTTAGAGCGCTTGACAAAGAAACAACTGTACTCAAATACATTTTTGCTGAATTGAGTTTAGTTTATTATTGAAACTTTTGACTAATAATACCTTTACAATTTGAAAGGATGAATAAATTTTAAATGTTTAATTTATTAAGTTTGGTAATTTAGTACTTCACTGCAAACATAAAAATTTTACTTGTAATTTTTAATTGATTGTAATTACATGTATTGATCTATTTTAATTTGAAATTCTTAATTGATTTTTTAATCCTTATATAATTATATATTATTATAGGCTGCAATGTCAAATTCTATAATTGAAAAATAGTGTTTTCATATTCGAGTTGCCTTTTGGTTTTTACTCTTTTTCTATAATTATTTTTATTTATAGTTCATATTTAGAGAGATAAGATTTTTGGTATTCCTCCTTATTTAATATACTTATTTTTATATATAAATTTTTATATTCGCTTCAAAATATAAATTTTAAAATTTAGCCCGGGGTAATATTAAGTCCTACTGTCCTAGATCCGCCCGTGAGTGGTCTCAAATGAATTTAATTAAATTTATATCTTAAAAAAATATATAACTTTGTAAACCGCTCTTCAATTAAGTCTATGCCTTAAAAGAAAAATGCCACCAAGATCATAATGAGAGTTGGTGGTGAGTTATATCACTTATTCTAACACACATAAATATATAGTCTTGTTATCAAATAAGTTTTTGTGGTAGCCATAAGTGGTCTCAAATGAATTTAATTAAATTTATGTCTTAAAAAAATATAGCTTTGTAAACCGTTCTCCAATTAAGTCTATGCCTTAAAAGAAAAATGTCATCTGTTTGTTAAACGTCAAGTCTGAAATTTTATTAATTTCAGTTTTTTATTTTACTTATGTTTGATTTTTAAATATTTATATGTAAATAGAATAAGTGAACTTTTATAAGTTTTATATGAATGAAAAATAAATATTATATTTTAAAACTATCTTTATTAAATATTCTTATTTCCTGGACCATAAAATCTAATTTTTCTATCTCTCTTTATTTTGATTTACAATGATATAAATGTCAAATAATCATATCTAAGATATTTTTATTCATAAAAAATTATGATGTCACTTATATTGAAATATTAAAAAAATATCATTTAGATATTTGTATTCCGACTTTAAAAAAATCTAGACCCTTTCAAATTGCGGACCCACAAAGAAAAAAATAAATGCCACCTTAGGGTTACCAATTATTTTTTCTTATTTTTTAATATAGTATCATTTTTCCAATAATATTTAGATACTAAGAGCTCATTTGGAATTACATTTAGAAGGCTCAAAGTTTTTTAAAAAATCACTTTTGGCAAATTACCCTATCCTCTAGCATGTTTTGGAAAACTAGGAAATGAGTTTATTTTCAAAACTCTGATTTTTAAATTATTTTATACTTAATAAAATTTATACACACACTTATGATAAAAATATAAAATTATCCTTATTAATTAGGAAAATTCATTAAAATTGAAGAGATTATTATTATTGGCAATTACATTGAGATGACAGGATAAAAATCAAAATCATAAGAAAATATTTATTTTAGTTATCAGTTCTTATATACACAATAAAAAATATTTTACATACGTGTTTATAAATAGATAAATAAAATTTATTTGATATCAAGTTTATTTTAGTTCTGTATATTTCTTATAGCAGTTTAATAGTAAGATTTACTAAATATATATGATTACTTTCAAAACCCGTAGTACTTTTAAAAATAAATATTACCAAATGTTTAATTGATTCTCTTCATAATTGCATAATTAACAACAATTATTTCAAAAGTTATAGCATTATCAAATTGGCCCTAAGATTATTGTATTTTTTTTGAAAAAAAATATAATTCCTTTGTAAGATCTTAAATTTCTTCAACCTCTAGTGATGTGATTAAAGTATGAACTTATAAATATCCACTGAAATTCTCTAATAGAGGAAAAAGAATATTTGTATCCTCTAAGTTTGTTATAATATAAAGGTCATTAGACTTCATGAATAGATACATAAATTCATTTTTCAACTTGAATCATCAAAATCAACTCCATATGTGATTCCATTATTGCTTCTCTCACAACGTAGATCTTGTCATTGCATTTATGACAAGCAAAAGGAAAAAAAAAAAACAAGATTATGACTGAATGTTTGATATCCTTACACAAAAGAAACTAGGTTTATATATAATAAGAAGTTTATACTTTTCAAATCTCTTATTAATAAGAAATCAATAAAAAATAATAACTTTTTGCATTTGTGATAAAAAGAAGGTATTTTGTAATACCTTTTGTCATGTAAGAATCTGTAAGCTACAGACTGCAGCATCAGCCGTTGGATGTGGAGTGAGAAACTAAACAATAGAAGATCGGATGGTGGGATGACGGGAGATGTTTGTTACAGAATCTGTACCACAGACAGATGTACACGCACACACACACAAAATTCTTGTACGTTGCTTTCGATTTGGTACCAGCTCCCCTCGAACCCGTGATTGATGACGTGCTGAACATATTGGCACCAAGCCAACAAGATCACGCTGGGAGCTGGTGATGAATTGTATCACATTTACTTTTTCTTCCGTAAAATTTGTTATATTTTGACGTATAAAGTTTTGAATTAAGAATAAATGATGAAATGAAACCAATGCTTCTGACACTAATTTTTCACATATTATTTGAAAAAGAATCAAAATAAGACGATGTATTTAAAATAAATAATTTTTAAATAAGATGCCACCTATATTGAGATATTAAAAAATATATATATATATTATTTGGATATCTGTATTTTAACTTTAAAAAAATTTAAACCCTTTCAAATTGCAAACCCACAAATAAAAAAATAAATGCCACCTTAATGTTACCAATTATTACTTCTTATTTTTTAATATAATATCATTTTTCTAATAATATTTAGATACAAAGTGCTCAATTGGAATTGCATTTAGAAGGCTCAAATTTAAAAAAAAATCACTTTTAGCAAATCACCCAATCCTATAGCATGTTTCGAAAAAGTAGGAAATGAGATTATTTTCAAAAATCTGATTTTTAAATTAGGTGGCGTTTGTTTTTTAACTTAATGACTTAAAGTGACTTAACTTAATTAATTAAGTTAATTAGAGATGTTTGTTTTTATAACTTAATGTGACTTTTTAGATAATTTTGACTTAATAAAATAAATCAATTATTTTGGCTTTTTACTTAATAGAGACATCTGAATTAAGTCAATTACTTTCTAATGTAAAAAATATCTCTATTTTATAATTTATTTTTCATGTCTATCTCAAAACTCACCGATAGACATTTACCCTACATAATAATCTCATCATTATTTTTTTAGCATTCATGAAATCTCTCCTCACTTTGGTATCAACTCCTCAACTATTGAAGATCAAAATTACATGCGACAACTTCAAGATAAAATGGCAAATCAATTGTTTCAAGCATCTTATTAGTTTTTTTCTTTTTCATATTATATACGATAAAATTTGAAATTTATGGTATTTTATATATTAAAATTCCAAAATCATTATGTATTCACTTGAATATAGTTTTACTTATAAATGTTAAAATATTGTGGTATTTAATATATTATTTATTTGACATTCAAATTTAATAAGGATACAAATGTAAAAGTACATATTTTTCAGTTTTTTAAGTTGAAAAAAAAACAACTTAATAATTATTTTTCGAGATTCAAACGAAAAAACAAACATATTATTCAGATTCAGACATTCAGATCTATTCAGAATTCAGACTAATTCAGGCCTATTCAGATTTCAGACAAAAAAACAAACGCCTTTATACTTAATAAAATTTACACACACACACACTTATGATAGAAATATAAAATTATCCTTATCAATTAGGAAATATCATTAAAATTGAAGAGATATTATTATTGACAATTGCATTGAGATGACAAGATAAAGATCAAAATCTAAGAAAATATTTATTTTAGTTATCAATTCTTATATACACAATCAAAAATATTTTACATACGTGTTTATAAATAGATAAATAAAATTTATTTGATGTCAAGTCTATTTCAGTTATTTATATTTCTTATAGCAGTTTAATAGTAGGATTTACTAAATATATATAATTACTTTCAAAACCTATAGTACTTTTAAAAATAAATATTAGCAAACGTCTAATTGATTCTCTTCATAATTGCATAATTAACAACAATTATTTCAAAAGTTGTAGCATTATCAAACTGGCCCTAAGATGATTTTTTTTTTAAAATATAATTCCTTCATAAAATCTCAAATTTCTTCAATCTCTAGTGATGTGATTAAATTATGAACTTATAAATATCCACTGAAATTCTCTAATAGAAGAAAAAGAATATTTGTATCCTCTAAGTTTGTCATAATATAAAGGTCATTACATTTCGTGAATAGATACATAAATTCCTTTTTTAACTTGAATAATCAAAGATCAACTCCGCATGTGTGGTTCCATTATTGCTTCTCTCAGGGCGTAGATCTCATCATTGCATATATGACAAGCAAAAGGCTAAAAAAAAAAAAAAAGAAGATTATGACCGAATGTTTGATATCCTTAAACAAAAGAAACTAGGTTTATATATAATAAGACGTTTATATTTTTCAAATCTCTTATTAATAAGAAATCAATAAAAATAATAACTTTTTTGCATTTGTGATAAAAAGAAGGTATTTTGTAATACCTTTTTTTTATGTAAGAACATACATATATATGTAGGACTTGACTAGCTTACAGAATCTGTAAACTACAGACTGCAGCATCAGCCGTTGGATGTGGAGTGAGAAACTAAACAATAGAAGATCGGATGGTGGGGTGACAGGAGATGTTTGTTACAGAATCTGTAACATAGACAGGTCCATATATATATATACACACACACAATTCCTGTACGTTGCTTCCGCCTTGGCACCAGCTCCCCTCGAACCCGTGATTGATGACGTGCTTAACACATTGGCACCCAACCAACATGGTCATCCTGGGAGCCGGTAATGAATTGTATCACATTTACCTTTTGTTCCGTAAGATTTTTTTATATTTTGACTTGCCAAATTTTGAATTAAGAATAAATGAGGAAATGAAACCAATGCTTCTGACACTAATTTTTCCCATATTATTTGAAAAAGAATTAAAATAAGACGTTGTATTTAAAACAAGTCATTTTTAAATAGTAATGTTATACTTATTTAGTTAGGTTATATTAGTTCGTATTCTAATTGATACACCACTAATAAAATTTTACCATTTGAATTAAATATGATATGACTTAACTATCATTTAAATCAATTAAATAGTAACATATCATTTGTTGAATTGACTAAAATATAAACTAAATATCCTAACTAAGCATATATAACATTATTAATTTTTGAACGCATCATTAATTAAGTTTTAAATGATGAAGATGGATCATAATGGAGTTGAACTAAATTTAGCTACCAACCTTCTCGAACCTAAGGCCAAGTTAAACGGTTCTTGAAAGCACCATGCCACGGAGTTATAAGAAGTTTGGTCAAAACAACAGTGAACAAACCATTTTTTTTTTCCTTTTTTTATAGTTAAAGCAACAAGTGTTTGATGGAAGTATAAAACCGTTTGATGAAATGCCTCAACGGAGAGTCTCTTGGCGAGTAATTGAATTCAGGAACTAAACAGTCACCAGCAAGCATTCAACAAGATAATCCCTGATACTTCTAGAAGGATGAAATGTCTTAAGATTTTAGGAAGATCATGGTCAAGACTGGAGTCAACCTTATTACCTTTGTATCATCATTTACCCTTAAATCTCAGCCCTAGGATTAACAGCAAGGGATGACGTACGAATTCAATAGATGCAGTAGTCACCAGCTGTAAATGTAGTACAAGGCCATTGTATATATAAAAACTGAGCAGTGAAACATCAATAATACGAGCTCGTTCTTTCAAATTTCTGGCAATCGGCATATATCTTCAGTAAATTTTGCACTACACACATTATACATAGAAAAATGAAAAAAAGAAGCAAAATGCATCTTAAAGCCTCTGATTAGGTTCTTGTTCCACCAACCCGTTTCCTGGGGTCAATGGCTTGACTAGAATTCTCAGAAGTCATATCATTTCTCATCCACTTGACCAAACTCATCATCATGTCCTCATTAAGCTGTATAAATCACACTTGTAAGCATCCCCCCTTTGGTAACGCTCCACTACTCCAGGTCAATGTATTCCACAGTTCCGGCAACATTCATGGTTTTGATATGCGTATGAGCATCAGGGCATTGCCTCTACCAGCCCAAAATCTGTGATCCTAGCATCAATATCATCATCAGGATCACATTTGCTTGCTTGAGATCACGGTGGGTAATACGTGGGCTATGCCCAGATGAAACCGGCAGCTACTCATAACGCGAGCTTGTGCCTAGCCCATCAAGGACTCTAATAGTCTTTCAATTCTGTTGCGAGGCAATCAGTTAAACTGACTTGCAAAATTTCCATTGCGCTCAGGCTGAGCCAGTGAGCCTATAAAAATAAATAAAGAAATGAAATAAATAAAGGATTTGGGTTATTGTTACATTTATTAATGTCCTTGGCATGTGCAAATGCCACTATATGCTCTCATATTTGTGACAGTAATTAATATTCTTTCACATAATGCAAACCAACTGGAAATTTCTAATATTGCAGGGCATCATCAACATTAGCAGAAGCTGCCAAAGCAAAGACTCCTAAATTAACCTGCGATGATGAAGAGCCATGTAACTGAAACTGATCCATATTGTTTGATTACATAACCTTTGCACATAATATGCAATTCCAAAGCAATTTAACCACTCCTTGCAAATGAATATGTTAATCTTGTTCAATTTTCTGTAAATTAATTAAAGCAAGGAATTAAGATGACTTACTAAGCAAAAAGCAGGGCCTTCCAAGATCCACTGCCAGTGGAGTTCACTCAAAAGTGCGACTGATATATACAGCTTAGTTAAATTAACAGAGGAGATATGAGGTCGGTTCAGGGGATGAGAAATGTTATGACCTCTGAGAATTCCCTCGTCAAGCCACTGACCTAAGGAAACGGAATTGAGGAACAAGAATCGAATCAAAAATAAACTGAGAGGCTTTAAAACTACACTTTCTCCTTTTTTTTTCCTCCTAGCTAGATATATATATATATATATATATATATCTTGAAATATTGGTGAAAATGTAAATTTTTCACCAAGAAAGTTGGTGAAATATTGGATCCGTGTAATTTCTTGAGAGGTCAGCGAAGATTCTAACCATCTTCGAGTTCTCAAGCTTGAGCTTACGAGCGTAGGACGCGTAAGCCACCGCCAGAGCTCGGTGATCATCGGCTTGCTTTCTGATCAGGTCCAGCCGCGGCTTCAAAGGACCTGATTTCAGCGCCAATACGGATCTCCGAATAGATCCGAGTCCATACGTGCCCGAATTCAAACCCGAGCTTCAAAGATCGCGAGAGTGAGAGTGAGATGTGAAGAGTACAGAGGAAGTGAAGAAGAGGAAGACGGCAAATGTAATGAAGGACGCGAGGAGTCTCATGATGAAAGCAAAGCGTCCAGTTACCGGAGCTCCGGTGCGTGCGGTTCGGTGGGACGCCATTTTGAGTTGTGATTTTGATGAGACGAAAAATGGACTGAGTGGAGGAGGGAGTAGTTGGTGAAATATTGGAGAAAGTGAGAGATATTGAATTTTTGAGTTGGAAAAGGAGAATTATGAACTTGCCGTGTGTTAAACTGATACCGAGAGCCAATCCCAGCAGAGTGTCCATATAGGAAAATGGTATGAACTCATCACATGCTGCATTTTGAAAATTTTGCTTTTACATGTTCAAAATTTTGAACACCGCCCCTTTTCTGGGTAAATGCATTGTCGCTCGGTGTTTGTTGTTTACTTGATTTTCGGTAAACGAATAAAGGATGAATTGAAGGGATGATCAACAGCATTATGGTGCTTAGTTTCCTGTAACGCTTTATTCTGGCAATGAATTGATGATAGAGAATTTCTCATCAACAATAAGTTGATGGATGATGACTTTGTTTATGAACTAAAAAGTGACGTGGTGGTTTAGAAAATGATTAGTTTCCTGCAATGCTTATTCTACTAATGAATTTGTTGATGCAAGATCCTGGTTGCTCTTTCTACGACCAGGACCTCTGCTCGATTAACTCTACTACGACCAGAACTTCTCCTCGCACAGTTCCTTTTCTCAGTTCCATGCGTTCACAGAAACAGGTCAGAGTGCGCCGGTTATTTTCCCGGCGTAAACCCTCCGACGTTCAAGTCAGATATGAAGGTTTGGGAAACTTTGGCCGTAAATCTGATGGCCTTTAGCTTTAATCTCAGCTTTAGAACTTTTCTTTTTCTCTCTTAGAATAACAAAAAATGTAACCCTTTTACCTTCGCCGGCTATCTTTTTATAGGCCTCCCGAGGATTCAAACTGCCCCTCCATTCGCGCCCATTATTTCCCCACTACTGTAGTTGCGGTCGGTTGTGTGGCTTTCGTGGCTTTCGTGGCTTTCGTGCCTTGAGTCCCGGGTTGGTGAACACGTCATTCCAACTGCCGTTGACCGGGTCTCCTCGAGCTTTAGCAGGAAATGGCATATTGCCTTCACCAGCAGATTAGCCTCGCGGATAGTGTGCTTGAGTAGGAGCAGAGAATTCCTGCTCCTGCTGCCCGCTGCCAGGTTTTGCTCTCCTCTGCTGGTCTTTGTCGAAACACATCCTGCTACCAGGCGCCTGCTCGTCTTGGCCCTGCTTTTCTTGGCTGGTCTCGTCGAAATATCCCCAAACACCGGTCCCCCAGTTTCTGGTGTTAGATAACGAAGTGAACCGACAGTAGAAACTCAACAGTTCTGGCTTGCGTTGGGCGGGAAAAGCTGCAAAGAGTCGTGTCACATTTAATTGCGGATGAGGTGACGTGGCGGAAATCTGACCCTCCATTTGAATTTCAAACCAAGAGTCGCAAACCCTCGGGATCTGGTGCCGTTTAAATGCTGGCAGCCCAAACATCTTTCCTCATTAGGACACTCAAAAAACCCCCAAACGAGGGATCACCGTTTATTCTCCCTTCATTCTTTCAGCGAGTGAGTTCCGACTTAGAACTTCCACCCTTGTCTTGTCTCGACCGAGCCATTTTCTCCGACTGAGATTTTCTCTCCGACTGAATCATTTTTTCTAGGTATTACTTCTATTTCCTCAGTCTAGATACCTCTCTCTCTTTTTTATTTCGTTTGGGTATTAGTCGGTGGCGGTGCTAGGGTTGTAGATTAGGAAATGTCGAAGGGTAAAGAAAAAATCATCGAGATAGACGACGACGACGAATTGGACTTCTTACCTAGTCTGCTCGCCGACACTGCCTTTGACCCTAGAATCCCCTTAGAACCCAGTAGCTCTGATATCGGAACTAGGGCTAGGAGAATGTCCCCGGAAACATCCTCCTCGAGCCGAAATAGCGGTGCTGTGGGACCATCCGGCTCGTCAGATACCCTAAGTGAAGAACAGAGAGGTGATTCGGGTGGGAAGCCTTTACCAGAAACATCCCGACCAGAAATGAGGAGCATGGCAGATGGTAGAGCTTTATCACAAAACTATGCCATTGACTTAGTTACTTGTACGACCACAGTAGATGAGCTCGCTGTCCTTCGGGATAGGTATGGGACTCCCCATGACATACCTCTTAGGATCCTGGGAAAGAAAGATACCCCTAGTCGGCCTCCTAAGGGTTACGTCACCTTGTTTCTGGAGAGCTTTAAATATGGATTGAGGTGCCCCCTACAACCATACTTTGCCCGGATATTTAGCGGGTTAAACTTATCCCCTGGTCAGTTGAATCCCAACGGGTGGAGGGTGCTTTCTGGTCTGTTCGTTCTGTGGGATAGATGTTGTCAAAGTGAGCCCACAGTTGATGACGTGAGACACCTATATCAACTAAAGAGCAGCCCCAAAGATGCTGGCTGATATTACTTCCAATCTAGCACTAAGAGCAGGAAACCCGTAATTGAACTTCCAACACGGGGTGGTGGGACTTGGAAGAGGAAGTTCTTTTTTGCTGGGGGTCCCTGGGGTCAAATTGTACAGATTGATGGGAAGGACTATCGCGTCCCATCCCGATTCGTGGTCCCCAGTTGCCTGCTCGCTTTAGATGTCTTGACTCCATAGTAGCTCTTATTTTTATTGCTTTGATTCTAATCAAATGTCTGCTCGTACTGCAGGTTCTTGGGGTGTTCATTTCCCTCTTAAACCCGAACAGCTCAAGGGAGTCGAATCTGTATTAGCCAATTCCTGCTCCCACCGAGAGCTGCTGATTCTCGAGAACCTGGTCGTATCTGGTTTAGTAACTACCGGCTACAAGATGGAAGATGCCGTGATTGCAGCTTTGACCAGGAAACGTACTCGTCCTCCAGCTGCCAAGAAGAGCAAGGATAAGGACGCTCCTGCTGCGAAGCGAGCAAACATCGTGGAGTAGGCTGCTCCCCTGAAGACTTTACCGCCTCCTCCTGCCACAGCCGGAGAGGCCAGCGGAGCAGCCACTGATTCTACTCCTTCATCTCCTCCCGATAGGCCTATACCTCGCATACTAGACCACTTGATCGCCTATATGAACGACCTCTCCAAACTTGTGAGCAAGAAGGATTTGGAGGAGTTTTCCGGCTTGGCCCTGTCCGACCTGGTGGGCGCCATGCAGTTCAGCGCCATCCATCTCAGCCGCATGGCCACCTACTACAAGGCTAAGACTGCCCGCTATGACCGAAAGATGAAGGAGGACAATAAGTCGGCAGTTACCAGAGCCGAAAAGGCCGAGAAGAAGGCGGGAGATTTGAACCTGAAGAATCTGAAGCTGCAAGAGAAAGAATCTCTTGCTCAGGCTAAAGCCATTACTCTTGAGGATGAGCTGACCAAGGTGCAGGAAGAACTGCGAAGGCAGAAGGCTATGTATGAGGCTCAGCTCGAATCTCTCCGCGAGTCTAGATCCAGGTTGAGAACATGGAGAATGAAGCTGAACTCCGATACAACCAGGGGCTTCGACACTCCTACCGCAGCATCATGGCCGTCCTTGGGAAGCAGCACCCAGATCTTAAAATGGATGACCTTGCAGCTGCTGTTGCTCAGCACATGGATGAGGAGGAGGCGAAAGAGAATGCTGAGGAGGTGGAACCAATCGTGGTCGAGGAAAACTCCCCTCCTCGTGCTGACCCTGTTATGGTTGGTGAGGCGAGTACCCCTCCAGATGCAATTGGTGATACTCCTCCTGCACCTGACGTGGCTCAGCCCCCTGAAGAGACTGCTCGTGCTACTGACCCGCCATCTGCTTAAGCTTTTATTTATGTTGTACTTGCTTTTCTATATACTGAGTGTAGCAACTTTGCAATTTATCATAAATAACATATGTTATTCCTTGCCTTCCCGTATTGAAGTTGTGTGCTGTGAAATTTTCATGCCTTAGAAAATTTTTAAACACTGTGACTGCTCTTTGAATATTGTGATTTACTTATTTCGTGCCTTAGTAGATTTTTCATTGCTTAGGAGTCTGCTCGTCTTAGCCTGGCCGAGCAGCTCCTGACATGGTCGACTTCTGATCGTGCCATAAACAGGCTTTGAGACATAGTAAGGCTTTGCATTCCTTAGAAA
Source organism: Citrus australasica (assembly GCA_029618585.1). Lineage (NCBI taxonomy): Eukaryota > Viridiplantae > Streptophyta > Magnoliopsida > Sapindales > Rutaceae > Citrus > Citrus australasica. The sequence goes on along the minus strand of JARCIV010000269.1, from coordinate 275,568 downwards.
ATTCTTAAAGCTCAGGACTCTGCTCGTCCTCGCTTGGACGAGCAGATCCTGGCATGCTTGGCTTCAGGTCTCGCTATAAGACAATCTTTGAGACTTGAGCTTTTACACGCCTTAGAGAAATCTTGGACGTTTAGGACTCTGCTCGCCTTCGCTTGGTCGAGCAGATCCTGGCATGCTTGGCTTCGGTCTCGCCATAAAACAGGCTTTGAGACTTGAGCCTTTGCACGTCTTAGAGAAATCTTGGACGTTTAGGACTCTGCTCGCCTTCGCTTGGTCGAGCAGCTCCTGGCATGCTTGGCTTCGGTCTCGCCATAAAACAGGCTTTGAAACTTGAGCCTTTACACGCCTTAGAGAAATCTTGGACGTTTAGGACTCTGCTCGCCTTCGCTTGGTCGAACAGATCCTGGCATGCTTGGCTTCGGTCTCGCCATAAAACAGGCTTTGAGACTTGAGCCTTTGCACGCCTTAGAGAAATCTTGTACGTTTAGGACTCTACTCGCCTTCGCTTGGTCGAGCAGCTCCTGGCATGCTTGGCTTCGGTCTCGCCATAAAACAGGCTTTGAGACTTGAGCCTTTACACACCTTAGAGAAATCTTGGACGTTTAGGACTCTGCTCGCCTTCGCTTGGTCGAGCAGATCCTGGCATGCTTGGCTTCGGTCTCGCCATAAAAGAGGCTTTGAGACTTGAGCCTTTACACGCCTTAGAGAAATCTTGGACGTTTAGGATTCTGCTAGCCTTCGCTTGGTCGAGCAGATCCTGGCATGCTTGGCTTCGGTCTCGCTATAAAAGAGGCTTTGAGACTTGAGCCTTTACACGCCTTAGAGAAATCTTGGACGTTTAGGATTCTGCTTGCCTTCGCTTGGTCGAGCAGATCCTGGCATGCTTGGCTTCGGTCTCGCCATAAAAGAAGCTTTGAGACTTGAGCCTTTACACGCCTTAGAGAAATCTTGGACGTTTAGGATTCTGCTCGCCTTCGCTTGGTCGAGCAGATCCTGGCATGCTTGGCTTCGGTCTTGCCATAAAACAGGCTTTGAGACTTGAGACTTGAGCCTTTGCATGCCTTAGAAAATTGCGGACAGTACAATAGACTGAATTTCCTCGTTCATTCATATCTCATTACACTCGGCTTACATGAAATTGCTTGAAATAAAGTAAATAAAGCATAAAAGATAAAGCAATGATTACGAACAGAAACATCTTTTGAAATGCTTACAAGTCTTACTGAAAATATTTCCTAAGGTGCGCCGCGTTCCATGGGCGCTTCACCTCGTGGCCATCCGCTCGAACCAGCTTGTAAGCTCCAGGTCCCACTAGCTGCTTGACCCTATACGGCCCTTCCCAGTTTGGTACGAGTACTCCCTGAGCCGAGTCTTTCGTGTTCTGGTTCACTCTCCGCAATACCCAATCTCCAACCTTAAACTGCCGCACATTCACCTTCTGGTTGTAATACCGAGCAACTCTCTGCTGGTAAATGTCTGTCCGCCTCGATGCCTGCTCCCTCTTCTCATTTAGTAGGTCCAGATTCAAGTAGGTCCAGATTCAAGCATATCTGGTCGTTGTTCTCTTGCTCGTTGAAATGTTCTGTTCGATGCGTGGTTGTTCCTATCTCGGCTGGCACAACCGCCTCGTGTCCGAAGGCCAAAGCGAACGGAGTTTCCCCAGTTGCTGTCTTATGGGTTGTTCTATACGCCCATAACACCCCTGGCAACTCATCAACCCAAGCTCCCTTCTTTGCTCCCAGTCTGGTCTTAATAAGTCTCTTGATTGTCTTGTTGGCTGCTTCTACCTGTCCATTGAACTGTGGATGAGCAGGCGAACAATATTTCAATTCTATTCCAAGGTTCTGGCAAAAATCCCTGAAGCTGTGGTTGTCGAACTGTCTGCCATTATTCGTTACCAAGGCATAAGGGATCTCATACCGACAGACCAGATTTCTCCACACGAAGTCGGTTGTCTTTTTCTCTGTGATGCTGCTAAGGGATTCCACTTCTATCCACTTTGTGAAGTAGTCGATCGCGACTATTGCATGTGTTGCTGCTCCTTGTCCCTTTGGCAACGGGCCGATCAGATCTATTCCCCACTGCGCGAACGACCAAGGGGATGCTATGGAAGTGAGCTTCTCTGGCGGTTGGTGGGAGAAGCTTGCAAAATTTTAGCAGCTCATACAGCTCCTGGTCTTCTCCTGTGCATCCTGATGCATCGTCGGCCAGAAATACTCCTGCCTTAGAACCTTATGGGCCAAGGATCTCCCACCAGAGTGGTTCCCGCAAATCCCCTCGTGTACTTCTCTCAATACATAGTCTGCGTCGTCCTCGTCCAAGCACCGGAGGAATGGGAGTGTATATCCTCGTCGATACAGTACTCCATCAATCATCGTGTATCTTGAGGCCTGGGCTCTATCTTCCGAGTTCGCAGCTTGCCTGATGGTAATGTCCCATCTCTAAGATATGCAATCAAAGGATCCATCCACAAGCCTCTCTACTCTAGCCTCAACACTTCCAGAGTCTGCTCGATACTCGGTCTAGACTTAACCTCCAGAGGGATCGTCTTTGGCATTTTTGGGTCTGCTACTGCTGCCATCCGGGCTAAGATGTGTACTCGGCTGTTTTGCTCCCTGGGAATCTGTATCACCTCAACCGCTTCAAATTTTCCCATCATCCGCCTGACAACCCTCAGATACTGCTCCATATTCTCCTCTCTAGGTTGAAACCTTTCACTGACATGATTCGCCACCAGCTGGGAATCAATCTTGATCTTCACTTTCTCTGTCTTCACGGCCTTAGCCAATTCTAACCCTGCTATCAAGGCTTCATATTCTGCTTGGTTATTGGTGGCTGCAAAATCGAACTTCATAGCGTAAGAAATCTCTTCCCCTTCTGGTCCTTCCAAGACAATTCCAGCTCCTGATCCCTGCTCCCCTGATGAATCATCTACAGATATTTGCCATACTTGAGTTTTATCGGTGTCTGTAGCATTATCCAGCTGGTCCAAACACACTTCCGACTCTGTAAATTCTGCTACGAAATCAGTCATTGCTTGTGCCTTAATCGCTGCTCGGGGCTTGTAGTCAATGTCAAACTCACTCAGCTCTATAGCCCACTTCACGAGCCGACCAGAGGAATCTGGCTTGTGCAGAGTTTGACGCAACGGTTGATTTGTTACCACCGAGATAAGGAAGGCTTGAAAGTAGGGTCTCAGCTTGCGAGCAGTGACCACAAGAGCGAGCGCCCACTTCTCCAATAGTGGGAATCGGGTTTCTGCATCGAGCAGGGCTTTGTTGGTGTAGTATATTGGATACTGAACCCCATCTTCCTCTCTTACAAGAACAGAACTTGTGGCACGGTCAGATACTGCCAAATACAACGACAACTTGTCCCCATCTCTTGGTGTGGACAGCAAGGGTGCTTGCTGCAAGTATAACTTCAGGTTCTGTAATGCATCCTCGCACTCTGGGGTCCATTATGTCTTCTTTCCCTTCCTTATGACTTGAAAAAATGGCTGACACTTATCTGTAGCCTTGGATATGAATCGGCTCAAGGCTGTCAGCCTCCCCGTAAGGCTCTGCATTTCCTTGAGGTTACGAGGAGACTTCATCTGAACGATCGCTTGAATTTTCTCTGGATTTACCTCGATCCCCCTGTGACTGACCATGAACCCCAGGAATTTCCCTGACTCGACTCCGAAAGCGCACTTCTCCGGATTGAGCTTCATCTTGTATTTCCTCAGGAGTGAAAATGTCTCTTCGAGGTGCTTGACATGCTCTTCTGGGATTTTGGACTTGGTAATCATGTCGTCCACGTACACCTCCATTGTTTTCCCGATTAGCGGCTTGAAAATCTTGTTTACCAGCCTCTGGTATGTAGCACCCGCATTTTTCAAACCAAACGGCATTACCTTGTAGCAGAACAGACCCTGATTGGTGATAAATGCCGTACTTTCCTCATCCTGCTCGAACATGGGGATTTGGTTGTATCCCGAGAAGGCGTCCATGAAGCTGAGCAGGCTATGTCCAGCTGTTGAGTCTACCAGCTGGTCGATCTTCAACAAAGGAAAGCTGTCTTTCGGGCATGCCTTGTTCAGGTCCGTGAAGTCCACACACATCCTCCATTTTCCGTTTGCCTTATTTACCAAAACTACATTAGATATCCACTCGGGGTAGTTGACTTCCCGAATAAACCCTGCTCTCAAGAGTTTCTCAACCTCGCCATTTATGGCGTCATATCTCTCCTTATTAAAGCATCTCCTCTTCTGCCTTACTGCCCGCGCCCCTTTCTTTATCGCCAGTTTGTGACATGCAACCTCCAAATCAATCTCTGGCATGTCTTCATGCGTCCAAGCGAACACATCGACATGAGCCCGTAGGCACTGTACAAACTCCTGCTTCTGCTCTCCCCTTAACCTCGACCCAATTCTGATCGTTTTCCCAGGATTCTCTGGTCCCAGACTCACTGTCTCCAACTCCTCGACAAGCTCTTGTCTGCCTTTCTTGCTTTCCACTCAACTATCAAGGGATGTTATCTGCATGGCTTCCCTTGCTGCTGAGGAGTAGCAGCTCCGTGCGATTCTCTGGTCTCCTCGTACCACTCATACAACCTCATTCACCCGGTACTTGAGGGCTAGATAATGGTTGGACAGCACTGCTTTGCTCATCCTCAGAAATGGTCGACCTAGGATCATCTGGTATGGACCTTCCTCATCCACCACCACGAAGTCCATCATCATCGTCTTTTCTGTCGGGGAGCTCCCAATCGTGATAGGCAGCTCGACCACGCCCAGAGGGATCAACTTTCCCTCTCCAAACCCCTTCAGTGAAGTGTTAGTATACTCCAGCTTCAAATCTGCTAGTCCCATCTCCTCCAGAGTTGACTTAAATAGCACATCAATTGAGCTCCCTGTGTCAACTAATATTCGCTCAAACTTCTTGCCCACAACAGTGGCCTTGATGACCAGGGCATCTTCGTGGGGGTACAGAATCCCTTCTTCGTCCTCATCAGTCCACATGATCGGGACTTGCCTTACTCTTGCTCGTTTGGCAGCTGGGGTGTTGAAGAATACCTCCTTGTTAGTCAAGGCATATCTAGCATAGTTCTTTCTCGCTCTGTTGGAATCCCCGGCCAACGTTGGGCCCCCAGCTATTATTACCCTTACATGAGGCTGCTCGCGCCTCAAACTTCTACCACTTTGCTCCCCTTCATATGTTGAGGCTTCCATCGGGAAACCCCCATTTATAAATTCATCCAGGTAGCGATTTCTCACCAAATCCTCGACCTGGGTCTTCAGATCTTTGCATTCAGCAGTGGTATGGCCATGAGTCTCGTGGAACTTACAATAGCGTCCCCTATCTCTCCTGCTGGCTAGCTTGGTTATTGGGGCAGGAGGATACAGTAATCCACGGTCCCTTATGGCCTCGTACACTTCGTCCAGGGGCACCTTCAAAGAAGTATATCGACCATAATCCTGATTATGGTCGATCATATGCACTGCCCTTTCTCTATTTGCGCCACTCTGAGTTGGTGGTGGTGGCAGTACTTCTGGTCTGCTCCCTCTATTACCGTGGGATTGAGGATGATAACTACCATACGCCGAATCATGCCTTCTCCAAGGCTCCCTAACTGGTGATCGAGGAGGTGGTGCCTTGCTGCGCTGGTATTGTGGTGGCCTCTGATGAGGCTGGTAAGTGGCTACCCGACCCCCTACATTACTACATGGGGCCTGGTGGTCCCTCCTCCTGATCGGCCCACTTCCTGATAATGCTTTCTTCTCTTTTCTCTCCAGCCCTTCTAGCTGGTCCGTCTTAATTCTTGCTGCATTTTCCTCCTCGATCTCTATATCCCGCTTTGCCTGCTCGTATGCAGCCGCATATGTTTGAACGACTGGGATTCTCAAGTTATACCACAGCCTTCCTATTTTCACCCCCTCTTTCAGTCCCCTTAACGCCTGAGGGTGGTTGAAGGCGCCCAAATTGAGGACCGCCCGGTGATACCTCTTGATGAAGTCCCGCAGGGTTTCTTGCTCCCCCTGCTTCATACTCTTTAACTCCATCATGTCATCTTCTGGTGCCATTGCCCCCCGGAACTGCTCTGCGAATTCCTGGCACATCTGTTCAAAAGTTCTGATGCTCCCTCGAGGAAGCTTCTTGTACCACTCGCGTACACGTCCCTCCAAGGATAACGGGAACACCCTGCATCTTTGGGCTTGAGATAACCCTTGCACCCCCGTTATGTCGTTGAAGCGTTTAATGTGCACCAACGGGTCAATTCGCCCCGAGTATCTAAGGTCTGGGAGGCGAAAATCTCTTGGGATGACTGCCCTCATGATCTCCGCTGCGAGTGGTGATTCCCCGTCCAACATTATCCTCCAACCAGGAGCCCTGCTCCTTCCCTGCATGTGATCGATCACCTGCGCTAGTTTGCGTACTTCTTCCTCCAACTGCACCGCTCGACCAGGATCTCGAGCTGCAACTTCATCCCGCTCCTGATCGACATCATGTAAATGTTGCCGGAGCTCTGTCTCCTCTGCATTTGCCATTCCGGCGTTCTCATCAAAAATCGGTCTTGCTGGGGATTGCTCTTCTCTTCTATGAACATCTCCCCGTATAGAGCAATTACCTCCCTCACCACCAAATCTCCTGGTAGTTTCATTCCTTCTCGTAACATCATAGCCTGGTGCCACTCTATCAGCTCTCACCCCTTCTTCCTGGATCTCCCTTCGCTCACCACGCAACTCATGAAGGATGGTTGTTAGGGTCTCCATCTGCCTTTCCATCATTTCCATCCGGTCAAACATGGCTTTCTCTCGCGCTTCGCTGGCTATCTCTCTCAGCGTCACGAAATCATTCAACGTCGCATCACCCCCTTGTGCACTACTCCCACCGGTCTCCATTATTTCTCCACTTGCTTTATCCCTCTCCTTGCTGTCAACAGAAGCTTTTCGTTCAAGTCCCTACAGACGGCGCCAAAATGTTGATGCAAGATTCTGGTTGCTCTTTCTACGACCAGGACCTCTGCTCGATTAACTCTACTACGACCAGAACTTCTCCTCGCACAGTTCCTTTTCTCAGTTCCCTGCGTTCACAGAAACAGGTCAGAGTGCGCCGGTTGTTTTCCCGGCGTAAACCCTCCGACGCTCAAGTCAGATATGAAGGTTTGGGAAACTTTGGCCGTAAATCTGATGGCCTTTAGCTTTAATCTCAGCTTTAGAACTTTTCTTTTTCTCTCTTAGAATAACAAAAAATGTAACCCTTTTACCTTCGCCGGCTATCTTTTTATAGGCCTCCCGAGGATTCAAACTGCCCCTCCATTCGCGCCCATTATTTCCCCACTACTGTAGTTGCGGGCGGTTGTGTGGCTTTCGTGGCTTTTGTGCCTTGAGTCCCGGGTTGGTGAACACGTCATTCCAACTGCCGTTGACCGGGTCTCCTCGAGCTTTAGCAGGAAATGGCATATTGCCTTCACCAGCAGATTAGCCTCGCGGATAGTGTGCTTGAGTAGGAGCAGAGAATTCCTGCTCCTGCTGCCCACTGCCAAGTTCTGCTCTCCTCTGCTGGTCTTTGCCGAAACACATCCTGCAATGCTTATTCTAGTAATGAATTGATGATAGAGAATTTCTCATCAACAACAAGTTGATGGATGATGACTTTGTTTATGAACCAAAAGTTTTGAATTAAAAAAAAAGAGTGAGAGGTATTTTTAGAATGAGTACCTCTATTCAAACCAAAGGGTGCCGTTTGGTTCAAAGTTTCTCGAAGCAAAGAACCATAGCAGCATGACCAGCGAGCTTTGGCGTTTAGATCTGTCACTAATTTTTTTTTAATTCATAGTTTCCCAATATAATTCAAATTCTAAGATTTTTGTATTTTTTACTATAATATAATTCCTCATAATATCTTAAATTTCTTCGATCTCAACTGATATGATTAAAGCATAACCTTTAAAAAATAAAAATAAACATTTTTAATTCTAAATTGGGAAAAGGTATCAAAATTTCTCTTAATATACAAGTTACTGATGCATTTAAAGTTTTATGAACTGATGCATGGACTCCTTTTCAACTTAGATCATCACTGTATGTGTGACTCTATTGTTACTGTTTTATGACATAAATCTCATTATTACATATATCTCAAAAAGATAAATCTAAGTGTACATTCTAGATCCTTAAACAGACCAAAAAATTAATTTTTATTTTATTTGATAAAAGGAGAGGTATTTTGTAATACCTTTGATGGTAAGAATAATATACATCCTGTTCGCTGATACCAGCTCTCCTCGAACTCATGATTGGTGACATGATGAACATGTAGGCACCATACCAACAAGATCATGGAGAGAACCAGTGGCGACTCATCTCTTTGTTTTATCCTTGTTCTGTAAAATTTATTATTAGTTTATTTTTTCGTCAGTTGAAAAGGCCACTCGCACCCATCTTTCTTCATCACGTGTTTAATAATGACACAAAATGAGAATTTAATCCAAGTATTTTACACGTGTTGCACTTCAAATTTATTTCAATTTTAAATTATATCAAATAGAATTATCATTTTATCCTTAAAAACTTAGATTTACGATAACAAAATTAACTGAGAATTTATCTCAAATTTTAGAGACTAATTTAAAAGAGTATTGTTACCTTCTCTTCACATATAAATGAAGCGAAAAGAAAATGACATGATGTGCAATATAATATATTTTGACTTTGGTGGGAGATTTTAGCCAAGAAGAAATGATGAAATTGTGATCTGTTTTCTCATATATTATTTGAAAATGAATAAAGGAACCTTTGTGATAAAAAGAAGGTATTTTCGAATACCTCTCTTAAGTTGGAATGTTGGAAATGAGGATGATGATGATGGGATCATATTGGAGTTGGACTGAATTTAGCTACCAATCTTCTCGAACCTAAGACCAAGTTGTAAGGTGCTCCAAGCACCACACCACCGTGTTCATAAGAAGATTGGTGATACTGACATGCATTTTTTTCATTTCAATTTTATGCACAACTTAAGTTAGTGGAACAAAAATAAACTTGACATTTTTTTTAAAGCTTTCTATTAGGGGTGTTCGCGGATCGAATTTTATAAATTGGACATTAATCTATATCCGATCCATAATTTTACGGATTATAATCTTTCAATTCAATACAATCCAATCCACGGATTGATAAAATTCAATTCAAATTCAATCCATACATATGCGAATCGGATACGGATTTGACTCAATCCATATCCAATCCACCATTTTGCGCATTAGTTTTCAAATTAAAATTTTTTAGTTCTCTCCAACTAATGAAATAAAAAAAATCTAATATAAAAATAATTTTGCTACCAATTAAATTTAAAATTGAATAAAATTTAAATAAATAAATTATTTAAATAAAGCTAAAATAATACATTTAAAGTTTCAAAATATAACACATCGAGACTAATTATTCAAATAAAGCTACAGTAATACGTTCAAAGTTTCAAAATATAACACACCAAGCTTAATTGTTCAAATAAAGTTACAATAATACGCTAATATAACACCGAAATTAATTGTTTAAATAAAGCCACAATTAATTGAAATGGCGAAGTTTAGGAAACCAAATACAGTCTGATCCTTCACCAGGGTTGTTACGCCTGTCGAAAAGTAGTCATTACGGAGCCGTCCATGATGGGAACCAGGAGAAGCCGTACGGGGTGGCGATCTTGAAGGTTGTGATAGTGAATTTGTTCAGCTGGAATTAACGAATGTGAAGTGGCTCGATGGACTTGGGAAAGAAGATGGTTTGCTCTCGCCAGAATTGCGCGACCGATGTCCTTCAAATCGGTGTTGAGAGTATATCCAACCAGTATTGATGTTGCTAGTGTGTGTGACGGCGGAGAAGCTTAGGGTTTTTTGTTTGCAAATTGTTAGTGACTTGGCATCATGTTACTTTATTTTTGGGTGACTTTGCAAATTGTTGGTGACTTAGCGTTATGTTACTTTATTTTTGCTAGTGCGTGTGACTTTATTTTTATTTTGTTTTACAATTTTTACAAATTATATTTGTATATTTGATTATTTAAGTATTTTTTATTTTATATTATTATTGGGTAATGGTTAAGATATGTTATAGTACTTATGTAACTATGTAATGTCACATTTATAATTTTTTTAATTAAATTTAAAATAATTTTTTAATTATATGTATATGTATGCATGTATGTATATATATATATATATATATATATATATATATATATATATATATATATATATATATATATATATTTTTTTTTTTTTGTGGATTCACGGATTGAATATGGATTTACTGATTTCTGCGGATTTATAGAAGTAAATCCATATTCAATCCATCGACTGTGGATTTTTAAATTTTCAATTCATATCCAATCCACAAATCCACCAATCCATGGATCAAATTTATACAGATCAGATTGAGTGGATCAGACGGATTGAACGGATCAGATTAGATTCTGAGCACCTCCACTTTCTACAACATTAAATAAAATAATAATACATGCGTACTTTTATATATAACATATACAGTATACTCGATGGATATTGAACGCCGGCGACATCTGGAGGATCATCACTACCCGTGGCCAGTGAAGCCATAGGTGATTTTTAGTGCTTCAAACTTCAAAATTACGAATTTTCCGTTGTCGGTCAAAGATGGCCGGTAGTTAAGCTCGGACGTTAGCTCTTCAGGCCACGTTTATTCCGATGATGATGATGGCGGTGTGCTTTCACACGCAGCTGTGGCGTCGGATCAAAGCTCATGAGCCCGTGAGTCTCCAACAGCTGATTGGCAGCAGGAATTGCCAATTTGGTGCCTAAGGTTGACTGAAAATGAAGAGAGAAACTTGAAGAACCAAACCCAGGTGGTGACTGCTCGGAAATTAGCCAAATCAGGCGAAAAAGATGCGGCTTTTGCCGCGGTTTCGCAAGCTCCATCCGCGGTCTTCCTGTTGTTTTGCGGCGGCGTTTGCGGCAATGGAACGACCGGCGTAGATCGAACTTCCGATTGGTACCTCACTTGGTCGATGAGGTGGCCGGAGATGTGAGGTCCGTCCGGGTCGGGGTTACCGGGTCGGGTCTATTACGGGTTTTGCCCAGAGGAAATCTATAACGGGTATTCGCATAGCAACATCGATTGAAAAAGGTGTACATTAATATTAATAGGAAAAAGTACATAGAGACTCCCAATGTTTGAATAAGGAATACAAAGATCTTAAATATTTAAAAAATGAATATAAAATCTCTTAAGGTTTCAAAAAAGACACTCAAACCCCATTTGTTAACAGAAATTATAATTTTAAAATGTAATTATTATTATTATACCCTTATAGTATATTAAAAAATAATTATTCATTGTCTAATTTATTCCTATATTATTAATAAAATTACGAATATAACTTCATTACCCAAATTTTCTATTTATTTTTTGTCAAATTTTCTCTTCAAACTAAATAAACTTAATCTATTGCTCAAGAATAAAAATAAATTAAATTGATTACTAATATAATAAAAATAACAATTCTCCATTTAAACTTATATAACAACAAAATAAAAAAAAATTGGTTACAACAATAATTACAAAATCTTAATTGTACTAAATAACATATTCAATAGATTGAAGTATGGAGAATTGTTGTTTTTATTATATTAATAATCAATTTAATTTATTTTTATTCTTGAGCAATAGATTAAGTTTATTTAGTTTGAAGAGAAAATTTGACAAAAAATAAATGGAAAATTTGGGTAATGAAGTTATATTCGTAATTTTATTAATAATATAGGAATAAATTGGACAATGAATGATTATTTTTTAATATTCTATAAGGGTATAATGGTAATTGCATTTTAAAACTATAATTTCTGTTAACAAATGGGAGTTTGAGTGTCTTTTTTGAAACCTTAGGAAGTTTTGTGTCCATTTTTCAAACGTTGGGGGTCTCTGTGTCCCTTATTCAAACATTGGGGGTCTCTGTGTCCTTTTCCCATATTAATAAACAAAAATTGTTATCCCAACATTTGAAATGTATAACAGTTGATGCTAAAAATGACTAAAATAAAAAAAGATAATACTTATATTATAAAAAGAAATTCTAAAATAAAGAAATGCATATTTGATGAAAACCTAAACAATGGTTAAAATCTGATAGTTCTTGTAACAAAATATAAATTTTACAAATTTTATTATAAGTTTTGAAATGATATATTATATATAAAAAAAGGATAAATAATTTGTCTAATGGAATGATAATTTCACTCTACATAAGAAGAAAGAGATTCCTATAGTAGACATATTTGTGGTGTATTATTGAAAAAAGGTATTTTAGAATACCTCATTTAATGTTATTAACTGAAGAGTATCAAGGAAATTGTTATATTTTCAAAGGGGTGTTCCAAAAGCTACCAATTTTCTCGAACCGAAGGCCAAGAGGAATGATGCCTCGAACATCACACCGCCCGATCCCGGAGAATGCTGGTGATTCGCATGCGCGGCATTTTTTTATTTATTATTTTCTCTTGAACCCACTCAATGAAAAATTACTCTCTCGCTATCAAATGATGTAACGATGCCAAGTAAATTTATGATGATAGGTGAATTAATAAGTTGTGATACAAAATTTTAACAAATGAGGGGTTTATATAGTAAAATGTTTTCTCAAGAATAATTTGGAATGTAATTTATTTCACAAATATAGCATTCTGAAATGTTAAAGACTTTGGGATTGGTCTTATACCATCTAATTCTGAGAAAGATAATTTATTAATATTTTCTCAAATATAGTGGCATAATTTAACTAAAGCAGATTCTTATTTTTATTTTTGAAAAGGTAAGGTATTTTGGAATACCTCGTTTAAGGTGGAAAGGAGTATTTTGAGAGGAATTATTTTGAAGGGTGCTCAAAAGCCATACCAGTTCTCTCGAACACACGACTAGGCGAGGTGGTTCCATTAGCACCAGACCACCGAGTCAGTGGAAAGATTGGTGGCGACCGTGATCATTTTATATCTTTTATAACTAATTTCCCTTACAGCAAATTCGCTAACTGCGTACTTTGTAGATCTCTACATAATAATTTTATAAATTAAGCAACTATTTATTTTTTTGAGTTAATAACTTAATTGATCTAGAAAGTCTAAATGATGTCATTGAAAATATTCTCCAAACTATCCCTATCTAATTAATTAACTTTCATTCTTACCTAAATGAAATTTAATAATTAGCATTATAATCTATCTCTATAATATGTGATAATATAATGGTAGATTTTTATGAATATTTTTATATAAAAACACCATAAATTATAATAAAATTTACTTAATATATACTAATTTAGAGTATTAAAAGGTTGTATTCAATTGAACATAATTAATGTTATGATAATATATTATCTTATTTATATTCTTTGAGATGCTTATTATTTGTTTAACATTTATAATTTATAAGGAACAAATGTAAAAATACTTGTTTTTAGATTTTTAAGTTAAAAAATAATTTAATATCTATTTTTAGCGATTCAAATAAAAAAAATATATCATTCAGATTCAAACATTCAACTCTATTCAGAATACATAGTAAAATAATTTTTTTTGGGTCTGCAGTCTGAATTTTAGTTATTTTCAGACATTTTATAGTTTTTAATTTATTTGTTATCTAGCATTTATATCAGATTATAGATGTTTAGGTCTGAATAGAAAAGGTTAAATATTTGACCGTTATCTAAATGGCAAACATTTAAATGGAACTTTAATATTCTCTATCATTAATGTCCCTATTAAATAAATTTATTTCTTGTTATATATAAATTATTCTTTTATTATTTTTTATTTATGCCTTTCTTTTTGTTATACGTGTTTCCAACCATTATTATTATTTTTTTGAATGAGAATTTTGAACATAATAGAAGTTTAGGTGAGTGTATTTTAAAATAGGTTCATCTCTTTGTGTTATATTTACTATATTTATAATAGATTTTGAATTTTATTTAATACATTTATTTTAATTCAAATAACTAAACAATTATTGATTGTTAATATCAATATAATGTACTAAAAATAACATCATAAGTATGACATATTAATGTAAAACAAACATTTGTTAGATAGAGATATATATATATATATATATATATTTCAAGTTTTGTTAAGGTAAACATTATGGTTTTTTTTATAATCAAATAAATTATTTATAACATGTCATGTATTTAACCAATAAATATAAGTATTTTTAATATTTATGAGGTTATATATGTCAAAATATTATATATCAGATGTTTGCTTTTTGGAAAACAAACAAGTTAACACTTATATTCAGATATTGAAAAAAAACAAACAAACAAACATATCATTTGGATACATGTATTCAAGCCTATTCAGACCTTAGTAAAATTCAAAACCATTCAGATTTTAAATGTGAAAACAAATGCTACTTAATTAAGGTCTATTCAAATTTCAAATAAAAAAAAAACGCCATCTAAGTCTACTAGTAAACTCCAGATTTTATTGCTATGGATCAAATAGTTTTTTTCTATAATGATAACAATTATTATTTTTTTAAAAAAAGAAGAAGCATTCGTTGATACTTGTAAGGCCCTAAATTAACTTGGATTACCCTTCCCCCTCCTCCCAAAGAAACAAAAAAGGAAAAAAAAAAAAAAAGGCAAACAAAAGGAAAAAAAGCAAACTCATTTTTTCAACATCATTTATCATTATTTTCTAATTCCTTAAGACCAATGTATTAAATTTCCACACCTCTTAATACAATTCATTATAATCCATACTCTTTTAATACAGTTCAATTCAATATAGCGTGATCCACCAAATACACCATTAATATATGTCTTAAGACCAGTGTGGTGGTCATACTTTCCCTGTTTTTGCCGAAGGAAAGAAAATAAAGCTTTTATAGTAAAAAGAAGGTATGTTAGAAAGGAAAATGAGATTCTTACCACAGTGAGAACCACAGTTAGCACAGAACGCTGCGTTTTGTGCTAACTATAAAAGAGAAAACTGTAGCTGTCAAAGCAAACACTCTCCTCACACACTCGCCTCACAAAACAGATCGTGGGATTGCTCTCCTTCGGTTTTCTCTCTTTCTCTCTTGAGCGTGGGTCTCTCTTCGGCTGTGGCTCTCTCTTTCTCTCTTTCTCTCTCGAGCGTGGGTCTCTCTCTCGCCTTGGGTCTCTCTTTGGCTGTGGCTCTCTCTCTCACCGTGGGTCTCTCTCATCCGGCCTCTCGCGCATCTCGCTGCTCTCTCCTTCGGCTTTCTCTCGTCGTGGATCTCTCTCACGCATCTCGTTGGGTTTCTCTATTCGCGGAGGTAATTGGTTTAATTAATGCCCAATTTTAGTTGTAATAATTCCGAATGTGTGAAGATTCAATTGTGAAGTCAAATTTTGTTGATCATTGCTGTAAGAACTTGCTATTGGAAATTAGCAAAATGTTATTGTGTTGTTGGAAGTTATCTGCTGTTAAAACTTGCTGGTACAGATTGTTAAATACTGGAAAATGGAAATGTATTGTTGGAAGTTCTGTTAAACCTGCTGTTGCAGATTGTAAAATACTGGAACATGGAAATTAATGCTCAATTTTTTGGGGTTTATTTATTTACAAGTTAGGAATTGATTTGCTTGTAACCATTGTGTAAGTTATGAGTTGATTTACTTGCAACCATTGTGTACTGTCTATAAGGGCTGAAGTATAACAGTTGATTTAATATATAAAACAAATGCTTGCGATCACAAACGGCTTAAATGGGAATTTTGTTTTTAAATGTTGCAATGACTTTGATCTTGATGTTGAAAATTTATTTGTAACTTATATAAATGCTTCAATTTTATCATAATTGGTTTCTAATGCTATGTTAGGGAGCATGGATAAACTGTGGGATTAAATTAAGTTTTAGGACTGAAAAATTAATTTCATCCAATGTCATATTTGGTTGTCGGGTTCAGTAAGCTAGTTTTTAATATATTGACTACCATTTTTTCTTTGTGGAAGGAATCTGGGTTATTGTGTATATTGAACAGAATTTGTTCAATCATTATGTCTTCAAGCACAAATGAAATTCAAACACAACTGAAAGCTTGTGATAAATGCTGCAACAATAATAAGGTCTTGCGAACTTCACGGACAAAAGAAAATCCGAATCGTAGGTTTTGGAAGTGCAAAGGATGTGGGGCTTTTGAATGGGATGATGATTGGAAGAGCAGTGAATGTAATGATTTTAGAGGGATGGAAGATCGTATTATAAATCAGAATAAAATTGATATGTTGTTAGCGGAAGTCCGCAAGTTGGGCCATCAAATCAAATGCGTATCTCTTAAATTTCAGTTGCTTGAGCAAGAATTTCAACGAAGACAACAACCAAGTGTTCTTGTAACATACGTCCCGCAAATAATGATAACTCTTTTAATATGTATTATATTTAAGTTGTGTAATTAATTAATGTATTGTTATCTTTCTTTCTTCTTTTTTTTTTGCGAATTGTATCATGAATGCTTCAGTGGATGTAAACAAAAACTAATGTTTCTGTAAAGGGCAGAAACAATTATGTATTATATTTCACTGTCATTTCCGTTTCGTTCAAGAATTACATTTTTCTCACCAGAAATAAACATTTATCAAGCAGAATGTGCCGTTTCTGTGGCCCTCCTATTATTGCTATGGTGAAATATCATTGTTTATATAAATATATATTGGCTCATCGTCCTCCTCAATATATATATTGGCTCATCGTCCTCCTCAATTATTGGCTCATCGTCCTCCTCAATTTTCTCCAACTCTTCAACTTCGATGTCTTTTTCCATATTATTTATTTCTACAAAATTGAAATAATTCACATTGACAAAATGGAAGTAACAAAATACAAATAATTCAGCACAACCTCACACAACTAAACTAACTAGTGATGCAAATTGTGAACACAAATTTAATATATACCAGCAGAATTTGCAGCATATGAGATGCCGTTGATTGGAATTTAGTGATTTTTGATTTAATATATAACCCAATGTGCTTATTAATTTTCCAATGGATGCTGATTTAATATATAAAGATTATTGCACAATTGATACCCTTAAGTCAATTTTGTCTCGCAAGATTGGATTGTACTAATTATTATGATTGAATTAGATTAGGTTGGATTATATATAATATTGTGCATGTTGGTACAACATTATATTGGACTATATTAACTTAAATTTAAACGATTTTAAATAATACTTAAGTTTTTTTATATAATAATCAAATAAATGATATGTTTATTCTTAATAATTATATTAATAATAGTATGCTATTAAATAATTATTTCAATATTTAATATTTTATTTTAAACAAATAATTGAATAATTTTTAATGTTTAATATTGAATACTAGATTAACTAATTTATTGTATTAAATTTAGATAAATAATTTTAAGCAAATACACTTAAAATAAATTATTGAATAGAATTTTGATATTAAGTATAATATAAAATTCTACATAAAAAATTATGAAATTAATTTTATATTTAATTTAAATGAAAAATAAAAAAATGATAAAGAGAACAAATATATTTCAATAATATTATAAATCTTATCCTAATTTTGGACTAATTTATTAGTCACGACAACCAAATATGACATTGAATGAAATTAATTTTTCAGTCCTAAAACTTAATTTAATCCCACAGTTTATCCATGCTCCCTAACATAGCATTAGAAACCAATTATGATAAAATTGAAGCATTTATATAAGTTACAAATAAATTTTCAACATCAAGATCAAAGCCATTGCAACATTTAAAAACAAAATTCCCATTTAAGCTGTTTGTGATCGCAAGCATTTGTTTTATATATTAAATCAATTGTTATACTTCAGCCCTAGTACACAATGGTTGCAAGCAAATCAACTCATAACTTACACAATGGTTATAAGCAAATCAATTCCTAACTTGTAAATAAATAAACCCCAAAAAATTAAGCATTAATTTCCAAATTCCAGTATTTTACAATCTGCAGCAGCAAGTTTAACAGCAGATAACTTCCAACAACACATTTTCATTTTCCAGTATTTAACAATCTGTACCAGCAAGTTTTAACAGCAGATAACTTCCAACAACACAATAGCATTTTGCTAATTTCCAATAGCAAGTTCTTACAGCAATGATCAACAAAATTTGACTTCACAATTGAATCTTCACACATTCGGAATTATTACAACCAAAATTGGGCATTAATTAAACCAATTACCTCCACGAATTGATTACGACGGCTACAACTATCTACGGGGCAGACAGAGAAAGAGAAACCCAACGAGATGCGTGAGAGAGATCCACGACGAGAGAAAGCCGAAGGAGAGAGCAGCGAGATGAGCGAGAGGCCGGATGAGAGAGACCCGCGCTGAGAGAGAGAGCCACAACCGAAGACAGACCCAAGGCGAGAGAGAGAGACCCACGGTGAGAGAGAGAGCCACTGCCGAAGACAGACCCAAGGCGAGAGAGAGAGCCACTGCCGAAGACAGACCCAAGGCGAGAGAGAGAGCCACAGCCGAAGAGAGACCCACGCTCGAGAGAGAAAGAGAGAAAACCGAAGGACAGAGCAATCCCACGATGAAGAGCAGAGCTTGAAGATGGCAAAGAACTGGCTGCAATTGAACTCGTTGCTTGGTGTGAAATGCGTGAGTGAGAGTGATGCGTGCGTGAGATGAGATGCGTGTGTAATGTGTTTGCTTGTTCAAACAATGTCCTTTTATATTACAAACAAAACGCACCGTTCGGGACTTACTGTGGTGCTTATTGTGAATATCGGTGCTGATGTTAGAAATTCGATTACCTCAATTAATTAATGTAAAGGGGTTTTGATCAGCATAGATAATAGATAGGTACCAATCCTCTCTAACCTAAGGCCAAGTGAAATGGAACAAATAAAGCCCCATCCCACAGAGTCCATAAAAAAAGAGTGGTATTGTACAACTAAATTTTTTTCCTTTTGTGTTATAATTTTTGTAAATCTATAGAACACGGAGAAAAAAAGATTCATTAAATTCGAATTTCTCGAGAAAGTTTGGTGAAATGAAGAACAAAGAGATTTTGAATTGGAGTAGTTTGAGTTGGATGAAGAGAATTATATAACTTGCAGTGTGTTGAGCGAAGTAGAAGAAACTGATACTGAGAGACCATAAAAGCAGAGTTTTTGTATAAGAAAAAGATATGAACTTGCCATATGCTGCTGCTCTTCCCAAAAACTAAAACCAGGCTAAATGAAGTTCTGTATGATACAAAAAGAATGGGAAAGGGAAAATTATTAAAAAAGAGCTTTAGTTTTTAACAAATGTGATTCAAAGAAGAATGACCATACCAAAACTTCAGGACAAGCAATGCGCATTTGTGCATCAGCCAGAGAAGGACTGAGGTAAGTTCATTATGTAATATGCATGGCCTCAATTCGTTTTTGGTTTATATAGAAGCCCATGGCCTCACTTATTAGCTGATGTGGAATAACGTGCCTAACATCCCCTATTATACATGTACAAAATCAATCGCTTTATCATGTTTTTGTCACGTGGTCATTAAGGTAGTGTAGTTGACTCATATACCATATATAGAAAAGTTCGCAAGCCTATTTCATATTAAAAAACTAGCTCAATAATTACAATTGTCTTAGATTTTATATATTTAATCTAAATTACATTTTCAAGTGATATAAGATAATATCTCTAACAGTTCACACTTTAATATTAGGAAAAAAAAGCTTTGAAATTGAAATAAAAAGTCTTAAGAAAAGAAAAAGGCAATAAATATAGAGAAATTAATTAAGGGGCCACATTAGGCTGAAACTAGAAGTAATGAGTAATATTATTATTTCAGTTTAGCAAATTAAGTTGCTACATTAGCGTTTCTCTACTCCTAGCCGATTTTTGCAACTTTCCCAGATATTGTACTTTGTTTAGCTAGGCTGAAACTAAAGTAATTTGTGAAAAGGTTCTTGTGGAGAAGAAATTAAAGCCACCAATATGAAGTTGGATGTTTATTTTTTTTTCGCTCAGAGTTTGTTGCATACTTGTTTTTCCGTAAAAGAATAAAAGATTAATCGAAGACATGAGCAACAGCATTACGATGCTTTGTTTTCTGTAATGCTTATGCTGGCAATGAATTGATGATAGAGAATGTCTGATTGACAACAAGTTGATGATGATTTTGTTTTGGAAAAGATGCTTTGATGATGATTTTGTTTTGGAAAAGATGCTTTGGTATTTTGAAATAATGAACAAAAAAAAAGGATGTGATATCGTGGGAAATAATCTCAATGAAAATTTGTTACTTTTCCTTAGTTTTTTCATCAATGAGAATTTGTTACTTTTCCTTAAGTTTTTGTTTTGGAAAAGATGCTTGGTATTTTGAAATAATGTACAAAAAAGAAAAAAAAAAGGATGTGGTAGTGCGTGAAATAATCTCAATGAAAATTTGTTACTTTTCCTTACTTTTTTGACAAAAGAGAGGTATCTTAGAATACCTCTATTTTAAAGCAGAAGATACATATACTTCGATTTTGTTTTGATTGCTGTTGTGGCTGCTGCTGGTACCAACGCTTCTCAAAGACAGATCTTAATGAGCAGAAGATACATATACTTCGATTTTGTTTTGATTGCTGTTGTAGCTGCTGCTGGTACCAACGCTTCTCAAAGACAGATCTTAACGACATCGAGAACAAGCAAGCTCCACGCCATCAAGACCATATCCAGAGTTGGTGATAGGTTATGTCTAATTTTTTATTTATTCTTAAAAAATATTATATTCGTTTTTCCATTAATTCAAACACATCGTATATATGGTTTGATTAAGTAATATTATATATAGAGAGAGAGATAGAAAGAGTCCTCTAGTGCGGGGCTCTTTTTTTTTTTTTATGCGGACACACTTTTAAGTTATGCGGTTTAATAAAGTTTATTAAACCGTACAACATTATATGTATTCGAAATTAACTCTATTAAACTGTGTGCCTTAACAACGTGTCCACGTTAAAAAAAAATGAATGTGCCCGCACCTGAGGATGATCTCATATATATATATATATATATATATAGACACACATACAAGTTGTTGAAATAAATTTGAGATTTATGCCCTTAATCTTGCATTTCCAAGTAAACGCATACTTTAGGCAAAAGTTTGAAATTTACCTTGATTGGCCATGAATTCAAAGCTTATTGTTTAGCTTGCTTCTTGCTCGTGAATTCAGTTTGGTTCTTCTAATTTGCAGCAATTTCAGATTCAATTTCAACTGCAAAATCAAGTTCCTCACTACACACGCACGCGTGCACACACACGCACATACACTCAATCAACAAAGAAAGAGAGAGGGGGAGAGAGAGAGGTGCATTGTACTCATATCCCAGACTTTTTGAACAGTAAACTTTCAATGGGTTGAAGTCATTTAAATAATGTGGTTGAGTGTAGAATCTGCTCATGTGTTAGTGCAAAATTGTTCATCTCATTATGAGATAAAATAACATGCAAAATTGTTCATCTCATTATGAGATAAAATAACAGAACTGAGGATTATACTTGTCCATAATATACTATATATGGTACGACAAAATTAGACTCATTAATATAATATTTGATCACTTAATAAATGAGTCTATCAAAATTGCTCCATAATATTTGACATTAGTCATGCATTAATCCAGTAAAACATGAAAAACAATATAGAATGATTTATGTCAGTCCACAATATGTGAGAAATAAATCCAACAATCTCCTACTTGGATGGCAGAAGTCATTATAATGATAATTGTTTTAAATAAATATTTTTGAAAACAACAAAATTAATCAACATGTGACTATATCAGAAAGCCAAAATGTGAGCTATCATCCAAAACATAAATAATTCCAAAATGGGCCATAAGTACCAAGTCATATGTGCACCGACAAGATGATCCACATAATGAGACACTTAAACACGTGACCATTGTAGTAGTATACAATTATAATTATGAAATAGCATAACAATGTGATCAACATGCCCATTTCCACAAAGTCCACATGTCTAGCTAAATGAGACTAAAACAAAAAGTCTCCTAGACCATCACTTCTTTATAACCATAATGAGACTGGATCAAAATATCTCAAGAAGCGAGCTTCCTTTTCATCATAATGAGACTAATACCAAAATGTTTTAATGAAGCTATACTTTGTTATAACCATAATGAGACTAAATAAAAATGTCTCAGGAAAGCATACTGAAGCCAAGCCAAAATGTTTCAATCCATAACATCTATATTGAGACTAAACAAAATGTTTCGAATCACAATATCCTCACGGTATACATAATGTCATATCTAACCAAATGTGTACACAATATATGGCATATCAATATCACATAACAATATGCATGCATAATAACAAAAATGTGAGTAATATATAATCTCATTTAAATTGCAACTTGTAATACAAACCAGAACCCCAGTGACTCAGCATATATAATAGGATTCTAACAATCTCATGTGAGTTACATGCTCCTTAAACACTTTTGGAGTTAAAGTTTTAGTAAGTGGATTAGCTAACATGAGTTTTGTAAGCATGTAATCTACTGATACATAAGATAGAGTAATTTTCTCTCTCACAAATAAGTATTTAACATCAATATGCTTGGAGCGTGAGGAACTCTCTGTATTGTAAAAGAAAGAAATAGTTACAAAATTATCATAGTATATTTTTAATGGTCTCGGTACAACCAACAAAAAATTTAGCCATAAGATAAAATTCTGCATCCATAAAGCTGGACGAGTAGCCTCAAAACATGCTACATATTCTGCCTTCATTGTTGAAGAAGCTATAAGTGTCTGCTTGACACTTTTTTATGATATAGTTCTTCATGCCACCATAAAGATGTAACCAAATGTGGATTTCTTGTCTTCGTAATACCCTACGGAATCAGCATCAGAAACCCAGTTATATTCAAATAGTCAAATTGTTGATATGTCAATACAAAATCTTTAATGGCTTGTAAATATCTGACTTTCTTTGCAACCTTCCAGTGTTCATATCCAGGATTGCTCAAGTATCTCCCAAGCACTCCCACTACAAAAGCAATATCAAGGCAAGTACAGACTTGAGCATACATCAAATTACCCACAACTGATGCATATGAGACTGTTTGTATTCTAGCTTTATCTCATCATTATCTGGACATTAACACTTGGAAAGTTTGTAACCTTTTGAAATTTGTGCTTTTCAAGGAGCACAAGACTGTAAATTGAAAATTTTCAAAATACGATCAGTGTAGGCATTTGAGACAATCCTAAAGCTCCTTTAGATTTGTCACGAAGAATCTCTATCCCTAATACATAATGGGCTTCACCAAGATCCTTCATATCAAAATTATATGACAACATCTATTTTGTCTCAAGTAAAAAATCAGTGCCGTTAGCCACGAGCAATATATCATCCACATAGAGCACCAAAATGATATACTTGCTCCTATTGACCCTCAAGTATATACACTAATCAACAACATTCTCCTGGAACCTATAAGACGTGACAATGTCATGAAATTTCAAATACCACTGTGTAGATGCAACTACATGAAAAAATATTGAAAAAAATCTTTTTTCAATAAATAGTTTTAATTAGTATATTTATACTATGATAGATTAATTGAAAAATATCAAATAAGCTTAATTATAAGTAAATTAGTGAGCGGAATGAAATTGAATTTAGCAAGTTTATATCATAAAAGAAAATATTACTTTTAGTGCTTGGGAAATGACTTCAACTTGTGATCTTGTTATAGATAAGTGTATTTGAACTAAATAGAAGAAAAGTTAACACAAACAAAAATATAACTAATATATTAGGTAAATAAATATAAATTAATTTTCGGAGTGATTAGTAAAATCTGTAATAGAAAAAAATAATGAACTCTCAAATAAATGATGTTAAAAAAAAAACAAGTTGAGGATATTTTTGGACATATTATGAAAATAAGATTTAAACATATATAAAAGAGAGGTATTTTAAAATACCTCTATTCAAAGCTAACTAGCAAAGGACGCGTTTGATTCAAGGTTCTTGTATCTTTCAAGTACCAAGACGTCTCGAAAGCGCGACTTGATGGTATTGTGAACAACTAAGCGCCACACCACCACGGCCAAAACGAGAGTCGGTGTTCGGTTTACATTACCAATCAACTTTTATTCTTAAAAAACTATTGTTAGTTTTCCCAATATAATATAATTCCTCACTAATATCTCAAATTTTTACAATCTCAAGTGATGTGATAAAAGAATATCTTTATATGGGAACCTCCTCAATTCTAATACAGGAAATAAATATTTCCACCCTTAAATTTATCCTAATATATAGGTTATTATATTTAATGTTTTAGAAATAGTTACATAGACTTTTTTTTCAACTTCAACCATCAAGATCAACTCCATATGTGAGACTCTATCGTTATTTCTTTCGTAAAATAGATCTCATACATAAAAAAAATAGAGTCTGACAGTATGTTCTATATTTTTAAACAGACAAAAAGAATTAACAAAAAAAAGTTTGTGCATGCATTCTTAAACGTTAAAGGTTTGTATAGAGTAAGATATTCTTATTGTTAAGAAATCAATAAGAATAGTGGCTCTATGTTTTGCATTTGTAGTGATAAAAGAGAGGTATTTTGTAATACCTTACTTGATGGCAAGACTACATGAATCATGTTCTTTGCTTCTGGCTTGAAACCAGCTCTCCTCGAACTCATGATCGGTGACATGACAAACATGCATGCACCATACCACAAAGATCATGATGAGAGCCGGTGACGAGTTGTGTCTCATTTTTCTTTTTTCCTCTGTGAAATTTAATATTATTATTACTTTGGCTTTTATCTTAAAGCATCACTCACATCCATTTTTCATCATCACCGTGTGTATGCATAATTCTTAGTTTTGAAATTTTTGTGGTTTGTAATTGTCTAGTAAATTTTAATAGTAACTCACAACGACACAATGAGTAATCAATTCAAGCATCATCACTATTTCTCACATGTCACAAATTAAATTTGTTTCAATTTTACATTATATAAAACAGAATTACTGTTTTATCTTTAAAAACTTAAATCGATGGGAATAAAATTGATTATTTTAATTTTTAGGGACTAGAAAAGTATTCATCTTTTCTTCATTTATAAATGAAACCAAAAGAAAGAAAATGATATGGTGTGCTGCATGTGCAATTGACTTAGAAATTTTTTTTTTGATAGGAATTGACTTAGAAATTTTAACCAAGAAGAAATGATGAAATCCTGTACTTGTGACTCTAATTTTTCATATATTATTTGAAAAAGAAAAACAAAAAGTTACAAAAGAAGGTAAAATAAATATATTTCTCCAAATATTATTAATAAGAGTCTCTATATTTCGTCAGTGTAGGATTTATCTCACTTCTCTAGTGGGCACAAATTTCTAACCAATATACTTGGCAAGAAAAGCCTTTGGACCATGTTTTAACACCAATATCGGTAAGCTCTGGATTGTAACATATGTATATTGTGACAGTTCATTTTATATTTTTTTAAAAAGTGCCTATTAGTACTTGCAAAAAGGGTGAACAAACTCAACCCAACTTATCAGACATAATCCAATCTAACTCAATCTAATTAAATTTAAATGAATTGATTAGGTCAAACTTTTAACTTGATTAATAATTAGGTTCATTAAAATGAACCCATATAACCCAACCAAAGCCATAAAAAAATAATGTCAATTGTCAATTGTCAATTGTAAAACCATAAATTGCTAAATCTAATATTGAACTTTCTTTTTTTATTCTTTTATAATAAAATCTCTTTTCAATTTCTTTTTGTTAAATCTAAAAGTGATTGAATTTTCTAAATATAAAATTTAGAAATTAAACTAAAATTTTTACTAAAAGTTTGATAGGTATTCAAACATTACATCATGTTGTTTATTAATAGAATTTTGGTATAAGAACAAAATTCAATATTATGATGGAGAATTAATGATTTTTTCTATTTAAATTTTATTTTAAACACAAATAATTTTTTATTTTTATATTTAATTTTTATATTTTAATCAATTTGATGAACACAGCCCAATCCAATCTGACCCAATAATTTGATGATTGGACTAAGTTGGGTTGGACATGTTTATTTAGCTGGTTTAGGATTTTACAAATCCGATTTGACCAACTAATGCCTGCCCCTACTGGCAATCCCATAGATTAACTTGGATTGTACCCCCAAAAAAAAAATCCAGCATTATTTGCATGTTAATTTCTCTTTTAGTAATTTTTTTTTCAAAACGCTCTTATAAGCAAACTAAAGTTTGATAGACTGAACCAACAAAGTGCTGGCTCTACCGGTAATGGAGTCCCTTTAAGTGGTTTGATTGGGTTTGCTCCTCAGTTCAAGTCGCAGGGAAGTCGTCTTTGTTGGGAGAACCTATGCCTCTCGGTTCGAGCGGAGACTTCTAGTCTGGGTTGTGGTACGGGCTTAAAAGTGTTTTCCACAGTTGGGACCCTCCCCAGAATACCTCGTTGTCAAAACAAAAAAAAAGTTGGGAGAACCTATGCCTCTCGGTTCGAGCGGGGACTTCTAGTCTGGGTTGTGGTACGGGCTTAAAAGTGTTTCCCACAGTTGGGACCCTCCCCAGAATACCTCGTTGTCAAAACAAAAAAAAAGTTTGATTGACTGAAAATCATGGTGATCGTTCAAACTTTTACTTTTTTAATACATTAATAAAGCTTTTATAGTAAAAAGAAGGTATTTTAGATTACCTCAAATTTATAATTAGGGGTTTCTTGATCAGAATTTAGAAGATACCAATCCTCTCGAACCTGAGACCAGGTAAAACGGTAACAAAGGTTCCAGACCATCCAGCCCATATTAGCTGTTTCTCAGTTTTATAAAATTTGTGAAACTCTAATTAATATAATATTAGTTGTGCGTTATTTATCTGTTGAGTGTAATTATCAACATTAAGCTTTTACATTTATTTCTTTCTTTGGTAAAAAAGAAGGTATTTTGGAATACCTTATTTAAAGTGAAAAGGACTATTAAGAAGGAATTTTAATGAGGGGTGCTCAAAAACTACCAGCTCTCTCGAACACAAGACCAAGTGGGACGGCTTTACAAGCACCACACCACCGAGTCCTTGAAGATTCCGGTGAGAGGTGACTACTTATTTTCTATTTCTCTAAAACAAGTCCCCTCATGTCTCTAAGGGCACAAAACCTTAGAATCGTACTCGGTAGATCTCCAGTATTAATGTTTGCGTATTTTACTTTTTAATTTATCTATCACTTTAATACGATTAAGGTCCTTAATTGAAAAATTATTCTATTAAATACTGTTAATCTAATTAAAAGAATAGTGCTGCACATCTCAAATTTGTGAATAATTAATTATTTGAAAATAAAAATAATTATGTAATTATACTTAGCTCTTGTCTCTTTCTCCATTTAAGCGTTGTACAAAATTTTAAGAGCTGTGGAAATATTTGGTCCGTAAAAGTGTAACACTATCAAAATCCCCATGTTGTTCGTTGCAATTAATAATTTCTCTTCCGATTTTTTAAAAACTCATCAAAACTATCTTGGCACTAAAAATGATATATTGTCATTTTTGTTTTGTATCTTTTATGATTTCAGTCATTGAAAATTTTATTGATTAATAGTGGATTTTATCACATTAGTGGTGAAAGAGTAAAAAGACAAAAAGGTTTGATTATTTTTTTTATAATTCCCATAATTGTTGTATAATAAAAATAAGATTATATATAAGAAAATCAATTAAACAGCACCGATATCTTAATATTGTAGATTATAACAATTTGTGTTAATAAAAATTGCATTTAATTGCTACTTGCAAGTAGAGCTGGTAAAACAAGCCTCCAAGGCATGTTCGTGTTGCGTCAAATTTAAATCGACTTAAACACGACTCATTTGATAATCGTATCAAAATATTGTAGCTCTAACCTGACACGAAAAATAAATGGGTTACCCAATAACTCACTTATGTGTGTGTGGGGGGGGGGGGGGGGATAAATAAAGAATAAAAAATAAAGTGCCAAGTGTCAATGAGCAGGTTTTGGTGACTATAAGTTACCCTCATGGGGTACCCGACCTATACCAACTCCACCTGCTGACCGAGCTAAGACGCGGGATACGTTATGACAAAATTAAAGTATTAAAGAAAACATCCAAAACCAAAAATATATATCACACGTGCTATCTTTATCACCAAAAGAGAATATTTGATTTGGAAAAATCAAATAAGAAATATCTTGTGAGAAAAGGGGGGACAGTTGGCTGTTATGCCTGTAAAAAGCCAAAAGTAGCATGCAAAGGACAATGGTCTTTAATTGTCACACATGTAGTTGTCCAAACAACTTCTGCAAAGGCGACCTAAACCACATGTAGCGTACACCATGTACACAAAACGACAAAGCATGCCAAAAACTACCTCTTTACTCTTCAAGCATGCTCATAACAGCCCAAGAAATCATTATGAAGGTAAACGATTGTGTGAATTCAGAAATGATAGTAGAATCACCACTAAAAATGTGCCACATAGGAGAGTACCTAGGGTGTACTATATAAAGGTAATAATGTCCTATCTTTCACATAGTCATTATAAACAACATGCACAAAATGAAGGGCTGAGGTTTTTTTCAACCTCCAGCCTCCAATTTTAGAGAGCTTGCAAGCCTTCAACAGCATAAAAGTTTAAATAGCTTACTTGAGCATCGAAGTGTGGTCGCCAATAATTGCCGGCTCCACCTCTAATCTCATTTTGTTATTTTACAGGTCTAATGACATCATTTTAAGCCATCTCACTCCACATATGATCTCTCACCATTATCAACCCCTTTCCCATTCTTTTTCACCTTCTTTGAAGCCCAAAACAGCTCACATACCATCATTAAGTGAGGTACCTTGAATCCCAAAAAAAAAATTAATTCTTTTGGCGAGGTTTTGGTTCAATTTCCTATATATATTAATTATACATTTATACTATTAAAGTTCTAAATTTATATAAAATTTTTTAAATTAAACACTATTTATATATCCATCCTCCTAAAAAAGTAAAAAAAAAATCATGTTCAATATTTGAGTTGATGATAAAAACCTACAAATAAATTTAAAATGAAAAATATAGTCATGTCATTAATTGGATAAATAGGTCAAAACCTTTAATTTTAACCCAATACAAAAAAAATCGTGTCAACTTAGATCCAGCCCATTTAATAATCGTATCAAATTTGACAACCTATACCCATGTATTTGTATTGTGTTCGTGTTAAGTAATCAGGTCGTGTCAAATTTTGTCAGCTCTACTTGTGAGCCCTAAATTAACTTGGATTATTAAAAAAAAGCACTCATATTTCCAATATCATTTGTTCATTATTTGTTAATTCCTTAATGTATGTAGGGGTGGGAACGGTTCGGATCGAAATTAAGTAGGATCGATTTAAATCGGTTATTTTATAAAAAGAACCGAATAAGAACCGAACTCAATAAGAACCAAACTCAAATGGATCTTTTCAGATCGGTTGGGTTCGGTTCAGTTTTTTCGATTCTAGGCCTATTGGGCCTATTTTAAATTTTCAACTTTTTAGCTCATTGGGCCTCATGAATATAATAATTTTTTCAATAATTAGTTCATCCTAATTTCATTACAATTATTAACAATAAATATAAAGTATGCAAAACACATTTTATCACTAATATCTTACTAACTATTAATAAGGTACTCACAAAATATGAAATATTAAAATTTCAAAATACATAACCAAACTCCAATACTCCATCTACATAAACATAATCATAATGTTGTAAAGACAAATAAAAATAACAATAATTACAACTTACAACACAAAATAAAAAAAATTTTAGAAACAAACGCCAACAACATTCTCCCATCTTCACCAAAAAAAAAAAAAGAATTTGCAAACAAACGCCAACAATATTCATCAATATCAACATCAACTTTAGACATTTTCCATCTTCATCAATATCAACATCAACTTTAGACATTTTCCAACTCAATATTTGGATTTATAAAAAAAAAATTTAACACATGTCGATTTGAATAAAATCTAAAGTTAATTCGGTTTTTCGGTTCAGTTGAGTGAACCGAATACCGAACCGACATTTCGGTTTTTTTAAAAATAAAAACTTATCCAAATTAGAAAAAACCGCCGGTTCGGTTCGATGTTTTTAAGATCACAGTTTTTTTGTCCACCCCTAAATATATGTCTTGACTCTTGAGACCTGTGTGGTGATCATGCTTAATATCTCCAATTTGCAGAAGGGAAGAAAATAGAGCTTTGAGCTTTTATAGTAAAAGGAAGGTATTTTAGAATACCTCAATCAAGGTAATGGGGTTTTTGATCAGATAGAAAATAGATAGATACCAATCCTCTCGAGCCTGAGACCAAGTGCTCTGGAACATAAAAGCCCCACACCACCGATCTATCAAACAGGATTAGTGTCGAACGGACGCATCTTTTTAGTTTTATGTATAATTTGTATAGACCGATAGAATTTAAAAAGAAACAAAAATAAAATTCACCAAAATCCTGATATGTATGTATGCACGTACTTTAATTTCGCATGATAAATTTTGTACTGTAATCATACCTATTTTTGTTCATAACCAACAACAACTTGGTGTAATATTTTCCAAATGAGAAATCAAAATTTAGAATTGAAATTCAACTCCTGGATATTTTGCACTTTTGTTAGAGCAAGGCTTGTTGGTTTATTTTAACTTAATGACTTAATTAACTTAATTTTAATCAGTTAACTTTTTAAGTTTATTTGTTTTTTCAACTTAACAAAAAAATTTAGTCATTAAGTTATCAAACAAATTTTTTTAGCTTTTTGTTTAATCTAAAAAATTTAAATGATATAATTACAAAATATTCTCCAAAATATCCCCATGTAATTAATTAATTTTCATCCTTACCTAATTGAAATGATATAATTGCTACCCATCTTTATGACTTGTGATAATATAGTGGTAGACTACTATTATTATTTTTATCTTTTTATTTTCTTCAAATTAACATTATATATCTTCATAATTTTTTGTACTGTAATCGTACCTACTTTTGTTTAATGCATAATAAACAACGATTTGGTGTAATATTTTTCAAATGAGAAATAAAACTCTAGAATTGAAATTCAACTCGTGGGTATTTTGCACTTTTGTTAGAGTAAGGGTTGTTTGTTTGTTTTATTTTTTATTTAATGAATTAATTAACTTAATTTTAATCAGTTAATTCTTTAAGTTTATTTGTTTTTTCAACTTAAGGAAAAATTTTAGTTATTAAGTTATTAAACTAATTTTTTTTAACTTTTTACTTAATCTAAAAATTCTTATTGATATGATTAACATATATTCTCGAAAATATCCTTGTTAAGGCCCAAAGCAGACAATATTTTGTCAGGTCTGGGTTGGATCATGAAATTGTGGTATCAGAGCGGCTCTGCGCGTCCTCTTGAGCGATGGTGGAGCAAACCTCAGCGAGGACGCTGAGTCCCCAAGGGGGGTGTATGTAACACCCTAAGCGAATCCCACATCGGCAAAGCACGGGAGAGATATTGGGTTTATAAGGGGTGATCCACACCTTAATTGGCAAAACGCGTTTTGGGGTGTATAGGCACCCCAGAAACAAATCCGTGCGGGCCTTAACAAGGCCCAAAGCGGACAATATCTTACCAGGTCTGGGTTGGATCATGAAAATTATTAATTATTAAAATATATTTTGTTTAATTTTCATCCTTGCCTAATTATTAATCCATCACTATAACTTATGATAATATAGTGGTAGACTATTATTATTATTTTTATCTTCTTATTTTCTTCAAATTAGCATTATATATCTTCATAATTTTTTGTGAATATTTTTCATATAAACAACATCATAAACTGGAATAGAATTGTTTAACATACACTAATTTAGAATATTAAAGGATTTTATTTAATTGAACATGATTTATGTTATGATAGTATATTATCATATTTACATTCTTTGAGATGTTTATTATTTGTTTAACATTTATAATTTGAAAAAGCCTAATGTAAAAATACTAGTTTTATGATTTTTTAAGTTAAAAAATAAATATTTTAATATTTATTTTTAGTAATACAGACTAAGAAATAAACATATTATTCAGATTCGGATATTTAACTCTATTTAAAATTCAGAGTAATTTAGATTTATTAAAATTTCAAAAAAAAAATAGAAAAAAAAACGCCGCCTAAGAGAGGAGAAAATAAGTTTAAAAAAAGAGTATTACAGGCCTCCACGGGCAAAGTATATCTATAATTTTTTTTGAAGATGGCAAAGTATATCTATCAAGGTATATTTTTCTCGGAATAGAAAATAAATAAGCATTTGTAACAAAAGAGAGGTATTTTGTAATACCTCCAATTGAAGAGCAATTAATTGCTTTTGTTTCTGTTTGTTGTTGCTTTTGGTACTAGCTCTACTCGAAGCGATGACTTGTTATATGATAAGCATCAAGTAACATACCACAAAGCCATATAACGAGAGCTGGTGCAAGAGTTGTTATAAATACTTATTTATCTAAAAACGTTACAAATTATTTTACTTTTGCACTTTTTGAAACGTTAGATAATTATTATTATTATTATTGTTTGTAACACTATCAAAATCCTCATGCTGTTTGTTGCAATTAATAATTCCTCTTCTGATATTTCAAAAACCCATAAAAAATATATTGCCATTAAAAATGATAAGTCAATTTTCATTTTTCAGTGTCTTTTATGATTTTTTAATCGTAGAAAATTTTATTGATCAGCAAAGAAGTTCTTACCATATTGATAGTAAAAGAGTAAAAACACAAAAAGTCGATAGTTAATACATTTTTTTTAATGATAGGAAGATTTTGACAGATCTATATATATATATATATATATATATATATATATATATATATATATATATAAAGTTAAGACTTGAGGAGGTGATGTGGCATCACAATTTCTCATCTTTATATATTCTCTATTATCCAATAAATAGAGAAATTTTCTTTTAAATTTGGTTTTTTATCTTCTCATAATTAATTTGATTGTTATTACACAATAACAATTATGTAAAGATTTTAATGAGATATATTCTTTGTAATGAGCATCCAAGTGGGACTTGAGGAGATGATGTGGCATCACCATTTCTCATCTTTGTATATTCTCTATTATCTAATAAATAGAGAATTTTTTTTTTAGATTTGGCTTTTCATCTTCTCATAATTAATTTGATTCTTATTACATAATAACAATTATGTAAAGATTTTAATGAGACATATTCTTTGTAATGAACATCCAAAGGGGGGTGTTATGAATTTATTAAAATAAAAGTAAATGTTCATAACATATATCTCTTAGTCTCCCCACTATCTCCCATTAGCAACCTTTAACTCCCACTATCTTATAAGGAATTATGATCCATAATTTTTCATTAATTTCATGGAGTGATTATGTAACTATAAAAGGAGATCTCATCTTTTTGTTTTGTACACACACAATTGGAATGAATAAAATCACTCTATAAGTATATTATCTCATTTTATTCTTTATCTTGCATTGCTTTTTTATTTGTATTGCTGGCTAATAGCTTTTTTTGTTTTTTATAAGACTGCCTCATCTTAAAAAAAAAAAATCAACCAACAAAGTGTTGGTTATACTGGCAATGGAGTCCCCTTAAGTGGCTTGATTGGGTTTGCTCCCCAATTCGAGTCGTAGAGAAGTCGCCTTTGTTGGGAGAACCTATGCCTCTCGGTTCGAGCGGGGACTTCTAGTCCGGGCTGTGGTACGAGCTTAAAGGTGCCTTCCACAGTTAGGGCCCTCCCCCGGATGCCTCGTGGTCATAAAAAAAAAAAATTAATTCATATTTTTTATTAGTTTCATCAAGTGTAAAGTAAGAAAAAAGAATAATATTAATTTTTTTTCAAAGCCGCGTGAAGCACGGTTCTATTTTCTAGTTTAAAATATAAGAAAAGAGATGATTACTTTTGACAAACAGTAAGAATAATTTATCATTTTTTCTTATATTAATTCTCATAATAAGCACTATCATTCAATCACATTCCCGATTTTAATTATCTATCCTATAAATAAACACACCAAAATTGAACGGCTGCTTTCTTGTAAGTTAAAGACATGTTTATGCTATTATTTACATATATTAATTTAAGCTATTACCATTATCCGCCATCAGTGCTACTTGTCAACTCATTAGTTGCTTGATCTCATTATTATGCGTGTATATATTTTTAATTACAAAGAAATCCTAAAATTGTGCCTTATTTTCTCTTAGTTGTTATTATTATAATTATCAGTTTTCATTAAAAAAAGGTATTTCAGAATACCTCATTTAATGTTAACTGGAGACATGTTTTTGAAGGAGGGTGGCAGCAATAGCAAATAGCTACCAGTATTTCTGAACCCAGGACCAAGAGGAGCGGTACAATAAGCACCACACGAGCTGATCCCTACAAAAGATTGGTTATTTGCTCACAAATCTATTTTTATTTGTTCTATCATTCAAGGGACTCAATTAAAAAAAAAATTCACTAACAAAAGTACGTAAAATGATTATATTTATCTAAATATCAATAAGCATATATACTTTTCAATTGTGTAGGATTGACCTCACCTCTCTAGTTGGTGCAAATTTTAAACCTATATAGTCTGCAGGAAAAACCTCTAAATCATATTATAACAAAACGATTGATAGGACTTTATAAGTACTTGCAGGCCCCATAAATTAACTTGAATTGTCTTGGGGAAAAAATAAACTCATTTTTCCAACATTAATTGTTTGTTAATTTCTCTTTTACTGACTTTTTTTTTTTTTTGGTTTCAAAGGCTTCATTAATGTATAAAAAAATTTGAACGATCACCGTGACTTTCAGTCGATCCCACTTTAGTTGGCTTATAAAAGCCTTCATAGTAAAAATAAGGTTTTTTAGAATACCTCAACTAAAATTAAGGGGTTTCATGATTAGAATTTAGAAGATAGAAATCCTCTTGAGCATAAGACCAAGTGAAATGGAACAAAAGCCCCAGACCATCCAGACATAAAGAGGATAGGTGACAGAAAAATTAGCTGTTTTTTTTCATTTTTTACAGTTTGTGTAACCCTACACAATACAATACTAATTATGCATTGTTTCTCTGTTAAGTTTAAATATTAACAATAAGCTTCTACTTTTATATATTTCTTTCATAAAAAAAAAAGGTATTTTAGGATACCTCATTTAAAGTGGAAAGGAGTATTAAGGCGGAATCTTATGAGGGGTGCTTAAAAGCTACCAATTCTCTCGGACGCATAACCAACAGACCAAGTGGAGTGGTTCTATAAGCACCGCACCACCGAGTCTGCAGACAGAGTGGTGGCGACTTTTCACATTACTTTCTATTTACTGCAGTCAAGTCCCCTCATGGGTCACGAGTGCAAAATTTTTAACATAATTTGTAAAAAAATTTAGTATTGAGGTCAGTAGTTATACCTTTTTAAGTTATAATATTAAAGTATTTGGTAAACATTAATTGTTGTAACTTATAAGTTAATTTAACCCACCATTTATGTGATGAAAAATCTATAATATCTTTATTATTTTTATCCAAAGTATTATTTACAAATAATATTTGCTAAAAACTAACAGTTTTTATTTTATAATTATAATTTTTTATCATTATTGCCTAGTTATATG
Organism: Citrus australasica; assembly: GCA_029618585.1. Taxonomy (NCBI): domain Eukaryota; kingdom Viridiplantae; phylum Streptophyta; class Magnoliopsida; order Sapindales; family Rutaceae; genus Citrus; species Citrus australasica. The sequence continues at coordinate 239,833 of JARCIV010000269.1, read as the reverse complement.
TTGTGAAAAACTTTAATATACTCGCAAGCGCACGAATCTAGAAATAGAATAGTGGTAACGAGGTCAAATCCACATGAATTGCTATAAATTGAAAAGTCTAATTTAAATCTAAAATTAATATTAATTCTATCCTAATTGAGCAATTTGAATTTGTAAGAGAAATAAAACTAATAAAACAATTAAAACAAAGGAGAATTCAATAAGAAAAAAAATTACTAAAGTTTCATAATCCACCACTATTCAACTAGTACCTAATTATTAATTAATTCTCAGTTTTAGAGTGACAACTCGAAGTCAATTTATGTCATCTCATGGATATAACAATTAAGCCCTATTAAAATTAATCTTGTGTAGGTTCTTTATCTGCTTAATAGTATGATATCTAAGTATCCCATGTAAACATATTAAATAACAAAGAGTCAAAGTTTTCCTAAGCATTCTGTGTAAACAATTTAATGAAAGACAAGAATCAAATATATTCTTAGGGGGATTGTCGCTTTTCCCCCTATAGTAATCAACATATACCATTTACCCCATATTGTTTTATAATGGCCAAAAATCCCCATGACATTATAAGTTTACAATATTACCCTTATTTTTAACTACTTTTTATTTACATTTATTATAAATTAAATAAATTACATGAATAGAAACTAAATAAAAAATATTAAGTATTAAAAATAAGAAATATATGTTTTGATATGAGCAAAAACATTAAAAGTAACATTTTTTTCTTGTAATTATTTATTTTGTGAACATTTTCTTATAATAAACACGGTGAAATATTTTAAAATTAAATGTAAAAAGTATAGGCAAAATATTTTATTATTTATCTTATAATAAATTTTAATTTTTCATTCAAGTTTTCTTCTAATAATTTTTTATCATTTTATAATAATTTTCTTATATATTTATTATAAGAAAAATTTTCACAAAATAAATAAGTACAAGAAAAAAATTTTATTATTAATTTTTTTGCTCATAGCAAAACATATATTTCTTGTTTTTAATGCTTAATTTTTTATTTAGTTTCTATTCATGTAATTTTTTTTAATTTATAATAAATATAAATAAAAGAGTAGTTAAAAATAAAGATAATATTGTAAATTTATGCTATCATGAGGAGTTTTTGGCCATTATAAAAACAGTAGGGGAAAAATGGTGTATGTCAATTAATGTAGGAGGAAATTGACAATCTCCCTATATTCATATATAGACTTTATAGATCCAAACATAGATTTAATTAAATATTAATCTTAACAATCAATAATGCATGACAAAATTGGTGAAAAGAACTTAATAACATCTAATTTAATAGTATGATATCTAAGCATCCCATGTAAACATATTGAATAATAAAGAGTCAAATTTTCTTAAGTACTCTATGTAAACAATTTAATGAAAGACACAGAATCAAATATATTTATGTATAAACTTTATAAATCCAAGAACAGATTTAATCAAATATTAATCTTAACAATCTAGTATGCATAACAAAATTGGTGAAAAGAATTTAATAACATCCAATTAATCATGTGAAACAAGAATTATAAACATTAAAACACACATGTAGAAAATTAATTAAATAAAAAAATAATTATTTCATTCAATAAGATTTCATCATTAACCTCAATATAAGAAAATTAGCTAAACATACTTAAATTAGGAGCAGCAAATAAAATAAAACCAGCCATGTGAAAATTAATACGTTGTTGCTCCTTTTCTTCTCTCTGTCTTGCGGCTTCTCCTCTGCAAAACCCAAAATTCGGCTTTTATAGTGCTTGACCACCGAATCCTCCAACAATTCTAAAGAAATCATTTTCCAATTATAAAACAAATCCTCCAAATTAACGCCACCATAAGCCATTACTTTCCACTTTTGAAACCCAAGTGCAGGTTCCTTTCAATTGCTTTCCATTTACTGCAATGCTGTGCATGTGCACTCCAATTAAGCAAAAGCCACCTATGTTGTGGTTCATTTCTTCTTCACGTGCTGGATCAATTAATTTATTGGCTTCTTCCTCGGCTTCACTTCCACATACATGTATGTCTAATTGCTTCCAAATCAATTAATCTTTAATGTTTGCAAATTGAACTTTTTCATGTCCTTTTTATCTATAATTTTTAATTAATTCTTTATTCAATAAAATTATTCAATTAATTAAAAATAATAAATAAAAATAACTAATAATTATATAATTAAGGCTAAAATATATATGTATTATATGTTCATCATTATAATACCTCAATACTAAACCGAGTCTTAGTGTACGTCTTAATACAAGTGCACTGGTCATGCTTTTAGAATACCTCAATTAAATCTTTATAATAAAAGGAAGGTATTTTAGAATACCTCAATTAAATGTAAAGGGTTTTATAAGGGTAGAAAATGGAGAGGTACCAATCATCTCGAACCAAAGAACAAGTGAACTGGGATATATATGTATAAGCCTCATTCCACCCAGTCCGTGGAAGATTGGTAATGAGCGACTACGTTTTTTCCATTTTGTGTGAACTGACACATACATTATGAACTTGACCCCACGCATTTAAAATTAAGGAAAAAATGAATATCTATACATCGGATATGTAGGTATGTAAAAATGAATCTCTACATTGGATACAAGCACATCGATTCATTAAATCTTAGAACAAGTTAAGAAAACAAAATGAACTTACTCCTAAACTAAATGCAACTATTACTTTTTATTTAATTAAAATAAATTATGATAACAAGTCAAAAGAAATAAAAATAATGTAAGAATAAATTTATCTGAAAATTATTTTTTAAAAGACTGTGTCAAATTCTAATTCTATTTAATTATTTTTGTAGTAATAATTAAGTGGTTATCATTTTTGTTGTTGTTATATAACAATTTGTAAATATGTATATAAACTTATGAAAATATATGCACAATTAAGTTCCAATACAGATAAATGCAAAGAAAAACAATTACTCATCTTTTTCCATTTAAATGTTTGATAAATTTTAGAAGAGGTATGGAAATTTTTGGTTTGTGACACTACCAAAATACCTGTGATATTTGTTGTAATTAATAATTTTGCTTCGATATTTTAAAAACCCATCAAAACTGTATTGCCATTAAAACTGATATGTCAATTTTCATTTTTCTACGTCTTTTACATTTTTAATTGTAGAAAATTTTGTTGATCAACAATGAACGGATTTTATCAATGATAAAGAGTTAAAAAAATTATCAAAAAATTTATAAGTTAACATTTTTTTTCCCTTCATGACAGTGAGATTTTGACATACTTAAAACATGAGAAGAAAAATAATTAATTTCGAGAAGATCAAGGTCGAATTTGATTTTATATTTTGATTTATTAGGCAAAAGGGAGATATTTTCAAATACCTCTCTTCTTTCAAACTACTTATTCACAGTTCCTTTTACTGTCAACCTTTGAACCTTCGACCTTAGCGCCCACGTTCGTGAGTTGTGACCACTAAGGACACAAAGGGCGTTGACGATTTCTTTTGCCAAAATTTTTATTTTGCATCTTTTTTTTTTGCTTCTAATAAAATTTTGGAACACATCAATTAAAATTATTTATCAACCTCTATTTCACAAAGTTGTAACATGTAATATAAAAGTCAATATCACCACAAATTTAAACATTTCTTTGATTTTCTTAATTATATTTCTGAACCAATTTGCTAGTTTGTTTGGTTCATCTCTATTAATAATTTAAAATGTTAAATAAAGGAAACAATTTAACATTTAGTTTCAGTTAGCAATTAATTTCCTTACTTATCATCATGTAATTCCTATATAAAAGTTCATTTATTATTTTCTATATTAATTCATAGTGAAATAATAATAATACTACTTGAGATCTCAATATTTAAGTTTTAATTTCAATCTCAATACTATGTGTTATTCGTCTATTGGATGTTGAATATAAAATTATTTAATAATTGATTTTACTATTTAATTAATAAATACTATATTAATTATGACTTAAATATTGAGATTCTTAATATTATATATATTTAATAGGACTATGTAGCTAGTAGCTTTTGGTTCGGATTTTCTTTTTTGATGAAAAAAAAAAGGTATTTCAAAGTACCTCTTTTAATGTTGTAGCAGTAGTGGAGCTATGGACAACTGTTCAGAGGGGTGCTAAATATCTAACACTCCAAGTGGAGTAGAGCAGTTAGCCCCACACACCACCAGATCAGTGAAGAAGATTAGTGTTTACTGTTTGTATAAACTCTTTTTTAATTTGTGCTCAAAATCTGTGTCACTTAAAAGGATTGAGATTGTAACTGATTTTTTAATTTGTGCTCAACTCTTTTTTATCTGATTTTCTCTCAAATCTCATGTGTCAACCAACATTGTAACTTTTAAGTGTGGGCTACTTTAGAAAAAAAAATAATAGATATAAAATAAAAGTTAATAATATATAATAAATATAATTTTAAAATAATAATTTTAATAAAATCATTAAAAATATAATAGATTTTTCAACATAATTTCTAAGTTAACTAGTATTTATTAAATATTTTAATATTATAATTTTTAAGTTATAATTACTTGATCTCGATCTAAAAAAAGGCCAGAGTCATGACATTTGACATCTCAACATAAAAATTTTTCTCCCACAAATAAGTGTAGTCGAGTAGAGCCAACTGTCTTGGCTGGGAATAGATTCTATATTGTCTCAACTTAATTACACTATTACAGCTTTATTAGCTGACATAAAATCTAATTAATTTGTAATTGCAGAATATATGAATGAAGTCTAAGAAAGCATAAACAGTCATGCGGTATGATGAACAGCCACAACAAGGGTAGTAGTACGTGATTACAATTTGGCCTTTGTGAATTTTAGGCTCTATATAGTGAATCAGTGGCCTTTGTTTTGGGAAATTAAAAAAAGAAAGAAAAAAAGAAAAAGGTATTTTGAAATACCTCATTTTTGTGTGGATAGTAGTACTTGTAGTAGCAAAGGATAATTGTTTAGAGGGGTGCCAATAGCTAGCTACCAGTCTTCTCGAACACAAGACCAAGTGGAATGGTAGAGCCACAAGCCCCCGCACACCCCACCAGACCTGTGAAGAAGAGTGGTGATTACAATTTTCATCTTTTTTTTATTTGTTCTTAAATTTGTGTCGCTTAAGGGTCTTTAAATGTCTCTCTCAAGTGTCAACCAGAAGCTCAAATACCTCTAGTCAATTTTAGAGGATTGGTATTGTAATCACATTTTTTTTTCTTTTGTGCTAAAATTAGCAAAAACAATACTAAATTCACCCTAGTAGATGAAACTATAAAAAAAAGGAAAGAAAGAATGTCGGACTGAACCAATTTCACCTATTGTTGTTACTTTGATAGTTTGGATTTTTTATCAAAAAGAAAAGAAAATTTCTACAAATATTGTACTATCTCACATCACTTGAATATAGTAAAGTTTAATATAAATAATGTGTACTTCATATCTTAATTAACGATTTATATTTTGGAGTGTACAAACACCTTGAAAATAATTATAAAGAGCCAAACTCAAAGTAGACAATATCTTAATAAGTCTAAGTTAGAACTTGAGTTACGACACAAAAATATATGTAATATCTTACAAAAATAATGAATACTTTATGTTTTATTTGACATTATATATTTTGGGGTAATCAATAGAATAAAACTGTGAAGATCCTAAAAAGAAAATTGTGAGTACATAAACCCAAAACAAACAATATATATCTTAACATGTCTAAATTAGAATCAAGTAATGACATGAAAGGCAATATCCTAATAGGCCTTATTTGAAAGTTGGAATCGAGTCACTACCAAAAAAAAAAAACTTTCTTTCTAGGGCTTTGCCTCTTGACATTTTACGGAGTGTGCTTTGACTCTAATTGATTCTACGCACTTATATTTGAACTCGTTTTGTGGCTTTCAATTCATTGATCATTTTCATTATGCCATTTTCTTGAATCTTTCCGTCTTTTTCATGCGTGGATTTGACAGACGCCGAGTGGTGGCGAAACAATTGCTGTTGGCTTTCGGTGGAAAATTGGACCCACTTATCGTGACTTGAAGTTTTGAATAATTATTTTGCCTTTTTCACACTGTTGTGTGCATGCATGTTGACATATTGTTGGGGGCAAGCAACCTGTGGGCATTGCTGTGTCGACTCATCTTCTTCTTCTAGCATCACGTATGTGTGTGTGTGTATATTTTATAAAATAATTATGTATAAATACAGGCTTTACTATTATTATTACTATTAATATTATTATTATTATAAACATGTAATATAGTTAATGTGATTGTGATGACTTGTCTATTTGATATTTATTCAAAGCTATCATGGCAGCTTTATTATTATTATTTATAACAGTTCTTCAGTACTCAGTGCGATGTCCACATGTTGAAAATTACAAATTTCATGCATATCTACAACTACAATATAGTGTGTTGTTTTACAGATACGACATTATCATTATACGAATTTACATTTTTAAACCCACCAGAGGAAGGATTTAACATGCAAGTTTTAATTTGTATTTCTTGTAATTTCTTTCTTCATCCAATATTCTAATTAAAAATGTGCTCGATTATACATTTGGTGTTTGGTGATTAAGAATTCTTAAAGAAGACACTATTTTAAATTATTTAAACAAGGATTATTTGGTAAAGAATTTAGAAATAAGTTGTTAGGAATAGGATAATAGTAGTTGAACATGCATATACTCTGCCTTCATATACCAATTGATGAAATAATTGAATTATAATCCCATTTATAGGTAGGATAGTTGATTAGCATTTAATTCTAAATTAAGTTTTTGCTGAGTACTAAATTAATAGTCAGAATTGTTTTAAATTTTTATTTTTTATTTATTTTATGGAATAACCATTGATTCAATACTCAGTAAAAACTCAACTTATCACTATCTTATCTTAGGATGATAGTTAAATACAATTAATTATCACCTCATTTCTTAATCCATAAAGTTTTAAATATCACTCTCTTTTTGGCACTATAAAATCAAATTCAATTCCTTGCAGCTGCGCAATATTGATTGTTTAAAGTTTTATTGTCACATATGATTGAAAAATTAAAGCTTTATTATTCGGTTGTATGCAACATCATGCATGGCCTGAAATAAGTACATTTTAAAAAAAAACAAAAGAAATAATATTCTACTATAATATAAAGTCCTCAATAAAAAGAAAAGGGCTTCTTTTTAAGACCAAAAAAAAGTAGAAAATTTGTATAAAATCAATGAGAATGCGTCAGCAGATTTGTGTGAATTACTTAAATATACTTGCTTTTTAAAAAAGAAAAAATAATTTCATAATTGCTTATTTAAAATATTATCAAAGCTCACTTGTACAAATACTGAAAATTGCATATTTATTTTTAATAAGAAAATGCAAATCTTTGCTTTTAATGTTCCTTTTTAATATGTGATTGATTCGTGGGGAAGATGAGACACCAATTTTATGAGGGCTAGTCCCATGCATGAAAATTGTGAAAGAAATATACAAGGATTAACAAAACCAGCATCCTTAAGACCAAAGAGTGGGGGTGGAAAAGGGGAAAGCTCTCCATTCTTGGTTCTCCTGGTAAAAAATTTTATGTTTAAGTTATTATATTTTATTTAAGGGTTAATTGCTCCTAGGTGACACATTTTTTGACAAACTTAAAAAAGGTGAAACATTTTTTAAAAATAGACAACATGGTGACAAACCGTTAACTTTAACAGGAACAGTAAATTAGTTATAAAATAACATTTTTGCCCCTAGAGTTAATTACAAAATGACATTTCTATCCCTAAAATGAGTTACAAAATATATTTTTGTGCATACTCAATTATTTTTTATTTTTTAAATAGAAAAAATTATAAAAAAATTACATCTAATACAATTAACATGCTTTTTTTTAAATCATACAATTTTTTTTAATTTCTTGTTGAATCGAACTTTTCTGTTACAATTTAAAAAAAAAATTGTTTGATTCAACAAGAATTTTTGAAAAAAATATTATATGATTTAAAAAAAGCCCGTTAATTGTATTAGATGTAATTGTTTTTATAATTTTTTCTATTTAAAAAATAAAAAATAATTGAGTATGAGCAAAAATAATTTTGTAACTAATTTTAGGGATAGAAATGTCATTTTGGGCTATTATAGGGGCAGAAATGTCATTTTATAATTAACTCTAGGGGTAAAAATATCATTTTATAATTAATTTATTGTTCATATTAAAGTTAACAGAATAGTTAACGGTTTGTCATCCCATTGCTTATTTTTAAAAAATGTTTCACTTGTTGAAATTTGTCAAAAAATATGTCACCCAAAAACAATTAACCCTTTATTTAATTATTCAAAGATTTTGTCAAAGTCTAAAGGGCAAGGCATCCTTTGTTCTTATGACACCTCCAACCCAGATTTGATTTCATAAATATATATTTCACCTACCTAGAATGCTTATCTAAATGTATGCAACTCATTCGAGTTCAAAAATTGAGCCAACTCAATCATATTAAACGACAATTGAATCGAAAATATTTTATTCAAATTCATCATACAAGCTCATTTTTCTTGGTTGATGAAGCAGATACCAATAGGAAGAACAAATTTATGAACTTAATTATGTTATGATAAAAGTATTAAGCTCTATATTAATTTTATGCTAAGAAGAGATGCCCTAATGATATATATATATATATATATATATATATAATCCCTGCAACACTCACAAAACTTTACTGTCTAATAGATCTAGTAAATGTAAATTATGATATTTTGATTCGATTAATAAATGGATCCAATCTGGATCTGCTAAAATTCGACCCACCGACGTAGATCTACTCGTTAGCCCGAGTTAAAGCAGCCTGAGTCACACATATTCGATTCATTTTTATTCGTGATAATTTCCTTATTTTTGGAGCCTCCCATAGCGTGGCCAGATTTAGGGAGACAAAATCAATGCCCTCGTAAAATTGGAAAAAACGTGATACAAAATATAAAATACCCACCATGTCCCGTAATCAGATATTATTGCATTTCGCATATACCACATGCGCAGGCTACAGTGGCCCCGTTTTAAGTCCGCGTCGCTTTTCTCCTTTCTCTCTCTATAAAATCCTCCCGGTAATCAATCTTCACTTCAACGTCAGTACGTCACCGTTTACTGGAATCTTTACACCTTTTAAAGTTCCAATCTTGGAGTGAAAGGCTCAGACTTTTCCGATCAGTTCGTTCATTCATTTGAAGATCAAAGATCACAAATAACAATGAAAGCTGATCAGGCTGCGGTGCTGGTGGCCGACGAGTATATATACAAACAAGAAATCCATCTCACCGTTTTTAAAACCTCTCTGTTTTTCCAAAACGACGGCTTCACTGTTTATAACTGCAGAGGTGAGTTGGTCTTCCGTGTTGACTCGTACGGCCCCGACACCCGTGACAAGGATGAACACGTTCTTATGGACGCCCACGGCAAGTGCCTCCTCACTGTCAGACGAAAGGTACAATTTCAATTAATGGTATTTTTCATTTTTCGTTATTTGTATATATGGGCATTGATTTTTAATTTTAATTTTCTTATTTGAATGAACTGAGTTTACTCAGTGAGTTTGACGATGCTGGATTTTTTTTCTTGGCTTGAGCAGAGGCCGAGCTTGCATCAGCGGTGGGAGGGATATTCTGGGGAGAGAACGGACGGTCAAAAGCCGATTTTTAGCGTGCGTAGATCCTCGATAATCGGACGGTCCAGCGTGACTGTCGAGATGTACGAGAATCCAGGAGAGGAGTACCAGATCGAGGGCAATTTCGGGCAAAGGAGTTGCACGATTTTCAACGCGATGAAGGAATCGGTGGCTGAGATAAGACGCAAAGTGGATGCATCAACGCAGGTGCTGCTGGGCAAAGACGTCTTTTTACTCAGCGTGAAGCCTGGGTTCGATGGCGCCTTTGCGATGGGATTGGTTCTGGTCCTTGATCAGATCAACGGTGAAAATTATGTTGAAAGTAACGGTGGTCGGGTGGACCCGGTCACGGAGGAATAGGTCGGCTGGCGGTCGCTTGGTGGGGAACTTTCTTCTTTGTCTGGGGTTTGAGATATTTTGTTGTATTTTATAGTCTCACTTTTTTAATTGAAAATCATGTAGCAATAACTATTTGTGCAGTTTATTATGTATTTTATTGTATGATTAACAAGATATTTTATCATACGAGTTATATGTATATACCATAATTGCGGATCTTGGCTTCATGGCTTGATTGCAATCTTTCATTATTAATTTTTCTATTTTAGGACCCTTAATTTTTTTTTTAATTAATGGTATGGTTGCTTGGATCTTTTCTAGCATGCAGGAGGTTCATTTAAAATTATTTGTTTACTTCTCTTTTTTTTCGTTTTTTAATTATGTTTGTTAATATTACATTGCAAGTCAGTTAATATTTACAATAAAAAAACTTCTCAAGACTTTATATATCAGTTAGGTGGTACTGTAGTATGAATTTTTGAACTTCGAATGGGTTAAATCTAATTTAAGATAATTGGAAAAAAATTAATTTCTGGTAATGCACAGAAAGAACTACGATAGCGTAGTTTGAGTATTTGAACTCTAAATTTGTATAGTTTGATGTTAAATATCAATAATTCATTGATTAGGATGGTCAGCACCTCTTCACTTTAATTTTAAGATAGAGGGTTCAAGTCTCTCCAATGAGCCATATAAATTTATTACCACGTTGGATTTCAGTTGCACGATCTGTTATATAATATTAAAAAAACTTGATTCTTAAATAATTGAAAAAAATTAATTCTTAATTAATAAATATAAACCTCTCTCCATGTGGCTAGGAGTATTACTCGTAAGAGTGAAGAGCGGCTTACATGTGGTTGCAATTTATTTAGTACTGCATTGGTTTGTAAAGTCACCAATGAACTCTTGAGAGATGATAATCGAAGGAGAGAGTTGATAAAAGAGAATTTAACGGTCAGAGTTCAAAATTTTCATACTTGAAAAAGAAAAATGGAAATTGTTACCTATTTGACTCTTAGAGGTTTTCTCGTGGCTATAATCCCATAAAGTTAGTACAATTTCAATACCACTAGTCCACTGGAACGTTTTTTTAGTTTTGAAGCATTACGTATATATTTTTTATGTGGCTGTAAAATGAAGTTGATTAATTTTGTTTCATATTTTCAATTTCATGTTAGGTGGTTAGGCAGACAAAAAATCCCTAACTTTGAAGCTGAAAAAACTGCGGAGAAATCATAAATTAATGCACACAAAAATTGAGACTTTGAGAGAATGGCAAAACTTTTTGAAATTTTGATCATGTTGATATTGACGTCCCAATTCCCATGGCAAATTCTTTAACCTAACCTTGTATCAAAACCATAATTTTTGAATTTTGATCTATCTTATGGCAAATTCGAGAACCTCGGTAAACATATTTCGTAAAGAATTTCTATTCGTATGAAACTTGAAGTCTAGAGACTCCTGGCCAAAATTTTGGCATCTATACTATACACCAAATTTGTTATATTTAGTATTTTGTCATATTTATTATTATTATATATAATTTTTAAAAGGGGTGTAAGTCTACTTGTTAAGATCAATTTGCAATCCAAAAATATGTGGGGAGGTGATTTGCCCATCACTTCATCAATAATTGATTAAGTGGTTTTTTATTACAACCATTTGTAGTTATTAGAAATTAAAATTCTTTGTACATTTTTATTTACTTATCTAACCAAAATCAATATCAAATTGGAAGAACTAATTGACAAGATTCAAAGGAATGGCTTTCGTTTTTTGTTGCATGACACTTAAAAAGAAGACTATTAAATAAAATCAAGGATTGACAATATCGTAAGTCAAACTGGGGGTTCACTCCATAACTTTCACCCACCAGCTTGAAGGAGGATTAATAAGAATGAAAACAAAGATAAGGACAAAGACAATTAGTTACTAAAAGTGATCGTCTAAATTTTTACCAATTAATTCTAAGATTGATTGAATCAATCTTTGTGTATCAATAAAATATCCAATTTATTACAATTTATAACTTTTTTTTATTTTATTCTTTATAAAAATGTGAGGAGGATTACTTTGTACATCACGAATTAAATGAAAGTGAAATGAGTTTGACTATATTAGAATTACTTTTAAATAAAATACGTCTTCATAATTATTTAATTAAATCACAATATATTTTTAATTATTTATTATTTTATATATGAGTTGTGATTTGTGTTCTAATTTAGAGAATGTTTGCCGTTGCCAAGTTTTTCTACTAATTGTTATCAATTCCCACATCACATCATCTTTTAATTACTCAAGATAGGAAAATGCAATCTAGAAACAAGGTATAAAACTTAAAAGTACATAAGAGTTAAATCAAGCGACCTGACAAGCAATTCGATCGTGGCGCTTAAAGTAATGAAAGTCTCTTTCCCATTACGCCATATTTTTCAAAATTAAAGCCACACAAGTCACTCAATCATTAGTTGGACTGCTAAAGTTAATCTGTTTGTAATCGATTCACCTTTTGTAATTTGTGGTGCCGCCACCAGTTTAAGCAGAATAACTCATCCGAATCTTTGTCGGTCATACGGTCTTTTCTACATTTGCCTTTCTTTCAATGGCATGCAAAATATGGTAAAGGCATTTCAAAAAGTGTGCTACTCTTCCCCTAGACTGAAAAAGAAAAAAAAATGGATAAAATAACATTACTTTTTAAAAAGAAGTTGCTAATTAAATTGGAGTCTTTGGTTGTGTGTTTAGTAATACTTTTTGTTTGTGTGGTCGAATTTTAATTGCCTCAGAGAGAACCAAAAATTAGAAGACAGGTGTTCCACGGAACTCGTTTAAAACATTCCCTATTATTTTGTGGGTTCATTTTTCCTTTTAACAAATTTTAAGGTCATTTTAAAAGAATTGACCCTCTATCAAAAAAAAAAAAACCCAAAAAAAGAAAAGAAAAGTGAATTTTTTAAAATTATAAATTCTTTCCGTTAGAACCGTTGAATGCCGACCTAAATTAAAAACCTTGTTATTTTAGTGATTCAAAAAAAATATATATATTATCTTGCATATATTACCGTCTATCAAGATCTACCTTGACAGATATAGCCAATTTGAAGCTCATTTCAAAAGTTTGAAAAAGAGAAACGGACCAAAAAAATACCATCAGGACATACATAAGGAGACTTGCTAGTGATTGTTGATTAAGAAAAGAAGCTTCCACTTTACAATACTGGTTTGAATGAAAAAAAAAGAAAAGAAAAGGAAAATAAAAACCTTATCGTTTATCTGAAATGGATAATTTATCATTTTTTTTTCTTATATTGAGAACTTGTAAATCAGTTTCAAGGAGAGAAAAATACTCTCCGCATCTTGATATTTCTCAATTCTAAAGATTTGTTGCATGTGTTATGTGTACACTGTTGCTCATATATGATTAAAATTTATTTTATTTTATTATTTCCTCTTTTATTCAACCTAATCATATCAATTTAATTATATCCTTTTAGAAGTAAACTAAGCTATCATATGATAGACGAAAAGTCATTCGCTGATGATCAATGGCACAAAATCAGATAGCTGATGGGCTTTAGGTGGTTGAGATGATTTCAAAAATAAAAAGACAAATTATCATTGCACCACCTTTTTTTTTTTGTCTTATCTTCATCCAACCACTACAAAATTCTAACATGTTCTCTACACCATTTTTCTTTTTAAATTTATATCAATTAGTCACTTTTGCACTAATAACGTTAAATAATTTAAACAAAATAATAATTTTACTTCTAAATAAATTAAAAGACCTTAAGTTTTGAAAATAAGAAAAATTATAATACCCCCATATTTAATAAAGAAATAAATCCAAAAATTAGAATTTTATTTTTAATAAAAATTATTTTAAGAAAAAATTATAATTATAAAAATAATTACAAAATCTTGGGATTTAATAAAAATCCCCTAAATTATTAAGACAATAGCCAACAAGGGGACCAAAACGCTAGCCAAAACAAGAGATGACGAAGAATCGGGAATGCCGGTGGTGGTGGGAATATTATTCGTTCGTGTAGTAGGACCTGTGGGGCCGCCGGCCACGGGGCCCGAAGTTGGAGCCGGAGTGCAATCGGCCGGGGTGCTCGAATTGGGAGAAGGGGCTGTGGGAGTACTTGTTGTTGGTGGAGTAGGATTGCCAGTTGGGGATGGTGAGGATCCTGGAGTAGCAGAGACTGTAATGGCTAGCTTCTGGCCAGCCTGGCAGTGCCAGCCGAATGTGCAAATGTAGTAGTGTTCGCCGGCGGAGTCGAGGCTGATGTTTGCAGGGCCGGTGGTGATTGGGTTTCCGATAGGATTCGAGGAAGTGCATCCATCGTATGATGCTTTTGGTACTCGTAGCACGTCATGCTCATTTGTCACAAAGTTGAAAGCTATTAAAAGAAAAAAGAAAAAAATAATATGTAAGAGAGAATGATGGTGTAATTTGATTAACTTAATATAAAATTAATAGAACTTGCTGTCCGTTTATAAGTAATATTATTTCTTTCAAAATATTTCGACAGAGCGTCCAAACCTCATCCACAAAACATTAACATTTATTCTATTATCACTCAAATTAAGTCACTGTAGGCGTAAAGTGCATTAACATCCGGTAGACCTGATATCTAAATAGTGTCGTGGATATAAAATTAATAGTGAAAATAAACATTGAATCAGATGTGAAACACTTACTTAGAACATCACCAACAACAAAATTCTTGGTAGCTGCCCAAGTGACATAAGCCCCACCACCACCACTCATCGGAATAGACCATCCCATGCTGTCTCCCACCACATGCACCGTCTGCGCCGCTGCGCATTCCATTAATAAAACCGCCACAATCAAACCAACAAAAGCCATGCATACAAACTTCTCCATCTCTCTTCCTCTAGCTAGCTTCGATAATGAACAATAAATTAATGTTGTGAATGATGAGATCAATGTGAAGTTTTGCAAGTGTATATATAATATATTAAGTGTAGTTGTGTTTGAATTAAAGAAACGCGAGCTTGATGGGAAGGAGAGACGGGACCGGGCAACTATGTGAAAAATAAGCCTTGATGCCGGTCTTGTTTAATTTGTACAACAGGCTACGTGCATGCAAGAGAAGGCCGCTAAGTGAGACCTTCATCTAAGTTGACTTTTAACCCCAATTTGAAAGTGTCAACTTAGAGACTATTTATGCATGTAAATTGATTCAATTTCTTCATGGCGGCCATGCATATTCTGCATGTCATTCAATGCGAATTTGACTCCCTCCTTTATAGGTACGTAACTGGAAACCAGCCCCGTACCATTTCATCATTTGTTTGACTCTTGATCATCCCCACACATGAGGAAGACTTGGCAGAAAGTGCGAGACACATAACATAAAATAACTGATGCGCGTTATCATTATTACAATCAATATTGATGAATTAATTAATTTCAAACTTATGTAATGTGTACTTGCAAAGAGAATGGGCGTAAGGATGATGTGATATGAATGCTCTCAGTTAAAACTTTGTCCATTGGTACTTTTAGGTTCTGATTAGGATTGAGATACAGTATTTGTTAAGTTACAGTTGTAAAAAAAAATGTAATTATGAAATAAAAATTAATTATATGTAGTAAATATAAATTTTAAAAAATAATTTTAACAAAATTATTAGAAATATAATAAATTTTCTATCATAAAAATAAAAAAATCATATCAACATGTCTTTTAAGTTACAACAATTAATATTTATTAAACACTTTAATACTATAACTTTTAATATACAGTTGTCCAACCTCAATTCCTAACGCACCCTTACAATACGTACATAATATTCTCTTTGCTAGTGTATTCATTACTGTAATATATATTTCAACAATTGATCAATTTCATTTTTAAAGAAATTGAGTCATATGTGCATTATTGCTCATGCACGTTAAAATGTATTCGTTTAATTATTGTCTTTAGCCGTATTAAAAGCGAATCACTTAGGTGTATTTTCATAAAATATTGTGTCATGAGATGAGAGGACACCGACTTGGGATTAAAATTATTTACCGATCTAACACCGGTGAAGCTAGAAATATTTTTTGGGCGGATAAGATTATTTTCTACTTCAATGCTCTTCTATTGTATGAGAGAATTTATTAATATGAAATTTAAAAGTACACTTAGAGCATGTCTGGAATTGGTTAGGTTGTTTTGGTAAACACTTTTTAGAATGGATTATTTAAAGATCTAATTTCAAACAATTTGTTCTTGTACCAAACGTTAGAAGCTTTTGAAAATCAAAATTTTTAAAAACCTGATATTATTAAAATCTGATAGATAAGCGAGAAATTAATAATAATAATTGCGGTTACTGGCTAGGTCGTGGCTAGGCATGCCTTTGGTTTGGACGGATTGGAATGATTTGTATTTGAGTTTTGTGATCTAAAGATATTGGATCGACAAATTAGGTTGCTTGTTTGAATTTTTTATTTTTACTTTTACTTTTCAGTATGGGTTTAATGAGGGCAATTTGTACTTACCTATTTTTTTTTTTCCTCAAAAACATACCCGGGTTGCAGCCCGAGTTAGTCCACTCATAGCTTTGCCATAGCGATCTAAGTTTTATACGCTCTTTTTTCATGCATATATTATTATTGATTTATGGCTAAAATTTATCCCTCTATAGTAATAATAAAACATCAGCATTGAATCCCAAATAGGAAGATTTTAGTCATCATTTTAATGTTTTCTTTGTTTGATGATGGCATAGATTAAGTCATAATGTCATATCACTAGAGCTGGTCCGAAAAACTTAGTCTATCTTATTCATACTTCCTGTCGGTCTCGTTTTAGAATTCGTACCGTACTGGGTTTTGGGCTTCTTTCTCAATTTCTCATTTTAATTTTTTTAGTAATTAGAATTATTAAAATATCCGTCAAGGCATCAAACAATTGCTATATACAAAATAAAATTAATTAATGAAAAAAGTAAAATTCATTTTTCATTGTCAATATTATTCGGTGTAGTGTCACAGTAAGACACGAACCCGGCACCAAAAATTACTCAAAACACTAAATTAGATTACTATTGATAATATGAATCGATGAAAATTAATTGGAAACTTTATTAATGTCTCATATATAAATGTGCTCAAAACAATACATACCTCAAATCCTCAATAAAATAAAAAATTCAATAACGTACAAATGAATAATCATAACATTTATTCTATAAAAAAAAATAAGTGTAACAACAATATATAGTCCTGTAGAGGATTCTAAAAGAGTAAACCCTGCCCAACAATGGCTAACATGGGGGCTAAAATACTAGCCAAAACAAGAGATGATGAAGAATCAGGAATGGCGGTGGGATTATTATTCGATGGTATGGTGGATCCTGCGGGGCCCCCAGCGGTGGGCCCAGATGTTGGAACCGGAGTGCAATCGTCCGGTGTACCGGAATTGGGGGAAGGAGCAGCGGGAGTAGTTGTTGTTGGTGGAGTAGGATTGCCAGTGGGAGATGATGACGGTCCTGGAGTAGCATAGACTGTAATGGCTAGCTTCTGGCCAGCCTGGCAGTGCCGGCCGAATGTGCAAATGTAGTAGTGTTCGCCGGCGGAGTCGAGGGTGATGTTTGCAGGGCCGGTGGTGATTGGGTTTCCGATAGGGTTCGAGGAAGTGCATCCATCGTATGATGCTTTTGGTACTCGTAGCACGTCATGCTCATTTGTCACAAAGTTGAAAGCTATAGAAACAAAGGAAATAATATTAGTTTTAGGTAGGAGAGTCATCAATGTCTATAAAATCATTATATCAGTATATAATAGTTCGAAAATGAGTTTAGAAGTTGAAGAAATGGGTTGAAAAGCAAGAGCCCAAAAGTGAGCCAATATTTTTGTAATTAAGACATTAGATAGAAGCTCTTCCCGGATTGAAAGATAAATCTCTAAAATGTGAGACAAGAAATAATCGACAGAGTTTACACATAGAAAGAATCAAATTTTAGACCTTAGCTTTGATAGTTTATTAAAATAAACAGCTTGATCCAAAAACTTAGAATTACTAGGTGAGGGTTTAAAAATAGTAGTTAAGACAATCTTAATAATATGGATTCTTTTTTTTGTCAATTCATCCTATCATTTAATTGGTTTCGTTTGCATAGCACGGAGGACAGAAACACCTGAATACCACAAAGTTAATGCTAACGATAATAAAGATGGAAAAAATGTGAATGACACACTTACTTAGAACATCACCAACAACAAAATTCTTGGTAGCAGCCCAATTGTTATATGCCCCAGCACCACCACTCGTCGGAATACTCCATCCCATGCTATCTCCCACTACATGCACCGTCTGTGCCGCCGCGCATTCCATTAATAAAGCCACCGCAATAACTCCAACAAAAGCCATGGAAGCAAACTTCTCCATCTCTGTTTCTCTTGGTAATACGGTCGCTCTCTTTGATGATGAATAATAATATATAACTAATTAGTGTTCTTGTGGTTGTCTATTTGAATGATGAGATGATCATTGTGAAGATTTTGAAGTGTATATTTATAGTGGTGTAGTACCTGTATTTTGAGTTGAAAGAAACGCGGGCTTGACAGGAAGAGGAGACGGGACCGGGCACCGATGTAGAAGGTAAGCATGGACGCCGCTCTTGATTGCAATTGGCTTGTGGGGACCAGTAACCTAAAGTTCAAAGTGTCAAATTGAAGACTAACATGCATTAATTTTCTACGTGGCACGCAAATTCTGCATTTCATTCAATGAGAGGTTGACTCTTTGTTCACACGTAATCGCAAGCTAATTATTCAAAAAATTTGAAAATAAGATATTGATATTTAATTTGGATCGAAAAAATCTAACACAATATATGATGATAAAACAACTGTATGATTATATAGTGTTGTGATATTAAGTAAAATTAACACTATAAATCACATCATTTTACAGTTATTTTTATCGCTACTGTGTCACTGTCAGGTTTTTTTTATAATTAATTTTACTTCTGATATATATAAATAAACACACACACACACACGTCTTAAAAAATCTTATGTGATATGCTGAATGGGTACTCATGCTATGGTTAAAATTTATCTCTTTGTTATGTTTATTTTACTAACAATTAATTTTTTACATCAAGAGAGAATTCAATTCCTTATATGTTGGTATCAATGAAAAAGTAAGTAAACAATGACTAGGTTTGATAAATGGAAAATACATTTGTCAAAATTTTCAGATTGAGAGTTCAACTTGTGATGGCAGTAGAATTAATTTTAAGCTTAATTTAATGAAGAGAAAAGATCGGCAATCTATACACTATATCTTTAGTATATCTGTTGTATTTTAGAATTTATAGCATATGTACTTGATTTTTTTTTTTAAGTTACGTCAAGACTCTACTAATTGATTGTATATACAACTGATCTACATATGTAATGTACATTTTTATCATCTTTTTTAGACTTTATGTTTGGGTTGGTGAATATTAACTGAATGGAAAAAAAAAAAAGGATTTTAGAGATGTTGCCATTATTTTACATAAAAAATGATTGCTAACTGCTTCAACTATTTGTATTTCAAACTCTATTTATACATAAATTTGTTATTATTACAAACATTTTTTTTAAAGAAAGATGGTCATGAGATAATTATTTTAATTCATTTTTGTAAATTTTAATAAAAATATGAGATTATATATAAACTCAAAGTAATTAAGATCTGTAAAAGAGAAAAAATTACTCTATCGAGAAGAAGATTGAGGACAAAAAGAAATACAGAAGAATGGAGACTGACACTTCTCTTTCTACAGATTTTGGATTTTACGATTTAGAAATTTTAAATATAATATTTCGTTACCCTCTTCACGGCAAAAATTTTGACGACAACAAGTCGTCATTTTGTGACCGAGACGAGTTTTATGTGAAAAAGGCAACTCTTATTAAACAAAAAGCGAGGGGGTATTAGAGTATTATAATAATTATATGAGGGGAATGCAATTCTCCTAAAGAAGAAGAAAGACTTGGACTTTTGTGAAGTCAGTTATAAACTAAAAATATCTTTTTATAGTTTACAAACTTTCCCCTGGGCAAGACAGCATAATTATAAGCCTGAACCCACTTACTCTTAAGTTTTTGCTGTTCAGTCCTATGGGGACATTTAAAATTAAATTTATAAATAATTTCTATTTTTCTTTTTGTTCTTTTTTTATAAAGGGAGAAAAAAATGCAAATTTATGGGTACGCAAGAAAATTATGACAATTCACACAGAGATTTCTGTACGAAATTAATGAAGTTTCCAATTTAGTTTCAAGTCAATAAATTAGGCTTCTAACTAATTGAAAATTCCAATTTTCCCAAGAGTTTGAAACTTTCTCAGCTTTTATTTTCTTCCCATTTATAAGGGAGAAAAAAAATGAAAATTTATGGGTACGCAAGAAAATTATGACAATTCACACAGATTTCTGTACGAAATTAATGAAGTTCCAATTTAGTTTCAAGTCAATAAATTAGGCTTCCAACTAATTGAAAATTCCAATTTTCCCAAGAGTTTGAAACTTTCTCAGCTTTTATTTTCTTCTCATTTATAAGACTTTTGATTCAAAACAAGAATCCATTTTGCTTAAAGTCAGCCATAGAACAATTGGAAGGAACCTTCAATCGAGTCCCCAACTCGTAAATCTCGTTTGATTTCATACCCAAATCTTTGATATTATATTTTATATTTTAAAAGTTGATCTTTGGGTCTAAATTTCACCAAAATCTTTTTTTGGGTATGAAATATAACAATGCTCTGTTTCAAGTTTTTTCACAGGATACTGTGACAAGTAAATTCATCTATTGTTTTTAAATACTAATACTACATCATAATGAAGAACTACGATAATAACATTTTTACCGTAAATTATGGGTTAAAAAAAATACAATACAGTGTAAATATTGAATCTGCTGATGAAATTAAATGACACCATTTTCTTCATTAGTTGTTTTCTTGCTTTACAAGACATTGCTGAAGATGATTGAAAAAAGACCATCAGCAAATTTTTGTACTTCAAACAAGTTAAGAATGAAAGTCAATTCACAAGAATGGAATATAAATTACTTGCCCATTGGGTTATTATGTTACAACTGTACGTGTGAAGTCAAGAATTCTCAAGTGCTTTGCTTGAAAGCTTGTTCAGTTTCAGCATCCGATGGAACAGGAGACACAGCATTCCTTGCAGGTTTTGATCAATCATCATATTAGAACATTAGTAAAAGAGCCGCGGCACAAGTTATTAGCCAATCTCCAGCTCCAAATCCAATGCTCTGACAGTTATCAAACATGTTAATTTGCTAATAATAATAACAATAATAATAATAATAATAAATCAAAATGTGGGGAGATTTAAGAAACACATACCTTGAAAGAATGAAGAGATGGTGATGCAGCACTAGACACAAGTCCAGTGAAGCCAATTTCATAAGCAATGCTACCATCAGCTTTAAACAGTCCAAAGTTCCTCTCTGAGGTTGGTCCAGGCTTCAAATTTTCATTGAACAATGCAAATATATAAGCCTTGATAGGCTTCTTTGGCCTATACGGAGTCCCCTTCTTTTTGAGTAGCCGTTTGCGCAGATTCTTGTTGTAAGTCTTGGCATTTTTCACACTAGCACCAGCTTCATTTTCGTCCCCACGCGAAGCCCAGCCTGTCTCGGAGACTATGACATCCATCTTGGGGAATCCAGCCTTTTCTAACGCAGCATAAGCTGCATCAACCATAGCATCAAACATGTTATCGTAGTGCAGGTTAGTCTTCGCATCATGGATCCCGCGATTTGATTTGAATGTAGCATAATTGAGATCAATATGCTCAGGATCATTCTTGTAAGCCAGAAATGGATATGCATTGATGTAAAATGGGGAACCAATTTGTGAGAAAAACTGCAAAAGTGGCTTCATGAATTGGCTCACATCTTCCCTGAAAACACAAGCTGATGGTGGGAATGAATTGGCAAACACAGCCTCTGAATGCGGGCTTGAGACCTCAATTAGTTTAGCCAAACCAAGCCGTTCGAGGGCACTGTAAACATTTTTCGCTGCAGGCAGCAAAACCTCCGATAGCTCCAAATCAGTACCTCCCAAAATTTCATTTCCCACAGCAATTCCGCGGATTTTAGTCCCGGGAAGATATGGATCCACATTTGCCTTAATCCAATTCATGGCACGATCCTCGCCTACACTTATGTCTTTCAAGTTCTCATTGCCAAGTCCAACGATGATTTCTATACCGGATCCTGAGAACGCCTTGAGGACTGCTTGATCAGCGTCATAGATTCTTATGTTCTTGATCTTAGCTGCTTTGAGAAGTGTCACCACACTTTCGGGGGACGGTATATTGTCTGCTATCCTGCCATAGTTTATCCCATATGTTCCAGAGAATGCATTAACTGTGGAAACAAGCAATGTAGAATTAAACAAGCACCATTAGCTAAGCTACAACAATCTAGACTATATTGAAACTACTTAAAGGAAAAGAAAGTTTCAAAAATAGACTGTACTGCAGCTAATGAAGGCAAAATCAAGTCAAGCAGCAGCCATTAAGACAATCACCAAAAATTATCTTTTGATTCATTGCAATAATATTGAATAGATGATTTCCAAACAAAAGTATATAGATAAAGCAAAATTTAAGAATGCTGCAAATCCATTTCAACTCTTTCATAACAGTGCAATTCATTGAAAGCTAACAGGGCAGCATATGGAAATACAAGATTAAAACGAAGGGACATACCATGAAAAGAGATGACGGAGAAGATAAGGAGGAGCCATAGAAAGAAAGAAGAGAAAGTCATTTGAGTTGAGGGGAAAAAATGATGAAAGAAAGTGAATTCCATTTGCAGAATAAAGATTTTAGTTCTAGTGGGTGCTGCTCATTCTTTTTGTAATTCAAAAGCAGTACCAAAAAGGTGGCATTAAGACTTGTTCATGAGGGATTGCCCTTGTGCATAATAATAAACTCATGCAAAAGAAAACAAGATTCTTAACCTTTGTTAAGAAATGATGTCAAAACTTGGAAGAAAGATTAGAAGATTCTTAACCTTGATCTAAAGATCAGACAAATTTGCTCTTGTTTACATCATCGCTCGAACTTAGAATTAGATTCTTACTTTACCCTCAAAGTATACCTTTTCTTCATTTTCTAAAACTTGGGTGCTTTCTCATTTCTTGATAGAACTTTGTTTTTGTTTCTTTCTTTCTCCCTGAAACACAGGTTTTGTCTAAAGTTGTATACTTTTCTTGGAGGAGACTAAATTAAACCATCGGGCTAGTTATATTTTTTTTTAATGAGAACTATTACTCATAATATTTACAATCATATAAATATTGAGATTCGTTTACATCAATTCTGATATGATACCGCTCATATTTTTAACATTCTCAAATATTCGAGGGACGTCAACTCCCCTCCTGAGAGAAAGACTGCTTTCACTCAAGCTCTATGGCTCCAAAAAAGGAAATTTAAATTAAACCACTGTAATGCGTCTGTGGGGGCTCAAACCACTTCCTTCATATTTGTGAGGGAGTGGCTCTAGCCACTTGAGCTAAGCCCAAGTGGTTTCGGGCTAGTCATTTGAACTTTGATACTATGTCAAATGATGTTATGATTTTTAAATTAATGTAATATTTAAAAAGAATATATATATTTGAAATATTTTTGGTACAAGGGTAACTTTTCATATATAACTTATATTATATTCTATTGTTATAGTCTTCGTATGAGTTATCTAATAATTATAAGTGCTTAATTAATTCCATAAACTCTTATTAAAATCTTTGTTGTTATATGGTAAGTTTTTAAATAGAGTTTTTGAAGATTAAATAAGTTATTTTGCTTCTATTAGTGAAAACTCAAATTTTGAGTTTTTGGGAGTAGAGGTTGAAATATTTTTTCAAATATTAAAATATTCTCTACTAATTTAATAATTTTATTTTATTATTTTATAACTTAACTTTAAAAATTTGCCTATTAAAATAATTTTATAATTTTTAATAAAAGGTCTAACTGACAACCAAACAATTAAATTTTTTTTCAGTAAAAACTCTATTTTTAAAAATTTTACTAACAAAAATTTTTTTTTTTTTTTATAGGAACAAAAACACTATTTGAATAAACTATAATTGAGAAGTTATGACAAAAGGAGGCTTAGATCTATTAAGAATAGATCAAAATAAAGTGCTTTTGACACAATGTTCTTACTACTGCCACTATCAATGATCACGTTGCACACTTCAATACTTTATCGTTGATGGCACCACGGGTCCTGAAAATTTTATGTCGTTGAGTCTCCTCTTCTTGTTTCGACGTCAACAAACTTTTCTGCACAATACAGCATCTCCCCTTTATTTGCTCCTCCTCCGACTGCATCTTCTTCTGCGCTGTGTTTAGTAACGAAGAATGTGTTACCTATTTCAACTTCAGTCTCCATCAAATGCGCTTTTTTACTACGACAATCACTTGATCGATGCCCTGATAATATTGCTTCAAACATTTACCAAGCATAGACAGTGAATATGGATTATTTTGTGACAGTTGTAGATACTGCTGTCTTAGTGGTTGCTGCTTTGTCTGCTGTTGTGGTGGCTACCATGCCTTTTGTTTATCTTCATCTCCCGTATCACTACTTCCAGCCCACATTTTCTGCTTATTTTCAGCTCCAACATTATTCTGCAACCCTCGACTCTAATTACTCTGAAACCCAGTAAATTGTTGCTGTGGTTTGGATATAAACAATTGCTTAATTCGGTCTTCCAATCTCTTTGCCTTTGTAACTCTAAATAAAGCTCATCATAAATCTTCTACTTCAATCCACCAACATACTTTGCAACTGTTCTAAACTCTAGCTCATCCAAATTATTTTCGAAATATAGACAGTGAAATTCCTCTGTATACTCCTCTACACTGTGATTTCCTGTCTGCAATTCTGGTACTTCAAATACAGCTGCTGCTTGTAATTTGGTGGTAGATAATGCTCTTCTAACATTCTCTTCATCCGTCTCCATGATCTGATGATTTGTTATCCCGTAACTCTCTTTCAATTTTGTACTTGTTGACACCAAGCGGATGCTGCTCCTTTTAGTTTAAATGCTACTAGCTTAACCAGTTTTTCTTCAGGGATCTCCATGTATTCAAAGAAACTTTCAACATCTACCAACTAATCTAAAAATTCCTCAATATGCACTCCACCGTGAAAATCGGCAAGATCCACATGAATCTTGTAATTTGATTTCCTTTCATGCCCTCTATCATTAACCACTGATTCTTCATCATCTAAATCACCTGCCAAAATCTCAAGTTATTGTTTGGGAGGTCGCCTCTCAGGCTCAGGACCTTGAGGTATTCCCTCATGATTGGCACCTTGCCTTTGAAATCTCTCCCTGTTGTCGTTTTGAATAACAAGCCCCCTCAATTCCTCGATTGCCCGCTGCATTACCTCCAATCTAGGGTTAATGTCTTGTTGATCACAAGGATAAACAGCTAGAGTAGTCATTCAACAAGCCGTTAATCCTAGATTGGAGGCGATGCAGCGGGCAATTGAGGAATTGAGGGGGAAGAAATGATGCTTAGAGAGACCATATTTAGGTATTAAAAAGGTTTTAAAACTTGCCTAGTCTTCTTTTTAACAGACGGTTCTTTGTCGGAGCCTTAACCCAGCAGCCACAAAAGATTCTGTTTTTGAATCAAATACACTCTATTGTTGTAGACTGGAATTGATGATTTTTCCGTTTAGGCTTATTGCTTCTTGTTGTTTACGTTGTAGTTTGATCACACTTCTTGTTGGTTCAATGATTTTCAAGGGAAGCTATTTCATATTGTGTAGATTTTGCTTTTTTAATCTTCTTAAAGCAGAGAGTTTTGTTGTTGCTTGTTCAGTCATAGTAGAGATATAATTGTCATACATCGGAGAAATGAATTCCGTGGCTAGCATACTTGTCATTTAATTGATAAACGTGAAATCATTTGTAAGGTTGTTAGTGGATGTGTAATTGCAACAATCATATTTGCTGATTTGTAAGTATGCTCTGAGACTTGTCTCAGGCAGTTTGAAGAAATAAGGAAATGGTTGCATGCTTATTCTCTGGGTACCTGGTTTCAATTTTTATCAAGTTTCATTCTAATGAGACATTTTGGGTGTAGTGCCTGAACTTAATCTGCCAAATTTCAAGTCTAGTAGATATGCATACAATGAGGCAATAGATAGATTCAAAACATATATACAATATTTTCACTGCAGTGAGTACAATTAGCAGCAATAAACCTGTTCTAGTAATTTCAGCACCAATGATCTAACTGTTAGAATCTTCATCTTGATGTGAAACTAGGAAAGTTTCTAGTGATGATGTTTCTACTCTTGATACTTTAAGTTGACACAGCTAGAATGCTCAAGTGTGTCTTGGAATGAGAAATTTAAACTGATCCTTCAGCAAACTTCTCAGCCTTTCTATTTAGCACATTCTTTCATACTAGAAAAAGCTACATTTGTGATGAGAGTGAGACATTATTTTGGTTATCATTTTTTCTTTTTCTTGGGCATAAAATCCTAGAGCTTCTGCTCAAATTTGTTTTGACTTACTAGTACAAGTTGGAAACTGTTTGACAAAATCAGCTTCTATCTTAAGCACAAATTCAGAACAAAAGGTCCATATGTATTGAGATTATAAGCAGACCGGGTGTATAATTGTGTATTGTGTTGTTGCCATGCTCCCATTATAGACTTCATGAAGTAGGTTGCTTCACAAATGGTGGTGTTTGAAGTTGATCACCTCTCACGCAGGGTTCGCATTAACTGTCCAGATGAAACCAGAGACTATTGCTGGGTTGCTGAAGTGACTTATGTTGCTGTTGAATTGAAGTGTCAGACTTATCCCCAATCCCATTTTTTCATCATTTTGTTGGAAATTCTGATATAATTCTGATTTTTTTTTTGTCATGGACACTAAGGTTTCCAGGATACAAAGAAGATTCTAGAGAGTCACGATGGATGAGTTCAAGGGTAAAAACTAGTGGATATTGAAGCAGAGGTGTGGGGAGAGTTACAAGTAAGAACAATTGTGTGTAAACTACTTATAATGGCTTTAAGAATCCAAAACAATAACAATTCTGAGATTATGATGGTTAGATTGATAAGGGAAAAATAATGTCTTCAGATTCCTAGGGAGACTATCATAAATAAGTAAACCTGGGAAACATATCATGCTGCCAAACCAAAGAACAAGTATCAGAGAAAACGACTTTGTGCTAAAGTCACTTGGAAGTGTCCTCCAGATTCTGTAACTTGAAGATGATAGTCAAAGCCTGTACAAATATCTCCATTTTAGAATCTGGAAACTTACTGTCTTTACATAACGTTAAAAGTAACACAAAAATCGAAAAAAAGGAAAGGTATCCAAGCAATTGAGTTTCAGCTACTCGGCGCAGACAATAAAAGGATATAACGAGTCTACAATTTAAGTTCCTGAATAATACAACATAACCTACAGCTAGCATCTATGACCTATGTCGAAAAAGATACAGATTAATTTCTATGTACACAATTAAATCTAGTGACAACATTAATGTTACTGTCATCCAAGAAATCCAAAAAGTTACATGGGCAAATCAAAAGATACAGGAATATGACACTGGACCAAAAGCAATTAAATCAGTCACCCCACCCCATTTGGTTGACTTTGCCATTTTCAATCAACTCCCCGTCAATTGCCTTGTTTTTCCCCTTGTCTTGCAAGTTTGAATTTTCATCAATCTCAATCAGTTTCCGGGGGTTGATCCATTTGCTTCCTCTCTCTGCGCTCTGCCGCTTCACCAACAGCGACAGTGCTGGTTTTGCCCTCTTTCTCTACCTCATTTTCACTTACTCCACAATTAGCATAGTGGCAGCTTCTTTTTCTTCATTGATATTATTAGCTTCTTGAGCATCATCTTGGGCCTTAGTATCCTGCTTTGGATCATCTGTTCTCGGTTACTTCTTCAGCTTTTTCTTGTGATTCATAAAAATTGGATAAAAATTCATATAAAAATTTACTATTACTTTTCACTACTGTTAATTCATTTCAACTGGGGAAAGCTCACCAGAGAATTTCATTCATTTCTTTTAACACTCGCACTAAACCAGAAAGGCAAATATACTGGAGTGCTCGCCTAATCTAGAATTTCTAGCCTTAGAAAAGGTATTAATTTTGATTCAGTGAATGTTAAATTATAGCAAAATTATGAATGATGCTCTTGATTGCATATTTTGATCATTATTTGGCTTTGTATGTGCTGCGTCATTAGGAAGTCCTGGATGAGGTTCAATTTGTTTCTGGTGAATGGGGTCGGCTATGGAGAGAACCGAAGGCCGCACCAATGTGTATGTACAATTACCTTAAAGTAATTGGTATCAAGGGATTTCAAGGCAAGCAGTACGAGTTGACAGTGGTAAAGTTCTTGTTGAGAGAAGCATTAGTCATGGAAAAGATAGTCATTTGCGCTCTGCCGTTAACATCAGATGAAGAAATGATGCTTAGAAAGACCATGTTGGAGTATCGAAGAGGTTCTAAAGATTGCCGAATCATATTTTTCTCGGACAGTTAAATAGTACTTTTCCCTGCAGCTGCCACAAATATTAGTTCTGGATTTAATCAAATATGTACTTTCATTGAGTTGAATTGATGATTTTTCCTGTCAGATTTATTCCTTGTTGTTGTTTCAGTTAGGTACTGTTAAATGCAATCAGTTGTAGTTTGATCGTACTTGGATCATTGATTCAATGGTATTAAGGGCTCGTTATTTCATAATGTGCGGATTTTGCTTCTTCAATCTGTTTTAAGAAGAGAGCTAGATTGTGCTTGTTTGGTAATAGTTGAGATAGAACTGTCATTCACAGCAGAACTGAATTCTAGATAGCATACTCATCATCTGATGGATATAAGTGAAATCGTTTTTAATGTTGATAAAATAGTTGTAATTTTTACCAATCACGTTGTTGATTTGCAAGATGGTTCAAAAAATTTGTCTCTGGCAATTTGAAGAAAGAAGCAAATAGTTGGTATGCTTATTCTCTGGATTCACGTTCCCAGAATCAATTTTCCAGGTTTCATTCTTAGAATTTAGAACGTGCCTGAATTTTAAGCCAGTTTGGCATGTGCTGTATAACAATACGCAGGCAATAGATAGATTCTTCAAGGATGAGTTGCACTATAATAAGTGCAATTAGCAGCAATGAATAATGTCAGCATGACAGCATTGATGATTTAGCTAGTAATGTTGGAATGAGACATTATTTTGCTTATCAGTTATCATATTTTCTTATTCTTGGGTGTATAATCCTCTGAGGTCTTCATCAAATTTGTTCTGACTTAATAGGAAAAGTTGGAAATTGCCTGAGAAAATAAACTTCGATCATAATTCCTGAGTACAAGTTTCATGAGCAAAGCAGAGTTCAGACGTATCAAGGATTCAAGATCATAAACGAACCGGGTATCAGGTCATGCTCCCAGTATAGTCTTCTCTTTCATTGATCTGATTGCTGGGGAACAATACTAGTTCTGGCTATTAACAATGAACACGTTTTCTGGTTCTATTTCATAAATCAGTCAACTTCATTGGATAATAGGGTTAATAAAGGCTTGGAGAATAAACAATGATGATGTTGCCGATAAAGCCTGAGAAACAAGTATCATGCTGTCAAGCCTGAAAGAAGAGAGCACCAAGGAAAACAATTTTGTGCTAATTAAACTCACTTGAAGGGTAACTTAACCAGCTTCTGAACTTGAAGATGCCAATTACTCTAGAACAGGCAACTCTACGGTCATACCACAGCATTAAAAGAGCATAAAAATTGAGAACTAAAGGCTACGGCTATCCAAGCAATTGAAGTTTCAGTTGAAGCTATATATCCAATCACTTTTCGGTTGCCCTGTTTGTTTGGCACCCGGCAGTATTCTTTTTCTCTGCCTCATTTTGAGATACTTCTTCAGCAGCTGAACCTTTTCTTTAGCGCTGGCAGCTTCTGCTACACTTACTTCTTTTCACCGCTGTCAATTCATTTAACTGTGGGAAGGTCACCGCAGCAGAGGATCATTTCTTTTAACTCTCACACTCAAGAAGCAAGTCCCCTGTAAAAATCCTTTCTCAACTAAAGAAAAGTACCACAACAAATCCATCTTTTCACCTTTCACTTTCTCTGCTTCCCCCACCAATCAAATCAAAGCTTCACAGAATCAAGAAACAAGAAGCAAGAAAATGGCTGCCAACAAAGAAGAAGAAGAAGTAGAATAATTAATTTTTTTTTCTGAAGGTTCTCTGCCATGTCCTTATGCCAAATCTTGGTCTTGGAGTCGTATCTGATTTCACATTTTCTGCTAAGTTCATTTGTTTGATAAATTTGGAAGTGGGGTTTCGGAATTGTTATAATTGGACCGTTTTGCCAATTATAATGGAGTGCTCGCCCTATCTAGAATTTCTAGCCTTGGAAAAGGTACTATTTTTACCCAATAAATTTTTTAGTTATAGCAAAATTATGAATGATGCTCTTTGATTGCATATTTGATAATTATTTGGTTTTGTATGTTTTACGTCATTAGGAAGTCCTGGATGAGGATCAATTTGTCTGTGATGAGTGGCTCCGGCGATGGAGAGAACCAGAGCCCTTCCCAAAGGGCATGTTGAATTGCCTTAAAGTCACTGGTATCAAGGGGTTTCAAGGGAAGCAGTATGAGTTGACAGTGGTAAAGTTCCTGTTGGGAAATGCGGAAGTCTTGGAAAAAATGGTCATTTGTTCTCCACCATTGTCATCAGATGAAGAGACGATGCTTATGAGCGAGACCATATTTGGGTATCCAAGAGGTTCTAAAGATTGCCAAATCATATTTCTCTCGGACAGTTAGGTAAGTACTTCTTCCTGCAGCAGCCAGAAATGGTGTTACTGCTCTTAAATCAAATATGAACTCTGTTGTAGATTGGGATTGATGATTTTGCCATTTAGGATTATTGCTTTGTTGTTGTTTCGCTTGGGCATGGTTGAGTGAACTAATTGTGTTCCGACCATACTCGGACAATTGGTTCAATGTTTTTGAGCACATTTTTGCAGATTATGTTTCTTCAATTCTTTAAGCACAGTTACTTAGTGGCTTGTTGTGTAATAGTTGAGATATAATTGTCATATTAGGTTTCATTCTCAGAACATTTTGGGTTCAGTGTTTGTGCTTGCGCTGCCTTGTTTCAAGTCAAGCTACAATCCTCCCTTTCACACCTAGGACTGCTGGAAAAATCTGTATTTCAAAGTCAGCTCCTTCAAAATGGTGTTGCGTTGAAGGAATGGAGTTGAAACCTACTGGCAGTTCATAATGGCTATAAGAACCCTAAGGCAATAGCAATTCTTAGATTCTAATGGTTATATTGATAAGGGCAAAGGAGAATCATGGATTCTGATATGCGAGGATATCAAAGGTAAACCAGCTTTAATCAGTTTTTTAACTTCTTTGAAAATCTGTCCAAATAACTGCTTAAGGAAAAGGATGCATCCACCCTAGAATCTGGAATGCTCTACCCTACAGCCTTGCAAAACAAAAAAAAAACAAAGATTGAAAAAGAAAAGCTATCCAAGCAATTCAAGTTTCAGCTACTAAGCATAGACGAAAATAAGAAAGGATGTCACAAGTCTACAATCTAAGTTCCTGCACAATATAACATTAGCTGCAGCATCTACAGCCTACACTACTACGGATACAGATTAATTTCCCTACAGAGACAATTAAATCTAACGACAACTTTAATGTTACAGTCATCCATGAAATCCAAAATGTTACAAGGACAAATCGAAAAAGATACAGGGATATTACACTGGGCTACTTGCAGTGGATAAAAGCACGGTGCATTCAGCAGCTGACAGAAGCTGGATGTTGAGGGGTGGTATCAGTTCGCCCCATTTGCTCGACTTTACCATTTTCAATCACCCCCCCGTCAATTTCCTTGCCTGTCTCCTTGTCTGGGACGTTAGATTTTTCATCATTTTCCAGCCCATCTTGTTTCTCTTTGACCTCTCCATCAGTTGCTGGGGCGGATCCATTGCCTTCCTCTTTCTCTGCTCCGCCATTTTCTCCAACAGTGACAGTGCTGGGGTTGTCCTGCTTGTTGTCAGTGGCACCATTCTCTTCCTCAGCCTCATTTTGTGGAACATTTTCCACAGAGATCTCTACCTTCTCCTTTTCATCTTGAGTTACTTCAGCAGCAGTCTCTTCATTTTCTTTAGCACTGGCAGCTTCTCTGTCTTCATTGCTATTCTTAGTTTCCTCAGCACCATCTTGGGCCTTATTGTTCTGTTCTGGACCAGCTTCCTCGATATTGGCATCTTTGTTCTCAGTCACTTCAGCTTTTTCTTGTGTTTCACCTTCCTTCCCAACTTGAGTTTCAACAGAAACATCTTTTCCCACCTCAGCTTCTGCCTTTTTCTTCTCAGTTTCTTCCGCAACTTGCATCTCAACTTCTTTCTCACGCTCAGCATTTTCAGGAGCTTCAGTTTCTTTATTATCCTTCTTCGAGGCTGATGTCGATCTTCGACCTCGCTTCTTTGGAGGCTCCTTCTCAGGAGTTGGAGTTGCCTTGGCCTTTTCGCTGATCCTTGATGATCTTCTGGGGGTCTCACCAGTGCCCCAATCAAACTCTGTTATTGCAGGATTACCAGGGTGAGATTTTAGGTATTGCTCCAATTGTTTCCTGTTGTGGAGCTCCTCTCCAGTTGGAGCAATGAACATGATCTCACTCTTCCTTGGTGTGCCTCCTTTCTTGGGCAAATACTGCACGGAAACAGAGGACATCATGTGTTATGCAATGCGAACAGGACACTATAAACCGACAACATCCAATCTTATATACACAAATAAGGAATAGAGGGAAAGAGAAACAAAGATCAAATACGTAT
Source organism: Citrus australasica (assembly GCA_029618585.1). NCBI lineage: Eukaryota > Viridiplantae > Streptophyta > Magnoliopsida > Sapindales > Rutaceae > Citrus > Citrus australasica. Next base: position 206,872 of record JARCIV010000269.1, on the reverse strand, counting down.
AAAATGTTCTTTTCATTAGACTCTTCAATGTATATTCAAGATATAAACACAATCAAATAACACAGAACCCATGGTATCTTCATACAGGTAAATGCTTGATTCTTAAAATCTTCTCTTAATTCTTGAATTTTTACTCCAAGAAAAGAATCTGCTTTAAGCTTGATTCTTAACATATATCCAATGGTTTAACATGTAAACGTATGACTTTCAAGCTCTCAGGCATTAAAAAAACTCCTTCAAGCTTATAGAAACCGTGATAGAAATCTGCATATAGTCTATATCAAATTTCCTTCAAATATAAAATCTCATAGTTATATCCCTAACATCGACTACAAGATACATGCATCGACATAACCTAGACTTCCAAATTGATGATAAACTGTACCATCCACACTCCTTTTCTTACTGTTGAAATGCTGCTGACCCTAATTCATATCCACCTAAACACTAAAACATGATAAGTATGATTACATATAAGAACTCACATGTGGCTTGCATATGTTGGCTTTACAATCCAGCAAATTTAAATTCTTAATTGGCTAGCCAAACCAGAGTAACATAAATTGGTTAACTGATTAACAGCTATATGAACCAAAAAAGACAAAATGCAATCCGAGTAAACATTAAAATTTATATATGGTTCAACCGAACGAAAATATCTCATAAACTTAAGCTGTGTATAATTCATGCATCTGCATCAGTACAAATATTACTTCTTACATAGAAAATCTACAAATATAACACATATTAAGCAGTTAAATTTCTTGATGGATGCTACCTTGTCTAGAAGATCTTAGACTATACAGGTGTATGCACTTAGAAAGTTTCTTAAAAATCAAATAAAAAATAAAGATCAACAGAACATGCAAGGACAGGGGACAATTATTTAAAGAGAATATAGGCGCACAATATTTGGTCATCAAAATATATAATACAGCATGAAACTAAATCTCCTTGCTTTAAACTCAATTCCAAAAATGAAAACGTTTCACCTTTCCTCAAACATTGCATACATACATCCTTTTCCTGTCTGCTTATATCACTGTAACCTTTAAATTTATTGTCTAAACATATGCTGACACATGCATAAACACTAGTTGATACATGCTACATCTACTAGGATCTAAGAAAACAGAGGGAACTGAGGATTATTTACTGATTTTTAACTGTTCAATAAATACACTAATACATGCAGTGATAGTAACGTTTCACCAAATCATTTGATGGAATGACTTTTCACTTCAGTTGTTATTAGGAAAGTTATTTATTAGGAGCATTCAAAGGAAAGCACAGCCTTGTAGATTAGAGCTGCACCAAGAAAGATAATTTTAAACAATAAAAACCCAAGTGTTTACAATTTAGGGAAAAAAGAATACCATTTTGTTTTTAAACTCAAATGCATAACCCAATGAAACCCTAAAAAGCCCAATAAAATTACAGAACCAGCTTAGCATCAGCTATTTGAATAATTACACACCCATTTTCAATTGTAATAAACACAAAATCCCCAACGATCAACCAAAGCTGATATGAGACTGAAAGCAATGCACGAAAATTTAAAACCTTGTTTAAGCAGCAAAGGATGGTTCCTTCATACGCACAGTCACACAAATGATCTGTATCGAACAGATATATATTGCCCAACATGATGACTTAACTACATGTATTACAAAATGATACTCTTGTAGAACTATATAAGCACATACAAAGAACACTTACTGACCTCCCATCACATTATCTTTCATCTCAACAAATTTTCGTTGGTCAGCTTACTAAAAAATATGCTATTAATCTTCGCCATGATTTTTTTTCACAGAGTACATACATGAACAAGGCTTTTTTTCAGAACTAAAATCAAAAGCAAATACAAAAATGCAGCAAAATTCAGCATGAAAATCAAGATAATCTCAACAAGAAACTTTAAAAGGGCTAGGAGAACAAAGCTCAACTTGACATGGAAGAAAATAATCAGCAAAAGCTTCCATAGAAAGGATTATTTTTCCTACATCTCTATATATATAGGGGTGTGTGTGTGTGTGTGTTGACTAAAAGAAAAATAATTGATAGTTGACCCCAAAATTCTGAAAAAGGTTAAATTGTTTTAAACACTATAATAAAAAGGGGAAAAGCCCTTTCTGCAACAATCCTCACTACTACAAGTAACACCTTTCAAGAAAACCCTAACTGTAGAACTCCTACCATGAAATACAATTATGAGAAAAAAAGATACAATCCAAAAATTCTACCACAAAAATTCAAAATTCAAAAATTTCCATTAAAAAATTAGACAAATCAACATATTTAAAATGGTAATCAACCACAAAACATGGCTAAAAATTATTTTTTTAGTGAAACCCTAGCCACAAATTAGTACCAACCCAAATTCCACAACAAATAACAATCCATACCTGAGAAATCCCCCAAAAATAAACATACCCACAAATTAAATCACACTAACAAGTAAGAATATAACAACTTCACTAACAAAACATAAACTTTGAACCTCCAAAAAAATAAACATACCCTATTCATACAAACGAATATAAAGAAGAAAAAAAAGCTTTAAAGAGAAAATTAAAAGACCATTTTCTTCCAAGCAGGCGGTGCTGGCAGCTCAACCGAAATAACTTCCCCCTTGCTCTCCATTTGTTCACCTGTAAAAGATAAACACACAAAACCAAAGACAGAAAACAAACCGTTGAGAGTTCTAAGATATGCCTTATTGTTGTTGGTTAGTTCGGTTTTTATTTCCCTTTAAGGAAATAACATATAGATCCCTAGCTTATTACATTTTATCAATTAAGGTAATAAATTATCTATTTTGTTTTAAAACAGTACCTGACACCGATGATATTACCAATTTATCCTTACCATAATGAAGTTTGATCTGGGGACCTATTTAACATGAACTTATAACCTATGTACGTTTTTATAACATGTAAGATATTAAGGACCCAATGATATAACCCGTTAATATTTTTGTTACTAAAACTGTTCACATAATCCGTTGGGAAGAGATAAAGATACAATCTGAGGCACAGTATTTAAGTGAAATTGTGGGAAATTGTCCAACGAGAACTGGACTAGTGTCAGTTGAAAAGCTGATTTACTTCGTAATAAGTAGACATAACAGCATCTTGTTCGGCCATAATCCAACTCGGTCTACTGTTAACACGTGTGCAACGTTTGGGGTGGATATTGGGGCTTACGGTATCTAGAAGGTAAGCGTGAGATCCAGGGGTGATGGCAATGCGCTCACGCTCTCGCCAATGGCGCGTGCGTACAAAACCTATGAATTATGCAGATGCCTTTTGAAATTAAAATTCATGTATTTTCTAATTAATTTAATTATTCAAGTCAAAAGAGTACCACAAATATTTTATAGCGCCTTTGTGATTTTTTTTTTCCCGTAGTAAATAATCTTATGAAAGAAACATGATGGTTTATTATTTTAGTTTAGGCTAATCGGAGGATAAGTGAATTTCAGATTGATCATTGAATTTTTGATGAATTAGTGAATTTATAATACCGTTGATTGTTCAAAACATTTGTAAAAAAAATTATTTTTGTTTGGTTATGTCGAACGAACCTAGATCTAATTAATTTTTATTAAGGAACCTCCACAACAGGTTATTTAATCATTACATTTATAATAGTAATTCGTTATTTAGTTACTCTATAAATTCTCTTTTTTAATGTTCAAGATTTTTTAAATAAAATTTGAATATGTATATTTAAAATAATTTTTAAAAAAACTTTATTTTCATTTTTTTATTTTTATATCTTTTTAAAAAAATAACAAAGGGGGTAAAATTTAAATTATTTTTTGTATCCTCTTATTTTTTTCAAGATTCAAACTCTGATAATCAATCAAATAAAATTATTTAAAAAACAACTTTGTGAAATAGTAAACCACTTTGTCAAGTACTAAGGACTTAATAATAAATTTTACCTAATGGTTATTGTTTTCTCTTTTTTTATTTAAAGATAAAGAGTAAATAAGAGTCTAACTATAATCTCTTAATCTTTGTTCTCCAAGAGCCAAATAGAGTGGCTAGTAAAACAAGGAATAACAAAATAGATTGACATTTCTTAATTTTGCTAATACTTGCAAACAAAGTCACAAATTTAAAATAAGGAAATTTACACCCGTCCACCTGTTTGTTTTGTCTTTTTTAAAAATACACAAACACTTTTTTTTTTCAGCGCGCCACTTGAAGTTTGTTTTTTGTTGCACTCATCCACTTCCGTCTAATTTCCGTTAGTCAATTTAACGGAATGTTAACGAAATGACTTTTTTACCCCTCAAAATTATAATTTAACCCAAAATAAATGAAAATTGAAAATAAATTGGATGGATTTAATTTTTTTTTCAAAGGTGGATGCTAGAAATTGGAGGAAAATAGTGTTTGTTGATTGCTAAATTTAGAAAATTTGTATTTATTTTTTTGAAAGACAAAAAAATAAATACACAAAAAAAATACAAATTTTCTAAATTATCAAGCAATAAACACTATTTTTCTCCAAAAAAATAAATAAAATTTTCTAAATTTAGCAAGCAACAAATATTATTTTCCTCCAATTTCTAGCATCCACCTTTGAAAAAAATTAAATTCATCCAATTTATCTCTAATTTCTATTTATTTTGGGTTAAATTGTAATTTTGAGGGGTAAAAAGGTCATTCTGTTAAATTGACTAACGGAAATTAGACGGAAGTGGACGAGTGCAACAAAAACTAAATTTCAGGTGGCGCGCTGAAAAAAAAAAGTGTTTGTGTATTTTTGAAAAAGACAAAACAAACAGGTGGACGGTTGTAAATTTCCCTTTAAAATATCAAGTTCACATGTGGGGTTCACTCGTGCTCACTTAAAGAATAAGATAACATTCTTAAATTAACTGATCTAGAAAGTAGGTTTCACGTCTGAATGTTACGATCTTTCCTATACAAGATTGCTAAAAGATATTAATTATTGATGCATAAATTTGGTCGATGGTGTTGTGACTAGGTGTCCATACCAACACCTAAATTTATTTTAATGGGAGACAATACATGCTAGCAACTCATTTCTTCGAGTAGACACTAACAACCATAAGCACTTCCTACGAGATTCACCTGCGTTCACAAAGAACAGTTAGGGGAATGCCAGAGGTTGTTCTGGCATAAATCCTCTGACGCTCAAGTTAGTTATCTAGGCTTTTTAGAAAAACTTGTGCCGTAACCCACGTGGCTCAATTATGGTTGCTTTTAAACAAGAAAGATTTAAAAGAAATAAAGAAAATTGGAAGAAATTTTAGAGAAAGAAAAAGAAAATTTAGTGGTAGAGAGAGATTACTTACCTAATTTTGAATTTTCAGGGATATGTATGGAAGATTGAGACTCCTGTTACTAGATAAAGAGAGTAGTCGTTAGTGAGTCATGCCCTAGTCTTTTTTAGGAGATCCGCAAGTTAACTCTCAACCAAGTCTCCGAGTTGACTTGATTTGAGCCTCTTCTCGCATGATTCTTATGCGACCACATTTATCAAGCAACCTGCCCGCTTCTTGATACCTCAAGCCAATTATTTTTTTAATTCTACTGGATCCACACCCTGAGGAGGCTCATGACTACTCCCAATAACGAAGAGAGCATGATTTACCCAGAATTATGTCTAATCATGCTCCATAATTTATCACTCAAATACTAGTCCCTCAGTTTCTAATGTTGAGAGTAAAACTAATCAAAATTGGAAACTAAATGCACTATGCTGCTTATAATGACTAGGTTGACATCTTTGCTTACTCGACCTCAAAACATGGAACTAATAAGGCCACTCATTTTACGAGACCTCACCTGATTAACTGAGATAATCTATTTATCCAAGTAGTCACTTTACTTTAAATGTGTGTGACGTAGTGCACGTTAAGCCAAACATTTGAATTTCAAATGCATCAATTTTGCATCCTCGAAGCATGTCTCCTTAAATGTCGTGCCAGTTACCCTAAGTCGCTTCATTTTCCTTCCCTTCGAATCTTTAATTTTCTAAACCACATCATCTTCTTTTTCGTATTTCCCTTTGCATTTCCCAGAGAGTGTAAAATTTCTTTGCCAAAGAACAAGTTATGCAATACCGCCACCACCCCAACACTGATTTCAACTTGCCTTAGGTACTATTTCTTGAACTTCATCACTGCCTATTTTTCATTTTTGCTTGGGTTTGTTTGAGTTCTTTGGGGTTATTAGTTATCTCAGCTTTTCAGACTCCCGCTCTAGGTTTTAAGAAATTTTTCAAAAACAAAGAGAATAATTGACATTGAAGATGAATTGGGCTTTTGCCCAATATGCTTGAAGGGCTTGTTTTAAATCCTAAAATCCCTTTAAAGGATATGGATGGTACTAGTGTTGGGGTTAGTGTTAGAAAAATGTCTCTTGAGGCTTTCACTTTATCTAAAAGCAAATCAACTAGTATAGATATTGGAGAAATTTCTAGTTCAGACCAAACTGTGAGTGAAAACCAGGAAAACAGCTCTGGTGAGAATGAGAGCGACGAAGAAACAACACAAGAGTAAACTCAATAAGAAAAGAAAATGAAGATAGGTAGTAGAACTCTGGTCGAGTCTTACTCTATTGATGAGATGAAGTATAGTACAACAAAGTGTGACTTAGATAAGCTGAAGAGATTTTACAGCATACTTGATGACGTGATCCTTAGAGTGCCTAATCCTAAAGACACTTCTTGTCATCCTCTTGAGAGATAGATTATCTTATACTTGAAGTGCTTCAAATTGGGCCATTGGGGGTTAGACTTCCTTTACAGCCTTACTTTGTTCGAGTATTAGAAAAAATAAACTTATCCACTGGTCAGTTAAACTCAAATGGATGAAGAGTGCTTTCTAGTTTGTTCGTCTTATGGAACAACTACGGGCAGGGTAAACCTATGATTAAAGAGATAAAGCATCTGTACGAGCTAAAAAGTTATCCAAAAAACGAGACATGTTATTATTTCATGTTGAGCACCAACAAAAAGAAACCCATAACAAATATCTCCATTTCGAGTGAAAACTGGAAAAGAAAATTCTTTTTTGTTGGGGGTAATTAGGGTCGAATAACACCTACATATAAAGGGAATATACATGTTCCTTCTTATTTCTCTACTCTAGGTTTTTTACTAGCTCATGATATCTCTTAGCTGTTAGGACTAGGCAAAAAAACTTATCCGACTCATTTCAATCTGAAAAAATCGAGTTAGAATCGGATCAGATTTGGTGAACATAAAGCTTTTTTGCCAACCCGATCAGATCACGATCGGATCAGGTGAAACCTGATTCGATTCGAAAAACCGATCGCGTTAGCTTTGAAAAAATTTAAAAATAATAAGTGAAACTAAATAACACTTATATTTCACAACCACACACCACACGAATAGTTCACACACAACACATATGTATTGTTTCTCTTCAAGAACAATACACACAGAGAGCCTCAACTCAGGGCCCACGACTTCACCTTCAAGCCTCAAGTCTTCAACTTATGAAACACACATTCATAACCAGAAATAGTCTTCATGCATTATGCCTCACTGTTTTAATTTTCACAAACACACATCAGAAAAGTAAGTGACATCGATGCAGGCATAGGCACGCAGCGTAGCCCCCAAACATCAACGTAGCCCACAATCATCGCTGACAACGATCGGATCTACTGCTCTTGACTAGATTTGCTGCTCTTATGCTCTACGCCTCCAACATCACCAAGTTCCTCTAACTCCAAGCTCTACTCACTCAAACCCAACAACCCGAATTTCCTTTTAAAGTTTTAATGGCATATACTATATAATAATAATATATTATATATGCTATGTTAAATTGATATTTGTTAATTGTTAACTATTAATTGTTAATAATCAAAACACGGTTTCAGTCTTCATATATTGTTTCTTTTCAAGAATCATATCTAATTTAAATCTAATCCGATCTGATCTCATCCGAATATATTTGGATTGGATTAGATCGGGTTATAGGTTTAGGTTGAGTTCGAATGAATTTTTTCTCAACCTGATTGGGTTTTTACCCAGTCATATTAGCTGCTCACTAATTTTGAAACACATTCTTCATTTCCCTCTCAATTTTCTCTTTTTTTTCCCTTACTCATCTCATCTTTGTGCTGCAGATTCCTGGAGCGTGATCTACAAGATCAAAAGTAACCAAATGCAGAGTGTTGAGGTCACCTTATCTAACCAGTATTCGTCCAAGCACGTACTTTTTACGACCAACCTAGTGAACTCGCATCTAGCATCGGCAACAGAAAATATGGATGAACAAGAAACGCCTTGGTTCTGACGGTGCTTTTGAAAGCTCGAACAAAGGTACTACCTTGATAAAGAAGTCTGAGGTTTCTCAGCATGCCTCTCCTCTAAAAGTGCTTCTCCTACCTCTTTCTGTCGTGGGTGGAATAAAGTAAAGCGTCTAAAAAGAGTTTCAAAAGTCCCCTCTTCTCCAACTACTGATCTAAGACCTTACCAAGCAGATGAGCGAGTAGATTACTTCGTCTCATATTGCAATGAATATACCAAGTTAGTGAAAAAGAAAGATCTTGAGAACATGGAGGGTCGTACACAAGGATGGCAATAGCCACTGGCCGCAGTGAGTTTGTCATTACCAAAACCAAACCCACACAAAATTTAAATTACCAAATCTATCCACAACCCACTCACTGCTAGTTTTGACAATAGCAAACCCGCAATAGTACCTGGTAGATTTTTTTGTGAGTTTTCATATTTAAAATCACAAATATTTAATATGTAAATTTTTAATAATAACCTAAAATTTCATATAACATACTCAATTCTAAATTTAGCCAATATAAATGGAATATTAAAATTTCAACATCAATCCAATACAAATTCTCAAATTTAAGCATAAAATACACAAATTTAAAAAAAAGAGTCAAAAACTAGTTTCTAAAAATAACCTTATGATTTCATATTAGGGTTATTTTTGGATACCTCCCCTGAGGTTTGCTCTTGCTACACTTAGAGAGAAAGTATGCATATATTGACATAGAGCACCCCTCAAAGTGTATAAGCGTTTGAGAGCCGTTTGGTTTGTAAGTAAAAATACAATAATGCCCTTCATTCCAAAGTACAAAAACTGACAATTGTTCTTACAATCCGGAGTTGTCAAGTCATCCTTTATTATTTGGCGCGAAATGCATAAGAGCATTGAAAAGGCAATTATACCCTTATAATAATTTAATTTGAGAATAAATAAATGACATAATGAGAAAAAATTCATGTGATAGGTGGAAATACTATTATACCCCTTTAAAAATGTACTTATAGTTGCTGAATAACTGAAACATTTCAACAAGGAACAATTTAAAAGTAAACAAAGCAAGGTTGATATTACCGTTGGAAACCAACGGTAATATTAGCTCTCTTGAGCTATATTTAAGGCCAAATAACACTCATATTTTTGCCAAGATTCACCACTACTGAATACTTAGTATGGATTCAGCAAGCTCACAACAAACAAGAGGGTCAAGCAACCATGAATGCAGAGGATGGAGGGATGAGATTAACGGCAACTTCATTCGATTTGCAAATAAGATTTGTAGGTGCAACAAAAGAGCTAGTGTGAAGATTTCAGAATCAGATGACAACCCAAACAAGTTATACTATTGCTGTATGGACAGCAGACATGGCTGTGGCTACTTCAAGTTCTGGATTCCATCCCTTAATGATTTTAACAAAGGTAAAATATTTGAAGGTGTAGGAACATGCCAAGCAAATTATGAGTTGTTGCTGACCATGCAAAAAGAGTTGACAGATTTGAAATTGCAGCTGCAAAAAACACATAACACAAAGGAGAAATTCTGGGGTATGAAGACAATATATTTCCTAAACATGTTCTTTTTCATTTGTGCTATTGTAGTTTTAATAATGGGTGTATTTTTAGCTGCAAAGTAGCCATTATGCAACAAATGCATGTATTATTACTACCATGAATATAAAATATCCATTATAACTAGTTGAACATCAATATGAATATAAAATAAGCTTTCCTAATGTGTATGACTTTTGTATATAGATACGAATAACTGTCACATTTAAGTTCATTATCCAAGATTAATTCAATACACAATCAGCAGAAAAGCAACAGTTCCAAAATTAAAGAATTGTGTGGATGAACACAAGAATCAAAGAATTGTAGGATATTGACAGCAGTTACCAGCCGCCAAAAAGAAACTAGAAGGGAGAATAATATTCTGCAACTTTCCAGGAAACCACATGACAAGAACAGAACAGGTTTGCAAGTTTGCTTTGAGAAGTCATATACAAAAGTCATATAAGATAAGTTCTTTACATAAGAATGCAATTCACTATAAAAATTCATACATATAAAAGTCAACAAAATCAAAAGAAAACATGATCAAAGATTTTAAAACTAAATCAGTATAAAATAAGCTTTAATTAGTTGGTAATTATCACATTCAAGTCTGTTCAGCTCCAAGCTAACTTAACTCCATCTCAACATAATCAGAGCATAAAAACAACAAATGTAAATCAAAGCACAATATATAATATAAAACCACAAAGCATGGCCATATAGATAATTGGCATTCCAACAGAAACTCAGTTTAAACATTCATTCTTTGGCTACAACACACCTAGCCTTTGCAAGTGACAGACACACACCATATATACATAGTTATAAATCAAAATATAAATCAAAAGAACTCAAACCTATATGTTAGGTGAGTAAGAGATGATACACCATCTATTGATGCTTTGGACATTTCAAAGGTGTTGCATCATCCGATCCCCGCAAAAAAATAGAGTATGGGGTTAGATATGTGCTCTGTCTTATGATATACTTTCAGCTCTATGTTCTTGAATCTGCTGGATGCTTTAACTTCAATAATCAAACTTCATTCTTGAGTCAAATGCCCTAAAAGCATATAGTATATTTAGTATAAAACTAAAAAATTAAGAAAATTAAATGGCTACAAATGTTTCCAGAATCATTATTACCATTATCATGGGCAGATGACTGTGTTTGGCTTGATGGATTACCTAAATCTTGTGAACTGGTCTTACTAATTGGTGCCTAGGAAATGAAAATTAGTAATTAGTTCATAAATCAAGTGTCTGCAGCAGTCTTTATTAAGAATAATTTCAATAAATTTGTTTTACCTTGGTCTTGGCTCTTTTCTTCTCATGATCACGAGTCGCCCTTAGGCAAGTCCTCTTATTGTGTCCCCACTGGTCACAACGAGAGCATCTCACACTTGAGCTTCGCTTAAAGGTTGAAGATTCACCTTCCTCTTTCCTTCTTTTAGTTTGAGGCCTACCAACTGATTTTATAGTTGTTGGTGGCTGTAAATTATCGTGAAGTACAAGCGGCCACTTCTTTTCATCTGGAACTGGTCTAAACTGATGTTTATAAGTCCCAATAAAAGCTGTCTTTTTCAGATATTGATGCACATAGTCTTCAACAAGATATCTCTTTGCATCTATACAACAAAGGGCATGTTTGCAAGGAAGTCCAGAGATTTCCCACTCACCACAGTCACAATTCTTCTTCGGCAAATCAACAATATTAATTTTTGTCACATCTTCAACCACCTCGAATGTCTCATTATGCCCGAAAATGATAGACAGTGATCTTGCTTTTACTCTTCCCTGACCAACCTTCCTTTTCACAATTGGTGGAAGCTCATCATTCCATCCAAGGGCTGTCTCATATCTTTTGTGAATTAAACGCATGATTTTCCTTCGTATCTCCTCAAACATCCTCACAATTGGCAAACCTCTGTAGTTATTAATCCAATTGTTAAAAGATTCTGTCATGTTATTAGTAACATGGCTGCATTTCGTGTGTGGGGGAAACAAATGCTTTGCCCAACATGCAATGGGAATTTTCATCAGCCATTCATAACCATCAGGAGTTATCTTCTTCAATTCTTCCATGTGAAAATGAAAGTCAGCAGCGCTAGAACTCCTACAAGCCCTCCAGAACAGTGTTTTCAATAACAACCCAGGAAACTTGTTCTTGAAGTTTGTATAGATGTGTCTGCAGCAATACCTCTTCAATGACAAAGGAAACACCCTATCTAATGCATTGAGGACACCCTTTTGCCTATCACTCATGAAGCACAACCCTTCACCACCATTACAACCTACTTGGTCATATAATTGTTCCATAAAATACTGCCAAGACTTATTATTCTCAGTGTCAACTACACACATAGCCAAGGGGTAAATTCCATAGTTTGCATCAATGCCGACAGCAGTTAAAAGTACTCCTTTATATGGTCCTCTTAAGTGACAACCATCAATCCCGATAAATGGCCTGCACCCTTCAAAAAATCCTCTTCTACTGCCATCAATACAGAAGAAAAACGTCTTGAATGTGGGAAATTGAGCACCACCAAGCCAATCCCTTTCAAGAGAGATGGTGGAACCAGGATTAGAAATTAATAAAGCGTGCATGTACCGAAATAATTTACTGTAACTGGTCTTGTGGTCTTCACCAAGTAACTCAAGTGCTTTCCTTTTAGCCCTGTACAGCCTCTGATTGTTGCATTCAATTCCATACCTCTGCATCAACGCAGCAGCAATAACAGAAATCTTGATGTCAGGATTTGCTTTGAACAGATGCAGATATGTGGCTGCTATCCAATCTGAAGTTGCCTCATAATTGTCGTCAACTCTAGGACAAGAATGATCTGGGCAGTAAGTTTTAATCTGAAATGATCTCTTGTTCCAATTAGGACTTGCATGGATTCTCCAAGTGCAATTTGGTGCAGCACACACACATGTCACTCTTGTTTTTTCATTCTTCAACCTTTTCAGTCTGAATCCATTTCTAATTGCAAACACCTTCAACACTTTTCTAAACTCCCACACATTAACGAACAATTGTCCAGGCCTTAACAATATCTCATCACCAACAGAATTAAACTCAAATCCACCTGCATGTTTTTCATATCTGATGCAAGCTTGTTCTTGGACAATATCATCATCTGAATCAACTCCACTTTCATCCCCAGATTCGTAGTCATCAAGATCATTACCACTGTTACCTCCATCTCCAAGACCATCATCTGGATCAGAATCATTTGGATCAGAATCATTTGGATCAGAGCCAATTGGATCATAATTATGTGGATCAGTCTCATAATCATACTCAAATTCATCTCCAGATGCATCATAACAATTATCCAACTCTTCATTCCCATTTTCCACATCATAATTCAACTGTTTTGTGCACTTATCTGTTGAACTTTCAACCCTATTCAAATCTGGAAGCACTTCATCAGGAGTCACTACAAACCTAACCCAATTATACCCCTTTACTCTTAACTGTTCAAATGCCTCTAACAAGTCTTTGTCAGTTAGAATTGTTTGCTGCTCAGTCTGCCATGGAAACATCACTTGAACCCTTATCCCATTTGCATTCCTAATAGGATGACCCCAACAGGCATCCTTAATATCAACCCACATTTTTTGCAAACTATACTGCTCTGGAATAGCTAAACCAATTGCAAAAACTTCACTATCTATCACTGCCTCAATGTCAAAGTATAACAAGCTGTATAAATAATGACAAAAATAATTAGGCTTAATAAAAATAACTGAAAAAAATTAGTCACATAATACTGAGCTCTCACATTACATAACTAATGAATTATTATTATTATTATTATTATTAGTAATTGGGCATATTCACTATATGCAATTGTGTAAATCTTTGTAATTTTGCTTACAATACAAAGTAAAATTCCTAAAATCAAATAATAGCATACAAAATGCAATAAGCAATCCTTTCAATTTTGCCAATTGCAGCAAGTTCCTGAAAATGGCATACCATCTCCAAAGGAATTTTGCCAATTGCAGGGTTAAATTTTTAAAATCAAACAAGAATATACAAAATGCAATAAACATTATTTTTTAACAAATCATTTTCGTACTTTACAGATAATTTTCCAATGATCATCAACTTATTCTGATCATTGCTTCAATTTTTCATAACCCTAAAATCATCTTAATTAATTGAAACATAACCTAAAGCAACTAAACTAGATTTTATGGAAATACGCACCTGGTACGCTCTTCATTTACAGATTGCTCAGACGCCGACCGTGGCTGCAATTTACTTCTTAACATGCTTAATCTCAGAGTGTTTCTTACTGTATCTTTAAGTTCATATAAGTTGAAATCAGTGGGTATTATGGAGGAATAAAAGTCAGCAGATGAGAAGAAAAGAAGTGGATTGTAAAAGGAAAAGCGTGGGTACTGGAAGATGATAATCCAAAGACGATTGTAAAAATTCCATTGAAATGTTAAACAAGTGGGCATTGTAAAAAGTTCATTGAAAAGCGTGCATATCAAATATAAAATTGTAAAATAGTACTTGCTTGAAAGGAAACTCAGTGGGCATGTGGGTTTGAAATGCATATCAAATCAAAATCCACTAAAAGTAAATATTTCACCGTGCTCCATGCTTTTTGTCACTGTGCATACAGTATGTACAGTGTCTAGTTTAATCAGTTTACTGTTTCTTAATGATTTAAAAAATTTAAATTTTTGCAATTACGTTATTATCCTTACAAACCAAACGGCGCTCTAACGCTTATACACTTTGAGGGGTGCTATATGTTAATATATGCATACTTTCTCTCTAAGTGTAGCAAGAGCAAACCTCAGGGGAGGTATCCAAAAATAACCCTTTCATATTATTATTCAGCACAAGCTCCAAGGGAAAAATTTCATTTCATTCACCACTATTAGCACTCAACTGATCCAAAGAATAAAATTATAATAATCAAATAATTCATGCATTAAGTTAAAGAATAATACTCCATACAAAATTATAATAAGTATATAATAATCCTTACGTTACGTTAAAGACTATTAGGACTTAGGCATGTTGCGACTTGCACACACATTTGCACTTTACATTATTTACTTTATATATGTTTATATTTAAATATTTTTTGATTAAAATTAAATTAAAAAATATTTAAAGAAAAAAGTTTTGGTTTATTTAGCTAATACCAAATCCACCCGCAATCTAGTGCAGTTTTCAATTTATAATACCAAACTCACCTGCAACCAACAAAATTACTCGTAATGAGCGGGTTTGCGGATACCATTACCATCCCTAGTTGTACACTTAGTGACCAAGTGAATGCTTAACACTTTGGGGTGTTTTAAATGTGTACCAGAGCTTCTTATTATAAAGGCAAGATTGCTTATAACGAGAAGAAAATTCAGACTGATAATCAAACTCTAAAGAAAAAAAAATACAAAACTTACTAAAGAGAGATCAGTAAAGCTCCATATTGAGAACTTACAGCTAGAGGAATGAGCATCTTTGTTTGAGGGTAAAGCAACATAACTTGAGAAGGAGTTAAATAATATAAGAGAAGAACTTGCCCGCCAGAAATCCTTCAACGAGCATCAACAATCGACCTACTAGAGTCAGGTCGAGGCTCTTGGAAAATAGATTAATAAGTACTACAATGTTGAGCTTAGACTCTCTTAGAATTGCATCATTGTTGTCCTCGAAAAGTAATGCCTCGAGCTAAATATAGATGAGTTGGCAACTAGAATTATCGAATACATGAATAAACAAGAAGCCAAAGAGGATGCAGGAAAAGATAAGCTTTTTAAAACTGCTGAGAATGTCCCTCCTCTTGTTACCAATGATGACCTCCCAATGCTTCTCAAATAAATGGATCCTCCTTCTAATAAAATAGATCATAAATCCTACTTAATGCAATTAAGAATGTACCAATTGGTGATTTCAAGACTTTTTGTTTGTATTTCTATTTCTTTTAAATGCTAAGAATATTTTCCAAAAGCTTATTTTATTTGTCTTTGAATATTCTAAATAACCTTTATCCAACTTATCACTATCGAGCAAAAGCAGGCAAACTTTGACTCTTGTCTCATCTGAAAGAGATTGTTGAGATTTAAAGCTTGTATTTGCCTTGGAATAAATTTTCGTAAGTAATTGTTTGCTTACTTCATTGTTGTCGAACATGCATAGGTAAATTTTGACTTTTATCTCACCTTAAGGAGGCTTTGAGACTTAAAGCCTTATACTTGTCTTAAAAACATTTTTGTAAGTAATTGCTTGCTCACTTTATTGTTGTTAAGCAAGAGTAGGTAAATTTTGAATTTTGTCTCACCTCGAGGAGGCTTTGAGACTTACAACCTTATACTTGCCTTAAAAAATTTTTTATAAGTAATTGACTTCTCGCTTCATCGCTGTCAAGCATGAGTAGGTAACTTTTGACTTTTGTCTCACCTCGACTTTGACACTTAAAGCTTTATACTTTTTTTAAAAAAATCATAATTAATTGCCTGCTTGCCTCATTATTGTCGAGCAATCATAGGCAAATTTTGACATTTGTCTTACTTCAAGGAGGCTTTGAGACTTAAAACTTTATATTTGCTTTAGAAAAATATCCTTAAAGAAAAGGAGTAATTGGGAAAATGGATTTTATTGCACCCATTTTGTTTATGGCTTATGAATTACAAAAACAACTTAAGAAATATTGGATCAGTAATAGAGGTAACCAGCTTATTACAAGAAATTCTTACAAAAAGTACTTTAAAAGTTTTTAAAATGATTTGCATCCTAGGATGTTTTGACTTTGCGACCATCCGCATAGGTAAGCTTATATGCTCCTGGTCCCGTTCCTGCCAGAACTCTGTATGCCCGCTCTTAATTGAGACTAAACACACCATGGCTCGGATCTCTGATGTTTTGATTCCCCCTTTTAAGCACTAAATTACTGCTTCAAACTGTTATACTCATACATTTTGGTTGTAATATAACGCAATTCTCTACTGATAAACGATTACCTTTTTTAATAAAATTTCTCTGTCGTATTTGTAAATTCTAGTTGTAATAGGATCTCTTGACATTATTTATTTAATAAATCTAAGTTTAAGCACATCTGCTCACTCTTTTCCCTATCATTAAAGTTCTTCATCCGATGTATGCTCATTCTTATTTTGGCTAGAACCTCTAGTTCATGGTCAAAAGCTAAGACAAAAAATGTGTTTTATTTGTTGTTTTCTGTTAGTGGTTCTGTAGGCCCATAGTATACCAGACGATTTGTCAATCCATGCCATTTTTTTCTCTTTTAATCGAGTTTTCAAGAGCTTTTTAATAGTTTTGTTCGACACCTCCATCTACCTGTTTGATTTTGGATGTGCAGACAAATAGAATCTCAGTTCGATGCTCAGTTTTCACAGAACTCCTTGAAATTGTGGTTGTTGAACTGCTTACCACTATTTGTTATGAGTGCATAAGGAACTTTGTATTTACATTAAGGAACTCCGTATCTACATACCACATTCCTCTAGATAAAATCAGTTGTCTTTATCTTTGTAATCTTACTGAGAAGCTCAATCTCAACCCACTTCGTGAAGTAGTCAACTATCACAATAGTATAAGTTTTCATCGCCTGGTCTTCTCTTCTGCATCTCAGTGCATCATTGGCCAGAATCGCTTTAAAGGCCAAAGACCTTGCCCCCGAGTGATTTCCACATATCCCTTTAGGTATCTCCTTAGCACGTAATCTACTTCATCATCATCTAAGCAAAGTATATTCTCATCTATACAATACCCCGTCAATCAATGCATACCTAGCTGCTTGGCATTTGAGCTTTCTTAGTCGTGTTTTATCTGCTGGCAATATTTCATCTCGCATGTATAAGACTATTGGATTTATCCATGAGCTCTGATCGCCTATCTTCATCATATATATTTCTTGCCCGATGCTTGGGAAGGTTTTAACTTTAACCAGAATTGACTTAGGCATTCTTGCATATGTTGTGGCAGCCATTCTAGCCAAGATATATGTTCAGTAATTTTATATTCTCGATATCTACTCGATGTTAATATCCTCGAATTTCTCTATCATTTATCTAGTCTTCTTCATATATAACTCCATCCTCTCACCTTTGGGTTAAAAGTTCTCATTTAAATGGTTGCCAATGAGCCAGGAATCTATTCGTATTCTTATTCTATCTACTTGTAAAGCTCGAGCCAACTTCATTGATTATTAACTGCTTTGAATTCAAACATTAAGGCATATGAAATTTCATCTTCTTCTGGACATTTTAACTTCACTCCTTTCCCGACTCATCAGTCACTAGAAGACCCATCCAACGTTACCAGCCAAATCATACTGGCTACTACTTGTAGCAGCTTGTGCACTATTAGCCTCCATATCTAGTTCTGTGAATGATTAATATTAAAAATTATTTAATTATCATGCATAATAATGTTATTTTGTCCTTATTTTATAATTTATATTTGTGAGTATGCAATATATTAGGAATTATTAATTATGTACTAAATATATCTAATTTTGCGTATTTTTGTGTGTTTATTAGGTAAAATATTAATTTCTGCAATTCGAGGCCGCAAACAAATAAACGGATGTCAAATTTAGATTACAGAGGTCTGAAAACCTTAAGATGAGTCAAGATTAGCTTAAAATTAGGCTTCTGTAAAAAGAGTTGACTTTTTTTATTGACCAAACACTAATTGAATGATAAAATGAGCTTACAATAGATATGAGTGCATGGGATAGCTGATAATTTTGACTAAATCTCAACCGTTCATGATTCAATGGCCATGATTGTGCCATGTGGCAATGGTTGGTGAAGCAAGTTGTAGGATCTGAATCTTTGTATTCAGATCAACCCGATCCACCCATTAACCGCTAAATCTCAACTATTCTTTGGCCAAATCAGATGAGTCAAATGATGCCACATATGATGTTGACTTTTAAAGTTTGACCGGCGTTGGATCTTGATTTAATGGTTGTGAGAAGTGCATGCATGAAGTTTATGATGGACCGCAAAACACTAGATTATGAATTTATTTTTCTATAAATAGGTCTCATTTTTATGTTTTTAATCATCTCTCTTCTTCTCAATTTCTCTCCATCTCCCTGTAATCTTGATTTTCAGGTATGTTTTTAATATTTTGTTTAATTATTTTTATAAATAAATTTAGTTTTGTTTTCAATTTTAGTTGTTTTTATTACTTTTAATTATAAGTAATTTAATTTTAATAATTCTTTTTATTTCAATTATTCTTAACTAAATAATAATAATTAGGGTAAGGTGAAACTCTTAGGAAATAAATATAATTTAATCAAATTCTATTTTTAATTTTATAAATTTAATTATTTTCTATTTAATTTTATACATATTTTATATTTTAAAATTTTGATTTATTGTAGACAAACAAGAGAGTTTGGCACAATAAATTCTTAATATCTTAATATTAGGTATGGTAAAATTGTATTTTGACTTATTATAGACAAATTAAATTTTGGCACAATAAATACTTAATCCATCATAAATTAAAGGGAAAATAATAATAATAATTTATATGATTAATCTTTTGACCAATAAATCTAAAAAAATAGTAAAAAGAATTTATTGACTTTTATTTACTACTAAGAGTGGATCCACAATCTTAACTAGTTCAATTTCATAGTTTCATTTAAATTAAGTTGTTTATATTTAAGTTTTATTTTTATTTTTAGATAAAATAAAATAAATCTTTTCTCTGAGGATCGACTTTGAACTCACTGAGTTATAATATAACAAGACACTCTTATACTTAGGAGTTAAAAATTACTTTTAAGTAATGTCAGTAAGCGCTGCCATAAAATCTGCTAATGCTTGTGCTTTAATCACTACTCCAAGCTTGTAACTTATATCAAATTCACTCAGCTCTACTGACCATTTTACTAAGCGTCCAGAAGCCTCTAGCTTGTGCAGTGTTTATTAAAGCAGTTAATCTGTCACCACAACAATAGGATAAGTCTGAGGGCCTCAACTTGCAAGCAACTATGACCAAGGCTAGAGCCCACTTTTCTATCTTTGGGTACCTTGTTTATGCATTGAGTAAAGCTTCACTAGTGTAATATACTAGATGTTGAACTCATGCTTCCTCCCATACTAGCACTAAGATTGTAGCCCATCTTGACATTGCTAGGTATAAGTACACTATATGACCTTCATGTGGTGTTAACAATAACAGGACTTTGAGCGGATACTCTTTCAATTACTAAAATTCCTCATCGCATTCCTACGTTCACTCTGTCTTCTTTTCTTTCCTCATGACCTAAAAAAATATGGCACTCGTCTGTTGTCCTAAATATGAACCAATCCAAAGCTATTAAATTTTCTGTAAAGCTTTATATCTCCTAAAGTGTTCGAGGAGACTTAATCTCTACTATTACCCGAATCTTCTCGGGTTCACCTTGATCCCTCTATGACTTACGTTGAACCCCAAAAATTTTCCCAAGTTAACTCCAAGTACACACTTCCCAGGGTTGAGTTTCACCTTATATTTCTTTAGCAGCTTAAAGGTCTTATGTAGATGCCTCACATGCTCGATCAGGTTTTTGAACTTGGTGATCATATCATCTATATACACCTCCATCGTGTGTCCTTGATTAGTGGTTTGAATATCTTATTCACCAGCCTCTGATATATTACTCATGCATTCTTAAGGCCGAAAGGCATCATTCGTGTAGTAAAATAACCAATGGTTAGTGATAAAAAAAAGTATGCTTCTTGTCCAACTCGAATATAAGGATCTGGTTGTAGCCCGAAAACACATCCATAAAGCTAAATAGACCATGTCTAGCTATGGAATCGACTACTTGGTCGATTTTAGGCAAGGTAAAGTTGTCCTTAGGCAAGCTTTATTAAAGTTCGTAAAGTCCAGGCACATCCTCTATTTTCCATATTAAAAATCCACTCAGGGTAGTTAACTTCCCTGATAAATTTTTCTCACAAAATTTTATCCACCTCATTATGTATGGCATCATATCTCTCTTGATTAAAACACTTTCTCTTCTGCTTTATTGGTTTAGCATCCTTACTCACAGTCAACTTGTGGCAAGCCAGGTTAGAGTTGATTCCAGGCATGTCTTCGTGTGACCAAGTGAATACATCAGCATAAGCCAGCAAACATTCTACAGACCTCGCTTTTAATTCATCTTCTAACTTTGATTCAATCTCTATAATCTTCTTAGGGTCATTACACCTTATACTTATACTTAGGGGTGGGCAAATCGGGTTTCAATTTGGGTTGTTTGGGTTTCGATTTAGGTTTCAATCTGTTCGGGTCGGAGAATTGAACCCAATCGGGTTGAAAACGTCAACCCGAACCAAACCAAACCGAATTTAATTCAGTTCAGTTTGGTTTGGGTTGGCAATTCGAATCGGATTTGGTTGATAGTTCGGGTTCAAATTTTGGTTCGGGTTAGAATGAGTTTGAATAATTTAATCTAAAAATTCTAACAACAACCACTTAAAATCCAAAAATCTCAATTCCAAACATTCTTAACAACAAATATCAACTACAAATCATCCTTAATAACATTTCAACAACTTAAAAATCTCAATTCCAAACATCCTTAAGGAATAATTTAATCCAAAAATTATAACAACCACTTAAAATCTAAAAATCTCAATTCCAAACATCCTTAATAACAAATATCAACTACAAATCATCCTTAATAATATTTCAACAATTTAAAACTCTCAATTCCAAATATTCCAAACATCTTTAAGGAACAATTTAATCTAAAAATTCTAACAACAACCACTTAAAATCTAAAAATCTCAATTCCAAACATCCTTAACAACAAATATCAACTACAAATCATCTTTAATAACATTTCAACAAGTCTTTTTAAAGTTAAACAAACATAAAACATGTAGTCAAGTACAATAAAGCTATAAAAATTACAAATCTAAAAATTAAAATGGCAAATGGCAAGCATGATTAAACATTTCCACATCACAAATAAGGCTAATAATCCATCTCCAACACAATCAATACTCTACACAACATCTCCAAATTAGCAATAATTAACCACCACTATAGGGATTTTTTTGTTTAATGTATATATATTATTAATTTAAAAAGCTGAATTTTTTTTTAAAAAAGCTTTAACCCGAACGGGTTGAAGCTTTGAATCTGTTCGGGTTTCGCCGGTTAACCCGATCCGAACGCCCACCCCTACTTATACTTCACCTTGTTCCTGGCTCCCCTTCTTGAAACCACCTCGCGTATCCAATGAGATTATTTGCATAGTTCTCTAGCTGTTGTTGCTTAACATCCTCCTACGATTCTCTTATCGCCCTTCACAAGTCTTACCATACCATTTACCTAGTATTTATGCACCAGGTAATGTTATGACATAATTACTTTACTAATCCATAAAAAGGGCCTACCAAAAATATTTGGTATGGACTGTTTTCCTCTATCATCAAGGAATCCAGCATCATAATTTTCTCAAAGGGTCTCAAGCCTATTGTCACTGGTAGTTCCATCACTCCAAGAGGCGTCAGCTTTCCTCCGTCAAATTCCTTCAAGAAGGTGTTGGTGTGTTCTAGCCTCAAATTTACAATCCTCATCTCATACAAAGTGGACTTAAAGAGAATATCCATTAAACTTCCTGAAGCCATGAGTATTTTGTTGAACTCCTTGCTAGTAACGTTGGCTTTTATCATTACGGCATTTTCATGGAGGTTTAGTATTTCCTCCTTATCATTTTCAGTCCACAAGATAGAAACTTGCTTAGTTTTTGCTCGTTTCACTGCCAACATGTTGAAAAGCACATGGCTAGTTATTGAGTATCTCTAATAATTTGTTTATGCTCTATTTAAGTCTCTAACTAGCATCAAGTCCCCTGCAATGACTCTGACCACGAGCTGCTCGTGAGTAATGTCACAAGTATTCTCCTTTATTACATATAGCTTATTTAAAATATTTAAAAAAAAAGTCTATGAACTCATCAAGATAAAGATTCCTTATAAAGTTTTCCACTTGATTTTTTAGATCGCAATTCTGAAGTGTGGTATGGCTATAAGTATCATGAAACTCATAGAACTTGTTTCGATCTCCTTTGTTAGCCTTCTATGCGAGCAGTGCAGGAGGATACAGAGACCCCGGTCCTTTATTGCATGGAACAGCTTCTCCAGTGAAACTTTCAACGATGTGTACTGCATGCTGCTTGTAAGCAGTGCTCTGGTCAATTATTTACATTGCTTTATCTCTTAAGAAATTACTATGAGCATGTCTAGGTACTAATGGGTCAGTTCTATTGAATATGGTGTTTTGTGTGTGGTTGGTGTTGATGTGTAGTCGATGAGGCTCCCTTCAATGATCTTTGTTTAGATATTTGTAAGATGAAAACCTATCTTGGTGAAATTGAGGTGGTTTTTGATAACGTAGGTATAGAGCTACTCGCCTATCCACTCCTTTGCTCATTGATGGTTTTGCATGGCACCTCACTGGTCCACTTCCTTTTTTAGCTTTCTTCTCCTACTATCTCATTTTTTATAATTATTCACTTCTAATTCGTGCTGATTTTTCTTCCCCAATTTTGATATCTTTTTTTGTCTGTTTATACGCAGCGAAATATGAACATATTATGGATTTCTTAGGTTATAACACATCTACCCTATCTTCACTCCCTCTTTTAATAACCTCAAGGCTTAAGGATGACTGAAGGCTCTAAGGTCGAGGATTGTTTGATGGTACCTCCTTACAAACTTTCAAAGTGACCTGTCCTCTCTTTATTTGATCTAACTAGCTCTGTTATATCATTTTTTAGGGCCACCGCTCTACAAAATTGTTCCATAAACTCTACACACATCTGCTCAAAACTCATGATACTTCCATAAGACAATTTATGATATCATTCTGGTGTTTGCCTTTCAATGTCAGCAAAAACTCTTTGCACCTTTACACTTGTGTCAGGCCTTACACCCTTGTCATGTCATTGAAACTCTAAATATGCACCAAAGGTTGCTTTTTTAAAAAATTTTAAGATTTAAAAAACAGAAATCCTTTAGAATTATGATGCTCATAATTTCTACTGAGGGTAAGGACTCGTTGTTCAGTATAATTCTCCAGCTTAGAGCATTTCCTCGACCTTACATCTCATCGATAATTTAAGCCAACCTTCACACCTCTCCTTCTAATTCCACTACATGACTGGGATTCCTTGCAGTAATTTGTTTCATGTTCTCGTTATATATCATGTAGACGCTTCCTTAGCTCCCTTTCTTCAATATTTGTTCCCCTTGCAGCGTTTGACAAATTCTAATTACCTCGAAATTGATTTCCTTCTCCAGGATTCTACTCGCAACAAAACTAGTTTCTTACTTTAAGATCTACTCACCTCAAGATGTTCTATTACTAAGTTCTATGGAATCTTGATTCTCCTCCAAGTTTCCTCCACCAAACATCATTTGCCTATTCCTCAAATCATGTAGCATTGCTGTGAGGGTCTCTATTTATCTTTTCATAAATTTCATTCACCCATGCATTGTCCTATCCTTGCTTTATTCGCTATCTCTCACAAAGTGACAAACTTATTCACCTAGGTCTCGGTTTGCTTTTTCTTCAACTTGCTCTGGTAGTGGTTTGCCTTTTCTTCAACTTGCTTTAGTAGTGGTAGTTTTTCATTTTGCCTCCACAAACAATGCTAAAATGTTGATGTAAGAATCTGGTTGATGTTGTTGCGACCAAATGTTCACGCCAATACTTAAATTTATTTTTATGAGATATAGTACTTGCTTGCACCTCTTTTCTTCGAGCAGACACTAGCAACCGTAAGCACTTCCTATGAGATTCACCTGCGTTTACAAAGAACAGTAAAGGGATGCCAGATGCTTTACTGTATGAACGCTCTAACGCTCAAGCTAGTTATCTGAGCCTTTTGGAAAAATTTGTGTCATAAGCTCAATTATGGTTGCTTTTAGACAAGAAATCTTTAAAAGAAGTCTAAAGAAAACTGAAAAAAAATTTAGATATAAAAAGAAAAAGAAGAAGAAAGTTTAGTGGTAAAGAGAGATTACTTACCTGATTTTGAATTTTCAAGGATATATACAGAGGAATGAGGCTCTCGTTACTGGATAAAGAAAGTAGCCATTAATGAATCTAGATTGTACCATAATC
Organism: Citrus australasica; assembly: GCA_029618585.1. Taxonomy (NCBI): domain Eukaryota; kingdom Viridiplantae; phylum Streptophyta; class Magnoliopsida; order Sapindales; family Rutaceae; genus Citrus; species Citrus australasica. The sequence goes on along the minus strand of JARCIV010000269.1, from coordinate 181,863 downwards.
TTCCGAAGGAGATCCGCGAGATGACTCTTGACCGAGTCTCCGAGTCGACTTGCCTTGAGTAAGGGTGGGCAAAAAAAGCTGATTAATCAAAAATCGAACCCAACCGTTCGGTTCGGTTTGGTTTTTGTGCAGTTTTTTTGCCTCCAAAAAACCAAATAAATAATATAGTAAAAGTAATAAAATCAGTCGGTTCGGTTTTTGATTTAAAAAAAAACCAAAAAACTGAACCGGATATCAAATAAACCGAATTTCTAAATTCTAATAAACAAACTCTAAAATCTAAATCGACAAAACTTCTTCTCTTCTTTAGCCAAAAACCGTTCGAACTCGTGACCGTGAGTCGTGAACTTCTAGTCTCCGCCGCTGCTGGTCGCTGCTGCTGCCGCTGCTGCTGCCGTTGCCGCTGCTCGTCACTGCTGCTCATCGCCGAGTCTCCGTCGCTGCTACTCGTCGCCGCAGCCGCTGTCATCTGAAAATACCATGATCTCCACAAAGCTACAACTTGTGAGTTGATTCTTCATTTCTTTCTCTCTTTTTTTTTCTTTTTCTTTTCACCACGTGATGGACAAATTTTGCTGGAATGCAAATTATTCATTTGGTTGTGCCTTGTGATTTCAACTTATTCTGCTTTGATTTAAATAAATTTATTATTAATAAGTTTTTATTAATAAATTTATTAAACTAAATAAATTTTACTGGAATGCAAATTTTTTTGCTTTGAGGAGCAGCTCTCTCTGCCTCTGCAACTCTGATAAAAAAAGGCCATTGGAAATTTCAAAATAAAATAAGATGCAGTACTTGGATTCTTTCTTCGTCTTGGAACTCTTAAAAGTCTCCCACTTCAGTCACTTTTGATCTTGACAATTCCTTTACATCAAAGCATGAGTATATGCTACATACATACATACATACATATATACATACATATGTGTGTGTGTGTGTGTGTGTGTGTGTGTGTGTGTGTGTGTGTACTGATGAATATTTTATCTGCCATCCAAACATGCAAAAATTGGGGAAAAAATACAAACTTTTTTAAAAGTGTTTTGCTGGAATGCAAACTTTTTTAAATAAATTTATTATTAATAAATTTATTAACTTATTATTAATAGGTTTTTTATGCATACAATTGATATTAGTTAGTAGAATTATTGAGCATCAGGTTCTTTTTATTTGTTGCTGCTGTTGTGTTGGTTTGTTGCTGCTGTGATGTTGATTTTTTGTAAAGAATGGAAAATTATGATGAGGAGGAAGTGCAAGAGGTGGAGGTTGATGATAGGAAAAAAAGAAAAATACCTTTAAGATCAAATGTTTGGGCTCATTTTACCAAACTATCTTGTGGAAATAAAGGAAAATGTCATCATTGCCGTAAAATTTTTGCAACTAATAGAGGAAATACCACTAATTTGAAGAATCATTTGGATAGATGTAGGTCATATGAAGATGTAAAGGTTGAAGGGGATCCAAAGCAACAAGTACTTTTCCGTCAAAAGGGAAAAGATAAAGATGATGGAGTTGTTAAAGTTAGTGGCGGATTTAGTCAAGAGGCTTGTAGAATGGCACTTGTGAAGATGATTGTCAAGGATGAATTACCTTTTAGCTTTGTGGAGGCCGAAGGGTTTTTAGAGTTTATGCAAACTTGTTGCCCAAGATTTGATGTGCCATCGCGAAGAACAATTACAAGGGATATTCTTGAATTGTATGAGCATGAAAAAGGGTTGTTAAAAAGTGTCTTGGGTGCAAGCAAGCAAAGGGTGTGTATTACCACAGATACGTGGACATCAATTCAAATGTCTAACTTCATGGTCATTACTGCTCATTTTATTGATGCGGAGTGGGTGTTGCACAAAAGAATTCTTAATTTCACACTTATAGCTAATCATAAAGGAGATGGTATTGGGAAGCTAATTGAGACATGTTTGATTGATTTGGGGATTGAGAGGTTGTTCACAATTACAGTGGACAATGAAAGTGCCAATAAAGTTGCAATAACTTATGTGAAGAAGAAGTTAGCAAATTGGAGTGTGAATTCAATTATTTTGAATGGTATATATATGCATGTGAGGTGTTCGGCACACATAATAAATTTGATTGTGCAAGATGGGTTGGCGGAGGTGAATAATTCAATAGCTAGTATTCGCAATACATTAAAGTATGTTAGATCTTCTCCAGCAAGATTGCAAAAGTTTAAAACATGTGTTGATAGGGAGAAAATCTCATATGGAGGGCTTATGGTGTTGGATGTGCCTACTAGATGGAATTCAACATATTTGATGTTGCATAAAGCGATTGTATTTGAAAAAGCATTTGATAGGATGAAGGAAGATGATGGATATTATGTTAATTGGTTTGTTAAAGAGGAGGGTGAAAAAAAGAGAGAAGGGCCACCGAGCGATGACGATTGGGGAAATGCAAGGAGATTAGTCAAATTTTTATCGGTTTTTTATTATATGACCTTGAAATTTAGTAGCTCTCTTGTTGTCACTTCCAATGATTTCTTAAATGAAATGGCAAAAGTTCTAATTAATTTGAAGTCACTTGTTACTTCTAGTGATGATTTGTTAAGAAAAATGGCCGAAAAAATGGAACAAAAGTTTGCTAAATATTGGGGTGATTCTTTTGATCAGGTTAACATGTTATTATTTGTAGCAAATGTGCTTTATCCTAGATGTAAATTGGAGTTTGTTACATTTTGTTTTAGTAACATGTATGAATCTAGGAAGGTTGAAGAATTGAAATATAATATTAAGGAGTTGTTGATGAAGCTATATAATAGCTATATTGGTGGGAGTGATGTGAGGAATAGTGGTGGTGTTTGTTTTGGTGATATCCATGATGGTGGTAGTGGTAGTGGTGGTGGTGGTGGTGGTGCTAGTGCTAGTAGTAGTATAATGTCAATTGATCTTTTTTCATCTTTCAAAATGATGAAGCAAAGTTCAAATGATGACATTAGTTCGAAAAATGATGTTGAAAAGTACTTAATGGATGCTAATGAGAGTACTAGTAATGCCCATTTTGATATTTTGACTTGGTGGAAGTTGAATGGGCATAGGTATCCGATTTTGTCTCAGATTGTCAAGGATGTTTTGGCAATTCCAGTGTCTATTGTAGCTTCGGAATCGGCATTTAGCATAGGAGGGCGTGTTCTTGATCCTTTTAGAAGTTCTTTAACTCATAAAACTGTTGAGTCATTAATTTGCACTCAAAATTGGCTTCGCTCAACTCTATTAGGAGAATGGATAATACAACCTACTCAAGAGGAAATTGAATTCTATAAAGTTATTGAAGCATGTAATATGTTACTACTATATTTTGATATGTTGTTTTGATTATTTCACTTTTAACTAATCATTCTAATATTTTTTTAATTTGTTAATATAGAATTTGATAGGTCAATACTAGCTCAACAAGAACAAGCAACCGAGGAGTAATTGAGATTACGATTTCTTTTGATTTGAACTTGTTATTTAAATATGTTATGTGTTATTTGAACATTATTCGAGACATATTTTTGATTTTTTGTTTGTTAACTTTTTATATTTGTGGTAGATTTATTAATTTAAGGTTTTAAATTTAAAAAAGTCTAAAATAAACTCAATATGCCCATAATCAAAATAAACAAATTGAACTAAATCGAATTATTTCAATTAATCGAGTATTTAATTATTTCGATAATTTAATTAATTATAATTATAATTTTAAAATAATCATAATCGAATGATTATAAAAAAATTAATAAAAAATCGAACCAAACCGTACCCACCCCTAATCTTGAGCCTCTTCTCGCATGATTTTTACACGACCACATTTACCAAGCAACCTGCCCGCTTCTTAATACCTCAGGCCTACTGTTTGTGAATTCTACTGGATCCACACTCGAAGAAGGATAATGGCTGCTCCCAATACGCATAATTTACCCCGAATCATGTCCAATCATGCTTCTTCTTTTATCCCTCACATCGACCATGATAGTACCACTTAAGCGTCAGTCAATCAAGTGCAAAGATAAATAATAAATAAACGTTAATAAATTGGGGAATATGCGATAAGGAATAAAAAATATATATATATATTCTTATTTGATTTTTTTAATTCATTTCCAGTTGGCCTTGTCCCTATTGGGCCTGGTAGATTTTGCTGATAGCGTTGGATTATTGCCTTTTTTAAACACGTAGGACCCACTAATGTCAACGAAGGCTTAATTTTAAAAAAAAAATTTGTTACTTAGCAATTAACAACGGACTATGGCAAATTACTTTTCGATCAATTGTTAACAGCTTCAATCATTTTATCGAGATAAAAATATTTATCGAATCCCAACCCATAAAATATTGTAATTCTTTTTTCACATTAAAAAAGGGCACTAAACTGCAAAGTGAAATCACACCAACTAAGATGCGTTTTGATTGGTTGTGGGATCTTGACCCTTATCATGGAGTCTTAATTTCACGGACAGCCATCGTCCTCTAAAACTCTTTCAAGCGAAGAAGACAAGATTGGGGGAAGCTATCATTAGTGGCTTTATGATTAGATGCAACACCTTGGTATTAATTTATTATGATCATGCAAATCTCAGTTGAGCAAATTGTATGATTAAATAATTGATCGAGCCACTAATCTATAATATAGCTGATCGTATTATTAATTTGGCTTTATCTTATCCATCCATTAATTACAAATTAAGCTAGTGGTTGTCACTTGTAAAGCAGCAGTGAAGGAGCTTTCACAGTTCCCATGCACTATGTTGTACATCAAATAGATTCACGCTAATATTAAAATAATCAAACTGTAAACAAAAGATATAAATTGTTGCATTAGAGACGGATATCCTAGATTTCAGGTCTGATCATAATTGGCACAGATTCTCTTATAATCTAATTTTTGTCAAAGGTTTCATTTTTATTTTTATAATCAGTTAGTATCCAAATATACTGATGGGTATATGAGATAAGGTTTTAACTTAAAAAACAGTGTTACTTAGTGATGCAATTCAAAGAAAATGAAGATCATGAGTAAGAGTTCATCTCACCCAAAAATAACGAAAGGCTGAAAATTCAAAATATAAACAGGGAAAGGCATCCAAGAAAGGACACACAGAACACTGAAGTTGGTGGAAACCACCGTAATAAATTTGGTATTTGGAGTCAATCACATGTAACGCACATAGATAAGAAACAAGGAAAGTGAAAGAAACTAGAAAGGAAAAAACGCAACCACACCTGGATTAACATCATTGTAATTAAAGTCTTGGTCGCAGTCGCACAATCAACTGCAGTACCTGCTTTTCCAGCTGTCTCTACAACTTTCTCTTCCTATTTTCTATCTAGAGAAAGCGAAAGGATTGGCTTCTACTTCCTCAAAATAGGGGAAAAGCCAAATACCCCAGCTATGCAGACGCATTTGTTTCTGTAACACAATTGAGGTCAGTTGCCATGGTTCCAAGTTTCTTTAAGTCTTTTTGCTTTTGCTCTTTTTTGCTTAAAGAGAATATTTTTGACTCTTTGATTCACGCAGCTTGTAATTTGACTGATTCTTTATTTAGAGGGTCTCCAGAACAATTGCTCTTCATATATTTTATCAGTCTTTTTATGATTTTTTTTTGTGATTTAATTTCAATACACTTTGTTCTATCTCAAAGTTCTCCTGCAAATGTTTAAATTTTAAGAAACATAGCAAAATCTGTAGTTGTTTTTTTAATTATTTTGAGCTAATTTTTTGTTGTAAGTTGCTCTTGTGTTTATTTGGGAAAGTTGAGCGCGTTTTTGCAGTTAAAGAAATTATGGGTTTATTTAGATACACTGGGGCCTTGTGTTTTTGTCTACTCCTTGTGTTCAAAACCTGCATTGCTGGCTCCCAACGTATTGGCAAGCTTTATCCTGGGTTTGAAGCAACCCAGAAGGAGTGGATCAATAACAATGGGCTATTTCTAATCTCTAATAACTCGGTCTTTGGTTTTGGCTTTTATACTGCTTTGGATGTTCAATTCTTTTTGCTGGTTGTTATTCATATTAGTAGCGCAAAAGTAGTTTGGACTGCCAATAGAGGCTTGTTGATTCGAGATTCTGATAAGTTTGTGTTTGAGAAAAATGGGAATGCATATTTACAAAGAGGAAATGGTGAAGCTTGGTCTGCAAATACTTCAGGACAGAAAGTTGAATGCATGGAATTGCAGGACTCGGGCAACTTGGCAGTGCTTGGGGTAAATGGAAGTATTCTTTGGCGGAGTTTTAGCCATCCAACTGATACCCTTTTACCTGGCCAACAGTTTGTGGAAGGGATGAGGCTTAAAAGTTTTCCCAATAGCAATAACATGAGTGTTTATCTTGAATTCAAGTCGGACGATTTAGTCTTGTATGCAGGGTATCAAACTCCACAAACGTATTGGTCCTTGGCTAACGACAGCCGGAAAACCAATACCAGTGTAGCTGCCAAGGTCCATTCTGCTTCTTTGGTGTCCAATGCGTGGAATTTTTATGATATTAAAAAGGCATTGCTTTGGCAATTCATCTTATCAGAAAACGATGATGAGAATGCTACCTGGGCTGCCATTTTAGGCTCTAATGGGGAAATTTCATTTTCTAATCTTCATAACGGAACGGCAGCTACTTCTGAGGTAATCAAGATCCCGCAAAGTTCTTGCAGCGTTCCTGAGCCTTGTAACCCATATTTTGTGTGCTATTTTGACAATCGGTGCCAATGCCCTCCTTCCCTCAGATCTCAATTCAACTGCAGACCTCCAGTTGCTTCAATATGCAATCAATCCATGAATTCAGCAAAGCTTTTCTATCTGGGTGAAAGGCTTGATTATTTTGCTCTTGGGTTTGTATCACCCTCTCCGAAATATGATATTAATACATGCAAAGAAGCTTGCCTACATAACTGCTCCTGCTCTGTACTGTTCTTTGAAAATAGTACAAAAAATTGCTTCTTGTTTGATCAGATAGGTAGTTTGCAACGCTCTCAGCAGGGTTCTACCGGTTATGTTTCATATATGAAAATATCAAGGGGAAATGAGGTCTTAAACCCTAAAATTCGAGAAAGTGATGGAGGGAAAACCGTCGTACTAATTGTTGTCATAGTTGTTGCAACTATACTTGTAATTGCCAGTCTACTTTATGCAGGACTCTGGCACCACAACAAAAGGAAGAGATTAACGAAATTTTCTCAAGAAAACTTGGAAGAGGATTATTTCTTGGAAAGTTTTTCAGGTATGCCTACTCGTTTCAGTTACGATGATCTTTGTAAAGCAACTAAAAACTTCTCTACAAAGCTTGGACAAGGAGGGTTTGGCTCAGTGTATCTAGGCATGCTACCAGATGGTATCCAAGTGGCAGTCAAAACGCTGGAGAGCATTGGGCAGGGGAAGAAGGAATTTAGTGCTGAAGTCACAATAATTGGGAATGTACATCATGTTCATCTGGTCAAACTCAAAGGTTTCTGCATAGAGGGAGCTCACAGGCTTCTTGCTTATGAGTACTTGGTAAACGGGTCTTTGGATAAATGGATCTTCAATAGTACTGAGGAAAGCCGGTTTTTGAGTTGGAATACAAGATTTAATATTGCATTAGGTATGGCAAAGGGATTAGCTTATCTTCATGAGGAGTGTGAGGTAAAGATTGTTCATTGCGACATAAAACCTGAGAATGTTCTTCTCGATGATAATTTCACTGCCAAAGTTTCAGATTTTGGTTTGGCTAAGCTGATGAACCGTGAAGAAAGCCTTGTATACACAACACTGAGGGGTACACGGGGGTACCTTGCACCAGAATGGATAACAAACAATCCTATTTCAGAGAAGAGTGATGTATACAGCTACGGTATGGTCTTGCTAGAGATCATCGGGGGCAGGAAGAGTTTTTCTGTAGGGGACGATTCAGAGAAAGCTCAATTTCCTTCCTACGCCTTCAAGATGCTAGAAGAAGGTAAACAAAGTGAAATCCTTGATCCGAGGCTATATATGGATGAGAATGATGAGAGTATTGCTACTGCAATTAAAGTGGCATTGTGGTGCATACAAAATGAGATGCAGTTGAGACCACCGATGACTAAAGTTGTCCAAATGCTTGAAGGTCTCTGTCCGGTACCTCAGCCTCCAACCCCTTCTCAGTTGAATTCATGGGCTTACTCAAGTTTCTCTAAGTGGAGCAGGGAAAAGGGTACTTCTTCGGGAGTAATTGATGACAATAGTGGTGCATTTTTGTCAGAAAATCAATTATCAGGCCCAAGATAGAAACAAATACTATAGACAGCAAATGGTAGTATCTTCACTCACCTGCGGAAGGTTAGCTTTTGCGTTCATAGAAGAAACTTTATAGTTTTCTGGTCCTTTATGTGCAAATTCTTAAATATGCTTACAAGTTCTTACAAATTAGCTTTAGTGAATATGAGCTTTTAGTCTTGCCTTTTGGTCAAGTTTCCGAATTCCAATCACAATATCATTACTATATGTTATCCCTTTTTTACTTCTGGTTTCGAAAAAAGGCTAATGATCTCTGATTTAAGGTACCGGTAGTAGTTTGGATTGTTTGCGACAGATGAAATGGAAACTGTCCCATTTAATCTTAGTTAGATTCATTTAAACCAGAGGAGATTAAAATTAGCTTCTATAATTTTCCTTCCTCCAGTCCAGCTTCAAGTTTTTTAATGTTTGGTATCAACGTCTCTCAGATTATAAAAAGATTGTTCATACTAGTATTCTATTACATCTAAAATTGATCTTGTTATTTGATGCGTTTCTACTATTTTGTGACAATCCCATATATAACATATGCAGAAAATATTTTTATGATTATTATATAGAGATATTTAATCAACTTTCAAGTGAGTAATCAATTGAGAAGACATATCACATCAGAGATTCAAAAGCAAGACAGCTAAAACCAGTTGCCATTTGCTCAATATCACACATTGTAAATTCAATCAGGAGGATTGAAGATAGATCTAGTGTTTCTGTTGCAATTTATGGTAGCTGAACATTTTCTTTTGATGGGGTAAATGCACGTTAAGTCCTTATGTTTTAGCTTAAAAAGCCATTTAGTCTTTATATTTTAAATAATACCTCAAAAAATCTCTACTGTTAAAAATATTATGTTCCTGCCCTTAATTTTTCTTTCTTTTTATAATAATACTCTTGTAATAATATTTTTCAGATATTATGGAAAAAATATTAATTTATCAAATTAATCTTAAACACAAAATAAAAACTAATGTAAATTTTTTTGTTATTATTTCACTTTATTAATTTGGTAAATTAAAATTTTATATATAATTGTTAGTAAGATTATTGAAAGGATATCAAATATTACTTTAAGTTAGTCAATATTAATTTATTTATAAATAATTATTAGTAAGATTGGTCCGAAGGTACACAAAATCTTATTTTTCTTATATTGATACTTATCAGTTAATTTGTTAATAAATATTTATTGGTTCATCTGCTAATTAAATTTTTTATAAATAAACTAATTAATGTTAAAAATATTGTTGGTAGGATATTATTATAAAAATAAAAAGAAAAATAAAAATGATAATGTAACATAATTAATAACAGAAATATATTTTTAAAACTGTAACAGCTAAACAAACACTTAAATTAAAATATAAAGATCCGTGCTTTTTAATATTTATGACCAACATATTATAAAATTCTCAATTTGCGTGCAGAGTATGAGATTTTCTTCTTGTTGCTTTCATAGATAGTCTTTGCGGATTGAGTTGTGGTAACATAAAATAATGCCAGATTACATCACAAATCATTTTTTGCTTTTGGCTTCATTACCCGGGGAAAATTGTCCCCACGCTTTCACAATGAGACCATTCACAAGCTCTTCTGATGGAGGATTCTAGTTAATCTCAAGATAGATTTTTAATGTATTTTAAATTATATTTATTGAAGAAATATCAATTGAATTGGAAACTATTCACATCCACCAAATCTCAAATGGTTGATATTGGTTCTGTTTCCCCGCTACCAAAGCCAATTCTAAGTTCAATGATTGTGATTTTTGTTCTGCTAAAATGTTCTTGGATCCTCAGCTTGATCTCTATCTTCCAATTCAATCTACGGATTGATTAAACTCAATTTAAATCAAATTCATATATCTGCAGATCGGATGTGGATTTGACTCAATCTATATTAAATCCATACGTCTGTGGATCAGATATAGATTTAACTTAATTTGTATCCAATCCACCATTTTATGCATTAGTTTCCGAATTAAAATTTTTAGTTCTCCACAATCTATGAACTAATGAAATAAAAAAAAACTAATATAAAAATAATTTTACTACCAATTAAATTTAAAATTAAATAATATTTAAAAAAATTAATTATTTAAATAAAACTAAAATAATACATTCAAAGTTTCAAAATATAGCACATCGAGATTAATTGTTCAAATAAAGCTACAATAATATGTTTAAAGTTTCAAAATATAACACACTAAGATTAATTGTTCAAATAAAGTTATAATAATACATTAATATAACACCGAAATTAATTGTTCAAATAAAGCCACAATTAATTGAAATGACGAAGTTTCTGAAACCAAACATAGTCTAATCCCTAACCAGGGCTGTTGTACTTATCAAAAAGTGGTGATTACAGAGCCGTCAACGATAGGAACTAGGAGAAGTACAGGTGGCGATCTGGAAGGTTGTGATAGTGCAATTGTTTGACTGGAACTAGTGATTGTAAAGCGGCTCGATGGACTCCAAGAAGAAGATGGCTTGCTCTTACGGGAATCGTGCAGCCGACGTCCTTCAAATTGGTGTCGAGAGTTCTATATCGAACCAGTATTGGGTGTCGCTAGTGCATGTGACGGCGGGAAAGCTTAAGGTTTTTTGTTTATAAATTGTTGGTGACTTGGCATTATGTTACTTTGCTTTCGGGTGACTTTGCAAATTGTTGGTAACTTGGCGTTATATTATTTTACTTTTGCCAGTGCGTGTGACTTTGCTTTTATTTTGTTTTACAAGTTATAATCGTATATTTAATTATTTTTTATTACTGGGTAATGGTTAAGATATGTTATAGTGCTTATGTAATTATGTAATGTCACATTTATAATATTCTTTAATTAAATTTATAATATTTTTTAACTATATATATATATTTTTTTTTTTTGAGGATTTGCGGATTTTTACGGATTTACAGAAACAAATCTATATCCAATCCATCGAATGCGGATTTTTAAATTTTCAATCCACATCCAATCCACAAATCGGATTAACAACCCTAATAGCAACATAAAAAATATTTAGTTGCCAAATACTTAAGAAATAAATTAATATTTAATTAACATTTTTAGCGACAAATATTTCGTAGCTAAAGACATACATTAGCAACGAATTAATTTTTTGTTGCTAAAAGTTTTAGCACCAAACTAAATATTTTGGTACCAAAACATTTAGTAAGAGAATCTTCGTTGTCAAATAGTTTTGTCACGAGAGAATGACCAATGGCAGTCTATGTAGTTAAAATTATGAATTTAAAGATTTAACTTCTTAACTTCTTGACTTTTTATGACAAAATTTGAGTTTTGTTGTTAAATGTGTATTTATAGCAACATATTCTAATTTTGTCACTAAAAGTCAAAGACTAAAGATTAAATCATTTTATCTCTGCCAAACATTTTTATTTTTTGAGACAAAAGATAAAGTTTGTCACGAATGTATACTTTTAGCAACAAATGTTGAATTTTGTCTCTAAACAAATTGAAAATTTTTAAAATAAAAGGCGGGTGGTTTGCCGCCAAAATAAGTTTTAATGACAAAATTTTAATTTTTTATTTATATCTCATACACTTTATTTCTTTCACTTTTTATCAGTGGCGGACCTGCACGTGGGCTAGACCGGGCTGTAGCCCGGTCTAGTTTAGAAAAACTCATTTACACCCCTTACTTTTTTAATAATTTAGTAAAATAATAGAGTTTTCATTTTATTTTCATATATTTCCCTAACTCAACTACCCTTATATTTTTATCAATTTAGTATAACAATAGAGTTTTCATTTTATATTTAAATATGTACCTAACTCATTTACCCATATGTTTTCATTAATTTTATATAATAATAGAGTTTTTATTTTATTTATAAATATGTCCCTAAGTCAATTATATTATTTTCAATTGAAATTAGTGACTTATTTTATAAAATAATTAAATTATATATTTATTGAATAGATTGAAAACATTAGGGTGTTAAAATTTTATTACTGCTTTAATTTATTTTAAAAAGCTTCTAAATTAAAAAATATATATGTCAATGTAATATAACATCATCACTAGACTTAAAAGTATTTACATAAATAACATATAGTAATAATTATCAATATTTTCATAAAATTTTAATGTGAATTTTCATATTTTATTTATTAGTTATATTAACTAAGAGGACAAGTTAGAAAATAAAATTTGAGTATTTTAAGAGCTTTTAATAGAAGAATCATCAACTTCTAGTTTTTTAAAGAGAGATAGAGCATCTGACAAAGAAACAGCTGCACCCAAATATCTTTTTGCTGAATTGAGTTTAGTTTATTATTGAAACTTTTGACTAAAAATACTTTTACAATTTGAAAGGATAAATAAATTTTAATTATTTAATTTATTAAGTCGGGTAATTTAGTACTTCACTTCAAGCATAAAAGTTTTTCTTGCAATTTTTAATTGATTGTAATTACATGTATTGATCTATATTTTAATTTAAAATTCTTAATTAATTTTTTAATCCTTATATAATTACAAGTTATTATAGGTTGCAATGTCAAATTTTATAATTAAAAAATAATATTTTCATATTTGAGTTGTTTTTTGTTTTTTACTCTTTTTTTATAATTATTTTTGTTTATAGTACATATTTAGAGAGATAAAGTTCTTGATATTCCTCCTTATTTAATATACTTATTTCTACTTATAAATTTTTATGTTCGCTTCAAAATATAAATTTTAAAATTTAGCCCGGTGTAATATTAAATCTTGGATCCGCCCCTGCTTTTTATTCTTTTATTCTCTGACTTTAATTCTAAATTCTCTCATATATAAGTATCTTTAACTTTCATTCCCTCATCTCAAATGTATAATTCTCATTCTTTCATTCTCTAACTCAATCTCTATCTTCTTATCTCGTCTATTGTTCTTCAATATGGTGTAATATCTTTTTTTATTACAATATTACATGATTATTACATTTACAATTTAACTAATTATTGTTTGTATTTTTTTTGTAGGGAATATTGAAGTTCAATCATACCATGAGATGAAGAAAATCAATAAAGTTATATTCATTTGTAATTTAAAAAAATAGATATTACATCTTGCAATAATTTTTATGTATTTGTCATCAATAATAGTAAATTATTTTGAATTAATTAATTTCTTTTTTTCTTATAGTGGTATTAATTATCATTGTATTAAATTTAAGAAATTTTAATATAATAATTTTGTTGAAAATTTTTTATTTCTACACAATTGTTTTGTAGTAAAATTATTTATCCTATTTCTTAGCAACAAAATAATTTTGTTGTAAAAATTATTTAGTGTAAGGGTAACAAAAGAGTTTGTTATAAAACAATTTCGTAAACTAATTGGATACCTTTTTACTACGAATCTATTTTGTTGCAAAAAAAAATATTTAAAGCAAGAAAACTTTTATTTTGTTGTTAAATACAGAGCGCGACAGTGCTAGGTTGACGACCTTAAAGACAAACTAATTTTTATTGCAACAATCTAAAGTAACAAAATTTATACTTTAATCAACAAACCCTTGTTGGTACAAAAGGTCATTACTGTTGTAGTGACAGCTTCAATCATTTTATCGAGATAAAAATAATTATCGAATCCCAACCAATAAAATATTCTAATTCTTTTTTTAGCATTAAAAAATATCACCAAACTGCAAACTGAAATCAGATGCGTTTTGATTGGTTGTCGGATCTTGACCCTTATCATGAAGTCTTAATTTCACCGACAGCCATCGTCCTATAAAACTCGTTCGAGCGAAGAAGACGAGATTGGGGGAAGCTTTCATTAGTAGCTTTATGATTAGATGCAACACCTTGGTATTAATTTATTATGATCATGCAAATCTCAGTTGAGCAAATTGTATGATTAAATAATTGATTGAGCCACTAATTTATAATATAGCTGATCGTATTATTAATTTGGCTTTATCTTATCCATCCATTAATTACAAATTAAGCTAGTGGTTGTAACTTGTAAAGCAGCAGTGAAGGAGCTTTCACAGTTCACATGCACTATGTTGTACATCAAATAGATTCACACTAATATTAAATACTCAAATTGTAAACAAAAGATACAAATTGTTGCATTAGAGACTGATATCCTAGATTTCAGGTCTGATCATAATTGGCACAGATTCTCTTATAATCTAATTTTTGTCAAAGGTTTCATTTTTATTTTTATAATCAGTTAGTATCCAAATATACTGATGGGTATATGAGATAAGGTTTTAACTTAAAAAACAGTGTTACTTAGTGATGCAATTCAAAGAAAATGAAGATCACGAGTAACAGTTCATCTTACCCAAAAAAAATTTCCAATAAAGGATAACGAAAGTCTGAAAATTCAAAATGTAAACTGGGAAAGGCATGCAAGAAAGGACACACAAACAGTGAAGTTGGTGGAAACTACCGTGATAAATTTGGTATTTGGAGTCAACCACATGCAACGCACATCGATAAGAAACAAAGGAAGTGAAAGAAACAAGAAAGGACAAAACGCAACCGCACATGGATTAACATCATTGTAATTAAAGTCTTGGTTGCAGTTTCACAATCAACTGCATTACCTGCTTTTCCAACTGTCGCTTCCTTTTTCTATCTAGAGAAAGCGAAAGGATTGGCTTCTATTTCCTCAAAATAGGGGAAAAGCCAAAGACCCCAGCTATGCAGACGCATTTGTTTCTGCAACACAATTGAGGTCAGTTACCATGTTTCCAAGTTTCTTTTAAATCTTTTTGCTTTTGCTCCATTTTGCTTAAAGAAAAGATTTTTGACTCTTTGATTCACGCAGCTTGTAATTTGACTGATTCTTTATTTAGAGGGTCTGCAGAACAATTGCTCTTCATATATTTTATCAGTCTTTTTATGAATTTTTTTTGTGATTTAATTTCAATACACTTTGTTCTATCTCAAAGTTCTCCTGCAAATGTTTAAATTTTAAGAAACATAGCAAAATCTGTAATTTTTTAAAATTATTTTGAGCTAATTTTTGTTGCAAGTTGCTCTTGTGTCTATTTGGGAAAGTTGAGTGCGTTTTTGCAGTTAAAGAAATTATGGGTTTATTAAGATACACTGGGGCCTTGTGTTTTTGTCTACTCCTTGTGTTCAAAACCTGCATTGCTGGCTCCCAACGTATTGGAAAGCTTTATCCTGGGTTTGAAGCAACCCAGATGGAGTGGATCAATAACAATGGGCTATTTCTAATCTCTAATAACTCGGTTTTTGGTTTTGGCTTTTATACTGCTTTGGATGTTCAATTCTTTTTGCTGGTTGTTATTCATATTAGTAGTGCAAAAGTAGTTTGGACTGCCAATAGAGGCTTGTTGATTCGAGATTCTGATAAGTTTGTGTTTGAGAAAAATGGGAATGCGTATTTACAAAGAGGAAATGGTGAAGCTTGGTCTGCAAATACTTCAGGACAGAAAGTTGAATGCATGGAATTGCAGGACTCGGGCAACTTGGTATTGCTCGGGGTAAATGGAAGTATTCTTTGGCAGAGTTTTAGCCATCCAACTGATACCCTTTTACCTGGCCAACAGTTTGTGGAAGGGATGAGGCTTAAAAGTTTTCCCAATAGCAATAACATGAGTGTTTATCTTGAATTCAAGTGGGGCGATTTAGTCTTGTATGCAGGGTATCAAACTCCACAAACGTATTGGTCCTTGGCTAATGACAGCCGGAAAACCAATACCAGTGTAGCTGCCAAGGTCCATTCTGCTTCTTTGGTGTCCAATGCGTGGAATTTTTATGATATTAAAAAGGCATTGCTTTGGCAATTCATCTTCTCAGAAAACAATGATGAGAATGCTACCTGGGCTGCCATTTTAGGCTCTAATGGGGAAATTACGTTTTCTAATCTTCGTAACGGAAAGGCAGCTACTTCTGAGGCAATCAAGATCCCGCAAAATTCTTGCAGCGTTCCTGAGCCTTGTAACCCGTATTTTGTGTGCTATTTTGACAATTGGTGCCAGTGCCCTACTTCCCTCAGATCTCAATTCAACTGCAGACCTCCAGTTGCTTCAACATGCAATGTATCCATGAATTCGGCAAAGCTTTTCTATCTGGGTGAAAGGCTTGATTATTTTGCACTTGGGTTTGTATCACCCTTTCCGAGATATGATCTTAATGCATGCAAAGAAGCTTGCCTACATAATTGCTCCTGCTCTGTGCTGTTCTTTGAAAATAGTACGAAGAATTGCTTCTTGTTTGATCAGATAGGTAGTTTGCAACGCTCTCAGCAGGGTTCTACCGGTTCTGTTTCATATATGAAAATATCAAGTGGAAATGAGGTCTTAAACTCTAAAAGTCGAGAAAGTGATGGAGGGAAAACCGTTGTACTAATTGTTTTCATAGTTGTTGCAACGATACTTGTAATTGCCAGTCTACTTTATGCAGGACTCTGGCACCACAACAAAAGGAAGAGATTAACAAAATTTTCTCAAGAAGACTTGGAAGAGGATTACTTTTTGGAAAAAATTTCAGGTATGCCTACTCGTTTCAGTTACGATGATCTTTGTAAAGCAACTAAAAACTTCTCGACAAAGCTCGGACAAGGAGGGTTTGGCTCAGTCTATCTAGGCATGCTACCAGATGGTATCCAAGTGGCAGTCAAAAAGCTGGAGAGCATTGGGCAGGGGAAGAAGGAATTTAGCGCTGAAGTCACAACAATTGGGAATGTACATCATGTTCATCTGGTCAAACTCAAAGGCTTCTGCATAGAGGGAGCTCACAGGCTTCTTGCTTATGAGTACTTGGGAAACGGGTCTTTGGATAAATGGATCTTCAATAGTACTGAGGAAAGTCAGTTTTTGAGTTGGACTACAAGACTTAATATTGCATTAGGCATGGCAAAGGGATTAGCTTATCTTCATGAGCAGTGTGAGGTAAAGATTGTTCATTGCGACATAAAACCTGAGAATGTTCTTCTTGATGATAATTTCACTGCCAAAGTTTCAGATTTTGGTTTGGCTAAACTGATGAATCGTGAAGAAAGCCTTGTATACACGACACTGAGGGGTACACGGGGGTACCTTGCACCAGAATGGATAACAAACAATCCTATTTCAGAGAAGAGTGATGTATACAGCTACGGCATGGTCTTGCTAGAGATCATCGGGGGCAGGAGGAGTTTTTCTGTGGGGGATGATTCAGAGAAAGCTCGATTTCCTTCCTATGCCTTCAAGATGCTAGAAGAAGGTAACCAAAGAGAAATCCTTGATCCGAGGCTAGATATGAATGAAAATGATGAGAGTATTGCTACTGCCATTAAAGTTGCATTGTGGTGCATACAAAATGAGATGCAGTTGAGACCACCGATGACTAAAGTTGTCCAAATGCTTGAAGGTCTTTGTCCGGTACCTCAGCCTCCAACCCCTTCTCAGTTGAATTCATGGGCTTACTCAAGTTTCTTTAAGTGGAGCAGTGAAGAGGGTACTTCTTCAGGAGTAGTTGATGACAATAGTAGTGCATTTTTGTCAGAAATTCAATTATCAGGCCCAAGATGATAGAAACAATAACTATAGACAACAAATGGAAGTATCTTCACTCAACTGTGGAAGGTTAGCTTTTGCGGCCATAGAAGAAACTTTCTAGTTTTCTGATCCGTTATGTGCAAATTCTTAAATATGCTTACAAGTTCTTACAAATTAGCTTTCCTGAATTTGAGCTTTTAGTCTTGCCTTTTGGTGAAGTTTCCAAATTCCGATCTCAATAACATTACTATATGTTATCCTTGTTCTACTTCTGGTTTCGAAAAAAGGCTAATGATCTCTGATTTAAGGTACCGGTAGTAGTTTGGACTGTTTGCGACAGATGAAATGGAAACTGTCCCATTTAATCTTAGTTAGATTCATTTAGAACTTGAGGTGATTAATATTAGCTTCTATAATTTTCCTTCCTCCAGTCCAGCTTCAAGTTTATTAATGTTTGGGTATCAATGTCTCTCGGATTATAAAACGATTGTTCATACTAGTATTCTATTACATCTAAAATTGATCTTGTTATTTTATGCGTTTCTAGTTTTTTGTGACAATCCCATATATAACATATGCAGAAAATATTTTTGTGATTATTATATAGAGATATTTAATCAACTTTCAAGTAAGTAATCAATTGAGAAGACATATCACATCCGAGATTCAAAAGCAAGACGATTGCTACTAAAACCATTTGCCATTTGCTTAATATCACACACTGTAAATTCAATCAGGAGGATTCAGGATAGATCTAGCGTTTCTGTTGTAATTTATGGTAGCTAGAAAACATTTTCTTTTAATGGGGTAAATACATGTTAAGTCCTTATATTTTAACATAATAGGTCATTTAATCTTTATATTTTAAATAATACCTCAAAAAACCTCTATTGTTAAAATTATTATGATCCTACCGTTAATTTTTCTTTCTTTTTATAATAATACTCTTGCAGTAATATTTTTCAGATATTACTGAAAAAAATATTAATTTATCAAATTAATCTTAAAAAAATAAAAATTAATGTAAATTTTTATGTTATTATTTTACTTTATTAATTTGGTAAATTAAAATTTTATATATAATTGTTAGTAAGATTATTGAAAGGATATTAAATATTACTTTAAGTTAGCTAATATTAATTTATTTATAAATAATTATTAGTAACATTGTTGTGAAGGCACAGAAATTTTTTTTTCTGTTATATTGATACTTATTAGTTAATTTATTAATAAATATTTATTGGTTCATCTGCTAATTAAATTTTTTTATAAATAAATTAATTAATGTTAAAAGTATTGTTGTTAGGATATTATTGTAAAAATAAAAGAAAAATAAAGATAAGAATATAACATAATTAATATCATAAATATATTTTTAAAACGTACAACTAAACAAACACTTAAATTAAAATAAGAGATCCGTCCCTTTTAATATCTATGACCAACATATTAAAAAAATTTCAATTTGCGAGTATGAGATTTTCTTCTTGTTGCTTTCATAGATAGTCTTTGCAGATTGAGTTGTGATAACATAAAATAATATGCCAGATTACAACAAATCATTTTTTGCTTTTGGCTTCATTACCCGGGGAAAATTGTCCCCACGCTTTCACAATGAGACCATTCACAAGCTCTTCTGGTGGAGGATTCTAGTTAATCTCAAGATAGATTTTTAATGTATTTTAAATTATATTTATTGAAGAAATATCTATTGAATTTGGAAACTATTCAAAACCACCTAATCTCGAATGGTTGATATTGGTTCTGTTTCCCTGCTACCAAAGCCAATTCTAAGTTCAATGATTGAGATTTTTCATCTGCTAAAATGTTCTTGGATCCTCAGCTTGATATCTATCTTCCAATCACTTTCTTGGTGATGTTATGAAAAAAATAACTTGGGAAGAGATGTAATTTGTCCGCCGAGGCCACCATGTATATATCTCATAATCACCAAAAAAAATGACAAAGGAGTCTCTGCAACTCCATAACTAATAATTAATAATCAGAGCATATCAACTTATCCTCTTAACGTATATGAAGGAAAATGAAACCTAGTGACCCACCTAAATTGGTTAGAATGTAACAAAGAATTTTGAGCCACAAAAAGTAAAGAAATGAGAGGACTGATTCTGTTGGCAATTCATTTACCCACTCTCCCTCGTTTGTTCTAGATTATTTTAAGACTTAGAGATGCTTGGACTTCTAACTTAAAATTATTAGAAAGAATGAAGATCCTGAAAAGTGTCTCTCCATAATACAGAAAAAAGGCCAAGTTACATGGTACATGGGCTCATCATTTAGAAAGATAGAAAGATACATATATGATACATGGTTCGCTCCCTACATTTTACATATTTAGGCATAGTTATTGTTAGGCTATTACAGTGAGAAAGTAACTATGTTAATATTTTTGTTGGCTACGCATTAGTAATATGTTGGCTTGGCTATCTTACAACTCATAGCAGCTATCATTGGTTTTAACTCTTTTATGCTTCTTATGATGCAGCAGTTAAAGGAGAATGATGAGAAGCCCCGTGGAAGAAATTAGGTGGTGACGTATGACTGTGATCAGTTTGATGTTGGCTCTCTTCATTGTCTTGTTCTTCTTCTTCTTCATCTTCAGCATCCCACAGAAATTTAGCATATGATGCAAGCACATAACTGCACAAAAAATTCAATTTCCAACGTAAGACTTCTTCAGTGAGTATTTAACAAGCCATATCACAAACGGGAAAGCACAAACAAACTTCTGAATATCTAGACACTCCAAGTTCCAAAAGATCCCAAATTGTTTTGATCAAATTCCACTTCAAAGAACCTACATGGAGTTATAAAGTTACTACTTGCCCGCTAGGCATTGATGTGCCGTGGCTTTCAGAATCACTAACTATCAAGTAAAAGCTCGACAAGTTGTCATGCAGTCACTATAATTAACAAAGTCAGCGCCTAAGTAACAATCAAAGGTACAATTTAATAAAATTCAATCAATACGTACATTCATATGGGTTTGATCCCTTACCAATCATCAGGGGCAGATTTAACAGCTTGATCAAAGTAACTCTGGGCCCTTGAAGCATCTTTATGAGCTTGCCATATTAGATCCGCATAGAGTGACAAGATATTACCATCACCTGGGTTAGCCAAAATTGCTCTTCCACATAACTCCTCTGCTTTTGCAAAATCTCCTCTGACCTGTCCATTCATAACCAAAAAAATCTCAGCAGAATTCTTTTTTAAAATATATATATATATATATATCCACAAAACTAATAACATTACCTCTTTCAAGAACCTGGCATAATTTCCAAGCAACAAAGCGTTTCCAGGATTTGCTTCTATCATCTTCTCATAATAAGCATCAGTGCTACTACTCCCATGATTGTTATTACTATAATTATTATTACTCCCAGAAAACCCTGACCCCCCACCCCCACCACCAGCATCTCCGCCGCCACGGCCGTCGCATATTTTCCCGCCATTATTTCCCAAACCGCCACCCATGACCATTGTTTGCACATAACTACCACCACCGTCTTCAACTTCACAGCCTTCTTTTTCATCATCATCATCCTTCTTCAGTAATTTCTCCCCCAACCCAGAACTTGAAAACAGTCTTTGAATCCTTGAACTTGATTCTTTTGCTTGATGATGATCATGAGAATGACTTGCTGGTGGTGGCTTTAAAGCTCTGATATTGCCTTTCTTGTTCATTTGTGAGTCCCTTATTTCTTTCCTTTGGTAAATTGTAGTTAAAAGCTTCTGCTTTCTTGACTGATGATGATGACGATGATCATGATCATCGTATAATGAAACTGATCTTGTTCTTTGGAGAACTTGAAGCTCTGGCTCTGTTGATGAATTTGATGATGATGACGACGATGAGTCTTTGCTGTACTGGGGCAGCCATGAGTGCAATATTGGCGTTGATGAGCTTCTTAGCAGCATGTTTGCTGAAAGTAGTAGACTGAGACAAACAAAAAGGCTTTTTGATAAAGTGCTTTTCGAAGAAGTGCTTTCCTTATAAGGTAAATAAGCACAGGAACAAACTCCTCCGTTTGGAGCTGCAAAGTGTTGTTGGAGAATGCTTTCGTAGAAGAATTAAGAAACTGGGTGTGATGAAATATCCGCCGTTGAGTTTAGTTGATGATAAGAATCAAACGGACTGGCAGAGAGCTCATGATTACCATGCGGTGTCTATAGCATATAAGCCCACGAGGTGAGAGACATTCACTTGTAAAGCGGCTACGGCCTCTGATCAAACGACACGTCGACTGCTTGTTTATATTGGGACCCACCGGCCTCATTTGTTTATTTTGTTATTGCGGGGGAATTGACGGTCGAGAATTAAGCTTAGGGAGTGACTGAAGTGGACATTACTGTAGTTTAGCTTTGCTGAATGTTTCGACGAAAAGATGATCGACACGTGTCAAGTTTTTTTAAAAGATAAATTAGAAAACGACTTTGACAGGATTTTAACTTTAATACTAGTGAAGTGAAATTGTGCCTACTTGTTCACAAAGTGTCAATTATTTAGAATTATTGAGCCAACAATAGTGCTTCGATGGGAGGAGAAAGAGAGTAAGAAAATTTATCAAAAGTTAATTGGCCTAAAATTAGGTTCTCGATCATGATAAACAATTTTTATCAGCTCGCAATGTATTAATATTCACAAGAAACAAATCTATCGAAGACTCTTATAATGTTATTAAGTGATAGTACAATTTAGATATTTAAATGTAACAATAACACATATATACTTTTAAAAATATTAAAATAAAAATAATCTTCTCAATACATACGAGAGGACTTAAATCTCGAGTGAGACAAGGAGATGGTCATTACTCGATCACAAAACGACTTGCCAACAAGGAAAATTCAATAATGTTTGGTAATTAAAAAAAAAAACAAAGAAATGATGGTAAAAACAAAAACAGAGCAAACAAAAAGCCATCCCTCTTATCATCATTTAACAATTGTTCCATTACATTTCATGCAGCTGGTATCCATTTGGGATTTTTCACTTGTGCAGTAAATTTTTAAAAATATATATATATATATAACATAAATTTGATAATTATGAACTGCTTGATGTCGAAAGATAAGAATGCGGACAAGCCTTGGCTTGTACTTATATCTCATTATTAAGAATTTTTTTTTTGGCTTCATGTGCGGACTCCTGACAGAGCCGAAACTGATGTTTTGAAGATTTGATTTTTATTTATCATTACTATTTAACCACTATAGAGATCGTATCAACCCCAGTGGTTTGATAATTTATTAATGAGCTTAATATGAGTGTTAAAACTCGTTGCACTTGTAAAATTTGTGATGTATGTATGCATGTAATACGTCGAATGACGTATAGCAAATATATATATTCTAGAATTTAACGCTTGGGATAAGATTAATTTACCTTTTTGCTTCTTGTGATAAGATAGATAGTTTATTGGTCTTGTGTTAGGTACGAAGATTATACATTAATAAACATTATTATAGTCACAATCACGGTCACCTATTGATATAAGATTATCATCGGCCAGTTTGAAGAAGAAGAAGAAGAAATTGGCGTTTTGTTTGTGGGTCTGAAAATGGCATCTTTAGCTAAGTCACTATATTGGGTTATTTTCACGTACCATCAATTATTATCTTCATTCACACCAGATCATGTGTTGTTCGCATGGAATTCCAATTATTACCAAACCAATATTTGCTATCAAACGTGAATGATAACATGCTAATAGATAGATTGGTGTTTAATGTTATGTTCTATGTTTGATTTTACGCATCATTCCATCACCGACTACCGAGCATATTTGCAACTACTAAGCTTCTGATTGAATTATTTAATTCAATGGCACAACGGGCTAAAAATGCGTAATATATGTCAACTTGTACTCGTATCTAATGTGGCTAATACTAAGTTACATGCATGTAACTTACAACCATCTCATATGAATAGTGAATAATGTGGGCTCACTCACTATTCATGTGAGAGGGTTGTAAGTTATATGCATGTAACTTAGGGGAATCCATCTAATATTCATCGGAATTTTCATTAACTTATATGCTAAAATTGGTGATTTCCATTTTACGGGGCTGATCACGCGTTCAGTGCGGGTTAGGTTCCCATCGGGGAACTGTGTGTACGCAACTCAGCTCCGCATGATGAAAACTTGACATGCACACAGTCGCACGTCAAATCACACTCCTTCATTTCACAGCAACTAAGCTGGGTGCGACCTGATCACACTCCATTCTACGGCAACCAAGTTGGGATAATAACCTAAGGGCCAGTCTGGTAATGATGTAGCCTTTAAAATAATTATTGTTAGATGTGCTGTAGAAATAATCAGTTATGAAGAGAATCAGTTAAGTGTTTGGTAAATTTTATTTTCAAAAGTACTGTAAATTTTAAAAACAGTTATGGGTGTTTGTTAAATCTTACTGTTAAACTACTATAAGAAAATAAATAACTAAAATATACATAAGGTATGATGAAATTTACTTACACATCTAAAAATGTACACATACAATATCTTTAATTGTGTATTATAATAATTTTAACTAAAAATAAAATTTATACTATAGTGATTTTATTTCTTTTTTTTTATCTTAAAACAATTGATAATTAAAAAATCAACTACAATTTTCATTAAATAACATCATGTAAAGTATAACTAAGTATTCCAAAAATAAACGTAAAAAAATATAATGAGCTACAAAAACTCAAAACAAAAACAAATAATAGATTGTCAATATCATATTCACATTAAACTTGCAGCAATATTATTTCTTAGAAGGATAATTTCGGGTTTAAGTAATAATAGTAAGAATATTTATGAAATTATATTAAAAATAAAATTGATTTTCAAAATCAAAATTTAAAAGCTACTCCTTTTCTGCTTTTTAAAATTAACTGTAAGAGAGACTGATTCTAGCACAAGTGATTTTAATTTTTTTTTTACCAAACACTAAAATTAACTTTTAAATTTTTATAATCACTTTTACCTCTCCCAAAGGCAATCCCAAACGGGGCCTAAATCTTCCAGATAATTTTGGACCGTTAATTCCAATATCACTGATGTTACAAATGAGACAAGCTTAAGCATCAAGTCATGAGTGGCTCTAGGAACTATTGAAGGGGTGTATTATGCCCAGCCAAGATATTTTCTAGGAAACCCCTGGAGACAATCGGTCGAAAATCTGTAAATGGGCTGCCTTTGATTAATCTAGGACCACTCAAATCTGAAGATATGCAAGCAAATGAACCCTCAAATACCATAAGTTGACGGGAGCATTTTGAAATAATTATCAGCCATACAAGAAATTTAATACAAATGGCCAACAATCGAGAAGTATAGCACATTGATAACCTAGTCTGAAACCAGACGTATCGTTGCTGAAAAGAGCAAATATAACCTGCTAAAGGAAATATCTCACAAGCAAAGTATTGAAAAAAACCTGGAATTTTATTTCCATTTTGAAGTTTGTTTCCTCACGTGATACACAAAAGTGGATATGTAACTTCAATGAACTAACAGATGATGATTCATACAAGTTTCTGAAAACTATGCATCTAAACAACATTGAATTTTCTTCGTGTATTTCTAAACCTACTCCAAGTCTTACATATATACGCGATAATGTTTCTCAGTTACTTTCTAAATCTTGATCCCTTGTTCGGTGTACCATTATTTCTGTTATCAAATGCAGATGCCCAGAAGAACAGAGACATCCAGAAAAGAACTGCAATGAAGATGCGAATGCGGTCTTGGAGTTTAGAGAAACCTGTTCCATAATCAAAACATGTAATTTCAAAGCACTTCAGTAGTGATTTTAAAATTTAAAATGGAATAAAGAAAGAGAAGAGCCAAATTAGGGCCAAAGCAAGGATTGCATATTGTGAAGTATAGCACTAGGCACCAGGTCGAGAAACTAAATTTCCTGCTACAAAAGTTTGCTTATATCTTTCTTATGACGTATATATCTTTGATAGGAAACTCTAGGAAACCTCACCGTTAACATCTCAGCTAAGGGCTTTAAAAACCCACTATTTCCTACACCGACATCATACTATACTTTCTAACATACCGTAAATATTAATTCATGTCTTTTTCTTTTTTTATTTTCTATTTTCTTTTCTATTCCTCATGTTATGCTGTTCCACCAGATCGGTATAGAAAGGTAATGGTACACTAGTGCATGTATAAGTTTATTACCAGTCAAATAGCATATGCATCACTTAGCAACCACTTTGTGGAATGTAAAATATGAGATTATTTATTCTGATGACAAAAACGCATACATTTTATAGCTTGACCAGGTCTAACAACTAAAATCATTGGGTGATGTCAGAGATTACCTCTGGTAAGAAAATTACCATTATGTGGTACTATTTAATCTTGGGACAGTTTACAAAACTCAACTTCAGAAAACAGGCAGTGAAAAAGCATATTTATTCTTTATAAAATCAGTGTGATTCACTGTATTCCGTTCTAGTTCATGAAACAAGTTATATTCCTTGATGTCATAAAAGGTCATTTACAATGTTTGCCTTCCTTTGATGATACATCATCTTATTCAGACAACACCTTAGATTTTAGGCCTAAAATGAATGCTAACTAGATTCATTTTGCTTCAGAGTTACAAAATGAAATGAAGACAGTGGATTTCGAAATGACAACTTTAGAAGACTATGTATTAGTAGCTTGACTTCTTCCACTTATTATTGAATTAGACTACCAACGGAGAAACTAAATTAATCCAGACTCTCAAACAAGAAGTTATGCAATATTATGAATAAAGAACTTCAAAGACTCTTCTTATCAAATTAACACTCCTGGGTTATTGCCATCACAACAGCCCATCACAGCAAAACAAGAAACTAGAGAACATCCCTTATCTCCAAAAACAGAACTCTTAAGGGTCCATTTGGTATTGTATAGAGGAAAAAAAAAATTGTAATAGTGAAATAAAAGTAGAAAGTTTTTAGTAAATATGATTTTTTAAATAATAATTTTGACAAAAATAGTAAAGATAATATACATTCTACATCATACAAGTGAGGGATAACTTCATCTGAACTTCCAATCCATAGCTGTAAGTGTTTACCAAACACTTTAGAGCTGTAGCAATATCAATACCAAACGCATCCTAAATATATTGAGTATTATACATTTAGGCTCTGTTTGGTATGCTAACTAGCAACTATGGCTTTTACAGCTACAACTCTAAAGTATTCAATAAACACCTGCGACAATAGTTTAAAAGTTAAGGTGATTTTACCCTTGAGTTGTTTGATTACCTTTACTGTCTTTTTCAAAATTATTTATTATTTAAAAATCATGCTTACTGAGCTAAAGCTTTTATTTCACGGCAGCTATAACCGCAAAACAGAGCCTTCTGATATTATGCAAAACCATGGGATTTTTTTTTAAACTCATCTCCACCATATTCAAAATTTCCCATGTTATAAATTTAGTGGATAAGTGAAAAATACAAAGGTTCAACAAAATATGAACATTTACAACTGATATAACAGTGCTAATACTCTATGATAATTTTTTTTTTGTGTAACAATAATATGCAAGAAAAAAAAAATCAACATAATGAGCTAATAAATACGCATGAACCATTAATTCAATTTCAAAAATGACATAGCGGTTTCATCAACAAACTTAAATTGCCAAATGAGAATATTTGACCATTCAAATTTCGGTTAAAATAACTGACCTGTGGGTTGAATTGGGTCATCCGGGGGAGGCGGGTTGGATTGGGGAGCCGGGCCGGGGCTAGCTGCGAGACAGCTGCGGAGATGCGGCCTACTGGGAGTTTTACGGAGGAGCAGGAGAGACGGACGGTGGGGATAAAGCGGCGAGGAAATGGTCGGTGGAGATTGGTTTGCGTGGAAATACTTCAATGGTGGTTTAAGGCGTGTGCGTGTCGGAGAAAGAATCTCCATTTTGGTTTTGTTTATTTTCGTCTGAGATTTTTGGATGTGGAATATATAGAGGGACTTTGAATTGGGCCCCGGTTTGGGTAAACACTAATTGGGCCTCTAAGCACACCCACTGTGAGAGTTCTACTCGATGCAAAT
This sequence comes from Citrus australasica, assembly GCA_029618585.1. Lineage (NCBI taxonomy): Eukaryota > Viridiplantae > Streptophyta > Magnoliopsida > Sapindales > Rutaceae > Citrus > Citrus australasica. The sequence goes on along the minus strand of JARCIV010000269.1, from coordinate 154,060 downwards.
TCATTGGATTTGAATTCCGTACTAACTAGACTTTATATAATTTGTGATCGGTGGTTATTGGATAACAAGTAATTTATAACTAAATCTCAATCGTACCCTTGTTATAATATGCCCACAACGGAGGATCGGGGTTAATCAAATGTGCATCATCGCTTGACTGCACAACTCTCTCAATCAGAACCTGTCACGTCACACGTGACTTGTCGTTATCATAAAGTAGGGGTGGGCATTTTCCGGTCCGGTTCGGTTCGGTTCGGTTCGGTTCGGAACCGGAACCAATCGGTTCTCAAAAGTCCAAACCGAACACGAACCGAATTGTAGAACCGAACCGAACCGAACCGAAATATTTCGGTTCGGTTCGGTTCGGTTCTACAATTCGGTTCGGTTCGGTTTGGTTCGGTTCTACAATTCGGTTCTGTTCGGTTCAGTTTGGTTCTACAATTTGATTTGGTTTGGTTTGGTTTGGTTTGGTTCGCACATGTATGTATTTTACAGTTTTAACCAAATGTATTATTTTCAGCTAATCTCACTGCATTTTACAGAATATTGCTAGTTAACAAATTGATTTTAAATTTAAAAATAAAAATTATAACTATAAGAGATAGAATGAAATAAAGTATCTCATATTTTTTTTTAATTGAGAATTCTTGATGAATTCTTTTATTTGGTATTGAATTCTTGACACATTACGCAATATTATGACCTTATATTCTTATTTTTGTGATAGTGTATTATTGGTTGTTTTGACCCTTTTAATGAAAGGTTTATTTTTTATTAAAAAAAAGAATTGGTATGAGAAAAAAAATAAAAACAAAAAGATAAACATGGAGATGGAAGCATGCATATATAATATATATACACCAAAATATTTGATGATAAATTAATTGAGATGAGTTTTAATTCTTATCTGACTTCAAAATCAAAATGATGCAAACTAGGCATAGGAAGGAATGTTGAATATGAAGATTAGCCATTGTTTAATTTGAAGATCTGGGCTGCTGCCTTTTTGCTTTATTTTAGTGAAAGGATGGTGATGTATATATACCTATTTATAATAAATAATAGGCATTTAAAAAAAGAATATTGTTTTCATAAAACAATGCTTTAGATAAGAAATATAACGTATTAACAGGAAAAAAAAATCCTTCTCTGTATTGCTTGTTTTCATTAATTTATTTAAATAGAATAACGGTTAAGATAAAATCACAAAAATAAAGGGATGCATGCTTCACAATCATAACTGATGATAATTCCAGCAGTTTCTGCACTATTTTGACATATTTTTCCAGCAGTTTCTGCACTATTTCTAATATTATTCTTTGGTGCTGCATTTATATCACCAAAATATGAATTGGTATATTTTGAATGAAAAGTAACATTTGAATAGAAACTGTCAACTTTTCAAACATTAACATTTGAATAAAAACTATCAACTTTTATAATTTTTATTTGAATGAAAAGTAAACAATAATTTATTTCAAAAATATCTATATTAAATATAGTAATTTTCTAAACTATAAAATCTAATAATTTCTTTAGTTACAAAGATATGAATGTCAACTATATTTTTTTAATTTAAAAAATAAATAAAATGTCACTTATATTCAAATATAACTAAAAAAAAATCAAACATAACATTCAAAGTTTCAAACTTAAAAAATATTCAGATTCATTAACATTTTAAATAAAACAATAAAGGCTACCTAAATTTCTAACCCAATGACTACAGAGTACAGAGTACAGACCAACAAACCAGCCTAGAACTACTGCTATATCGTGTGCATTCAATATAAGCTGCTGTCAAAGTTTTATTGCAGTGTTTTATACAATTTCGGGAAAAAAAAAAGGGAAGAAGAAGAGAATTAAGGTTCAAATGATTTGACTTTGAATTTTAATTCAACCCTGTTATCCTGCCTCTATCCTTATGCACCAAACTGCAGTGTTAGTTCATTGAATGTTTAGTAATTACTAATTAGTATAACTTTTGAGTCCTGTTGTGCAGAAAATAGAAGCTTTGCCATGTTAGTTAACACTTAACAGCTCCAGATATTCCAGAATCAAAGAATCAAAAGAAAAATTCCCAATTTATTTGCATGCAGATGAGCTCTACACGACAACGACTACATAAACAGTCAAACACCTCCACAAATTCAGACTGCCAGTGCCAATACAATTTCAGACTGCCAGTGCCGGCAACCAACACCTCCACAAACACCTCCACAAATTTAACCCCACATAAGCTTCAATTCAAACACAATTTCAGACTGCCACAACATAAATTAAAAAAAATAACCTGCAGCAGTGAAGATGAGATATGACGCGGGCTGAGTGATGAGTGGCGGTTAGAGCAGTGAGGCCCGAAGACGAGCGGCGTGAAACCGTGAGCGTGAGCGTGAGGGACCGAGGGCTTTGACGGCGTCACCACACTTGAAGACCGTGAGCGTAAGGGACTGAGGGCTTTGAACCTTTGACGGTGAGAGCGTGAGTGAGCAAGGCACCGAGCTGCTGGAAACCGTGAGGGACTGACGACTTTGACGGCGTCACCAGTCACCACGCTTGAAGAGATGCGCCACCGCTGACCGTGATGCAAGGGATCCGAGAAGAGGCCGCGAGTCACCGATCCGACGAGGGAGATAGCTGGATTTTGGAGTTTCGGTTTAGGAATTAGGGTTACGAAATTAGGAAATAGAAAACAGGGGATTTGTGAATTACCGTTTTATATTTTTTATTTTGAATTTTTATTTAATTTATAAATGGATTGAACCGATCGGTTCTTCGGTTCGGTTCGGTTTTGAACCGAACCGAATGTAAACCAATCGGTTCTTATAAATACAAACCATTCGGTTTTTTTCCTTTGAACCGAACCGAACCGAATTAAATTATTTCGGTTCGAAAAAAAACCGAACCGTTTGCCCAGCCCTATCATAAAGGATGGTGCTTACTATATCACTACTCGGTAGAAGATTATAAAAAAACTCAACTTAGACACGAGATCTTAATTCTTCTATTTTAGTATTGTTATTTTGTCAGTAATTTAAAAAGTTCGAACATTTTGTTTTAGAGAGCTAATAATCAATTAAAAAGAGTTTAAATAAGACAAAATCTATTAGGTATGGCATGAATGTACCATATTTTAATTTTAATAGTAGGAATAGGAGTTATATTGGACTTACAAAGTTGATATACTAAGAACCTTGTATTCCAATTTATGTAGCATATACAATCATACATTGATAGGGACGGAACCAAGTACAAGCTGGAAAAAAAAAGTTATAAAGAGAATGAAGACTCAGTTGAAATTTCATAATTTTTAAGTAGATTTTACACTTTCCCCCTCATTTTTATATAAATGTATTTTAGCCTACCATATTTAATGAATTCTCCATTCTGGCCCCTACTATTTGGCCCTCCTCAATTTTAATGATATAATGTTACATCCTCCTCCATTCTGGTCCCCACTAGTACTACTCACGCTCAGAGAACACAGAAAATAATTCGTCAGTTAATTAATTCACTTTATGTTTTTTAATATTTTTTCTTTTTTCTTTATTTTTTCATTTTTATTTTGTGTTTATGTTTCTATTGTTAGATTGTTTTGTTGTTGTTGCTGACAATTGTATCTGCTGTTGTTGCTTGGCGGTGGTGGAGTTACGGGTGGTGTTGGTGGTGTTGTTGTGATGCCACCCATGGAGGCTGTTCATGGGTACTAGGGCCATGTCGCTACAATGTTCGGATCGGGAGGGTATGCCTATATTGAGGTCGGTGGATGGCTCCAATAGTGGTGAGTCAAGATTCCGATAGTCTAAGGTACGGGCTCGTGGAGAGGCATCCAGTGAATAGCCTTGAAGGTGGCTGTATGTTTTGTTATTTTTTTAAACCACCCAATTTCCGGTGACCGTATTGAGTCTCGACTAATTCAGATTTAGAGTGTAGTCACAGCTAAGGCTCCTTACCCCTCTCAAATAATGTATTTAGTGGAGATCGAACCCAAGAGTTCTTCCCATTTATCCAGCCCGCGTCGCCAACTAAGCTACAACCATTTGGTTATTGTTGTAGTATTGTTGCAATGTACTTTTGTTACTATTCCAATTAGGATGTGGTTTTCACCTCTAATAGTTGAGCTTAGGGATGGCAAATTCCGAGTCCGGGTCCGGGTCCGGGTTTAGCCGTTCCGGTTCCAGACCCGGATGTTAATTTGGTATTCCGGATCCGGATATAAACCCGGATAATTTATTTCTGGGTCCGGAGCGAGTTTAACCCGGAAAAATCCGAGTTTCCGGATTGCGGGTTTCAAACCCGGATGTCCATATTTTTTTGTCCTTTTCCAATTCTCTAACAGGCTATGGATACAATGGAAAAAAATACACAGCTGCATAACCAACCAAAAAAATAAAAGCAGCAGAATGAGAACCAATGCAACTAGAATCCAACCTTACATCAAAGAAGCAATCAAAAGAACACAAGCCTAAAAAATTACAAACACAGATCATCTCCCTCATATCCATTTTCACCCTCGTCAGAATCAGCACCAACCCCCTCATAATCCTTTTCCAAAGCTGCAAAATCCTCACGGGTTTCAAATAACTCACCTTTCTCTATGCCCTCTTGGCATTACATCAAATCAAATTTGTGGTCAATGCGAGAAAATACCTTAGCAATACTAGTTGAGTTCGTTGTCATGCGCATAGCCCTTTGCACCTTCGCGAGATCACCACTCGAACAGTTGGAGGCCGGTAATTGATACCACACTTGAATCCAGTTTGGCACCAATCAATAAATTGAATGGCAGCTGATGATGATAATGATCAACACAGCCACGGTAGCAGCAAAGCAGCGAGATGACGATGACGAAAAAGTTAATAGTTGGGGGCTGTGTTGAATTGATGAAGAGAAGAAGAAAATTGGTGGCGGCTGTATTGAGAGAGTTGTAAAGTGAAAACTAGGGTTTCCTCTTTCCTTTTTGACTTTTAGCTTTTTTATTTATATTTTAAAATATTAAAAATATAATATTAAGAATAAAGACATCCGGGTCCGGGTTCCGGATATGCGGGTTGGCTTATTCTGGATCCGGACCCGGATACATCCGGGTTTATAAAATTGCTGCCGGATTCCGAATTTTTTTGTATCCGATGCGGGTTGAAATCACTCCGGATTATCCGGGTTCATGCAGGTCCGGGCCGGGTCCGAATTATTTTGCCATCCCTAGTTGAGCTTGGTCAATTAAGTCAGTGCCATAAAATTCCTCTAATACTTCGTGAGATTTTACTATGCGAAGCCATTTAGTCTTTTTTTTTTTGTTTTAAAATTTATAGTCCTTAATTACTTAGTGGTTGGGTGTTCTCTAACTTAAACTCCTATAAATTTTATTTAATGCTGACCTTACATTTATATAGTGATGTATTGTTGGTCTTTTTTAACCCCAGTAATACAGTTATTATTTTTAAAAAAAGTCACAAAACAATGATTATGAATTGATGCTTTATGTTTTCTCGTCCTTTACTTGCACTGCTAGCTACTCATTACTGTTAGAAATGGTAATGTTCCAAATTAAACCATCACTCTGTGCTTGCGTTTTGTTTGTATTACATGAATCATGTGCAAACATGACATTACATGTAATATTATTGACCTGTCGTTTTATCACATCCAGAGATTAGTCTTTTCATCACCTTCATGTTAGATTGTACAGCTTGTTGATCGTATTATTGTACAAATACATATAAAATCAAGAAAAGATCGAAAAGAGAAGTATGCACGCATCAAATCTTAAGCAAATAACTAATCAATCATTAAACATCTTAATTATGAATTCGTCACATATAATACATAATATTTTTCATAAGCACACACACGCACAATACCACAGATGAGATTTAATTAATTAATTAATTAGCTGCTAGCAGCTAGCAAGTCAAGGTTGAAAGAGCTTATTCCCACATCTGCATTTCCACGAAAGCAGATAATAACTATCATCATCTCCATGAGAATTAGATGACGCTTTAAGAAGATTCTTGTGAGAAGGCACAACAAGAGTGGCCACACAAGGCCTGCAACTCGAGCACTTGTTGACGCAGGCGGGTGGCTTTGATCCCAACGCCATTTTCTTTTTAAACAAACTCTCATATTCATTACCCTTTTCACCTGAAAATTAAAAATAAAACTACCCAAATCATTAAAACTCAAAAAAAAAAGCAACTATATATAACAGATGCATATGTGGGAAAGAATAATTTTATTATACCTGCTGATGTGAGAGGCAGCAGCAGGAATATTATGAGAGAAATGATGAAAGCCACAGTGACATGTGGGAGATGATCATTTGATGATCTTGATGCTGTGCCCATGATGATCGGCATACGGGGTGTGTGTTGGGAGAGAGGAGAGAAGTTAACAAGAAGAGATGTAATGTGCGGGGGAGGAAATGAGGAATGGATAAAAATTGCTTGATATATATACAGTGATTTTTAACACTGTTGAGGACTGATGCCTGTAGAAGAGGGGACATGTCTCTGATTCAATGGCTTGTTAACCAATTAAACAGTTTTCACCGCGTTGGCAAACAATAAATTCTTCTTTTTCCAGAGTCTTTCTTTGGAAACTGGTGAGTTGATGACTGGTCAGACATTGGTTCATCAACCGTTAGAAGACTTGACTATGCTAGCAAAAATACTTACCATTTCTCACTCAAATCCTATTAATCTCAAACAAAAAAATATATATTTAAATCCCATTATTGATGACACTTGACATTATGTATTCATCCATAGGTTGTGCCTAATTTTTCATTTGTTTTCATGTTTTAACAAGGGAATAAGGATTAAACCGCAAATTTTGAATTTATACTATCATTCTTTAGCACATATTCATACCTGACAACCAATATGTTTTTCAGAATTTTTAACAACCAAGTATAACAAATCTTTTGTTGTCTTTCAAAAATATCTTAGCTTTCTCTATTATAGCACTGAGATCATTCTTTCAAATTTCAATCAGAGTGTTTTAGGGATGATATTAATATTAAAATTATTAACTCATATATGTTGGATGGAGTAAAATTTGAATAACCCTTAACTCAGAAGTTACATTTGCATAAAATTTCGCCCGTGAACTACTAGTATTGATCATGATTCATACGGCATGCCCGTTCCTTTATCATCTTTCAAATTATCAATCGTCACACAGGCATTTAATGCTATTAATTGTGACCACCACCAATGTCTCGATATATCGGTATTGGTCTGATACGGCATCAAATCAGGACACCTTGGGATGATGCCTTGGACTTCTAAGTAAGCCTCTCTTTTTTAACTGTGAGATAAAATATGGAAGCTGGAGAGTAAATTCAGGGTGAGTTTCAAAATTCAGACGTCCTAGTTATTCCACCAGCCACAGCAATATTCACAAGGATGAACAATATTCGAACTTCATAATTAAAATGAATGAAAAATAAACAATAAATCATGAAAATGATGCTCCACATTAAAAATTACAGAATATTTATCTGTTATTTAGAGTAGTTTATGTTAAAGATATACATATAAATATTTTAAGAAGACTTTCGATGTTTAAGTTTTGCAAAAGGATAAATTTCATTTTTTAGCATAACAACTGCAACCACCTCGTTTTATTATTAAAGTCAAGAGTAACCTCCTCGCTTCATCATTGAAGATTACAAAAATGTCTTCAAGCGTTCGTCTAAAATTGAGTAACGATACGTTTAAAAATTTTATATCTCAAACGACGTGGTATTTGATATGTCATTCATTCATTAATATTATAAAATTATCTTAATAATGATGATATAAAAAAATCAATTATATATTACAAAACTTAAGACAATCACTGATTAATTTCGTGTCATTCTGAATACAGACGTTGTCTCCCAATTTTATAAGTATATCATTATCCATTAAAATTGGATATTATTTATATTTTAGTAGTTATACCACAATCCCTAATTTCGACTGCTTCTTATCTTATATATGATATATGTTTACGGTTTTCTCATTTTATTCTAACTGTATATCTATAAATAACTTGTACCCTAATACAAAGATGATTATTACCTGAAGATAGTTTTCATGATATCAAAGTCAGATCATGTATAAGTGAGTGTTAGTTTTCGTTATTAGATTTATAGTTTCCATAAAGAATCTGAGTTCCTTCCTGTGTATGTTTTGCAAAAAAAGTTTTTATTCCGACATTGGATTTGAATGGAATTTGGTCATTGGTCTCCAGTCAAGCATATTCGAGCTGGGCAAACTTTTGATGCAATTGTCAATATACTTGTAACTGACCAGATTTGAAACGGAGACCTGTTAAAAATCTAACAAATCAAAAGTCAACACACTGAATCAAAAACCCCCTTCAAGGAAAAAAAAAAGAGAAGGGGGGGGGGTTAAAAAGATCAAGATATTTTTCTTTTTTTCATTATTGAATTCATGTAGGGTCAAGTAAAACGTAAAAGATCCATGTCGGTGGCAGCATTAAATTCTTTATCCGTATATGATATATCTCGCTCTGAAAGTTAGACATATATATTCCGCCCACAAGTAACTAATTAAGGTCTTTATTAACTCATAAAAATCTGAAGTTAGCTGCCTCTCTCTTATCTGTTATAATTAATTAGCCTACTACTTTTTTTCTCTTTGTATACAAGGCTGTGATTATAGTATTGGGAGGTTTCATATTCGACAGCTTACACATCGTCAAATGATTGAATTTTAATAATTTTTATTAGCGCTCTAATCTTCTGATGGTGTCTAAACTGTGCGAGGTGCAACGATATCCATAGCGAATCCCATAACATAAATAAAGATACTGGTAAAACTATTTTGTTTGTTTGTTTATTTTTGTGTGTATGCGCGTGCGTGTGAAAGCAACCGAACGGAGCAGAGCTTTAACATGGAAACTTATTGGAAAGGAAAGAAGAAGGAAGTGGAAATTGTCAATTTGGACAAAAGAGAGAGATCAATGTATAAGTAGTAACCAGTCAAGTCAGGTGGAGAGAGGTTTTTTTTTTGAGGAGTAGACATCTCTTGAATATTTGTGAAAGTTAAAATTTAGACAGACTTCTATTAACACTCTTAAATATTTATGAAAGTTAAAATCTGGACATATCTTTATTAACATTGATGTAAATTGATCTCAGTAATAATTTAATTTAAAAATATTAATTATATTTTAATTTAATATAAATTATAATTTAAATAATAATATCATATAATAATAATAGTCTCATTTAATAAAAAAAAATCAGGTGGAGAGAGATCAGTGTATAAGTAGTAACCAGTCAAGTCAGGTGGGTTTCAGAAAAGGCCACTTTTATCGAATGCTTGTCAATTTAAAGTGTCGGCTAGCTAATTTAGCTGTGCAGGAATTGTAAAAGCAGTTCTTACAGTCTGCCCAAGACAAGAAAACAGTTTTAAGAGATGCAATGGTTAAAAAAAAAATCAACTTTTCTTTTCACTTTGTAAAGCAAACAAATAGAGATGAAACTTTCAAAATACTTTTGACTTTTACTAGTTTCAATGATTTTTTTTCCATTATATATTATTATAATCTACAGCTAGAACCCGATGACTGCTAATATTTTGAGGATATTATACCAAGTGTGTATTTATAATGATTTACAATGAGAGATTTAATTAACTTAACTATGTATGGTACTAAAAACCTATTTGATAGTGAGGTGTTATGTACAGAAACTGTTATTTATAAAAAAAAACCTAATGTTTGTATGATTAACAATAATTTTTTTGTTAATTTTTACATCTAATAATTATTATAAAATGAAAAAATTTGAAGCCAAAGCCCAACTTGATTTACCAAACACCACGAACATGTATAGTTAAGTTATGACAGCCCAGCTATGAATCTCGGACTTTTTATTTCTCTGTGATTAACTAACTAAAGAATTTTGCTGAATATATTTTTAACATGGTTTTCCAGCTCTTAATATTTGTTAACATGTATTAGAGTAAAATCTAATAAGAACTCTTCAATCAAGTCAATAGATATTTGATGATATTGCTTTCGTTTTCCGCGCATGCGTTGAATGATGAAATTAAATCGAAAGGATCAAGCCCTGCCTCTGTTGATCCGTCAGTGCGCCGATAACGTCCGTATCTCAGACTTCTAATCTTTCCATTTTCTATTTTCAGATGTAACATAATTTGACGATTTGTTTAGTAGATCATTATCCTATGTATATAATATTTTTATTATTTTTTGTTAATTGAAATGTACGCACAGAGATCAAATATAGCCAATAAGATGAGTCATATAGAACTCATTTCACAAGAACATATAGTAATTATTTTTCAAATCAAGAATCGTGAGACCACCTTATGATGTTGTGCCCAATCCCCTCCATGGTATACAAAAACTTCATACTTTCTTGGATTCTCTTAAATTCAATGGATGCTAAGTTTTTGATACAACTCCAAGAAGTATACATATTTATTATATACTTGGAAATAAAGATGCTTCTGAAACACAGCAGGATCTTTCAGAAATTAAACACAAAAGTTAATTATCTTTTAATCACAAAGCAAAGTTACAAACTTATTTCCATTTCAAAACCAACCCAAAACCCTCCACAAAAACATCACAGATCATTCATAAACGCCACTTCACTAATGGATATTCACTTCCTTCACATCCTGTTTAGGCTTTTCAGTCCTAGGAATTACAATATTCAGAACCCCGTTTTTCAACTCGGCCTTAATTTCGTCAGCCTTCGCATCATCAGGCAGCGCGAGGCTTGTGTTGTAGTAACCATAGCTCCTTGCTGACCAGTATTCGTCGTCAGAGCCTTCCTCTTCCTCTTCCTTGTGCTCACCCTTTATTGTCAGAACCCCATCATGAATGGTGATCTTCACATCATCTTTGCCTAGCCCGGGGACGTCATACCGCAGCTTGTAGCAGTCGTCTTGCTCTTTCACCCGCCCCATGAGTTGTGATGGTGTAAAGTTCAAGTTTTCGAATATCCTGTTAATGTTTTCGGTTGCTTGCATGAGTGCATTTCCAAGCCCTGAAGGAAAGAACTCTATAGGAGACAATAACAGAGACAAAATTACCACTCACTTGGAATATGAAACTTAAAACTTGAACACACGAAAGATCAGAAAGAAGTGTTACCAGCAAGTACGGGAATGTCATTGTTCCTCCAAAGACTCCCCCTCCTGCCTCTTCTCCTTGGAAAGAGCCTTGATCTTTTTTCAGTCACAGCGACTTCTTTGTCTTGTTTTTTCTCATCATTGGCAGCTGTTGCCATGAACCTCTTCAACAACTCATTACTCCACTTTTGCCTTCGTACACCACCGATGGTACTAGCACTTCTCTCACCAAGATTATTATGCAAATTTGCCAGAGAAGCTGAAGAAGTTGACACCCTTTGCTGCACGTTCCTCAAAGCCAAACGAGCCAAAGCCATTTTTTTTCGGTAACTAGAGGAGTTTTTTGAGAACTTGGGTTGTTCGTCTTTAGTTCTCTTGTCTTTTTTGCCTCTTATTGAAAGGATACATGAAAGTATTTAAGGGTGCCAGTGAGTTGAGCTTTGGATAATTTGAGAAGTCTCTGAGATGTTCTAGGGGCTAGTAGACGCATCAAGCAAAGGTTCATTTCTGACTATGAATGATGTCATGACCAATAGATGATTCTTGGTCTTTCTCAAACTCACTCGCCTTCCTTTTTTTTTTTAATATATTTTTCAAGAGAAAACTTTTAATAAATAGAGATTATTTTAACTTTTTTTTTTAATGCGAGTGTTCCACAATCCAGAGGAAAATGAATCGGATACCCAATGATATTTGCTTTTGGTCACTTTTTTCCCCTTCAGTAGATGGAATAAAAATTAAAATTATGCTTCACGTTGCTTTTGGTCATGACTGAAAATTATCTACAGGCTCTACATAATCTAGACGTGCTCCTCTTTAATTTCTTAGCCTATGAAGTTTCTCCTTCCTGGCCTTGATCTAGAAGAAACTCATCCATATTTGACTTTGAATTTAATCCCCAAATGGAGTTGAATTTATTGCTTCAGTAGTAAATCTTCAAATATATTACATATCCACCTGAGAAATGACAGACCAGCAGTACAAACACATTATGAAAGGACTCAGAAAAAAGAATGAAGAGATGCATTTACTCGAGTTTGAGTAATAGAGATCTCCTGAGAATAACCATGTAGTTCAACCATTTGACACAGATTCTCTTAACCAATATGAAAACCTTGAAACCATTTCAAGAATCCAATTGAGTGCGGATTAATCTTCCCAGTCCTCGCATGATGAGGAGAATTTTGCAATGTTGGCAATGTTTCACGGGACATTTTCATGTTTTAGTGTGTACAAACACATATACATACACATACGCACGCACACACGCGCAGAAGGGAGAGAGAGATATGAATCATGGTGACTTTCAATCAATGCATAACATGTTGCTCTAAAAACAGAGCAGCGGGTGTTTTCTCTTTTTCATTTTTTCCCAATGAGTTTCAGTGCATACAAGGTCATCCAGAAAGGCCTGTAAAGCAAAACAAAAATCTGCCTAGTGCTTATGACAGATCTGTTTACAACTGATGTATACTCCATGCTAACTATAGAAGCAAATCAAATGCTACTGCCACTAAGACGGTGTTTCAATATTTGACCAACCTTTACACGCCTTATACTTCTACAGTCAATCATACATTCCCTCCTGCTCCCAAATGTCCACAAGAAAATCTACCATTTCCTGCCAGTATTGAGATCGAAGAATGATCATTTTAACTGTATTACATCTAGAGGGGGAAAAAAAAAGGGGTCATGGAAGTGGAACTTACTGAAAGAGGAATAGGTTGAGGAAATGGTTTGTTGCTCCCAAGCAAACTTTCATATGTTGCGTTCCAACTGCAAAGCCAGAATTTTTTAACCAGGCAGAGACAATGAGTGCTGACAAAATAAGAAAAAAGAAATTCATGAATGATCAATGTTTACCTTAAAGAAGTACGCAATCCAGAGATGGTTTCCTACTATATACGTGGACACCTACAAGAGACTCCTAAAACCTACACACGAAGGCTGTAGACCAACATATCTAAACTCCAATAGCTTGGTCACTTTTAAAATGACTATAGTTTGGCCACTTTTAAAATGACTATGTCCTGAGCTTAGCATCTATACATACAAACTGCACTAGTGCAGAAACTATGGCTGGTTTACAGCAAATGAAAATGAAATACTGTTTTCTGTTTTCTTACTAGTTTCATATTCATAGCAAATAGAAACACTGGAATCATGATGAAATGATGCTACCCTTCTCCATAATTTGGCAAAGAAATTGCAATTTGTGTTGGGTCTCAAAGAAACATTAGTTCAGGATTTTGCATTTTCTTCAGTTTCTTTCATAAAGCAAGCCAGAAAAGGGAATGATTGTTAGCAGAGGAGTTGAAGTTGAAAAGATGTGAATTTCTTTAGCTATTAGCATGTGTAAACTGAAAGAGTGAAACCATTTCTGATAAATTTGAATCATTTGTAATTAGCAATCTGCTACCTAGAAATATTTAGCACAATTGACAGTTGTTTCAACATATTAGTTTCTCTACAAGCAAAAATTGTTCTCATGAGTAATGTCATTATCTCCTCTCCCCTGGTGAAAAGGCCAACCAAAATTGAAATTAATGGTGTTCATCTCCATATCTCACCACATGCACTAATGACTTCTTTGAATTGTTGTCTCTAAATGCCCTTTCTAGTTGTCTTGGTATCATCACCTACCAAACATATATACCTTAGAAACCCCAGGAAGGAACATTACATATTGACATAGAACCCCTATCCAAATGGCACTCAGTGGTGAGAGATATGGACTGGCATTTACACTAGCATGAAGGTTTCTCTATAAATAACTAAAATAAATCACCTGCTCAGTTAAGATTGTGAATTTGTATCTTGAACATGCGTTGATGCCAAGTCCCTTGTCAAAAACAAGTGCAAAAGGTATTGCAAGTGGATTGTTACATAGTAAGCATGTTTGATTGATTTAACTTGGGAAATTCAAGAAACTCACTTTAACTTGGGTTCACGAACTTGATGAGTTCGGTTCTCAGCCTTTTTATTTCCTATCCAACGCTGTCTGGTCTGATTCCAGAGAAGAAAACCTGCAACCCAAGAGGTTGTATGAGGTACTGCAAAGACAGTTTAGTCTTGATCGGTTTTCAATAGGGAGACATTACTGACCAATAAATGGTGGTATAAACTATATCTTCTAATGTGTACAGCCTGCTCAAATATATTAACATGTATGTATAATCAATTCCATATATATCTGAGGAGAAATAAAAACTTGCCATGGTTTACAAACTCTGAAGGTGCACTAGCACTCCCAGAACCACCATTAGTGTCGGGGATCAGATTGTTTGTGCCAAGTGATGAGATGCTTCCTTGTGACTGAACTGCACTGTTGTCCATATCACAGGTGCTGGTGGTCCAAAAATCTTCTGATATGCTACGTTTCCCTGCTGAACGACCTGGAACTCCTAATTCTTTTGATAGGTTACTTGCAGAGGTGTTTACTGGGGGCCTAATAAAGCATCCAAGACAGCCACTGCTCTGTTGCAAATGACATAAAATCATGACTGATTAAAACAAAACACCAGAGACTCAACTACCAAAGCTTATACCTAATTACTTCATACAGAATTAACATTCTTGAGTATTTCTATCCAAATGCTCAAAAAGGAACCATGATGACAGTTTACTAGTGTGTGAAAGCTATCTTGTCTGCAACAACTAAGAAAATTACAAATAACTATTTGCATAAAGAAGAAAGAATTAAGGAGACAGCAAGAGTGAACTGTAAAATAAAAGCTATTAACAAGTAGGAAACATGTTGATGTGTGCAACACATCATGATATTAACAGAAGACACAAAAATATTTAGCATATATTGAGAACAGAAGCATCTGAAAAAGCACATAATTAGCAGGCCTAGAAATCACGAACTGACATAACTTAGCAGGCTCTATATAGTCAAAAACTGCCAAATGATTAGCAGTACTATCACTAGAATATGCATCTAACTGCCAATTCAAACAAAAGAAAAAAAGAAATGAAGTTATCACCAATTCTGTAATTGGAAACAAGCGTTGGGATGACTGCTCGCATAATACTTACAATTACACAGTAATATCATCATTGTCAAGCAATGAGTTTATATGTAAGAATGGTGACATTCATATAAACCATTTCTGGCAAAGAACTACTAAAAATTTTCCTCAACTTGTACCAAAACTTTAAAATCAAACACAAGTTGTACCTAAATATTCTCAGCCACAGGATGTACTGTTAGAAGATCAAAATGTTTGATCAAAGTCAAAGAACTCCTTTGGGATAATGATAAAAATGGTTTTCAGGTACATTTTGAAACATTTAGATCAACCTTGAAAAGAAAAATAAAGGATATTCGCAGGGTACAGAGATAGGTTTCCATTTATGCATCCAATATCTTCTGCTCAAGGAAACAAATCTTATTTTTGAAACCTAAACTGATGACGGACATAAGACTTCCACAGTGACAACTAGCAACAAAAAATGAAAGATTTTATTTGATACATTGAGTTTGAGGACGAGTTTTAACAATTGAAAAACTGCTAATAACGCATAACATATTGGAAGAATTCCAGAGCCATAAACTAATATTAGCCATTGACATTCCCAACGTTTTGCAGCAAACACATACTCAAAGTTGCAAAATCAAGCTATAAAAAAACCAGCAAAATAGAGCAATGCTTTACCATATCTTATCTCCATTGACAACACTGAAAGAGCTCCTAGAATGAAAAAAACAAATCCTATATTCTCAAGACTAAATTGATTAAAAACAAGTCCCATGCCCATTTCATTCCAAAACTTTCTAAGCGACAAAACGCAGCCGCAAAATTGAATATTTTAAATCTCATATTTTTCTTAGTTTTCTCAGCAACCAAACAACAAAACGAGATGACAGCTCACAAAACAAAAGAATCCCACAAATCTCAAAGAAGCCATCAACGTATTACCCTCCAAGATCACAAATCCATAACATGAAATCAAAAGGCTTACCCCATGCATGCAATACAAGAACCTCTCACAAGCTCCAAAACAGATCTGCAGATAAACACTTATCTTGCAAACAAAACCTCAAAATAAGTATCCAATTCCAGGAAAGAAGGATCAGAGAGAACTGAAAACCACAAAACAGAATAAGTGAATTGAAATCAAAATACAAGCTTTGCCATAAAATAAAAATCCAAACTTGTAAATAAATTGACCCAAAAAAATACCTTTTTTATTGCCTCTCTGTATCTCTTTTTCCTGAAATTTTTGGGAAACTAAAAAAAAAAAAAAAAGCTCAGATGTGTTCGCTGATTGGCCTTCTCTGGTAATTATTGCGGGGAAAAGAGGCGGTTGGAGAGGGTTATATACAGTGGAGTTCAGTTTGGTCTGATGTCATGCTTCTTTCAATTATTATTATTATTATTATTATTATTAGGGTTGTTTTAGTGAATTTTAATTAAAATTTAATTCTTTTAAAGTTTGCTTAAAAAAACGTTAAGTAATCAGCATCTTGAATAATAGGAATCTTTAAATTTCAGAAAAAAATAATAAGGATATTTTACAGCATTTTTTTATTATGATTTTTTTTTCTTTATCTTACACATCAAAGTTGAATCTAAACTTAATAAATATGAAATAAATAAATAAATTCTCACAACCGCAACAAGATAATAACCCGTATCTTAAAAAATGAGACGAAAAAGTGCCGAAAGAGAAGAATAACATTCGTGCACTGCCTCACGCCTCTTCTCTTATGAATGAAAAAGAGAGGGGCTTTGTATGGACACCTTGAGCCACATTCGTTGCCCTAGGCTCGCCATCATTCTATTTATGGGCTCTGGCTACAAAGAACATATACATGAAACTATGTCGACTTACATACGTCTCATTAACCAAATGGTTAGGTATGCCACGCTGTTTAGAATTGTTTAAAAAATAAAACGAAGAGGTGTAGAGCTACTTCTTAATTAATAAAGATCTTAAAATAATAAATAAACAAGAGATACTCATTCTTAATCAAATTATTAATCCAAGATATAAACTATATGTTTATCTAGTAAGGTTTCATTTAGTATAATTTTTCAAGTAAAATTTATTTAAATAGATATTTTATAATAATAAGTTGGATTGAACGATTATTGGAATTAGAAGTCTATAACCCCATAACGGAGGGTCCCAAGTTCCCAACTCCCCCACATATTTTCTGGTCGACTTTTCAAAGAGCGAGATGCAGATTTCAAGCTAGTGCATTGTCGTTTTGGAAAGTAACGAGGACTTATTTGAACCACCCCTTGAATTTTGGTTATTGATCCAATAATCTAAGGACTTTTATTCTCTCTAAACTTCAACTTTCAAGCTCCTCGAAAAAAAAAAAAAATGACTGGTCAAAAGTTTTTCAAATTAATGGTATCAATTTAATTTATTACGACATCAATTTAATTTATTATCAATCAATCACCCTTTAATATCTCCTTCCCATACATGTGTGTATTTGATCTGCTTAGAACTTGACGATTGAAGTTGCACCATCACAGGGTTGATCAGGGAAGTCTCAATAGATTTAAGGTGACAAAATATCAATTAATTAATGTAACACACATATTATCAAAATTAAAAAAAAAATTAAGAATGTAATACAGGACATGCTGTGCTTGGCATGATTTTAGGTTGGTCCAACTTGGGCTACCTATGTCTCAAAACTTTCATCAAGACAAGTAAATATCACAACTTTCAACTGTAAGGCTTATACTATTTTTGCCGAATTTACTTTGACCGAAGAGTGATCCCTAGCACACCATGTCCTACGTCACAATTGTGATGTGAATGATATGATATCTCTCAAGCATAAATTAACTAATTGTTTCTCTCTAAAATTGGTTACTTGGTCCTTATTAGACCTTGCGCCTCAACCAATGAAGTGGACCTTTTATCACCCCTCTAAATACTTCAAAACACGAGAAATTCTAGAAGGTATTATGTCAGTTATGTAATAAGTAAATGATGTTATGAAATATGTGCATTTATTTTAAAAAATCATCATGCAAGTAGTGGTTATATTAATTTCAATTACACATGCATCAATTAATTGTAATACATCAGGGGTATTCTAAAACTTCTCTCAGAACACACCTTTTAAATTTTATTTCCTAAAAGATCTACAATTTTTTTAATAAAATACAAATTATTCTAAAATTAACCGTCTTCCCATAAAATCTCACGCTAAAAAAATTTTCTTTTCAGTTTTTATTTATAAAAAATATATATACATTCTAAAATCGTAAAATATTTTCTTACTATATAGTTTCTATTTTAATAACTCTTATAATTTTTTTAAAAAAATAATTTTTAATTAAAATCTGAAATATAAATGTAAATTATGAAATAGGATGGCGTAAAATAATAATTTATTTAAATTTAAATTTAAGTTGAATTTCTGTTCAAAATAAGAAATCATTTAATTTGATTTTGATTATTTAGGCCATTTCAATTGAAAAGTGGTTTTATTGGAATGTTTAGGGGTGTCAAAAGGCGTCCTGACTTTATTAACCAAATTGCATCATTCTATGGCCCGACCCACTGACTCCCTAAAGAACACTCTTGGGCCCCCAACCAATTCGATGAGACCGTGGAACATGCAAGAAGATGCATTTTCAACTTTTTGTACAATTTTGATTAAACATTTTTTTTTGGGATAAAATTCAACCTTGAGAGAGAAAAAGGCTCAATTCATATCGTGAACAAAGGATAAACCTATATTAGTGGAGCCCAACTGGTGCTTGTCGGTAGGAAATTCTCATTCACCCACCTCTCTTTTACTTAGTATGAAATAACTACTTGAAGTATCAAAACATTTTCAAAACTACCCAAGTTATCGGGAAATTAATATCACTACGACTGTATCCAAGTTCTTTAGCTTTGATTAAACAACCGTGATTTGAATAACTAATATGTCCATGGTCATTTAAAAAAGATATAAGAATATGGGTATACTTGTAAGTTGCACCCCATAATATGTTCATCATGACAACAAAATGTCTATGAATGAGAGAGATTTATTTTATGTATTTTGTCCCTGAATTTAACAAAATTATGTGTACAACATTTTAATATTAATACTAGTTATTTAGGTACTGAGTGGGGTTATTTTAACTTAAAATTTCAATATAAATCTTAAACTATTGATTTTTAACAATTCAATATTAAATATTAAAAGTCAAAATAATATTTAATGATACTTCATCATATGCCATTAAATTTTAAAAAATCAATAGATTAAGATTTGTGTCAAAAATTTCAATTAGCAATAACTTAAGGTAATGTTTGCATTTTTGTCTGAAATTTAAAAGTCTAAATAGGTCTTAATATAAACATTTGATTGATTTAATAAATGAATATAAGAGGCATCTTATTTGTTCTTATATGTAAAAAAAAATTTAAATATAGTTATTTAATATTTATGTTTTTATAAATCAAAACGCATTAAAAATTCAGAAATAAATATATGTAAAGTTGTGTTTAAAAGTTGTCTCTTGAACCTATTCCAAAGCTAAATTTTAATATTTGTTAAGTTAATGTTTTACCTTTCGCCTCTCTCTCCTCACTTGTCGATTTTTATGTTTTATCTCTCATCTCTCCCATCTTTCTCGTTCTACTGTGCACGCTCCCTTCGGGCCACGAAAAGCCAGAGTAAAAACAAGACATAACCACCAAAATCATTGTTTCATTTTGCTTTAAAATAAATATAAAAAAAATAGTTTCACTTGAGTAGGTATCGATGTTATTACACGTTGTTAGACTTTACATAAGAATTTAAAGCTTACACTAGGTCTTTTATTTGTAACAAGGGAGGAGTTTTGGTGGTCACGGCTTACCTTGGCATGGTAAAGGCATTTTATAGCAAAGGAGATAGACACAGAAGATGAGAAAGAAGACAATCGGAAGAGATAAATTAGAGAACAAATCTCTAGAGATAAGTGGGGGAGAACAAATCACAAAACATTTATTAGAGGAGAGAGAATTTTGTTTATTAGTTCTTGTCTCTTGCTCAGTTTTTTAGTTTAGCAAATAAGTATATTTAAGAGATAGATATTAATATTTAGTTTTCATTTAAATATGGAAAAAAAGTGATATATGTGTGTGTGAAAATCAAACATAAATTATAAAAATAAAAAAATAAATTTTAAAAATAAAAAAATAAATTTTAAAAATATGAAATTAATAAAATTTTAAACTTTAAATATTTAAAAAATATGTCCTAACTCTTTAGAATTATACTAAAATTCTTATTGATGGCAGGAATCGAGTATGTGTCTCTCAATTTTCAAAATGTAAGTTATCCCACCGAACTTTAGAGCCCAATGGTTAAAAATTAGGTAGCTGAGTAATAATTTTTAAATATAATTTTTTTTATAAAAATTACAATCAATATGATCTACTATATAGTGCAAGGTCAACCATTGATATAGGTTCTTGAGGTTTAATAATTAGATAAAGATTTAGTGTTGAGTTATTTTTTTTTTCTAAGCATTAAATGGGTAGTTATTTGTAAAAGAAAAAAGCTCTTCTCATTCCTAGAGTTTCATATAATAGCTCATTTCATTCATACTTTTTAAACAATAGCTCAAAACATCCTTTTGTTAACTCACCGTTAGTTAAATGTCGTTTGTTAGTAATTCATTGAGGTTAAAAAATGATTTTTCATTGAAGAGAAAATTAAAAAAAAAAGTTAACATCTAACTAAAAATGATTTTTATCTAATCCCACTAAACAAGAAATACCAAAAATATAAAAAAATTTCTATTTCAAGCAATTATTTTACACTTCTCTTTATTTTGTTGGCATGAAAGCCCTATAAACTGTAAATCTAAATAATAAAAAAATAATCACAATTTTCATATTCGCATAAGTATACTCTCTAATTGCACTATAAGTGGAGCAAACAGTGGTAAGGATTTGGAGAGACAATAATAGTCAAAGAAGAGTAGTGGTAAAGTTCAATATGAAAATTGGTTGAAGATTAAGAAGACATGCATGCACATAAAAACTAGTTGTATTTTTTTAGTTTTTCTTCTAATGGTTTAAAGATATTGTGTTAATTACAGTTTGTTACTTATGATGATTATTCAGTAGTTATATCAAATTATTTCATCGTTGATTTTATTTAAGAAAAAATTAATAAATTTTGTATATTTTGTAGTGTTATTTAATTGTGTAAAAAATTATTTTAATATAGTTTATATCACTTCATTAAGAAATCATATTTTGCTCTTAATAAATTGCTAGTTCATGCAAAAAATTAATGGTGAGTTAGCGAAATAATATTTTAGACTATTGTTTAAAAAGTAAAAAAGAAATGGTTTATTAAATAAAACTTTAAAGATGAATTTTTTTTATTTGTAAGTAATATATAAAAAATAAAATTAAAAATAAATTTTAACCGACAATTTACCGCTAAGTTAAAATTCAACTTAATACTGAACCTTAGGACCTGTCTATGGTACAGATTCTGTAACAAACATCTCCCGTTATCCCACCATCCGATTTTCTATTATTTAGTTTCTCACTCCATGTCCAACCACATCCAACGGCTGATGCTGCAGTCTGTAGCTTACAGATTCTGTAAGCTAGTCAAGTCCCTGAACCTTAATTCTCAAAAATTAAATGCAGTCCATACTGTTAGCTATCTGATTTGGCCTTTGCTCCCACGCTGCCACCCACCTGTCGTGCTGCTGCTGATTAAACTCAGAAATTCTTAAGAGCCATAAATCTAAAATATCTGTCCTCTCGAACATATCCAAAAGTAGCAACAATAAAACGAGTTAATGAAAATAAACCAAAAAAAAGTTTATAAAAAAGAGAGAGAAGACCCATTGCCAGTGGTCCAGTTGTTTGGTCAAAATTGTTAGGCTTCTCATTGGATTGGTATCTTTTTTTTTTTTTTTTTCTCATGCAACTCTGGCACTCAATAATTGAAAGCGATCGTCAACTCCATTCCCTTCAGTCTCCCAAGTGTACCAAGTACCAACTTGCAAAAGATTTCACACTTGCACTGGGCTCCATTTTGTTCGTGTAGTTTCATTATCCAGAATTACACATGATGCGTGTGACATGCCACCGAAAGTGGATTGATCTGATTGAGCGGACGTGAGTATCAAAATCATTCAAAAGAAAAAATAATGTATAGATGATGGTCTTGTAATTAATTAGAAAGTTAAAAGATTATCTCTTACACGAGAATCGTCTTTGATGCTTCCAGAATATTACTCTTTATTTTTGTAGATACATGCATAATTATGATTGATTGAAACATATAATGATATAATTAACCAGAAATGAATTAAAAAAAGAGAAAATAATACTCCGTAAACATCTGAGACTTCTTTGATTTCACACATTCATGCATACGCGAACAAACATATTCCTGACCACATACATATCCAATCTTTATTGCCGAAACAATGTTAAATTTCGTCTTCAAACGTTGCAATCGTTCTCACATGGATACAACTATTAGAACCAATTATCAGATTTTATTGGATTAAGCTGAGTTGACTAGATTCTTCCACTGTTGCATGGAGTCATATTTTATTATTATTTGTCAGTCTATACATGTTAGATCGTGCTTCACGCCCAAGTGACTGGATTCTTCTATTTCCAATTTTAAGAAATTCAAGCCTAATTAAAATATAAACGAGTTCAGTGGGAAGACATCAGAACACCAAAAATGTCAAAAAGATACAGATTAATTTATTAACTTGTCAAATTTTACATGGAGAACTTACAGTACGAAATCTATGTCCAATTTTTGTCATTTAAAACTAGCATTAATTGGACGAAATTCAGCTCTATTTACGACATTTACATTCATTTGACTAATCAAAAACTTTCAATATGAGTATTCCATTCTGTGGACTCTGTCTCTAAGAATTCCATTGTACAAAGCAACCCTATTAGCGGGCATCCCTTGAATTTGATCATTTCTGCAAGGTCTATCAAATTGTTTTGTAAATTTCTTGTTGTACTCTTTCCTGTACTCCTCTCCGTTCCCAGATGTGTCCTTCACATTCTCCGCAAATTGCACCCTCTTCTTCTTCCTCCCCCTCTTCTTCTCCTCTATAAAAGAATTTACAAAACAAAAGAACAAAATTTAAAAGAATGATCATAAAATTTTCTTTGCGAAAGAAAAATTCGACGAATAAAGAAGTCTGAGATTCGAATCCTGCTCGATGTATCATACCTGAATACAAGCAAGAACGAAGGGTTTCCTCTTGAGGTTCTTTAGAATCATTTTTTTGCTTGGAGAAAGCAAGAAAGAGGACAGTGCTGGAGACGACCATGGCAGTTGCCAAGACAAAAGATTGAGTAGAGTTAATGATACAAGTCATGCTGGAGATAACGAACGCTTAAACGAAACAACTAAATTAATATTTGAAGAAGCTTTGAAGCTCCGCTAGCTTGCGCAATAAAGAGAGTGGCTAGCAATTTATAGTCGTGTGAAAAATTGACGTGGGCATCTGGAGTTCTCGGTTGCTTCTGGGGAGGGTGTTTGGTTCTGGGTTTTGTTTTTGTTTTGCTTTTGGCTTTCGCTTTTGGCTTCGGAATGTGATTAATGTTGTGAGTGCACCACACGGAAAAGCTAATAATTAAGGAGAGGGAAAAGCACTTTAGAGTGAAGTCAAGTGGTCAATAAATAGGAGTTGTTGTGTTTCTAGAAAATGAGAATTGGTCAAAATTTGGGAGTTCGGGGAAAGGAGTGTTGATTGTCAGATTGTGTGTGGAAAGCTTGGAGTAGTGAGAATTTATGGGACTCAGGATTCAGGAGCCAATGGTTGAGTTGTTTGGTTTGGATTTTGGGAAGTTGGTTGGTTTTGAGTGTAATGGCAAGGACAGGAAAAAATAAAAACATATATATATATATATGCGCGTTAAGGCTTTGCCTGTTGGTAGAAAAGTCAATACTAAATAAATACTAAATATAAATTTAGAAAAAAAATTACAACCACATTTATAATTGTAATATAACAATAATATATTTTACAATTTTCGGTTTAAGGGTGAGTAAATTTGGTTTCGATTCAATAATTTAATAAATCATGGATTATATCAAAAAAATTAATGGGTCTTTTTCTATTTTTTAGTTTTATTTGAAATAAGATAAAGTGATAAACCATAAAATCGGGATAAGTTTTTTCTCAAAAAGTATTATATATATATAGAGTCATTTTCTAGCATAAATGCCCTTATTTTTTTATGAGGTCACGCTATTAAACCGTATGATTTTATATTTTATTAGAAAAATTTTATTAAACCATACAGTTTAACAACATATCAAAACATTAAAAAAATTAAGACACTCACATTTGAGAATAATTATATATTAGTCATTTTTTAATGTAGGTGCTCTCATTTTTTTATGCGAAAATACTGTTAAACCGTGCGGTTTAATAAAATTACTTTTTAATATTATTAAATTACATAATTTTATATTGTATTAAAAATTAATTTTATTAAATTGTATGGTTTAATAGTTTGTTCGCATAAAAAAAAACGCTTACACCTAAGAATGATTATATATACATGATCAACTCTATTCTAAATTTAATTTTTATTCAATATAGATAAGCATATTCTAACCCCAAACATTTTGTATCACCCAAAAAAACTTTTATCAATTAAGATAACTTACATTATTTTATTATTTTTTCCTTTGAAATGGTTAGGTACTCTACCTAAAAAAATATCGTCAATTGAAAAGACGAACGGTGAATTGAGGGATTGGATGGTCCATAAAATACACAAAAGGAGTTCGCACATGAGATAGAATCTGATCATCAAATCATCAATCATCAATCATCACACTTGTCTGCAGGTTAGGTTGGGAACTCCGGTAGGGACCATCAAGAGAAGCAATTAAGCAAATTATCAGTCGCCTTGTGTCCCTGTAATCATACTGCGCCAGACAATGGATGATCATGATGCCTTTTACACATGTCCTTCAGACAATAGCACCTTTGGACACTGAAACTCTGTTTGTGTACACCAAGTTC
The DNA here is from genome assembly GCA_029618585.1 of Citrus australasica. Classification (NCBI taxonomy): domain Eukaryota; kingdom Viridiplantae; phylum Streptophyta; class Magnoliopsida; order Sapindales; family Rutaceae; genus Citrus; species Citrus australasica. The sequence continues at coordinate 128,931 of JARCIV010000269.1, read as the reverse complement.
GCCACGTGAGTTGCACACGTGCATATGGATCATGTCCGTGACTAATTGGCCATCGGGATAGTCCGAAATTATAATAATTGGAATCAAAATAAAAAATAGAAATAAGGATAAATTATTTATTTTATTGGGCAAAAGTCACTTTCCCCCCTACAGAAATCAATATATACCATTTACTTTCCTGCTGTTTTTATAATGGACAAAAAACCTCCTGACAGTATAAGTTTCCAATATTACCCTTATTTTTAACTACTCTTTTATTTATATTTATTATAAATTAAATAAATCACATGAATAGAAACTAAATAAAAAATTAAGCATTAAAAATAAGAAATATATTTTTTGATATGAGCAAAAAAATTAATAATAAATTTTTTTTCTTATACTTATTTAATTTATGAAATTTTCTTATAATAAATATATAAGAAAATTATTATAAAATGATAAAAAAATTATTATAAGAAAACTTGAATGACAAATAAAAATTTATTATAAGATAAATAATAAAATATTTTACCTATCTTTTTACATTTAATTTTAAAATATTACAAAATATTTATTATAAGAAAATGTTCCCAAAATAAATAATTACAAGAAAAATTTTTATTATTAATTTTTTTCTCATATCAAAACATATATTTCTTATTTTTAATACTTAATTTTTTTTATTTAGTTTCTATTCATGTAATTTATTTAATTTATAATAAATATAAATAAAAGAGTAGTTAAAAATAAGGGTAATATTGTAAACTTATGCTGTCAGGGGGGTTTTTGACCATTATAAAAACAGCAGGGAGGTAAATGGTATATATTGATTTCTGTAGGGGGGAAAATGGCTTTCCCCCTATTTTATTTGTAGAAATCAGAATTAAAATAAATCATATTGTTATTGATGTATTTACTTTATTTTAGAATTATAATAGATTATTAAAAGTTATTACAATGACCTTAGTTGATTAGTATCATTATTTATTATAATTATTATTATTCAAAATGATTATTTTTCATAATAATAATAATAACAACAACATATCATCATCATCATCATCGTTGTCGTTGTCGTTGTCGTGGTCGTGGTTATTGTTGAGTGCTAGAAAATGCATATTTATAAAGGAGAAAATCGTTATTTTACATATCAAGTATTACTAACAACCCTTACTTTTATGTGTTTAAGTTTCTTGTACTTTAATTATGTGTATTCTATTTTAATTAAGTATTTTATGTATTTTAGGGGCATCATAGTCATTTCACAATAAACGAGAGATCAAATGGCAAAACGGACATCATTTTTGAACTTAGGACGGTCGAAAACCTTAGGAGGAGCATAAAAGAAAAAATGACACTGTTCACATGTACGGGTACCGTCTACGTTACTGTTCACGGCACTGTTCACATAGACGGATCGATGACGTGGCATCGACCGATGACGTGTCAAGATCCGGTTGGACTAAAATTCTCATGTACTGTTGATGATGACGTGGCAGCATATTAGTGGACCAACAACTGCGCGTACGGTACATGCAACACAGGGGATTATTTACTGTGCAAATAGTGGCTGAACCGCGTTACTGTGCAAATAGTGGCTGAACCGCGTTACTGTGCAAATAGTGGCTGTTGACTTTACTGTTGACTGATGACGTGGCGAAATCTTGAGCGTCCAAACAGTTTTTAATCCGATGGCCATGATTTACTCGATGTAACTATAAAAAGGGGGCTTCCCCCCCCTAATTAGGCACCTCTGAATCCATTTTTGGGATCCATTTTCTGTAATTCTCTCTCTATCTTGTATTTTCTACGTATTTTAATAAATTCCTATTTTGCCCCTAGTTCAACTATGAGTGGCTAATTTTCTTTCAAGTTTGGGTTGAAAGTGAAGTCTCAACATGTGTCATGGGCTTGATTTGGTAAATTTATTTTCTCTTCCCCTCTAGTTTTTGTGGATGTTTTGACTTCTCGTCGACAAATAATAATAATCTTGTCTAGTACTGCCCTGGTTTCACCGGCTCCCTAGTATAAGGTTATTATTATTTGGCACGATAAGCCCTTAGCACCATATTTATTAGAGCGTGGTTCATGAGGTGTGGATTCCCCTCTCATGATTTAATTGGTATTAATATGGAATATTTAGCCTATGATGCATGTTGATACGGATCCAGATACCCAGGTACGTCATCTCAATAGATTTATTTTCAATTTATTCTCGCCATTTCAATTCCAAGTTTAGGATAATCAAAATCATTTTCATCAATCCAACCACCCATTTACAGAATTAATTCTATAAATAATTAAAATCCACCTCCTCGTGGGATCGACACTCGTCACCATTAATCTACACTACAACAGATTTGTGCGCTTGCGAGTTCAATAAAATTTGCACAACAAGTTTTTGGCGCCGTTGCCGGGGAGGTAAGTAATTTTAATTCATGGAATTAATTTTTGTGAATATTTCCATTTAATTGTTTTCTTGTATTTTTTTTTAAAAAAAAAAGAAAAAAAAAGGTGAATCTACATTTAGAGGTTAGTATTTCTTTTTCTCTTCTTTAAATTTTGTAATTTAATTTTCAAGTTATTTTTTTATTTCTTCTTTGTAATTTTTATTTATCTTATTAATTTATTTTTAGTTAAATTATTTCACGTATTTTTGTGTATTTTTATAGTAAGGTTGTAATAGCGCCATAAGGTTAGTATTGTAATTTCTTCCTCTTCTTTATTTTTATTTGTTTTGTTCCCATCTTTATTTTTATTTTATTTTATTTTGCATGCATGGTCGTAGGTCATTATTACCTAATCTTGAACCTATAGACCTTGAACTAGAGAAAACACTTCGCATACACAAGCACATTAAAAATAACATGGATTTACAAGCACCACAAGAGAGGCCGTTTAAGGACTACTTCAGTCCTTTAGCCAATTTGAGCACATCATGTATAAGATACCCAAATGTAATTGCTAGAAGTTTTGAACTAAAACCTAGTGTGCTAAATTGTCTCCCCACGTTCTATGGCTTAGAAAATGAGGACCCATACAATCATTTGAATGATTTTCACGCAATTTGTCAAACATTTAAATATGAGAATTTTTCAGATGATGATGTAAAACTCAGATTATTCCCATTTTCTTTAAAGGATAGAGCTCGTTCATGGCTTAATACATTACCTGCTAATAGTATTGCATCATGGGAACAAATGGTTACAAAATTTTTGAATAAATATTTCCCAGTGCATAAAACCAATGCTATTCGCAGGGAAATCTCGGAGTTTACCCAGAGAGATGACGAGCAGTTTTTCGAAACATGGGAGCGGTTCAATGGGCTACTCTTGAAGTGTCCACATCATGGGTACGAGAAATGGCACCAATGCCAATACTTCTTGGAGGGATTATTGCCGAATGTGCAAGAATAGCTAATGGCGACAAGTGGAGGAGAGCTAATGTCAAAAAGTGCATCAGAGATTTGGGAATTCTTCCAGCGACAAGCAGATAATTCCCAACAACGGAGTCGATCACTCAGAAGTACTAGAAGAATTAAGGGAGTGAATGAGGTTCACATTGGCGAGTCAAGTTCAGAAATCAAAGAAGTCAAGGAGATAATTGAAGGTCTTTCTCGACAAATAGCATCGTTATCGACTGCTAAATCAACAAAGGCACATGACCTTGACTCATATCCAGATCAAGCCAATGCCATAGGAGTAATGAGAAAACCATCGAATTACAACCCATACTCCAACACATATAACCCTGGATGGAGAGACCACCCCAATTTTTCATGGTCTCAAGGATTCCAACAGAATAGACCAGCAGCTCCAGCTCCACCAATGCAACCAATTGCTCAAAATCCTCAAGCCTCTTAGCCCCCATTCAGACCATTCAATCAGAACCAGAATTACTCTCAACCCAGACCATGGGAGGATGCATTCCAGAATTTCAGGAATGTTACTCACTCTACGATTGAACAAGAGAACCGCACTATTGATGGACTACGAAATGAGTTGAGAGCGGGCTTCAACTCACAAGCCCAATCAGTTTCAAGCCTAGAAAAGATGGTGGGACAACTTGCTTCTTCAGTTCAGACCTTGGCAATGACTGTTGAGAAAGGTAAATTTCCAAGTCAACCAGTGCCTAACCCTAAAGGAGTACATGAAGCAAGTACCAGTTCACCACAGCAGCATTGAGAGGTCAAAGCCGTCATGACCTTGCGGAAAGGAAAAGAAGTCGACAACAAAGTGGAGATGCCGGTGACGAAAGAAAATCAAATTGTACCTGTGAATGTTGAGGACTCATCACCGAAGGAGAAAGAAGAAACCAACCCACGAGAATATGTTCCCAAAGCTCCATTTCCTCAGAGGTTAGCTAAAGGAAAGAAGGGAAAATTCACATGTGAGATTCTCGAAATCTTCAAACAGGTAAGTGTTAACATTCCATTGCTTGATGCTATTAAACAAGTTCCATCTTATGCCAAGTTTCTTAAAGACCTGTGTACCAAAAAGAGAAACATGCATGTTCAAAAGAAGACATTTTTAACAGAAAACGTTAGTTCTATACTCCAACATAAAATTCCTTTAAAATGCAAAGATCCAGGTTCCCCCACTATCTCATGTAGCATAGGGAACCACACAATTGAGAATGCTTTGTTGGATTTAGGAGCTAGTGTAAATTTGTTACCTTACTCTGTTTTCGTGAAACTTGGATTGAGAGAATTACACCCAACTCCAGTGGTGTTACAGCTTGCAGATCGGTCCACAAAAATACCTCGTGGTATTGTGGAGGACGTGCTTATCCAGGTAGACAAGTTTTATTTTCCTGTTGATTTCATTGTAATTGACACTCAACCAATATAGGAGTCAAGGAAGCACATCCCTATTATCCTAGGCCGACCTTTCTTGGCAACTGCGGATGCTCATATTCAATGCAGAACTGGAAATATGCAGTTGTCCTTTGGCAACATGACGATGGAGTTGAACATCTTCAACATTGCCAAACAACCTCACAACACAAATGATGGAATTGTTGATGTGGATTTAATTGAAGCATTAGTTGATGATACTTTTGTTTCAAACCTTAGTGATGACCCTTTACAAACATGTTTAACTCACTTTGGTTTGGATTTTGATATTGACAGATCAGTCGATGAGGTCAACGCTCTACTTGACTCAGCACCATCTATGGACACTAATAAATGGAAGCCAAGAGTTGAACAACTAGCACCATCAGAAAAGAAACTCATCCCATCATCAGAATCACCACCAAAACTCGAGCTCAAACCATTGCCCAACTCTTTGGAATATGCATTTTTGGGGGAAGAAAGTACTTTACCAGTAATCATCTCATCATCCCTCAATGACGAACAAAAAGGTAAGTTGTTGGATGTTTTAAAAGAGCACAAAGGAGCATTAGGATGGACCATAGCGGACATAAAAGGTATAAATCCAGTAGACTGCATGCATTACATTCACTTTGATGAAAATGCTAAATCTACTAGGGAAATGCAACGTCGGTTAAATCATAATATGAAAGAAGTTGTTAGAACAGAAGTCCTCAAGCTATTAGATGCAGGTATTATTTACCCCATTTCTGATAGTTCATGGGTCAGTCCTGTACAAGTTGTCCCTAAAAAATCAGGAGTTACTGTAGTTACCAATGCTAATAATGAATTGATACCAACTAGAGTAACTACAGGATGACGTGTATGCATTGATTATAGAAAGTTTAATTTTGTCACACGTAAAGACCATTTTCCTTTACCATTTATCGATCAAATGCTTGATAGATTAGCAGGCCATGAATTCTATTGCTTTCTAGATGGCTACTCAGGATATAATCAGATTCCCATAGCACCAAAAGATCAAGAGAAAACCACTTTCACTTGCCCTTTTGGCACTTTTGCATATATGAGGATGCCATTTGGATTATGTAATGCACCTGCTACATTTCAACGATGCATGTTGAGCATTTTTTCTGATATGGTCGAACGATTTCTTGAGGTCTTTATGGATGATTTTTTTGTCTTTGGAGATTCATTTTATCAATGTTTACGCCATCTGACACTAGTTCTGCAGAGATGTATCGAAAAGAACTTGGTCTTAAATTGGGAGAAGTGCCATTTTATGGTAACACAAGGTATTGTTCTCGGTCACATCATTTCGAGCAAAGGTATTGAGGTTGACAAAGCCAAGGTGGATCTCATTTCTAATCTTCCTCCACCCAAAACGGTCAGAAAAGTAAAATCTTTCCTTGGGCATGCAGGTTTTTATAGACGTTTCATTAAAGATTTTAGCAAAGTTTCTAGACCCTTATGCAATTTACTTGCTAAGGATGCACCTTTTATCTTTAATGATTCATGTTTGGTGGCTTTTGAAAAATTAAAGCAATTGTTGACATCATCCCCCATCATTCAGCCCCTAAATTGGAGCTTACCATTCGAGGTCATGTGTGATGCATCTGATTATGCAGTAAGGGCAGTATTAGGACAAAGAGTTGATCAGATTCCCCATGTTATTTACTATGATAGTATGACATTGAATTGGAAAAATTTCGATCTTATCTTATTGGTTGTAAAATAATTGTGTTCACTGATCATGCTGCTCTTAAATACCTTTTTACAAAGAAAGATGCAAAAGTTAGACTAATTCGTTGGGTGTTACTTTTGCAGGAATTTGACTTGGAATTCAAAGATAAGAAAGGCACAGAAAATGTTGTGGCAGACCATCTCTCTCGTCTTCATTTTGACACAACTACAGAGCCTTTAACATTAAATGAGTCATTTCCAGATGAACAATTAATGAGTATGGAAGTGTTATCTTGGTATGCTGATATAGTTAATTATCTTGTTACAGGTCAACTTCCAGAGCATTGGACTAAGCAAGACAAGGCCAAATTCTTTGCAGAAATAAAGAATTTCTTTTGGGATGACCCATATTTGTTCAAGTATTGTGCAGACCAAATTGTTAGAAGATGTGTCCCAGAAAGTGAAATTCAAAATATCATTTCATTCTGCCATGAACAAGCTTGTGGAGGCCATTTTAGTGCTAAGAAAACAGCTACTAAAGTTTTACAATGTGGTTTCTATTGGCCAACGATATTTCGAGATGCTTACACTTTCTGTTCTTCATGTGATAGGTGTCAACGAATGGGGAGCATTACACGAAGGAACATGATGCCACTAAATCCAATTTTAGTGGTTGAGATTTTTGACGTATGGGGTATCGACTTCATGGGACCTTTTCCCTCTTCTTTTGGCCATCAATTTATATTGGTTGCTGTTGACTACGTATCGATATGGGTAGAAGCAATTCCATGCAGAACCAATGATCACAAGGTGGTGATAGGATTTTTGAAAAGCAACATTGTTTCGCGCTTTGGATTCCCTCGAGCAATAATCAGTGATGGTGGTGCCCACTTTTGTAATAAAGCATTCAAAGCTCTTTTGACAAAGTATTCAATCACTCACAAAGTGACAACCCCATATCATCCACAAACCAGTGGTCAAGTGGAGATCTCCAATCGAGAAATAAAGCACATATTAGAAAAGACGGTGAGGCCGGACAGAAAAGATTGGTCATTTAGACTTGATGATGCATTATGGGCATATCGAACAGCTTTCAAGACGCCGATTGGGATGTCACCCTACAGGCTAGTGTATGGAAAAGCTTGCCACCTACCTGTGGAACTCGAGCATCGTGCATATTGGGCCATCAAGAAATTCAATTTTGACATGCAGCAAGCCAGCTCAGAAAGAAGATTGCAACTAGCAGAACTTGAAGAAATTCGCAATGACGCATACGAAAATGCCAAGATTTACAAGCAACGAATGAAAGTCTTCCATGACAAGCATATTATGAGAAAATCTTTCACTCCAGGTCAGAAAGTGCTTTTATTCAACTCTCGCTTGCACCTATTCCCAGGTAAGTTACGCTCTCGATGGTCTGGTCCATTTATTGTTCATACTGTTTTTCCACATGGGGCAATTGAAATTAAGGACCCAAAGAACGGTGTCACGTTTAAAGTTAATGGTCAAAGATTAAAGCCATATCTAGAGTACCAACCACATGGAAAAGACACCGAAATAAATTTGAGTGACCCACCAGATTTGAATTGATTTTTTCTTTTCGGTGATTTGATTTTTCTTTCTTTTCTTTTTATTATTCTTTTGCTAATTGAATTTATTTTTGCATAAGTGTGTTTGTTTTACCATTAATTTTTCTCTTATCATTGTTAATCATGAGTCTCTTACTTAGACCGTTCCTCCTGAACATTCTTAAACCACTTCAACATGTCAAAACTCATCTCAAAAGACAGATTCAATTTTGTAAAACAAATCGCATTTGGGCTCTACAACCACCAGAGTTAGTAGCCTATGTTGAAGGTTTAGAACGCCAACTCAGAGATATTGAGAGAAGTGTTTACGACATCCAGTTGGAGCTTGAGGTAAATTCAATAAGAGGACGATTTTGATTTTCTCTGTGTGTTTTAATTTGTTTTTCTGTTTGTGTGTTTTAGTTTGTTACCCCGGTGAAGTGGCGGATAACGGTACTCCGTGACAATCAAGTCGGTTACTTCAGTTTCCCATAATAACTGATATTCTGAGGCGAAAGTATGGACATAAACGAGATTCTAGCGAAGCTTCATAAGCGATTCCCTTCACTTCCTCAGAATGCCCTCCTTACGATCTATAAAGCTCGGTCCGAACGCATGCGATTGCTCATGAGGAATAACATACCTGCTAACATCCGTTGGTTAATCGAGGCGAAAGTACGATTGGCGGGTGAGTTACCTCCAAAATTTATTGCATACATGCCTGGTTGTGGTAAAAGAAATTATGCAAGAAAACGACGAGCTCGAAGAATTTCTGTTGCTTGTCATAAGTGTGCCAGAATGAGTTGCAATAAAAACCGATGTTCTTTAGGAATGGTGTCTGATAACAGAGAAGATAAGATTCAATTCATTAGGGATGGCTTGAATAAGGAGTCATTGGATGATATCCTTCTGTCTCTTGAAACGCATCCCAGTGGATATGTGCAAGGAGCGATTCTCCAGTTATGGCCATTATTCCAGAAAGAGCATGCACGATATAGTCTCGTGAATCTGACTATAAAAGACCCTGTTTGCCAGTTTATAAGAAAACTGGATGGGAAGCCTATCCTCGACCCATAGAGGGCGTTCAAGCCGTTTCTGGACGTAAAACCAGAGGAAGATGTGAGCCACAGTCGCAACTACCTGTTAATATCCTTTTACTTTACTGTTATTTTATTTCATTTCACTGTTGTTTTATCATTTGCATTATTGTCTTTAATAATTTTATTACTGTTTGTTTTTACTGTTTACTTTTTGACTATCGAGCCATGTGCTTTACGCATTATTTGACACTGACATGCCACCTCATACACAGTTGTGATCCACTATCACCAAGATTCTTAAATATGACTTTTTGTTAAGCACTCACAAATTGTTTTTGAAAAATATTCCAATGGCAGCTACTCCCAATAGACAATTCAAGAACATTTGTGTGCTTTCTGGATTTACCTATGGCAAACATAAAGAGTTCGTTGATGCAGCCATAGATCTTGGTCGAAACATAGCAGAGAGAAAATTACACTTGGTGTATGGAGGAGGTAACCGAGGGTTATCAAAATTGGTCTCAGAAGCTGCTTTTATCAGAGGAAGCCAAGTGTTAGGCATCATCCCTAGAGTCCTAAAACCTTTGGGCAGTGTGTCTGACTCAACGACTGGAGAAGAGTTAGTCGTCTCAGGTATGCAAGAACGAATAACTGAAATGTTTAATCATGCTGATGCTTTTATTTTCCTTTCAGGAGATCTTGCAACACTAGAGGCACTTATCACACTAGCATCTTGGGCCCATCTGCACCTTCACCAGAAACCTATCGGTTAGTTAAATGTCAATAATTTTTATGATGGCTTCATCGCATTTCATAACCATGCAATAAAAAGCTACTTTATTCCTTCCAGTGCGAAAAAACTTTTTATTGGTGCTCACACTGCTAATGAACTACTTGATATGTTACAAGCTTATAAACCGGAGCCAGACCCCTGGAGCTTTGTGTTGGAGCGTTCACATGATGATGGTAACAATAGCCGCAGTAAGAAGTACAAATTAGATTTAACTCTCCGCCTGTAAATATTTTCTTCTGTGTTGCACCACCCAGGTGATGTCTTCTAAACTCTACTTCTTTCCTTTAAAACATTGAGAACAATGTTTCGTTCTGGTTGGAGGGAGGGAATAGTCGACAATTGTGGAATATTGGTTAAGTTTTTACTAATTTTTTGTTGTAGAAACTAACTGTTGCTCACTTTTTGTGTTGAAGATGGCTGAATATGGAGTGTAGTGACTCTAGAAACGCATCTTCATTGTTAAAAAAAAAATATTTTTCTTTATTATGTTTTGATGTTTATTTTTCTTCTTCTTTTTAATTTCTCCTTTATAAATATACATTTTCAAACAAAAATTTTTGAGTCAAAGATGGCTGAATATAGAGTATAGTGCCTCTAGAAACGCATCTTCTTAAGTTAAAAAAAAAATTTGTTTTCTATCATTTTCTAATTAGTTTTCTGCATCATTTTCACATTTCTGCATGCATATTTTCCTTTCACGTTTAGAATAGGTTGGGGGGTAGACTGTTGTTTAAAAAAAAAAAATTGTGATTTGTTTTAACATTGGATGACATGATGATTTCAAATTTTAGTATTTGTATTATCTTTAGTCTTAAGTGATGTTACACTATGTTTGCTACTCTGCATGTTGATGTCGGAGACAAATATGAGTTGCTTGAAGGAATGAACATGTCATAATAAATACCAAGTGAGTTTTTGAGCCTATCATTTTTCTTGGAGAGTAACCCTTTTGCCCATTCTCTATACAGCTTAGCAGTTTATTATTGTATATACGATCTCTAGATTTCTTTTGAGTTAAACCTTAAAAAAAAATTGAAAAAAAAGAAAAAAATGTGTGTTGCTACATTTGGAGGCCCATCTAATTAGTAGATATGGAAGATTATTTAGAGTCCTAAAAGATGATGGAAATGCCATCTTTGACCCGTTTGAGCCTTTCTAGCCATCCCTTTTATCAAATATCCATAGTTAACCCTTTTGAGCCTTAAAAAAAAAAAAAAAAAACTTTTCTTTGTGAACTTATCATCTTGACCCACTCCGATTTGGAGTATTACCCAATATCTTACAAAATCCATCACCTATTTATGTTAGAGAAAAATGTAAATAAACATTTTGTATAGTGAAGTTATGCCTAGTTCAAAAAAAAAAAATTCTCTACATTTTTCTCAAACATATACTTTGTTTTTCCTATTTCCCTTCTTTGTTAACCATGTCCCTAGCCTACGTTACGTCCTAATAAAAGTCCTTCTTGATTTTAAGGAACTATAATCTGAAGTAGAAGCTAGTTATATGGGCTAAAAAGATGTAGTGATGCATAAAAAATAAAAATAAATAAATAAATAAATTGGGTTGACTAACATTTTTATTTGACTAGAGATCGTATTATTTCTAAGCTAAGGGCATATTTCTTTCATTTTGGTGAGAGCATGTGAGATCACTTCTTTATTATTTTCTCTCAATTATCATTAATTGGAGTGACTATTTTTATTGGGTTTAATTTCTTTGTGAGAGTGTCACTACTTCCAGTGAGATTTTGGGGTTTGACATATCATTCTTGAAGGTAGCTACGACAAAGTCTACTGGGCTAATTCATGTGGATGGTTGATGTGGGTGTGATGTTTCTTTAGACTTGAGATAATGCTTATACTTTTATTTGATTGTTATCATTAATCTGATTGAATAAACAAGAGTGTTTAAAAAAATAAATAAATAAATAAAATCATTTTTGAATTTTATTTTCGCTTTATTTGCTAGGGACTAGCAATAAGCTGGTTGGGGGGGTGTGTTGAGTGTTAGAAAGTGCATATTTATAAAGGAGAAAATCGTTATTTTACATATCAAGTATTACTAACAACCCTTACTTTTATGTGTTTAAGTTTCTTGTACTTTAATTATGTGTATTCTATTTTAATTAAGTATTTTATGTATTTTAGGGGCATCATAGTCATTTCACAATAAACGAGAGATCAAATGGCAAAACGGACATCATTTTTGAACTCAGGACGGTCGAAAACCTTAGGAGGAGCATAAAAAGAAAAATGACATTGTTCACATGTACGGTACTATTTACATGTACGGGTACCGTCTACGTTACTGTTCACGGCACTGTTCACATAGACGGATCGATGACGTGGCATTGACCGATGACGTGGCATTGACTGATGACGTGTCAAGATCCGGTTGGACTAAAATTCTCATGTACTGTTGATGGTGACGTGGCAGCATATTAGTGAACCAACAATTGCGCGTACGGTACATGCAACACAGGGGATTATTTACTGTGCAAATAGTGGCTGAACCGTGTTACTGTGCAAATAGTGGTTGTTGACTTTACTGTTGACTGATGACGTGGCGAAATCCTGAGCGTCCGAACTGTTTTTAATCCGATGGCCATGATTTACTCGATGTAACTATAAAAAGGGGGCTTCCCCCCCCTAATTAGGCACCTCTGAATCCATTTTTGGGATCCATTTTCTGTAATTCTCTCTCTATCTTGTATTTTCTTCGTATTTTAATAAATTCCTATTTTGCCCCTAGTTCAACTATGAGTGGCTAATTTTCTTTCAAGCTTGGGTTGAAGGTGAAGTCTCAACATGTGTCATGGGCTTGATTTGGTAAATTTATTTTCTTTTCCCCTCTAGTTTTTGTGGATGTTTTGACTTCTCGTCGACAAATAATAATAATCTTGTCTAGTACTGCCCTGGTTTCACCGGCTCCCTAGTATAAGGTTATTATTATTTGGCACGATAAGCCCTTAACACCATATTTATTAGAGCGTGGTTCATGAGGTGTGGATTCCCCTCTCATGATTTAATTGGTATTAATATGAAATATTTAGCCCATGATGCATGTTGATACGGATCCAGATACCCAGGTACGTCATCTCAATAGATTTATCTTCAATTTATTCTCGCCATTTCAATTCCAAGTTTAGGATAATCAAAATCATTTTCATCAATCCAACCACCCATTTACAGAATTAATTCTATAAATAATTAAAATCCACCTCCTCGTGGGATCGACATTCGTCACCATTAATCTACACTACAACAGATTCGTGCGCTTGCGAGTTCAATAAAATTTGCATAACAGTTATAATAACAATAATAATAATAATAATAATTGATAAAAATTAAAAAAATAAGAATAATAACAATAAAAATAATATAATAATTGTTGATGCCAAAATCCGAATGAGTTGGTTAGTGACTTGATCTTAAATCTTTGCCACAACATTAAATTTGTTTGGTGGGAAACTGCTAGTTAATCTCCAAGAAGATTTTCCGATTATGAGCAGAATATTCATGAGCAAATAACCTTTAACCTGATGATCAACAAGTACCTGAAATTATAGAGAACGGTCAGAGGTGCCGGAAGTTTTTCCGGCGTAAATCCTCCGACGCTCAAGTCAATTATCGGGTTTACAGGAAAAGCAAAATATGTCCTTTTTCGTTTTTATGAAGAAAATAATCTTAAGTAAATGTAATAAAAGAATAAAATAAAAATTCCCAAAAGAAAAGTCCTTTATGGCGTGATTTTCTTAGGGCTTTTATAAACACCCCATACCCACATCCTTAGGTCATGACAACAACCATTAATTGATCAAATTTGTGACCTGATTTTTCGGAGAAGGTTTGTGACTGTTTATTTTGATTGAGTTTTGTTTTATGGTCATCACTTGGTCAAGATAGTTTGCTCGAGGTCATTAAAATTACCACCTAGTCGAGGTCATATGCTCAAGCTCATACCACTTGGTCGAGGTGATCTGCTCAAACTCATAGCACCTGGTCGAGGTGGTTTGCTCAAGCTCATAGCACCTGGTCATCTGCTCAATCTTATACCACTTAGTCATCTACTCAAGCTCATACCACCTGGTCGAGTGATCTGCTTAAGCTCATACTACCTGGTCGAGGTGATCTGTTCAAACTCATAGCACCTAGTCGAGGTGGTCTACCCAACCATTTGCTCACTTTCACTTGGAGGAGATTATAGTCACCCTATTTAACTCAAAGATCATAAACATCACCTCAAGTCCGTCATCATAAACAACACCTTAGGTTTGTCATCATAAACATCACCTCAGGAGGATGCTGCCCAGAGGCGACCAGAGTCAACTCTTAGTTTCTAGTTTCAACTCGTTTCACTCATGATACCAGAAACTGAGGGACTGGTGTTGAGTAATGAAAAGTACTAGCTCAGCTATCTCCTCATCCCTCACCCTGGGGAAAATCTCCCCAGCTGAATGGCACGAGCAGAGTCATGGTAATACATCATGTACGGAGCATATGCCAACTAGAAACGAATGCCAACTAGAAACGAGTACCGACCAGAGATACATACCGACCAGATACTCATCATCCGAAGAAAGAGAACACGTTCTCACGAACTCAAACCATTTTCGCCATGTCCCAAACTGTTGGGGAGAACATGACATCCCACGTTTACCCACGATTTAGTGGTTGGAGACCTACGAAGGTATGTCGCCCTAAAATGGGGGGCATGCAGAATACTCAGAAAACGTGGGATGATTGCCTATAAAAGGCCAATAAACCGATGAAGAAGAGGGACAAAAAATTGAGGGAAAAGGAAAAACTCTGTCAAATTGAAACTATAATTTATTATATACAGATCTTTGATACACATTGTGTTGAGAATATTATAGTTAGTTTACTCAACTTAAATCACATAGTTTTCCCGTAAACACCTTGTACTGACTTAAGCATAAGAGGGTTTACACCAGCAAAACCACCGGCGTCTCTGACTTGTTTCTGTGAACGCAGGCTTGGAAAGAAGAGAAAAAGTGATTTAGGTCCCAGGAACTTGGACAATTGCTAAAGCAGGGAGAGTGCAACCTCTCCTCCGTTGTCGACGCAAGCGTTGGTAGAACGATCTGGTCGGACAAAGGACGACTAGATTTTAGCATCAACATTTTGGCGTCGTCTGTGGGGAATCGATACAAAAAGCTAACCTTTTGTCTCTGTTTAGGGCAAAATATTATCATGCACGAATCGCAGCAAGCTCTCTTTTATTTCTGGATTCACGTGAAAAAGAAATTAATCGAATCGGTAAAAATTAAACCAATGTTAACATTCATGAGCTTGAGACCGGTAAAATTTGTCTCACAATTTTCATTTCTGCTTGTATTTTCTATTAAATTGATGTGATTACTTTTTATTTACTTATCGGTATAGTTTGAGTTTGTTTCCTTATTCGTAAACTTACATATTCACATGACACCGACTTGAAAAATTTAACTTTCATAATAATTAGAAATTGGTTGGGAAGCACGAATTTGAGAAATGTTGAATTCTAATGCTAGTTGCTTTATCATCAAACTTCTCTCCAGATCATGTGCTTGCCATAAAATTATGCACATATTTCAAGCTTAGAAAAATTAAGATCTTAGTTACTTTAAACATGATGGCATATGCACATGATCTAATAACTTTATAAATGCAAGACTCACAATTGGATTGTGCCACGATTTTAGCATAGTTGCTATAGATTAATTATTTTAAAATAAAGATTTGACTACTAATTTGGTGAAGAGATATGGTGTTTTATGATTTTGGAAACAAATGTCAGAGGATATTTGTTAAAAGTGGTGACACGAGATCACACACAACAAATGTTGGACGAAATAATTGACAGAATTGAAAAACTTTCGCAGCCTCAAATTGTAAGAAACAAGCTTAGGAATCTACAAAAGAACACTCACTATGGTGAGATTAATTGGATTGGAAAGCAAAGGCAACAACTAAAATTGAAGGGAGTGATGCTCAAAAGAACATTGTCTAGGAGCCAAGGACTAAAATCCAGGTTCTGCTTCAGTTCATTCAATATACTCATCAAACTAATTGAGAGCATGAATTATTCTTAATTATAGCTCTATTATACCTTTGCATGAGAGAACATTAGAAATTAAGCATATATAGCTGTCTATAAATTATGGTTGTCAACCACATTGCACAAACTCTCATAATCGTTAATGAGTGTTGGAAGAAGTATAATTAGCATAATCTAGATGAGGCCGAGTATTGGTTATTTTGGCTCACTTTAATAATGCTTTTCAAACAAAACAAATGCTTATTGATGATGAGAATTGAAAGGCGTATTTTCAAGCTTCAAAGCATTGAGAAAGTTGGATTTTTCTTTCCCACAAATTCTATTCGTTTTATGCCCGAGTTATAATATTGCAAGAATGTGAAGTCAAGCTTGGAATTTGCTTGATGAAATGCCAATCAAATAATGCAGAGCACAATCTCAGGTGCACTTGTTCATTAACCTCAATTCTATATTTATTCTTTAAAACTAATTATTGACTTAAGATATATGTTAGATCGAGTTTTGACTCATCGTCTTTACCCATTTTCTAGTACAAAATTTTTATTTAGTTCTATATTATCATAGCACTACATCCCCTTGATATAATGATATGATTTTGTTTAATGGTTTAAACTACCATCTCTTTTATGATTATGTGTTCTAAAATGCTTTGCTTTATTTTATGTTTAAATTTCAATATTCATAGCAATAATAAATGATACTATGGACCTTTAGCAAAGGACTTTTATCATATTGGTCAATGAATATATTATTGATAATCATGGAGCATAAAGGATGTTATCTATTCAAAAACCTAGATGCATAAATAAAGGACCAGAAGCATCAGTCGTAAATGGCTAGAAGCCTTACTTATGTGTTTGATTTTTTGAGCTACTTTTTGGGTAGTTTTCAAGTTGCAGTTTGGTTTGAGATATTTCGTGACAATGATGACTTTAGACGCCTGCACACTAGATTCGTTGTTATTGATGCTACGTTTTCGAATCATAATCCTAGTGAATAATATCACATCTATAATTCGTGTCTGATACTTATCACTTTTACAAACTCTTATTTGACTGGCCAAGTCAATTTTGATACATTTACGAATGAGGCAAGCCATGCACCTGGAAGGAGACATTGATGCCAAAAGTTGCATCCTAATCAGGTCAAAAATTTTGACAAATTTATGCCTTGATATCTACATGAAAACATACATTTGCAGCCTTTATTTGCGGGTATAGTATTTATCTACTAATAATTTAGTAAATAAGGATAGTTTGTACATGTCAATCGGATGGAGCTCATATTAAGCTAGTGATATAACTCAATGAACTTGATTTCTTGAAAGTTACTCAATATGAGAATGATTTATGAAAGGGCAAGCAGGTAGAATTCGCAAGAAATTTTCAAAGGCACAAGGTGCCGAATCCTGTTCAGCCACGCGATGGCAAGCAAGCAAAATTGGCAAGAATTTTTCTAAGGCAAAGGTTTGCCCAAACCTGCTCAGTCGTGTGAGCATGAGCAAACAAAATTTGCAGAAACATTTTCTAAAGCAAAGATTTGTCCAAACTTGCTCAGTCGCATGAGGACGATTGGGCAAAATTAGCAAAAAAAAATATTCCTAAGGCGTAGGTTTGCCAAAACCTGCTGTGTCGCATGAAGACGAGCAGGCAGAATTCTTAAGAAATTACACTAAGGATAAAGTTTGCCAAAAACTGCCCCGTCAACTAAGGACGAGTAGGTGAAATTCGCAGGAATACACTAAGGCAAAGGTTTGCCAAAAATCCGCTTTGTCACATGAGGACAAGCAGACAGAATTTGTATAAATTACGCCAGGGCAAAGGTTTGCCCAAATCTGCTCTGTCACATATAAAAAAAAAAAAACTTCATTCATGAGTGGAATAAGCATGTGCAAGGTTAGAAGCCTTAAAACCTATTCTAGGTAAGGCTTAAGACCTTAAAATTGCTTAAGACAGTAGAATGTTAAAATCCTTGGAACTTGGTATAGATAAGGCATAAAACCTTAAACTAACGACACCTGCTCACCCATATATATATATATATTTGGCATGGTCAGCAAGGAAAACAAAATGTTTTAAGTGCTTAAGGTTTTAAGTTTGTAATATTATAAACTTTATAGTTTCCAATGTTAATTCGTTTTACTCTCAATACTAGAAACTAGGGGACTAGTGTTTGGGAAATTAAATAGGGTGACTATGATCTCCTCCAAGTGAAAGTGAGCAAATGGTTGAGCAGACCACTTCGAACAAGTGCTATGAGTTTGAGCAGATCACCTCGACTAAGTGGTATGAGCTTGAACAGATGACCAGGTGGCATAAGATTGAGCAGATAACCGAGTGCTATGAGTTTGAGCAGACTACCTCGACCAGGTGCTATGAGTTTGAGAAGATCAACTCGACCAGGTAGTATGAACTTGGGCAGATGACCAGATGGTATAAGATTGAGTAGATGACCAAGTGATATGAGCTTGAGCAGACCACTTCTACTAGGTGTTATGAGCTTGAGCAGATCACCTCGACCAGGTGGTATGAGATTGGGCAGATGACCAGGCGCTATGAGCTTGAGCCGACCATCTCTATCAGGTGGTATGAGCTTGAGTAGATGACCTCGACTACGTGGTAATTTTGATGACGTAGAGCAGACCACCTTGACCAGGTGATGACCAGGAAACAAGACTTAGTCAAAATAAACAACCACAAACCTCCTCCGAAAAATCAGGGTATAAATTTGATCAATTAATGGTTATTGTCACGACTTAAGAACGTGGTATGAGGTGTGTATAAAACCCCAAGAAAATCACGCTAGAAGGGACTTTTCTTTTAGGAATTTTTATTTTATTCTTTTATTACATTTACTTAAGATTATTTTCTTCATAAAAACGAAAAAGGACATTTTGTTTTTCCTGTAAACTTGATAATTGACTTGACCGTCAGAGAGTTTACGCCGGAAAAACTTCTGGCACCTCTAACCATTCTCTGTAATTTCAGGTACTTACTGATCATCAGCTTGAAGGTTATCTGCTCATGAATATTCTGCTCATAATTGGAAGATCTTCTTGGAGATTAACTAGCAGTTTCCCACCATACAAATTTAATACTGATGCAGGGATTTGAGATTGAGTCACTAACCAGCTCATCCGGATTTTGACATCAACAATAATATTTTAATGTCGGACAAAAGTGAAATTGTGAAATTTAGATGAGTCAAATGAGTTTAAGGAACAAGATTTTAATTTCCAACTCCCCAAGAAAATTAAATTCTCATTCCTCAATTTAAAAATATGTGGGCCAATATGTTTTATTCATATCCTCACTTCTATTTTAATAAGTAAACACCATCAATCATTCTCATTCAAGAATTTTAATTCTTTAATATGAGAAATAAACGCACCATAAGAATATCAATTTGTGTTTGATATGATTTTGAAAAGGTTATGTGTTTTTTTTTTTAATCCAAAAGTACTTATCAAAGTTCTTGTCTAGTGCATGGTTTAAAAAAAATAAAAAAGGAGTAGAACTTGGGCTCTCTAAAATGTAAAAATACAATGCGTTCATTTAAATCAATACATTAAATACATTTTTTTCTTTGAAACTCTTTACACAATTTATTATATGTATATTAGAGTTGACAAAATTTGACATGACTCGATTACCCGACACGAACAAGATATGAAAAAATGAGTATGAGTGGTCGAATTTAATACGATTATTAAATGGGTTATTGTTGATAAATTTTTATAATCAAATACTATTGATGTCAATGTGCAAGTGTACATAACAAATAATAAAGTGATGAATATTCAAGATCGTCTCCACAGGGATTGATGTCACTAGAAATGTTACAACAGTCACAATAGTGCAATCTAACTTAAGTCTGAAGTTAACAAATGTGAAGTAGGTTCTATCGAAATTGATAATTGTGAAAGAATTAAATAAAACAATGCAGTAATGAAATAAACTAAATTAAATGTGTCTAAGATTTAATTGAGAATATAATAGTTGAATGATCAAACTCTCTTTATGAGCTAACTGCTTTTCATCAAGTTAACACCAGCTGTTACAGCTATTGCTAGAGCACTGGGCAGAATTAATCTGTATCCTCAGTTGTCGCGTGTTGGAACTGTCACACCTTTAAGTATATTAGTAATGATCAGTTGTTATTCTACCTATGGCATGGCCTTATGATCCTTTAGTCACTCCGCCCTACAAGGTGAGTACTTATATCTAGTGTGTCACAAATCTTAACTTTAAATATATCCCTTATGAGATTTAAGATAAACTTAATTCAGGAAACTTAATTCAGGAAACTTAAATTAAGATCAAGTATTACTCTAATAATATCCGCTAAGACATGCCCTTTTGTGGCTCTATCTTAACTTGAACTATTAAATGGGTGGTCGACCGGAATAACAGTTATAATAATAACTACTAGAGTAAAATATTACAGCAATGACATAACAACTCATAAGAACAATCAAGAATCCATTAGATTGTTCGTCACTGAACTACAAGCAAATTTAGTTTATATTCTGAAAGAGAAAAACAAACATCAACATATTGTTCACGGGACATTAAATCAGACAAAAAAAGAAGAAAGATATAAGTTGAGAACGGCAACATATAAATCCAAATAATTCTGCCGGATTTTTCAATGCTGCTGAAGTCGTCCTCTTGAATTTCTATCTTCTTATTCTTTTTCTCTCTAAAGTCTTTAATGATAATTTCTTGCCGCCTTTTTATGTGGTGTGCACCTCCTTTTATAATTAAAAACTATGGTAATCAAAGGTCTCGGGCGTGCATGAGTTAAATTAGGAAACTGCAGATTGCAATTTTGCAGCTGACTCGCGCTAAGTTTTCTCCCCCAGTGCTCCAGGATTACTACAGCAATGGTTACTTTGACAACGGCTAGAATACTGCACTATTCTCGGTTGTGCTTAACTTCTTTTATGGCAATATTCTTTCCTCCTCTTGCTGGTCTAATATCTCAGCATCCCTTCATAAATTATAAACTTCTGAAAACCTACAATTATGAACTTGTTTTGAGCACAAATTATTTTAATTCAAGCAAAACTTATTAAGACTTACTAAAATAAATGTTAATACAAAATATAACCAAAATATAATAAAAACACCTCATTTACTCTTTAAGTAATCTTGATTTAAGTCTAGAATTGCTATAATGACTCTCATTTCATAGAGTTATCAGTTATGTCTGGATCGACACAATTTTTTCTCGTGTCAGGTTAGGATTAAAGTTCTTGACCTATTTACCCGATCAATGACTTGATTATATTTTCTATTTTAAAATAATTTGTAAGTTCTTATTATCAAAACTCAAATATTATAGATGATTATCTTTTTTATTTTTAGTTTTTGAAAAGATGAATATAAATATAGTATTTTATTTATAAAATTTTATATACATTTAGATCTTCAATAATGTAAATGTGTAAAATATTATTAGACATGTATATCTTATAATATCGATATATAATATTACACACACACACACACACACACACACACACACACACATGGAGATATATATATAAAATTAAAACTTCAATAGTGTAAATATGTAATATTTTGGTAGATTTGTACATTTTATAATATCGATAAATTATGTATGTACGACAATGTGTAAATCTTTTATGCAAATTTTGTTTAATATATAAATATTAAGCGAGTTATTGGGTAACTTGATTATTTTTCTGTATCGGATCTAGATCTCAATATTTTGACACGATTATTAAATGGGTCGGGTTTGAGTCAACCTAAATTTGACATGACTCGAAGCTGACACGACACGAACACGACTCGATGACCTGTTTTGCCAGCTCTATGTGTTGATGCGAGATTCTGGTGTCTGCTCGTCCGCGAGCATGATCTCTCCTCAACTCCCGAACTCACGACCAACCGAGGATACTTCACGTAACATTTCTAACTGAGCATAGCAATGCCTCGTATGACTTCTACTTAGCAGACTCTTGCGCATACAAAAACTGGTCAGAGCATGCCAGGAGTTTTCCCGGCGTAAATCTTGCGATGCTTAAGTCAAAAATTTAGGTTTACTTTTTTGGGAAACTCAGCCACTGATCTCGTGGCTTTTTAATGATCTCTTAAGCAGTGGAATACCTATAGGTTTTTCCCTTTCTTTTCGTAATTGCTATTTTCTCTCAAGTTCTAATGTAAAAATGTCTAACCCCTTTACCTTCGTTGATTACTTTTTTATAGTCTTCCTACGAATCCGGACCCCCATGATCCACATCCATCACTACCCCCAGCTCACGGAAGTGGATGCTTGAATGTCGTAGTTGCAGCTGAGTGGGTTTCGTGCTTGGATTTTCGGATAGAAGTGCACATATCGTTAACCGTTATGGGCTGGGTCTGCCAACCCCGATCTCTAGCAAAAAAGGTACTCGGCTCCTAGCAGGAGTCCTGCTTGTGCTATAGTCCAGAAGAGTGTGTCCTCGTGATTGAGCAAAAAATTCCTACTCTTAGATACCTGCTACTAGACTTCACCTGTCTGCTCCTTTATAAGGAGACCGACTCTTCGTTCAGGGTCAGGCTGGTCATTTCACAGTGCACCCTCAAACACTATGTATACTAATTAATGCTAAAAACTATATATTTACTAAATAATAAAATATTTATTTACACTTTCGTTGTCATTAACCTTTGTAATTTTGTGATTTTTGTATATTTATTAGATAAATTATTAATTTTAACTAATTCGAGGATCCGGATACAAAACAGATGGCAATTTAGAATCCGAAAACCTTGAGATTGGGTCAAAACCGACTTGAAATTAAGCTTAAAATAAAAAATGCCAAGATTTATTAGGCTGAAATGCGGTGTGATGCGCGCCAGAATATTATGGTGCATCACGTTGATTATTCGCGGAATGGATTACTATGTCTATGAGCTTACAAAAGGCACGCATGCGTTGAAAGGTTGAATCACTTACCGAACTTTTGCAAAATCTCAACCGTTCAAGGTCGCGATTCCGACGCGTGCCACAAGTTAGCTTAAACGGGTTGGAGGATCCGCGTTTTTCCTACACGAATCGACTCAACGATCAGCCCAATTCCCGCCCAATCTTATCCGTTCTTTAGTTCGATCGGACGTTCATCCGTTTGCCACGTTTATTTGACCTTGACCAAGCTTTTGACAATTGGATCCAGCTCTGCAGCAAATGAAAGGTTTGGTTATTGAATGCACCAAGCATATTATAGGAGAAACTGCACAAGATAATTTAAAATAGCAAATTTAAAGTTCCCTTTATATTTGGTGTTTTCTTCATTTGTATTCGCCAATTCAGGGTGCCATTTTTTTTTTCGGCCTTTCTCCTCCATTTTTCTTCTTCCCAATTCTACTTTGTAATTAATAAAATATTTAATTTATTTTTAATTTCAGATTAATGTTTAGCTTAATTTTAATTATGAGCAACTAATTTTTACTAGTTAAGGTAAGATGAAATTTTTGGCAGAAAAATATAATTAATTAAATTTTATTTTTAATTCAGTAGTGATAGGCAAAAAATAAAGAGTAATGATACAACCACAAACTCTTGTACAAACTTATTTTGTACAAACTGATGTGTCATCATAAGATTGGTTGAATTAAATATCACTTGGCCCACATGATTTGTTTTTATTAATTTATATTTTCATTTAACCAATGAATTAATACCATGTCAGTTTGTACAAGAGTTTGTAGTTGTATCATTACTCAAAAAGAAAATATCATCATTACAAGTCGTACTTTTTTCCCGGTCTTATAGATTTTACACTAATTTTTGAACTCTTTTCAGTACATACGTCTTTTCAATTATATAACTTAAATTGTCTTCTATTCAATTTTATCCATCATATTTACTAAGTATTTAATTCATAATAAGATTAGTTGAAAAATAATTACAATTTATATAATTAACCTTTTATACAATAAATCTAAATAAAAATAATAAAAGAATATATCAAGTGCGCTACTCAACTTTTTGGGAGGCCGGCCCAAACAATGATAAATTTAGCAACACAGAGTATTGGGCCCAAGTTCTTCAGCACTTCGATACTTAACCGTTGACGTAAACCAATTTACTTTTAAATAATGCAAACAAACATTTAAATAGGGTATACAAAATTCAATCATAAAAATTTATAATGAAAATAAAAATGAATAAAATTATAATATTTTCAATTAAACTTTATTAGAGCCGGATCATGATTCATTGACTTCAAGTATATTGAAAGAAAAATTTTCACATTTGCATAACGTAAGAAAACTTAACAAACAATATATTACGGTTAATTATAATACAAATTCAATTAGAGTTTAATTAATAACTAATTAATTCATAAATTAAAATAACATAAAGTCAACGGATAATATAAATTCAACTCGGTTGAAATGGAACAAAATAAATTTAGATGCATGGTTGTTCAATTCAATCACTAATAAACTTATATTATTTTTCATCATATGGGTATTATGAACATATTACCATCGCACCGACTTGGCTGTCTTCTTCGACCACATGTAGCATTTATCATTGTGTTTTGACTTTGAAAACACAACATCGACTTTCAGGCATGCCTGCTTGTTCTTTTGGGAACAATTAGCGACCAATCAGAGATCAGGTGACCGTTTGTGCCGCCTGGAGGTCCATATTGATCTGGTCAATCGGTTATTCCTCCAGCTAGCTGATTCTCTTAAAAAACCAAATGACGAGAGCAATAAACCTATGAAACCTACGATGTCTCCGGGCGGCTTTAACGATCCCCTCCATGCTTTATCCTTTCAAGAGCTGGAGCATTATACAGACAGCATCAGAGCACCTCGTTTGTCTAGTGTGTCGTCCCCTCATATTCTCTCACATTTATTAGCCTCCAATATTATTTAAGCCCGATTTGACTAATAATGTAATAATTGCTGACCAATTGGATAGGATTAATACAATTTTCTCCTTTTTATTTAAAAAAGAAAAAAAAAGACCGCCTTTTGTTAAAACATTTTAATTTTTTTTTTTTTTTAATTAAAACGTCTTAATTAACAAAGGCTGAATAGTCTATCCTTCTTCGGCGAATTTTTTACTTTATCGGGTCCTTACGGATTATATTTTCAGTCTCGTGGCATGTACGTATGGTGTCGGCTTGTTTGATGTGCAACTTCACTTGTGCTGAGAGTTGTCCTTTCGCCGAAGCTCCTTTGGTCTTGGCATTTGGCTAAATTTCAACAACGATTGCCTATTTGTGCTCTTGCTTAGAAGCTGAGAGATTATAGGAATTACTGCTGTCAATAATAGTCCCTATATGTTAATACCGACGGCCTTTCAGAGGGTAAGCCAGGTGCCTCAGCTTGGGTGTTTTGTTCTTGCTGTGGCTCTCAAAGTCAAACAGCTTGAGCCCCGTTTGGAGAGCTGCGCTGTCACAGTGCGGCTGTCCTAATCCCAAATGGGCTCTTATTATGCTAAAGCAATGGCAGCTGTTCTTGTCATCGAGCTGGCTTCGTCTGGACCCTCGAGGATGGAATTATTAGTGGCGGGAGTGCGATTCCATGCTTCTCTCCTATTTATTTTCTAATCCGAGTCTTTGGCCTCCTTAGAAGTTGGAAGCTTCGTAATAGATGGGCTAATTGTCGTCTTTTTATTACTGACACGAATTATCCTCTTATAAATTTCTCTTCTTTTTAATAGAGAATTAGATTGTCATGTGATAGAATGTTTGTATACATTCTATAGGCGTGAAAAGGAAAATGAAACATTTCATCAATACGAAATTTAGTGTAATTTTGGCATTTGGAAGCGTGTGTAAAATAAAAATTAATTTTCAAAATTAATCGTATGGTGTCCAAAGTAAGAGGGTATTTTAAAAGTATAATTTAAGATAAAAATAACCTCACTTCATATTTAACATGTTCTCGTTTTGGAACACATAAAGAAATAGTCCATCACACACACACGCACACGCACATGCACACGCGCATGCGCGCGCGCGCGCACACACACACACACACACACACACACACACACACACACACATATATATATATATATATATATATATATATTCATAAATCTATATGAAAAAACTAATGAAAATATCTTTTAGTGAGATTGAACCATCATGTGTTAGAAAACAAAAGCAAAAAAAATGGAGAGAAATAGATGAAACATAATCTTGTTGGCTTTAAAGAATTTCTTCTTTTTAAATTTCTTCCTATATTTATAGGTTTTATCTGAAATCCAAATTTTGGTGCATCTTCTAATTTAGAACATCATAATCCTCAATTTTGCTTTTTCATAAGTCTTCTATCTCTTATTTCATCACACCATTCACTGATTCTATTTCGAGCAAATTTGATCCTATTTCCTAGGGTATCAATTTTTGTTGTATCTCCATATTCTTTGTTATATTCTAACATAATCTTTTTCCTCCATGGGTCTGGTATCTTCATAAAATATAGATCATTGTAATAGCATACGGTGTTTTCATCTTTAACAAATTCACATTTATAATATAATTCTTCGAAGCTACATGTATATTCTTCTAAATAACATATATTACATATTTCAAGCCTTGTAAGCTTCATTACATTTTCCATCCTTTTCCTTTTTATTTCCTGTTGAAAATCATTCTCCCAATCTTCTCCTAAAAATTCTTTTCTTATTTCACTTTCAAATCTATTTAAAACTTGATCCATGCTTTCATTCTGATCATTATTTTCTCCATATAATATTTTCTTTTTATCGGCATCCCTTAGTCCCATAAACCAATGTGACATTATTCCTGTAAATGAAGTTTTAAGGAATTCTATACCATTATTTCTATATATTTTGTTAAATGCAAATGACATTTTCATAGATTTTACCAAGACGGTAATCATTTTATCTCTATATTTGACACAGTCTAAATCTAACCATACTCTATCATGATTGATTGGTATTTCTCTATATTCTCCTGAAGTTTTATATTTTTTTTCAGGTTTGTTAACCTTAAAAATATTGACTTGGTAATCTTTCATGAGTTGGTATTTCTTCCCTAGTATAGAAAGCTCTATTACTAGATTCTCCTTGTTCAAAAACCATTAGCTTTGATTCATTCATTTTTAGATGTTCTATTATTTTTTCAATATCTTGTAAATTAATAAATACCTCGGATTCAGATTCTTCATCAGATATTTTTGGGTTAGATAATTCTTTTATACTTTCTCTTAGCATCCTTAAACTTATTAATTTTTTATCTTCATTTATTTTGTTAAATATTGGTCTTGATATGGCTAGTATTTCTTTATTTTTCTTTTCATTGTAGTAGATTATGGTATCTTGTAAAATTTTATTTTGTTCTTGAATTACCATGAGTAATTCTTCCATATCGTTACTAATCTATTATACTTCAATCCTTTTGTAATTTTTCATTTATACTTATTACAAACTTATTGCCAAGTTGTTCGACGATTTTTTCGATTCTATGTATTTGAATTTCTATCTTATTTAATTTATCTTCAATTAAATTTTTGTTTATGATATTAACAATTTCTCGTTTCAATTTATCTTGATCTTCAATTTTGAAGTCTTTTATTAATTGTTTGATTGTATCAAATTCTTCACTCATTTGATCTCCTAACATTTTAACTTGTCTTATATTTTCAGCATTAAAACTTTTAATTTCAAGTATTTCATTTACACTTTCTACACTTATAGTTAGATAAGGGTTTCCTAATTTATTTAATAAAAATAAAGAAATCCAGTTCAACCTATTATTTCTCCGCATATCAGAATCATTTACTAAATCAAATAGTTGAAATCTTCCATAAGTATATCATCTATGCCTATAATTAAATGGTGATAATCTATTGGTTTCTATGTTTTGAGAAATTATCAATGGTTTTGGTGATTTATTCATAGTACCATCTGCATAATATTTCATTATATTCTAACAAGTATTTGTGACATATAATATTTCTTATATCCTTTGGAATATTGTTTTCCTCTAATCCTTTATCTATGTAGCAAAGTATATGCATAATTAAATTTTTGTATCCGATCAGCATGCTAGAAGGATAATAGTTTCTTCCATACCCTTTTATTATTCCAATTGTATTCATCTCTTTGCTTAATAGTTAAAAATCCATTATAATCAATCACAAGTTCGTATGTATAATTTTCAACAGAATTAATTTTCCATTGTTTCTATGAAAAATTATTTCTATACACCTCTCTCCTAATCCTGAATAGAAGAATATGATTGATATTTAAATTTCTATTCTTTATTATTATGAGTTCTCCAATTCTAAATTAATGAGGTCGGGATAAATAAAATTGTTCTAATTGTTTATCATCTAATCTATTTTGTTCTAAATAATAGTATTGTCTATGTTTAGTTAAGTTATCCTCAATTGTATTACTATCTATCATTAGATTATATCCTCCATTATTTATAAAATAAACAATTGTTTCTTCCATTTTTATATTTTGAACCTAAAACTTGACCCTGATACCATTTTTGCAGACATTTTTCAATACAAAATCTAAGTAAGGATGTCAATGATTAATCTTCGAAATTTTATGAATATTTTGCAATTTTGCTTTATCAAAACACACAGTTTCATGGTAAGTGTTGTGCAATCTTTTGTAAGAATGTCTTTTTCCTATTAACAGAATCCCATTCGCAATAATCAGATCCAAATCAAAATCAGGCGTAGCAATTTGAAAATGTCTCTTTAAGTAATCTCAGAAATGCTAACTGATAACAAATTGAGATCATCATTATGTTTATGAAAAGCTAGTAATATAGAGATTAACAGAAGCAAAATTTAGGACCAATTTAAACGTAATGCACAAATAAACAGACTTAATAAGTTTCCCGTCAGTATATCACCAAATCACACATCATCTCTGAACCAAAGCAGAAAAACAATACCACACCTGTTGGTTTTAATACACATCATTTATTATTTGCTATACTACCATAACCGGTAGTTCGCAACTACGAAATTATTTTTGGCACCCTCTGGAGAGCATCAGGTGGTCAGGACTGGGGGCATATAATCCGATTTGGCACCGAGAACACGAGCCTTGGTGTCGGGGAAGAACTCGGTTCCTGGCAACTCCGTGACATCTCCTTCACCAGAAACACCAATGGGGTAGCGGAGCAAGTGACCGGGCAAGTCATGCTCAAGAGACTCACTGGAGTACAGGTCCCAATACCGTTCGGCAATCTGGTTAACCTTCTTAACACATTCGATACTTTCTGGCTGGAGGAAGGTGTCATCGAGCATGCCTAGGTGCTCGTACCACAGTGACATACGGAAGCCGTGGATCTGGCCTCGTGCTGGCACCCTGGTTGACAAATGATATGGTTGGTAGCCTCCCATGGCTATCTCAGTGTCCCTGGCACCCTCCATTGATCGCTGGTTGATGTTGGCAGATCCAATTATAATGTATTCGTCATCAACTGCAAAGCAAAGACTTTTTAATGAATCCTACAAATATAGCAACAAGGAAAATAAGACATATCTTGAGAATTAAGCAAACTTTTTTCCTGTTCAAAGAGACTCGACTAAACAATCATTCATGCAAGAATATTTTACTAGATAGGTCAAAAGAAAATCAATATCTTTCAACCAATGCCTTCTATCAGTTAATTTACATATTTTACATAGATTTTTTAACAAGAAATCTCTTCAACTTCTACTCAATATTTAGAAAACTGAAAAATATCACTCCTTATATAATTATCCTGGACCAACAACCAGACAAGAAAAGGAACACAATGTTTTGTATTTAACTATCTGCCAGTTAAAAATTAAAGAAAGAAATACAGAAAAATTAGCAAAAGACTAAAAAAAGAAAAATAATCGAAAGACAAATCTGTATCTAAAAAAAGTTACCAATCATCATCTTGGCATGAACGTAGATCATGAAGCGTCGAGCTTCCTGAGCTCTAAGATAGTCTGAATCATCCTCTGGCCTTTCTGCAGGTTCATATTCTCCACTCCTCTTCACCTCCCGATTCCCAAGGCAGAAGAATGTCAAATAGTTCCTGGGATCTTCCATAATGCCCTTTGCTCTAAGAGCCTGAACAACATCCTTATACATCATATCCATTGTCCTTCTCTGCCAATCTAATATTGCCTGAACTGAACCAGACTCTGGAAACCCCTCTGGCCACATTGGGACAACAATATATACAGTAAATCTCTCCCCAGCCTCAATCTTACTAACAATCTTAAGTGAGAGCTCCTTTGGAATCAGATGCAAAGCACTAATTTCCTCGGGCTTAATGCCATCAGCACTCCAAGCAAAAGAGCTTCCTAGGAAATACTGATTTTCAATATAGATGAAATTCTTTGCACGCCGGATAGCATGGATATAAGCATCCTGAATGCTGCGGTCAATGATATTATCCTTCCCACTAACAAGCCCAGCTCTAGCTGCATCTTCAGGCGTCTCTGGGAAGCCAAATGCAGCCCCACCATCAATGGATCTAAACAATTGCACATTCCATGTGTCATGGTCATCTGGGTACATAACTGGAGATGGGGGAATAATGATGTCTCCAAGTTCTCTCAGATGCACGAGAACATCCTTTCCACCCTGCTTTCTCCATCTCTGCTCAAAATTAAATAACACGTCCCAAGCAATGGGACCCTCAAGGCGAGAGTGAATGTCATGCCAAGGTTCCCTTGGACCACCTTTTTCAATTGAAGCACCCTGGAAGTTTGGCTGATGGAAATCATCATGGTGTGCTGTGTCTAACGTCCTGAAAAGAGAGTGGAATGGAGTATCATATCTCCCATCACAAAGGTCGATACCTCCAACAAAACTCATGATTCTCCTCCTCTCTGGATCCCCATTGGGCATTGGGCTGTCAACAACCACAATCTTCTGGTGATGAGTGAACATGGCAGAGATTTGTATATCCTGAATAAAGCTACCACCATCATCAGGATTACGTGGGCATAAGATACAATGCACATCAGTACCTTGGAAGAATTTTTCAGTTTCCTCATCGTGAGTGGCCATGAGACCATCCTTTTTAAGTAAACTAACAGAAGTTCTGTCATCCCAAACAAGCATACATACCCTAACACCTTCACTTGCCTTCTTCTTAAGTAGCTCACCTAACATTATGTCTCCTCCAGGCTTTGGCCTCCTGGAGTCCCTTACCAAAGATATTTCAGTATACACAGACCAGCCAGTGATATAAATCATATGCCTTGCATTGGTGATTGCATCAAAAATATCTTCCCAACATCTGTGAGGCTCATAGTACTTGCCTCCAGCAAGAGGAATTTCAGGAACAAAATTATCAGGGACATGAGCATCTTGGTAGAGAGAAACCTTGCAACCTTTTCTCTGCGGGTAGAATGTAAATGGAACCCCGGGATACTTAGCACTTCTAATGCCCCGAGCCCAGCTTGTGTCTTTTGTTACATCAAAATATTGGAGCTTCACATGAATCTTTGAGCCTGAAGATATGGGATTTCGATCTTCATCTAAGATCTCAACCCATTTATCAACTTCTTCCCCACCTAAAACTTCTTCAACAGGTACGTAAGCCCTCCCAATTAAAGTAGCTCCAATGGGATTATCATCCTTGACAGTGAATATGATATTTGAAGCCATATGGGCACAGTATATGTGAAAGGACTCGTACCACCTAGGTTTAGATTGCTCTTTCTTTAACATTCTGGTCCTCCCAACTCTAGCCTTTTCAAGATCAATAGTTGCATAGAGTTCACTACCTCCTTTGCCTAAACCACCAAGAAGCTACAAGTAATCTTTAAGTTAGAAACTGAAGTTAAGTAAATGTGTTTAAATACGTGGATAATTTAGACAATAAACAAAGATTGCGTTATAAAGCACATCCATCACAATGAAAAAGGAAATTCCGGGGCACGTTCAGGATAGAAATTCAAGCCCATGAGAAAGACTCAATCCAAAAATCTGCTGTTGAATTATGGAGATGTCTCTTGAGATTAAAATTTAAAATGGAAAAGGAACACAGAAAAGCAATTGTGTAGAACTTGTTCATCTGGTAAGATCTCTAAAAGTGGCACAAAAGTCTTGAAATCAAATTTAGCTCACATCCACAATGGTTTGTAATGTAAATAACTGGGGAAAAAAGGAGAAGAAAAGGAAAGAATTGATAAACAGGCATCAGGTAGCCACAAGCCTAGACATACAAGATGAGAACAATTGAAATACAAAATATTCTGTAACAAATATGCAAACTTTGTCAAAACCATATATTAAAAGTAGATAGGTATCAACATGATACAAAAGAGAAAGAAAAGAAAACACAAGTCCATATTTGAGAGCATTGCACTGCAGAAAAACTCGCAAATTACTTGAAAAGCAAATAAATAAAAGCCATTTCAGTGGCTCTTTAAGTCCAACTGAGACATGTTCATTGTCTCTTACCAGATTTGAAAATAAATGAGTTTTCTCATGAATAAAGCTGGCCATAGAATGCATTTTTGCATTTCCTATGGCTAGATTGGATCCCTTCAGGACATTAAGATTCTACTTTACAGAATACAAAAGAAAAAGCTTTTAAAACTGGCCACATATTGTTTCTAAAGAGCTTAAGAAGGCTAA
The DNA here is from genome assembly GCA_029618585.1 of Citrus australasica. Taxonomy (NCBI): domain Eukaryota; kingdom Viridiplantae; phylum Streptophyta; class Magnoliopsida; order Sapindales; family Rutaceae; genus Citrus; species Citrus australasica. Next base: position 96,366 of record JARCIV010000269.1, on the reverse strand, counting down.
TTCTCTTCATATATCAACCAGAGTATTGCTACACTTTCATGAAAGCGGAATAACTTGTGCAAGTGCAAGATCCAGCTACAGAACATGAATAAGAAAAGAAATCCAGTTTTCATGTGTAGAATAATTGACCATAGGAGTCAAGATGAGGTTAAAATGCTATTCAGAACAAATGTTTCCAATTGATATTTTCCGGCAGCATGTGAATAGCATGGAAGTGGTTAATTGTAAAAAAATAAGCATTTAGAGGGAACATAAGCACAGTTCAAATCAAAGGGGAGAGAAATGTAACAAGTGAAGATCCCAGATCACTATATATTCAGGAAGTGAAAATGAAACCATCAATTGGGATTGATTATTTTCCTTCTTGGAAAATAGCAGATAAACTTCAAACAAACTTATATTTTGAATTGCACTACAAAGCAACTACTAAAAGCAGTTCTGAATCACTCCATAGCACTGAGATCACTTCAAAAAAATACAAACTACATATCTAATTCACTCGATTTTATCCTTTTTTTTTCCACTGATCACTACACAAAAGCAAGAATAGAATTGCACAGATCAGTCAACTTGTCGACTAAATCCTGAAAGACACCCCAAAAAAAATTAGCACTCACAAAATTTTTGCAACTGTTAGAAATCAAGATCCAAATAGAAAACACACATATCACCATTAAAAATAAAAATTACAGATCAATCAAAAAAGAGAGAGAAACTACAATATCATATAATTCACCTTAGTGAAAAAGTTGCCGCCACCTCCACTTTCAAGCTGATCCACTTCATAGATCGTAACATGTAAAGTACCATGTAGCAAAATCTGCGCCATTTTTCACCTGTAACAGTCATTCCCAAAAAAAAAATCAAAATCAAGATCAAAATTCAATCTTAATAACAAAGATCACTGCTTTTTCATTTTTTCATTTTTCCAAATGGGTCACTGCTTTTTCTATTTCTTTTTTTCCAAATGGGTGGAAATCAAACTCACACAATTGACACCCCTCTAACAATTACAATCCCCCGCGCCCCCCCCCCCCCCCCAAAACCACAAAAAAAATAGTAATAATGACATAAAATAAAAATTCAAACTTTAAAACAAAGATCACGGCTTTTTCATTTTATCCAAATGGGTAATCAAAATCACACCATTGAAAGTCATTCAGCAGGCTTAAAAATTTAAAAAATAAAAAACTAACTTGGAGTAAAATGGATATGTGAAAATCTAATTTCGTCGGGAAAAGGGAAGAATTTGGGATCGGATTAAAACTTTGTAGTGGCTGTGATTAGTGTGTGATGTGAATGTGCTAAGAATATGAATATGATGAACAACTTACAGAGGGAGTGATGAAAGAGAAGCCAAAAAAAAAAGACTAGTGAAAAAGATCCGCAAATTCACATCTTATTCATTTGCTTGTGGAGCCAAGGACTCTGGAGTGAGTCACATTTACATTTTTGGAAACAAAATTATGTGTAATTCTCTAATGGCTCTTTACTTCTTGGTTTTAAAACTATGCCACTTTTTTTTTTTTTTTTGACCTTTAATTCAATGAATTTGCTTAGTCGAGAAATGTAAATTTCCAATAATTTTTGTGCTATAAGTACGACGTTTTATATTATAAATATGAAGTTATATACTATAAGACATTATATCAAGACTGTTTATATTTTAGTATTTTCGTAAAGAAAAAGAATTATTGAGTAAGTTGATGATGTTTGAATAAATTGAATGTAAATTTACTTAAAATTATATTTATATGAGTTGAAAATAATTTACAATAAAAAAATAGAACATCAACCCTTAAGTTAATAATTGTTGGCATAATTATTATTAAAAAAAGTTCATTTTATGACAAGTGCTAGGTAACAGTGATAGATATGTATTATCTTCAATAAAGCTTAAATACAATTATCAACTTATTTACTTGTAAATTTTAAAAATATTATTAATTGATTTGGAGATGTTTGGCATTAGTTGTCAATAATTTTTTTTTAACATAATAGTACATATTATGGATCAGGATATTATAATTTGTTTAATATGGGAACATAAACAAATTTCAAAATTTTGGGGGGAGTTTTCATAAAAATAAAAAAGTTGAAAAAGGTAATGATGGGGGCATAAAAGAAGAATTTGCAAAGTATAGCAGAGTTTTCTGAAAGTAAAAATCATGCGAAGGTATCATTCTTGGCGAGGCAACTCGCTGGTCCCTATGTATTTTATTTTCTCTTTTTTTTCTTTTTTATATATTAAGAGCTTTGCATTTTCAATTCTTTCTTTTCTCTAGTAGCGTTTCTTTGACAAGGTGAGCAGGAAAAGAGATAAAATTCAGACTTTTAAATTCTGATTTTTTAAATAATTATCCATAACGTATTTTTCACGGATATATGACTAATGGATAAATAAACTTAATAAAAAAATCACTTCAATTTCAATGAAAATGGGTGTAATATTGGCAACAAATGACAGAAAATCGTCGGGTGTTTCTTTAATGTTTCTAAATTTTGATATTTAAAAGCTTTTCATAATTAAATACCTCTGTTAACTTTATGATCGATGTCAAAATTTCAACATAAAATTCATTCAAGTACTATAACAATCATCAATAAGTATCAATTTTGCTAATGAATGACCCTAGGTATTATGAAATCTATAGAAAAATAAATGTTAAAAGCTGAAAATATTACGGAGAAAGTGACAATCAACAATCTAAATAATAGATAATTGAAGCATATGTTATTTGCATATGTGCGTAAGAACATTTACTGTGGTAAAAGTAAATTTTTGAATACTTTTCTCACCCACCGTGCTTTAGATAAATGTTTTAATTGCTACATCCAATGAAAGAATTCCAAAAGAATAACGATACAGCCACAAATTCTTGTATAAATTTATTTTGTATAAACTGATGTGGCATGATAAGATTAGTTGAATTAAATATCACTTGACTCACATAATTTATTTTTATTATTTTATATTTTTATTCAACCAATCTTATCATACCACATAAATTTATACAAAAATTTATGATTATATTACTGTTTCCAAAAAGTAATGTATCGTTATCCATTTATGATAAAATAATTGACGATACATGTGATTTTGAATTTTGAATTATTGTTTAATTCTAAATTCCATCACAGTAAAAGAAGTGCCCATCCATTGACCTTGAGGCACGTTAAAGTTCGTCTAAAGATGATAATGAATTCAAAAACTTAAATGATTAAAGCTTAGTGATTCTTGTTCACATTCCTCCACTAATTTATTTTCATAATAATTAGTGAAACATGGCAAAATCATTGATAAGCAAATCTCTCTTTTTACTAACTAAATTGGTGTACTCCTTAAATTCATTAATTTCATTTTTCTTGTAATGTAAATTTTATTATCTACTTTGGTGATGGTCTATGAGGGATTATTAGACTAAACTCGATAATTAAATTCAAACTCGAAATCGAGTTTTTATGAACACTTTTCTATGACTGTATTTTGCATGAATTAAGATGGACATGTGTTTGATCAACAAATCTAGAACAAATTAGCATACCAATCAAATGTTTGATTATCAATGTAAATAACGTTTGAAAAAATATACACAGATTGGTGGACCATTGGATTCCCACGTGAAAAGTCTAAAAAAATTATTCCAACTCGAAGACAAAAGGTCCTTGATTGGGGTTGAAATTTTGGATCGGTTGATGATTAACTAGGGTGTCTTTAAATTACATTTTTTCAATAACTTATGATTGGATAAAATTCGCGTATGAATTCACTTAATTTCATTTTTTTTACATAATTTTATATTGTAAATTACAATAAATATAACTTAAATGAGTCTAATTTTTGTAAGATTGTTGATAACATGTGTCAAATTTCATATTGCATAGATTAACGATGAGTGTGGTCGTATAATTTATCTTGATGAATGAATGACTCCACCAATGACTTGACGAGTCCTTGTTTGTGAGGCCATTGAGTGGATGCCCGGCTCAATCCACGTAATACAATTATTAATTGCTGGAAAGGTACAAGTTTTTTTATTTTTTTGGGTACAAATATAATAGTAGCGATATGCTCACAAAAACGAGCACAAAGGTTTGCACAAAACGGTACGTTTTGTGCAACCTTTAAAAGACTCCTCATAATTTCACACACACAAACCAAACAAGTTACAAGCACGTTACATTTCATTCTCCCTTCACTGCAACAGCTCGGTTTTCATTCTAAAAGGCTCCTTTCATTGCAACAAAAACGCAACAGCTTTGTTCTCCACACAACAACAGCTTCGTTCTCGGTTGTCCTCACTCTCTCAGCTCGATTTTCTCTCATTCTTGGTGGCTTCATTCTCCCTCACTCTCTCGGCATCGATCTCCCTCAATCTCTCGATCTCAGCAGCAGTGTTTTGCCCCATTTCAGGTACTTCACCTAACATAACGTGGAACCTTAATTTTTGTCATATTTGCTGAATTTTGTGAGCCTTTGAGCAATTAGGTTCTGTTTAGTTCTTGATTTGTTCTATTTAAATTTTACAGAGCATATATTGCAATCGTCGATTAATGTTGATTGTGTTGTTCAATTTATTGCTTTAATTTATAATTAATTGAAGATTAATTATTTTGTCCCATTTCGGGTACTTCACCTAGCCTAATGTGGAACCTTAGTTTTTGTCATATTTGCCGAATTTTGTGAGCCTTTGAGTAAATACGTTCTGTTTAGTTCTTGATTTTTTTCTATTTAAATTTTATAGAGCATATATTGCAATTGCTGATTAATGTTGATTGTGTTGATTATGATTATCTGAATTTTGTTCTTATCATGAGTAATGTGAAATATATTCAGTTGATTAATATAAAATATATTCCTTTTATACAAATAAAGAATATGGAAAAAAAACATTGAAGTTGAAGAGTTTGAGGAAATTGAGGAGGACAACTTACTAGATGATGAGCCAATGATTGGGATGTGATTCGATAGTGAGATTGGAATGTATAATTATTACAGAGAATATGGTAAAAGAAAAGGGTTTCCAATTATGCGAAGAAGTAGTAGTAAGGGCATTGATGAGATGATACGACATGTGAGTTATGTTTGTAGGTGGACTTGTGCAACAAAAAGCAAATCTAGTAATCCGCTAAGGCCCCAACCTAATGCAAAAATAGGTTGCAATGCTAAATTGGGAGGAGGATTAGAGGAAGACGGAAAATGGAGGATTCGAGTTTTAAATATTGAACACAACCATACATTGTTGACTCCAACCAAGTCTAAATTTTTCCGATGCAATCACAACCTTAGTTCATATGCAAAAAAGAAGCTTGATGTAAATGATAGAGCAGGTATTAGATTGTCCCAAAATTATCAATCACTTGTTATTGAGGTTGATGGCCATGAAAATGTGACATTCACATAAAGAGATTGTAGAAATCATATACAGAAAGAAAGACGACTACGACTTGGGGATGAAGATGTTGCTGCTTTTCAAAACTATTTTATGAAAGTGCAGTCAGAAGATAATATGTTTTTTTTTAGTATGCAAGTGGATGATGAGGGTCGATTGAAAAATGTATTTTGGGCTGAGCCAAGGAATAGGGAAGCATACAAAGAGTTTAGAGATGTTGTTACTTTTGACACAACATACCTTACAAATAAGTATGACATGCCATTTGCTCTATTTATGGGAGTAAATCATCATGGTCATTCTATTTTGTTTGGATGTGGATTGATTTCACATGAGGATGTTGAGACATTCACTTAGTTATTTCGAACGTGGCTAGCATGTATGTCCAATCCGCTCCCATTGGAATTATTACAAACCAAGACAAGGCCATGAAAATTGCAATGGCTGTTGTCTTTCCTAATACTCGACATCAGTGGTGTTTGTGGCATATACTTAAGAAGATTCCGGATAAGTTAGGGGGCTATAAACAATATCGTGACATTAGCGATATGTTGCATTGTGTTGTTTATGATTCACAGAGCCCTGCAAAGTTCGAGGAAATTTGGTACCGCATGATTGTAGAATATGATTTGGGTGGTAATGATTGGCTACATGGCTTATATAATGAGAGACGTCATTGGGTACCATTTTACCTGAAGGATAGTTTTTGGGCTGGAATGTCAACTACTCAATGAATTGAGAGTATTTATATGTTTTTTTATGGTTATGTTAACTCAAAAACCGCATTGAAGTAGTTTGTAGAGCAGTACAGTAATGCATTAAAGAGTAAAGTTCAAAAAGAAGTCGAAGAAGATGCCAGGTGTCTTTCACTACAAATGCCATGCGTAACATCTTACGAGATGGAGAAGCAAGTTCGAGATGTGTACACCATTTTAAAGTTTCAGGAGTTTCAGAAAGAGTTGACTGCGAAGATGTATTGCGAATACGTCAATTCAATGGGTTGTGAACATATAGTGAGGCGTCGGAAAGGTCATCCACCTTGTCAAAGGAAAAAGTTAACAAGGTCTACCAAACCTAAAAAGAATTCAACACGTTCAGATGCAGAGGTTAGTACTAAATGAAACTGAGGATTTATTGAAATTCACTAACTGCCCTGAAGCTGCTCCATACTCAGCAAGCATGTACTTAATTAAATTAGATTCTCGCTGATTTGCACTGAAGAACAAAAAACAATCATCAACAAAAAATAAATGCGAAACCACATGAGCACCTCTTGCCACTTTAGCACCGTGAATAAAGCCAACTGGCTCATTTTTTCTGAGTACCAAACTTAGCCCCTCCGTACATAAAATAAACAAATAAGTAAACAATATGTCACCTTGGCGAAGCCCCTTACTAGGTACAATCGAACCTACTATCGTGCCCTCATAAATCACATTATAATAAACAGTGGTGACACAAAGCATGATCAGCTCTATCCATCTATCATTAAACCCCAATTTTACCATTATCGATTTAAGGAAATCCCATTCGATATGATTATACGCTTTAAACATATATATCTTGAGAACGGTCAGCCCTTTCTTACCTTGCCTTTTGCGTTTAATAGAATGCAAAATTTCAACAGATATAAGGATGTTATCTGTGATTGCACGCCTAGGAACAAGTGCACTTTGGGATTTTGAAATCACACTATTAAAAACTAACTTCAAACTATTGGCAATCATCTTGGCAACAATCTTATACATGACATTACATAGAGCTATCAGCCTCATATCTGACAAGTACTCAGGTTGGGATTTCTTTGGGATTAACATTATTGAGGTATCATTCAAGCCCTTAGGAAAGTCATAGCTATTAATTAAATTCAAACAAGCTGACACTATATCCTCACCTACAGTATGCCAAATTTTTTTATAGAAGGCTGGGTTTATACCTGTTAACATATATGTTTCCATAATATTGATTTTGATGATAACAAACAAGATTAAGAATGATTAATCTTTTAAAGCTCAAATTATGTTTTATACATTTTAAATAAATCATTATTTTCACATTATAAATGTTTTATATTTAATGGAAAATGATGTTATAAAATATGCATGTATCCAGGGGGAGTATGCATGTATGCAAGGGGAGTCTGTTTTAAATAAATTTTTTAACCTTGCATTGATTTAAGGTGAACTTTTTATAAATATATTAAATCTTTGTAATGTATTTTGTCATCATCAAAAAGGGGGAGATTGTTAGCTTTTATAGCTATAGATATTGATTTTGATGATAACAAAACACATGTATTGATTAAACAAAGATTTATGAATTGTGTTTTATAATAAGAAAATGAGGCTATAAAATCAAAGTGTTTTGGACTAAAATAAATGTGTTTTAAATCTTTGATTTAGTTTTTGAATTTCGGATTTGGACCTATTTAGAAGTTATTTAAATGTTTTGGGTCATACTATAATTTATGAATATTTTGGACTAAAGTGAAAGGTTTTAAGAACTTTGAAAATATGGGTATTATGTTGAAAAGGACCTTTGTGCGAAACAATAAAATATTTGGTGCCACAACATAATTTCAGAAAGTTTTTAATTAGCAAAGTAATTTTTAGAAATTCTGAAATTGGACCTATTTGCAAAATATTCTGACGTTTTGGGTCATATTACAGTTTTATAAAGTTTTGGGGTCAAACTGTAATTTCAGAAAACAATTTACTGTAGCCGTCACTGTAGTAGTTACTGTAGCAACCGGCAATCCGGTTGTGTAAATCCGGAAATCCGGTTTCGGGCAGCAAGTCACCAAAACGCAAGCGGCATTCCGGTTCATGACAAACGGCAATCCGGTTCGAGGCAGAATGTAACCAAAACGCAACCGGAATTCCGATTCCAACAAACGGCAATCCGGTTTTTCAGAAATTCAAATTTGTGCTGTAACGGTAACATCAACCGGCTATCCGGTTTACACATCCGGCAATCCGGTTCCGGCCAGAAATGAACATAACGGCTAGTTTTTGAGTTCAAACTATATAAACTCAAAACCATTTCATTTTTGGCAACTCAAGCAAGCATAAACAAGAGCACACAACATATATTGAGCTTCATTTTCGTAACTCATCATTTATTAGCTCATCATTGTTCTTCAATTTGTATATCTACTCTTAGAGAGAGATTCATTATTGTATTTATTATTTCTCATCAAATTGTGAGTTTACAAGTGAGGGAAACACTTGGGTTAAGAGATTGGGGATATAATCTCTTGTTGTAAAGGTTCATTGACACCTTGAAGTCAATTGTAATCCGTTGAAGCCTTGGAAAGGCTTGGATAGTGAAATCCTCAAGCGGGTGTGCTTGGAGGCGTGGACGTAGGCGGGGATAGCCGAACCACGTAAAAATCATTGAGTTCGTTTTTCTCTTCCCTTACTCTTTTATTATTGTGCTTGCATTGAATTTATTGTTTTCGAATTGATTAAGGCATTAGATTGGATTGTTGTGTGGATTTGCTAGGATAAGTTTTAAAATTCCAATTCACCCCCCCTCTTGGGTTGCACACTTATATTTCAATTGGTATCAGAGCGAGGTGCTCTTGTGTAGACTTAACCGTCTAGAGTTAAAGATCAATAGCAACCCAAATTAGTTTAACTTTCATGGAAGGCCAATCCACCACTAGACCTCCATTCTTTGATGGTAATGACTATCCTTATTGGAAAACTAGGATGAGAGTGTTTTTACAAGCCTTAGACTATGAAATATGGGAAATTGTTTGTGATGGTCCATTTATGCCTTTGACTAAAAATGAAGTCGGGGAAGATATTCCAAAACCTTCGCGGGAATGGAATGAATTGGAAAAGAGAAAAGCTTCTCTAAATTCCAAAGCAATGAATGCGTTGTTTTGTGCACTTGATAAGAAAGAGTTTCATAGAGTATCTAGTTGTGAAAGTGCTAATGAAATTTGGCATAAACTTGAAGTTGTTTATGAAGGCACGAATCAAGTGAAAGAGTCTAAAATTAGTAGGTACACTCGGCAATATGAATTGTTCCAAATGGAACAAAATGAGAGTGTATATTCTATGTATACTAGATTTACGGACATAGTGAACACTCTAGGAGCCTTAGGAAAGGTCTTTTCAAATAGCGAGAAAGTTAAGAAAATCATTAGGTCGCTACCTAAGGAATGGAGACCAAAAAGGACTGCCATTGAGGAAGCCAAAGATTTAAATATTTTACCTATTGACGATTTAATTGGTTCTCTTATTTCTTATGAGGAAGACTTGGCAGCCGAAAGAGGTAATGAGGAGAAGAAGAAAAGCATTGCTCTCAAAGCCTTGAAACATGAGAGTGATGAGGAAAGCGAGCTGGATGAGGAGGAGATGGATATGTTGGCTAGGAGGTTCATAAAACTTTTTAAGAAATCCGGTGAGCGAAGAAAATTTAGAGACCTCAAGAACCGAAAGGAGAAAAAGGAAGTAATCAAATGTTATGAATGCAAGAAGCCCGGACACATACGACCGGAGTGTCCTCTTCTCAACAAACTCAAGAAGAAAGCTATGGTGGCCACATGGGATGATAGCGATGAGGAAACAAGTGATGAGGATGAGCATCAAGAAATGACAAATCTAGCTCTCATGGCAATTGGAGATGAATCGGATGATGAACTTGATGAGGTAAATGATCTTTTTACTTATGATGAATTATATGATGCTTTTAAAGATTTGCATGATAATTGGATAAAAATTGGTAAAAAGAATGCATGTCTTAAAAAGAAAATAGTAAAGCTCACAAATGAAAATGAATCTCTAAGTGCAAAGATTACATGTGTAGAATTAGAGAATAAAACATTGCATGATAGAGTTGCATTATCAAATGAGAAACCTAGCACTTCACATGAGCATCTAGAATTATATATAGATGACTTGAAAAATGAAAAAAATGCCTTGCAAAAATCCAATGTTTCATTAAACGAAAAGATCAAAAAATTGGAATTAGATAATGATATGTTACATGATAGAATTGCATCATTCACATGTAAACAAAGTACTTCATATGAGCATGAGAAATCACATGTTGATGAGTTGATGAAAGAAAATGAAGTGCTTAGAAAGAAGAGCAATGAGTTAAATGAGATTGTGTTAAAATTCACAAATGGGCAAAAGATGTTGGATAACATGCTTAATTCTCAAAAATGTGTATTTGATAAAGGAGGACTTGGATATAAGCCTTACTTGAAACAAAAATATTATAAGAGTTATTTTGTTAAGGCTACCTCCACATGTGATCATAAAATTACTTGTCATTATTGCAATCAAAATGGTCACATGAAGGATAGATGTCCTGTGAAAAGAAATGCGTATTATGGAGCAAAATGTATTTGGGTTCCAAAAGGAATCATTGCTAACACTCAAGGACCCAAGAGCATTTGGGTACCAAAGGGCACAACGTGAATGTTTTCCTTGTAGGTACCACAATCAAGGAATGGTGGAGAAGTTCCTTGATGAAGCTTGTGAGGGTAATCATTTGAGCATGATCTAGAAGACAAAGATAAGGCAAGATGATTTAATTGTTTTGGTAACAATTCTTGCCATATTAATCTTGTTGAATGAATCATGATAAATGAATTTGCGAGAGTATGCTTGTATGTTTACATGATGGAATTATCATTGTGTATAATGTTGAGTGATTTATCATGATATCTTTGTTTGATTTTGATGATTATGTAATGCCTAAGCTTGATAAATGAGTGATATGCTTGAATTATTAATCTTTGAATATTTACATATCTCATAATTGTGATGAATATGCATGATGAATATGTTATAAATTTGAGTTTTATAATTGGATGGTAATTATATTGATCCATGCATTAAAACAGTTTTAAAATTGTTTGGAAAACAAATGAGTCTTTGAAAATCTTAGTCTGCGCAAGCTGTAATGAATTGGTCATAACTCTTTCTAGAGAACTCCAAATTCAGCTCTGTAAAGTTTATTGGAAAGCTAACTTAATTATATTTCCAACGGTATATAGCTTGAATATTACTTCTGTCTCAGTCAATACAGTTTTTCATTTTGAATTCTCTCGAGACAAATTCCGGATAACCGGATTTGCATTCCGGAAAACCGAATTCAAGAGGCAAACTTTCTGCCTCAAACCGGTCTACCGGTTAGCCACATCCGGCAAACCGAATTCAGATGCATGCTTACTGGAACAAAACCGGATTTCCGGTTATACACATCCGGCAAGCCGGATTCGTGACCTGTTGGCTCTGTTCTTCCTCTGCTGCGAATTTTCTGCACATGCTCTCTCTTTCACTCAAAAACCATGAGCAACCCATCCATTTTCACCTCCATCTTCTTCATTTCTTAACCATTTTTATGCCAAGATCAATCTCTTGAACCATTACCCATGCATTTCATCTTCATTAAACTCTTCTCTATCATCATTTCTTCACTTGTTCTTCATCATTTCTATATCATCTCATTCACGCATGAACAGTACCTATCCTTTTCTATCTTAAAATTCTTCATCTTTCACTCATTATTTTACAAAATCGAATTTATCCATTTTGGGTATATGCACCTACATTTTCATATGCATAATTGTTTTAATTGTGGATTATGGATGATGGTTGTTTAATATTAAGATAATTTATATTTGGATGATATTTTCTGAATTCTTAGAACAAATATGACTCTTTAGTTAATTGCATGCTTAATTTTTATATGTTTCTTGATTAATCATTGAGATATTCTTTTTGGTATAAGCATGGATTTATAGAACTTTTGATGATTGATGATAAAGAATGTGCATTGATGATTGCATTATATTTGATGAAGTTTTGATCTTATGCAATCTATGATTAGTGAATGAATGCATATTTTTGTACTTTATCGATGTATTGTTGAATATGCATAACTTGCTTTAAATGATATCAAAAGGAGGAGAAATACATAATCATTGAGATCTTGGCGCATATGAGAGTGTAAGTTATATTAATTTGTCACATTAGAATTTTGATGTGTTTAGCTGTCTTGATTTCTAAAATGTGATTAGTAATTATAGAGCTTGAATTGTTGATATATGATTATGGAATCCTCAGATTTAATTGTTGTAAGTATTGGAGGAATTCATATTGATTTTGATGATTCATGATTATATGTGTATTGCTTGATAAAACTTGTGGATTATTGAATATTGAAATGTTGCTTGGCTAATGGTGTTGTTGGATTGGTGATGGAGTTGATTGCTATGACTTTTTGAAAGTGTTTTTCTCTCATGTGTATAAATGGTTTTACTCATTTTTAAGGGGAAACTCTGCCCAAATTTTTGCTCGCCAAAAACAACCGAACTTGCGTTTCTTTCTTTTCTCTTTCTCTTTTTGATTATGAATGGGGAGATAATTTGAGAGTTTGATAGTTCTTGGGAGTTTTAAGAATAAATTTGAAAATGTTTTACAAATGGGAAGATTTTTTTTTAATGATTACTTGAGCAAAAATCTTTTTGTTGACCATTTCTTAATTTGGCCATATATTTAGGGGGAGCATGTAATATGTTTCACTTTGGTTAAATCTTTTTTTTAAATTGGTCATATATTTAGGGGGAGCATATAATATGATTTTGAATATTATGCACTTTAAGTATTCTTTTGATGATTGAAATTTGATTATGATAATGATTTTGATGATTTTGAGATCATGATGATTTGATCATAGTTGTTTTGTCGATTTGGTAATTAATGGAATAATGGTTCATGATATTTTTTTATGTGATTTGGTTTTTATCATGATCTATAATAATTTGGATATATTATTACTAAATCTTGTATTTGAGATGATGCTTGTTGTCAGGGGGAGATTTTGTCGAAATTTCTATTCAGACAACATGGGTAACAAATTTGCTATTTTTATTCTTATTCTTTTCCTTTAAGTTTTTCTTTTTGATGATAAATGGGGAGAAGAATACATGCTTTTAAATTTGTAAAAATTTTCTACTCTTTTTCTTTGCCAATTAAGTTTTTCTTTTTGATGATGAGGGGGAGAAAAATCCATGTATTTAAATATGTTAATTTAGTTAATTGGCAATTTGTGCAATTTGTGGAATCATTCTTTAAATACATGAAATGTTTGTCATCATCAAAAAGGGGGAGATTGTTAACATATATGTTTCCATAATATTGATTTTGATGATAACAAACAAGATTAAGAATGATTAATCTTTTAAAGCTCAAATTATGTTTTATACATTTTAAATAAATCATTATTTTCACATTATAAATGTTTTATATTTAATGGAAAATGATGTTATAAAATATGCATGTATCCAGGGGGAGTATGCATGTATGCAAGGGGAGTCTGTTTTAAATAAATTTTTTAACCTTGCATTGATTTAAGGTGAACTTTTTATAAATATATTAAATCTTTGTAATGTATTTTGTCATCATCAAAAAGGGGGAGATTGTTAGCTTTTATAGCTATAGATATTGATTTTGATGATAACAAAACACATGTATTGATTAAACAAAGATTTATGAATTGTGTTTTATAATAAGAAAATGAGGCTATAAAATCAAAGTGTTTTGGACTAAAATAAATGTGTTTTAAATCTTTGATTTAGTTTTTGAATTTCGGATTTGGACCTATTTAGAAGTTATTTAAATGTTTTGGGTCATACTATAATTTATGAATATTTTGGACTAAAGTGAAAGGTTTTAAGAACTTTGAAAATATGGGTATTATGTTGAAAAGGACCTTTGTGCGAAACAATAAAATATTTGGTGCCACAACATAATTTCAGAAAGTTTTTAATTAGCAAAGTAATTTTTAGAAATTCTGAAATTGGACCTATTTGCAAAATATTCTGACGTTTTGGGTCATATTACAGTTTTATAAAGTTTTGGGGTCAAACTGTAATTTCAGAAAACAATTTACTGTAGCCGTCACTGTAGTAGTTACTGTAGCAACCGGCAATCCGGTTGTGTAAATCCGGAAATCCGGTTTCGGGCAGCAAGTCACCAAAACGCAAGCGGCATTCCGGTTCATGACAAACGGCAATCCGGTTCGAGGCAGAATGTAACCAAAACGCAACCGGAATTCCGATTCCAACAAACGGCAATCCGGTTTTTCAGAAATTCAAATTTGTGCTGTAACGGTAACATCAACCGGCTATCCGGTTTACACATCCGGCAATCCGGTTCCGGCCAGAAATGAACATAACGGCTAGTTTTTGAGTTCAAACTATATAAACTCAAAACCATTTCATTTTTGGCAACTCAAGCAAGCATAAACAAGAGCACACAACATATATTGAGCTTCATTTTCGTAACTCATCATTTATTAGCTCATCATTGTTCTTCAATTTGTATATATACTCTTAGAGAGAGATTCATTATTGTATTTATTATTTCTCATCAAATTGTGAGTTTACAAGTGAGGGAAACACTTGGGTTAAGAGATTGGGGATATAATCTCTTGTTGTAAAGGTTCATTGACACCTTGAAGTCAATTGTAATCCGTTGAAGCCTTGGAAAGGCTTGGATAGTGAAATCCTCAAGCGGGTGTGCTTGGAGGCGTGGACGTAGGCGGGGATAGCCGAACCACGTAAAAATCATTGAGTTCGTTTTTCTCTTCCCTTACTCTTTTATTATTGTGCTTGCATTGAATTTATTGTTTTCGAATTGATTAAGGCATTAGATTGGATTGTTGTGTGGATTTGCTAGGATAAGTTTTAAAATTCCAATTCACCCCCCCTCTTGGGTTGCACACTTATATTTCAATACCGTCATGACCTAGAGATTTATCTGGGTGCATACTGAATAAAGCATCTTTAACATCATTAGCATCAAAAGGCACTAGCAGCATCAAATTCTGGTCTTGTGATACATTTTTCTCAACACTACCGAGGATATGACCTCCAACACTTCCACTAGATGTGAATAACTCCCTGAAATACTTCACAATCATGTTATCAATTTCATGCTGATCTAAGCACTGCTCCATTTGATTATTACGAAGTTCCACAAGTGCATTTTTTTGTTTTCTCGTTGATGTGGTAGCATGAAAATAACGAGAATTCATATCTCATTCTTTAAGCCAAAGTGTTTTTACTCTTTGTTTCCAAAACACTTCATGGCTGTGAAGCAGCTCATTGAACTGATTTCTAACCTCCGTAAACTCATCCAAGCCTTCCTGATCATGACGACCCCAAAGTACACTAATTCTTTGCTTACACAGTGAGATTCGTTTACGAAAATCACGAGCTAGATGGCCACCCCCACTTAAGCAAATCAGTCCCACACATCGAGAGTTTAATTTGAATGGGGCTGCTTACAGAATAGACCCAATTACTGCAAACAATATCCACAAAGTCAGCCTCATGCAACCACACATATTCAAAATGAAACCGTTTTGTCCTGGGAATATAGATCACAAGATTGAGATTAAAAAAAAATGGAAAATGATCTGAACACGTTGAGCCTCTCCTCAACCCACTCTACAGTGCCCCTAAATCGTTCCCATGTAAATTAATAACCCTCCATGCCCAAATCAATCAAACCAGTATCAGTTATGGCATTCTTAAAACCTTGAAGCTTCCAGTTTGAATGATCACGTCGGCCGCATTTTTCATTAGCTATCAAAATATCATTAAATTCCCCTAAGCATACCCAAGGAAAAAATGAAGAAGTAGCAAGTACCCGCAGTAAGTCCCAAGATACCTTGTTAATCTCCACCGACTATTGTCAACCGCTTCAACTTCAACATCAATAAATTTCCACCATACCTTAACAACTTAACTTGATGATTAGAATTCCAGAACAAAGCAAGCCCCCCCCCCCCCCCCCCCCCACTACAGCCAACTCTATCCACCACAAAAAGCCCATCAAAACCCAGCTTGGATTTAAAGCTTTGCAATTTACTCCTACAACTCAATGTTTCCATAAAAAACGCAAAGGAAGGTTTTTTATTCCGGACCATTTTTATCAGTACTTGAATTGTCTGTGGGTGGCCCAGCCCACGGTAGTTCCAACTTAAGATACTCATTGATCTCGGTGGGCCTGGGTTACAGTTCTCACCGTTGGTCCACTTTTTGAAGAACTTGTGATTTCCATTAATTGAGAAGTAATTCCAATAACTAAGCTCGAATTGTCGTGTAGCCCAATGTGAGATCTCCTTCGCTTAGCATCCATAAAAATAATACAATATTCCATCTCCTCCTCACTTTCCTTTGGCAACCCCAATCCCGCAGTTGTTTCCACCACTTTCTTTCTATTAGCATGATCTTGAATTCGAATTGGCAAGTTCACATAAGTTTCCTTAAGAGTAGGCATGATCCCACCATTTCCTCCCTTATCATTGCCCTTATTTAACTTATTTCTGAATTTTTTGGAAATCGTAAGATTAATTGCCATTGCAACCGCTGATTCAGAGCAACTTCCATAGATATCATCACTCAAACCTGGCGGCGACGACCTTAACCATCGTTCGCCAGAATTCAGAGTATTCCTTTTGTTCGATGCCCTCATCCATGGACCATAAGGTTTCACCACCTTGCATGCACATTCATATAACTTTGGGCACTGTTTTTCAGTATGACCAAGAAGCCCATAAATGAAACAAAACACATTCAATCTCTCGTATTTGAAATCAACCCAAATTTATTCTCCTCCCGCTTTCTTTAGTCGCATGCGTCGCTAAAAAGTTTTCGAACGTCAATAGAGACTCTTATTCGCATATAATTTCTCCATACTCCCACGAGATTGTTCTCATCCGAGTCTTGAAAGGTGCCAATATAGTTCCCAATATTCTGTAGTATTTTCTTGGACAAAAAGCCAATTGGAAGGTTATAAATTTGGATCTAAAAGGAAGTGTGAAAAAGAGGAACATGCTGTGGTTGTTTATTTTCCTCCAACCTTTTCACAATCAAAATGTGTTGATCAAAAGTCCATGGTCCTAAATTCAACACTCTATTAATATCAATTTCGTGGAAAAATTAGAAAAGAAACATGGTAGATGACAGGCCCTTAATGCAGACTCCTTTCCCTGGGCGCCATAAGGATGCTATAGTGTTCTTCATGGCTGAGAAATTAATCACATTATTCATTAAGAATCTGCCCACCAAGCAATATCGAAAGTCAATCTTCATCTCCCCACCCACATCACCATCATCTCCTTCAACAATCAGTCCACATTCCTCTTCTTCTTCAATAGTCATGCGTTCATAATCATTACAAACCTTAGACGCAAGATTGTTGTTGTTGTTGGCCATAGTATTGTCAAAAGCAGACAGTTGATGGCGAAATAAGACAAACAAATAGAAAAGATTACAGACTAAACTTGTTATAAAAACAAGACAAAAAAACTTGTCAGAGAGACAAGACATTCTTAGTTAAGTCGCTGGCTTTTTAATCATAATTTAGTTGGGCTTTTAAGTACTCGTAACTAACTAGAAACCAGGTGGGGTGGGGGGTCGTTTTGATTCCAATTAGTGAGAGTCTTAAAGTGGGATTGTGGTTTTCCGTGGATGCATATGGTTACTCCAAAGCAGCTGAATGAATGTCTTTCTTCTATTTTCTTATAGCATTTTCAGTCTTTTGCTGTATAGAGTTGGTTGTGTGTTTGTGGATGAACTGCCATTGATAACGTAATATCTTTATTTGTTTTAAAGGCTATTTATTAAGAAAACAAGAAGAAGATGTCGACATCACAAGTTTTATGATCTGAAAATTAATGAAATAATCTCATCTATTAAATAGTCAAATAGAATTAAAAAATAACTTTACTAGTAATGAGTGTCACTTAATAATTGAGATGAAAAAAAATTAAAATAACAGTTGAGATATTCAGTATATTGTTTGTCTAAACAAAATTTAAAAACACTTCTTAAATTTTTAATATCTTAGTGTAATTTTTTTAAAAAATATTATCTATGTGTAAAGGGTAAAAGTGTGCATTAGTAAAAGTGTGCATTAAATTTACGCGCTTATCACACATTTTTGTTTGGAAGTTCACAGTCGTATTGTTTAATACATGTCGATGACGCTTAAGAGTTGTGTATAAAACATCGAAAATGACGAACGTATTAGAAATTAAGAGTCCTTTAAAACAATATAACATAAAACGATGCCGCTCACACAATCAAAACCTAAATATAAATTTGTTCCGTATAGTTCATATCACACGTTATTTTAGTAAGGTAAGTGTGATCATTCAAATCACACAGAGATCTCAATAAAATAAATTTAATTTTTAATTTTTAATCTATGGGCAAAACTCATTTCTTAAATAGTCATGTCCTTCTAGATAGTAAAAATAATGAAAGTTCATGATTCACAAAATAAATGAGGTCTCTTTAAATTACATTTAATATAACTTACAACAAAACAAAATTTACCACTCACACACTTGGTCATATTGTTTCTTAAAAAACTTGATTATAAAATTACAATAAATTGAAACTTAGAAAAACTCAAATCAATGATACTAAAATTGTGAGCTTTGACAAAAGCATCAAAATGGGCCACATACCTCTTTGTTGGAGTTGGGAGTTGGCATCGGTTCGATTCGTTTAGGTTTCAAGATAAATTGAAATTTTTAATTTGGGTCGGATTGGAAATTAAAAAAACCGATTGGTTTTTTAGGAAAATAAAAATCAAACCAGAGCCGAGAGTTCGGTTGCGATTTTTTTATTCGGTTTTAGCTTTTCCATATTGGTTCGCTTAATTTTCTGGTAAATAAGATTAAAAAATTAAATTAAGACCAAGAATGAAAGAAAGAAATCAGCCACAACACTACTCTTTTTAGGTTTTCATTTATTTACCTACAGTTTCTTTATAACCAAACAATTCAAAATTTGTAAAATTTAGCATACTTTAGCGAGCTATACTATCCCTTCATCCTTAAAAAACAACTACAAGTACCAAAATCTTTAAAAATCTATTCAATTTTTCCTAAGTTCGTACATTTCACATGATCTGTACACAATCACGGTACCACAGTTGTACCACAATTTTTCCCATACACAAATCAAGAATGCAAAAAGCACGGACCAAAATGAATGTTGAGATAAAGGGAAATCAACAAAAAATCTAAAATTTCACTTTCGTTCCTTTCCAATTAACGACAATGAACCCACCAAAACAAAAAGTCAGTACATAAAAGAAAATGCAAGCGTGAAATGCGTGTGTTTTGTGTGTGTGTGTATTGTAAAATTACAAAAATGCTATTGATATCAATTCGATTAAGATTTTGTAACTTTTGATCTAAAAACTTAATCGAATCATTTGATTTGGTTCGGTATTTATTTATTTAGTTTTTAACTTTAAAAAAGAAAAAATCCTTCTCATTCCTATGGTTTTTATATAATAACTCATTTCATCCATACTTTTTAAATAATAGTCCAAAACATTCTTCCGTTAACTCACCGTTAGTTAAATGTCGTTTGTTAATAATTCATTAAGGATAAAAAAAGATTTTCCATCAAAGAGAAAATTAGAAAATAAATAAAAGTTAACATATAATTAAAAATGATTTTATCTAATCCTACTAAATAAGAAATATCGAAAAAGATAAAAAACTTATATTTCAAGTAATTCTTTTTTCACAAGTACCAAAAATATCACAATTTTTTTTATTCATATAAGTAAACTCTCTAATTGCACTGAAAAATGGCTTGAATTAAGTTGAACATAAAGAAGATATTAAGCACATGCAAGCACATAAAAATTAGTGGTATTTTTTAGTTTTTCTTCTAATGATTTAAAAATAATGTGTTAATTACAGTTTGTTTCTTATAACAATTATTCAATAGCTATATCAAAGTATATCATCGTTGATTTCATTTAAGAAAAAGTTAATGAATTTTGCATACTTTGTAGTGTTATTTAATTGTATAAAAAAATTATTTTAATATAGTTTGTATCACTTTAATGAAAAATCTTATTTTGCCCTCAATGAATTATTAGTTAACGGTTTTACAGTAATGGTGAGTTAACGGAAGAATATTTTAAGTTATTGTTTAAAAAGTAGGGATGAAATGAATTATTTTATTAAATCTTAGGGATGAAAAGGATTTTTTTTAACTTTAAAAAGTACCGAACTGAAACCCATAAAAACCGAACCGAACATAATTTTAATAAAATAAGTATAATGGAATCATACGATATCTCAATAAATAAATTTAATTTCTAATTTTTAAACTATGGGCAAAACTCAATTCTTGAGTAGATTTGTTCTTCTAAATAGTAAAAATAATAGTAATGTTTCTTAAATAATAATAAGGGTCTGATTATGTTAGAACTACTCTATAATAACATACCGTTGGTGATCGTACGATCATAAAAATAAATATTAAATCTATATTTACTGTTGTGATTTAACAATCATCACTAGTATTTTATAATAGAACAGATTCACTAGAACTACTGCCTAATAATAATAATAAAAAATCTATAATTCATAAATAAATAATATCTCTCCAAATTACATTTAATATAGGGTCTGCCTAAGTTACATTTAATGTAACTTACGGTCAGAATGTAAAATTTTATTGAGCTCCCTATACTCTATATTATTTACAATTTATTCATAAGTATTATAAAACTTTCTGAATTATAAAATATCGTTTAATCTCATACACTCAATTTTATTTTATTAAAACCTTAAAGTACGAATTCGTCCCTTATAATTTTAAATTTCCAAAATGACCTCCATTTAATCAATAACTATTATTTTATTATAATCATAAATATAGTTATATTCTTTAAATAGATTATTATTTTTATTATTAATAACAAGAATAAAAAGTATTATAATTAATTAATCTATTAACAATAATTAATAATAATTTTTCGTTAAATTGTTAATAATAATAATAATAATTAACGATAATTATTATTAATAATTAATTTTTGAATAATAATAACAATAACAATAATTAAAATATAAAATAATAATTGTGATAAAAATTAATTAATAATTTTATAGTAATGTTACAATTTAACTCATTATGATTTTCATTCTAAGACAAAATAAATAAATAAATGGTAACCCAAATCATTCTAATTACGATTTTTACAGTTCAAGTAAATAAATTATTTTGATTCTAATTCCTTATTTTAATTCTAGCTATTCTGATTATAATTCATTATTTTTCCAGTTAAATTTGATTCCTATTTAGTGAATGCACTATAAAATTCATAATACTTATGAATAAATTGCAAATAATATAGAGTGATCTAATTGAATAATTTATTTACTTGAATTGCATGAATTGTAATTAAAATGAGCTTTATTACCATTTATGTATTTGCTTTGTCTTAGAATCAAAATCCGAATGAGTTAAATTATAACCAATTGCTATAAAATCATTCATTAATTTTTATCATAATTATTATTTTATATTTTAATTATTTTTATTGTTATTAGTAGTCAAAAATTAATTATTAATAATAATTATCGTTAATTAATTATTATTATTAAAAAATTAACGAAAATTTATTATTAATTATTGTTAATGGATTAATTAATTATAAAACTTTTTATTCTTGTTATTAATAATTACAATAATAATCTATTTAAAAAATATAATTATATTTATGATTATAATAGAATAATAATTATAATTATAATTCATTTTATAATAATTATTATTTTTAATTAAATGGAGGTTATGTTGGAAATTTAAAATTATAGAGAGCGAATTTAAACTCTAGGATTTCAATAAAAAAAATTGAGCACAAGGGGTTAAATAAAATTTTATAATTCAAAAGTTTTATAATACTTATGAATAAAATATAAATAACATAAAATATGGGAGGTTAAATGAAGTTTTACATGCTGGCCGTAAGTTGCATTGATGTAACGTAGGCGAACCCTTTAATATAACTTTAAAAAAAATAAAATTTATCCGCTGACCCGCTTGTTCACACTGTGTCTTGAATTACTTTATTATAAAGTTAGAATAAATTGAAAGTCAGGAAAACCCGAATAAATAATATTAAAATCGTGAGCTTTGACAAAAGCTTCAAAGTGGGCCACACGCCTCTTTGTTGGAGTGAGCGTTGCCTCCAAAAGGAAATTGCCGACAAGTAGTGGTGGCCCCACTGATTTAGAAGGGACGGTTGAGATGAGAATAGGGGATCCATCAGTCCCTCCAAGGACGTTTATCGGGAAGTTAACTATCAGATAAGGATGGCCCACTTTACAAATTAATATTCATCATGATTCACGAGCCATGACTTGTCCCATTCCTCTTTATGCAGCACTTGTGGATTCATGATTTGTTTCGGAAAATGCCACTTCATCGGCAATTTTCTTGATACGGCACGACTAACTATGGCCAATGGGCCGTTCCGGCGTGCCCATAAGGGCTCGTGGGCCGGTACGGCACGGCCCACCAATTTAGTGGGCCGTGTCGTGCCGTGCCCTTTTTTTTTTAGTTGAGCCCAGCACGGCCTACGGCACGAGCTCGCTCGTGCCGTGCTCGTGCCGTGCCCAAAAAAAATTCACTAATTTTTTTTTTTTTTTAGCGTGCTTTAAAAAGCCCACGTGCCTAGCGTGCTTTATTCAAGCCCACGTGCCTAGCGTGCTTTATTCAAGCCCACGTGCTTTTTTAAATTATAATATTTATAATCTTATTTATTAAAATCATGATATTTAATTATTTACTTATTTATTTAATAAATTATAAACATAAATAAATAATTAAATAAATATCATAAATAAAACTAAATATCATAAATAACATTATTCATTTAATAAGTATCATAAATAAAATTATGATATTTATAATTTTATTTATTAAAATCATGATATTTACTTTTTCATTTAATAAATTATAAACATAAATAAATAATTAAATAAATATCATAAATAAAATTAAATATCATAAATAACATTATTCATTTAATAAGTATCATAAATAAAATTATGATATTTATAATTTTATTTATTAAATTCATGATATTTACTTATTCATTTAATAAATTATAAACATAAAAGATTAGAATATTTATTTAAACTAAGATTTAATGATTTAAATTAATTTTTAAAAGTCTATGCTAAAAAATATATTAAAACATTTAATTTCAAGATATTGTACTTTAATTTCATAATATTTTATATTTACTTTTTGCTAAAAAATTTAATAAAATTTAAAAGTCTAGCCCACTAATGAACCGTGCTTATTACGTGCTTTTTCGCGTGCCGTGCTTTGGCCCATCTCTAATCGTGCCGTGCTTTAAGGCCCACGTGCCTAAAATTCTAAGCCCGGCACGGACCACGTGCGTGCCGTGCCGTGCCTCGTGCCTCACCAAAACGTGCTCGTGCCGTGCCGTGCCGTACGGACACGTGCCGTGCCACGTGCCGCCCGGCCCATTGGCCATCTTTAGGCACGACGTTAAATTTAAGGCTTTTAGGGTGCGTTTGGCACACTGTATTGTATTATGTTGTATTGTATTATTTTAATGCTAGTGTATTGTATTATGCTGTATTGCATTAGCACTGTATTATAATAATATTGTACAATGTTTGGTGCTACACTGTACTGTATTCTTTTTTTAATTAATTTAAATTAAATTTTATATTATATTAATGTTTTATATTATATTAATATATTTAAATTGCATTAATATTTTATGTTATTATTTATATTATTATTAATTTTAAATTAATAATATTTAAATTTATTCATATTTAAATATTTATTATTAGTTATATTATATGATAATTTATTAATAAATTATAATATAAAAATAAAAATATAATATTATTGAATAAAAAATTAAATATTTATTAATTTATATTAAATTATAATTTAAAAATAAAAATGTTATATAATATTATATTAAATTAAAAAGTTATCTTTATTTTTTATTATTATTATAAATAAAAACAAAAGTTAAAACAAAAAGCAATTGAAAAATAAAGAAGAAGGAAAAAAAACAAAAGTTAAAATAAAAAACAATTGGAAAAGAAAGAAGAAGGAAAAAAGAAAAAAGAAACGGAAGCTGGAAAAGAGAAAAAAAAAAAAAGGAAAGCTAAAACAAAAAGCAATTGAAAAAGAAAGAAGAAGGAAAAAAAGAAAAAAAAAGAAACGCAAGCTGGAAAAGAGAAGAAAAAAAAAAAAAGGAAAGCTTATGCGGCAGTTGCCGCATAAGCTACAGTACTCCAATACCATGTGATGTTTTTCCAAACATGGTATTGGTATTACTTTAATGCAAACAGTGTTATAATACCACTTTAATGCTGCAAACAAACGTGCCCTTATTGTATTAGATGAACATAGCAGTAATTTAACGAAAATTTAATGATTATAAAAGTATAAAATAATAAAAATTATATTATTTTTATAATTATTAAATTTTTATTCAACAACTGTTATATAATTATATATGTTGTATTATTATGTAATATAATAATTTTTTAAATTTAAATATTTTAATTTTTATTATTTATTTAATATAATAAATTAAATTAAATAATTAAAAAGTAATTGACAATCAAGATGTAGGATCATATAGGCCTTTTTTTTTTTAATTTTATCCAACCGATAAAAATTTTCTACAAAACTCATTTAAATATATGCAAGAGTCAATCCCATTCCCTTATAAGTCTTACATGTCTTCTCACGTTCTCTCATACAATTTGTTCAAAGCATCCATTTGCTAATTACAGCATGAGCACATGCCTAGGATTGCGGAAGAAAGTAATACCGATATGTGATTTTAAAAAAACTCTATTCGCAGTCTGAGGTGTCAACTGTCCTCTAATTAGTTACAATTTTTGTGTGACTTGTCATTAAATAATTAATTAGCACCTGAGAAGGTGATTAGAGTTCATGTTAAAAGGAGAATACAATATTAATGCAAACGCTCTCATAGAAATTGTGAGATTGTGAGTCTGTGACTCTTATCTTATGTACAATTAATTTTGTTGCTAAGTGAAATGAGGAAGCGTTTCATGTGAAATTAGATTACTTAAGAGGGCCTTTCAATTTATGTTTCATTGTTGCTTTGAGGACATCATATAAAATTAATGAATTATATGAGAGGACTTTTTCAATTATTATAGGCATTCATGGAAAGAGTTTATAATTAATGAGAAATGATGCTATACTTTTTGAATGAGAAATGAAACACTAAACTTTACTCATCATAAATAATGAATGGTGCAAGGGGATAAAGTTTATTTGAATACTAAAGTTCATTAAAAGCTATTTTTCAAATGAAAGAATGTGAGAATTGAGATATAAGGACCCAATTCAATGAGATAAACACAGAAATTGTTTTCTATAATAATTCTTTCTTTTTTTAAAAAAAATTAAGTAACATTTTTAACCGATTTACTAACTAGTTACAATATTTTTAAATAATTAAAATTTTTTATTGATAGAAATAATATATACCATTAATTAAATCTAATGATATACATTCGTTACATTATTGATGCTATAAAAAAAATAACTCCACCATAGACTTACCCTTAAAAGAAAAATGATATAATATTTCTGTATTTATAAATATAGAATTACAGAGTATCCCAATTTCACAATCTTGCTTCTGACATGTTGTGGCAGTGGGCTTTATAAGCTTCAGGGCTTAAAATCTGAAGGTGGGTTAACTGGGCTTTGGGTTAAAGCAGATCTGAAGGGGAAAGTTACATGAAGAGTTGGACTACTAACAAACCCCATTTTCAATTGTACTGTACTCAATCTTGGTATCTTTATTCTTCTCTTCAAACTTTCTCTTTCTACAAAATTAAAACAGGCATCCCAAAATTAAAAATAATTATCATGAAAAAAGAAAGAAACATAAAGAAAGATTAATGTTTTAAATGTTGTATATATTGGACAGAGAGAAAGAAGAAATCATACGCGTGCAAGTAAAATAAATTGAAGTGAGAGAGAAAATATAAATAGAATATCTGTAATAGAGGTTTTATAAGATTAATGAAGGGTGCCAACAATCCAATCCTTCTATGAATGTGGATGTTCGAATCAATCACTTGTTCTATGCATTATATCTATTCTTTATCATTTGAGTAATGTTAATTTTATTTTAATATTAGCGTCCATGTTTTTTGCTTCCAAAAAACGTTTGCAGAAGGAAAAAAAATTTACTCAAGAAATAATAATTAAGAAAATAAACATCAAGCTTTTTTAAAAGAACAGAGCTGGCTTGCTGGTAAAAACTTGCTATATAGTTGTTTTACTAGGTTTGGTGACCCTCCGACTGATATTCATAAGAGCTTATATGAAAACGCTTGGAGTTTTCCTAAGTGCCGTCGATTATGTAAAGATCTTTCGGACTAGTTCCCTTAATTTTTTTTTTTTTTGTAATTTTCTTTTTTTACTCTTAAATCTTGATCAACTACATCATCGATTCATTTCCAATTCAACAATAAATTATAAATCCAAAAAAAATATCTATTGTTTTTACACTATCCAAGACCAAACCAAAATTCGTGTTAGGCAAGACGGCACTTACAAACGTTGAATCTTCTCAATTGTTCAGCCCTAACAAACCCAAGCAAAAATTTAATATTTCATCCCCTAAACAACTAAATGTAGTAGAGTTACAATTATTTTTGTAGGGTCCCCATAAAGTGGTGAAATAGAGCTTTCCGCATTACATAAAATTTTATTAGTCTGTATAGAAATCTAGTTAAATTACAAGTTGATAATCTCACCGATTATATATATATATATATATTAGAAATGTTTCAATCTAGAATTTTAAAGTGTGGAAATGTTCAGAAAAACGCATAAACCGTGCGGTTTAATTACTTAAATTTTTAAGTTTTTAAAACACTGTAGTTAAAGTTTTCTCGAACATTTCCCGTATACATATATCATCATAACATTCCCAAAAAAATCATCAAATTAAAAATTTATCCAGAAACTAAAGAAGTGTTAATTTTTTCTTTTAATCTAAAATCTGAATTGACCTTAACCTTGAATAACTTTAACTATATTAATCCGAATATAAAATATATTTATTTTTCATCTATAACATCGATCATAGTATCAACATTTGAAAAATTGACATATCATGCTTTTATAAATATATAGGTACTCTATATAATTAAATCTCAGTATACATATACTATCGTTAATGGACATGTGATGTAAATTTTTCAGAGGATTAGGAGCGGTTTAAATTCAATTTAATTCAATTAAGTTGTAATTATCGAGTTTTCAAGTAAGAAGATGAAAACACAAACACACGGAAAAACATCTGAGTAAAACTTGAAATGACTAAAATCTAGATTTTATATATATATATATACGAACCGACTGAAATGTTTTCATAATTAGCCAAACTTGAAATGAGTAAATGAAATTAGTCCCTATGGTAATATTGTTGATAGAAGAAGTGCATGTGCAATTGCACGAATTGTTGGTTTAATGCAGTCACAACTTACAACTCAGAAGCCTGTACTGTGGTCCATTCTTACAACTATACACTACTTTCTATTGTAATAGACCCGTCCCTAGTTGTTATTATGTACTTTCAATTATTATGAAATGAAATGACACATGATTTGCCCCCGCGAATCAAGCCTTTTGCTACAAGTGTCTAAACGAAATAATGCCTCGATTTGGATTCTTTATGATCAATCTCCTCTTTGTCTTTTTTCCTTGATCACGTCCTTTTGTTTAATTCAACTAAATGACTAGAGGTAAGTAACTCAATTAGAAGATTCAATTAACAAACTCTCATGTATAGCATAATAATTTTCTATAATTATATCGCCCAATTTGATACGGACTCAAATGGGGCCCCAGACCTTTGGAGACTTTATCATCCCTAACCTATGAAAGGAAAAGAATCCATACCCGATTTCAATTGGGATCGGGGACATGGATATTTAATGTAATTTTGTTGCCCGTTTGCTTAACTTGCTTGTTTAATAATATAGGTTATGAAAATTGAAAAGGGTTTAGGTGTTAGTTATGAGTTTCATGGAAAGATCTTTAATGCACCAAAAGTCATATTTTCTTCTCCTTTTCTTGGACTCTTTCCAATGATTTCAATCTCTCTCTTAGTTTATAATTTACAATGATAGTGATTGTCACCAACAGCCTGGTGACAGTAATCAAGTTTTGGTTCCGTACATACATAAGCAATACGTTATACTCTTTATCATCTTATGGTCAGTTGTTTCCGGTTGCATTGGTGATTTTGAGAAATTTTAGAATAAATTAGAGGTAATACAATCAATTAATGTATGTGTGACATGTGCAATTAAATTTAATATAATCTCCACTTGTATAGTGGTTTCTCAAAATAAATATACATATGTCATATCGTTATTTACTTGTTGTATAGATTACAAGGTACCTCTAATGTATTTTGAAACTTTCGATGGCTAAACCGATAATTTATGACAACCACGTAATCAAGCTATTGTTAAAATCTTGCGGTGCTAGGTCATCACAGTTATGTCTTTGATCTCATGGCATCAATCTAAAATACAATTAAAGTACTCAACAACCAAAATTTTGAAAAACATTTCTCACTTATATTTCTCATAAATTACAAGGGTGAAAGTTAATTTTCCTGCTTAATTCAAGTGCTCTTGAAGAGAACATATCTTCATCAGGGGATGTCTTGTTAGTTATACTTGTTGTATTACTTTTAACACGTGGGTGGTTGCAATTCATCACATTTGTTTTTGCAACTTTGCAAATGTTCTTAAAAGGATTTTCCACTTTAGTGAACGAACAAATTTGTTTCGAGGATGAGACTGAATATGTCTACCAGCCACAAACAATTTTTGAGCGGTGATGCCGATGCCACATCATAAAACTTTTGAATGATCCATGCATGCACCATTTTTTCCTAGGCGTACAGGCTTCGATAAATTACCATTGTGCGTGTTATTAGTTGTTCATGCATGACGCAAAGCTGTCATTACTAATTTGGAGAAAATATTTTATATATAAGAGATAATACAACCAGCTAATGGTAATGGTAATATAACAAATATAATTTCATTGTAATAATGCACTAAATTAGTTTTTGTCTAATTTTCAACGTAAATACATATATAAAACTTTTTTCAAAGTTATTATTTGATTAATGTAGTATGTACCTGTGATGAATACAAAAGTTCTCTTGCAATGAAGGGCCACACAAGAGGACAATGGTTTGAATTTATCATGCATTCGGCCCCATGGAAAGAGCTTGAACCCAAAATATCGGCGAGATTCATTGACCTCTCTAAAGATGAAAGTACAGATTAAACAAATCATAGCCGCACTAGTGTTTGTATCATTACCGTATATATAAGGCTGGCAAAGATGAAAAGCACTCTAACCTCTTTACCCTCCACATTGCTCTCCATTAAAAAGTTCTGCGTATACATGACCACAAAAAATTTAAGGACATCTTAATTTGCTAATATAATACAACTGTCCATGTTTGGTTGGAAGAATTGAGAGGGGAGAAGAGGAATAAAAAGAAGAAAAGAAGAGAGAAAATAAGAAAAAAAAGAATGGGTCAATCTCAAATCTGTTGTTTAATTTGATATAGAATTCATCTGTTATCCCATTATTTATTTTCTCACTCCTCCTTTCATTTCTTGAAATCAGACATGCCACCGAGAGGTTTAAATGCTCTGTACTGCCGTCATTGTCCTAAGATTCGTGAGCTTCCCTAAGATTCGTGAGCTTCCCTATATTTTTGTTCCACAATTTTCTCATTTGAAGAAATATACTTCAACCTCTCTCACAACAGTCACAAGAGTTATAGTTCTCAACAAACATGGTACATTCAAAGAAGTTCAGAGGTGTCAGGCAGCGCCACTGGGGCTCTTGGGTCTCTGAGATTCGCCACCCATTACTGTACTCTCCTCAAACTACTATTTTCATACCTCCTCATAATTACTTATCTTAATTTGCTTTCATTGTTTGTTTCTTCTTCTTCTTCTTCTTACTATTATTTAATTTTTGTAGCAAAAGAAGGGTGTGGCTTGGGACATTTGAGACGGCTGAAAAGGCGGCCAGGGCATATGATGAGGCAGCAATTCTGTTGAGTGGACGCAGTGCAAAGACTAATTTTCCGGTCATCACCAACGGAGAAGGCGGCAGCAGTGATCAGAATACTGCAACATCTCCTACGCCATCACTTTCTTCTAAGCTCAGTGCAAAGCTTCGCAAAAGTTGCAAGTCTCCATCTCCATCCCTCACTT
This sequence comes from Citrus australasica, assembly GCA_029618585.1. Lineage (NCBI taxonomy): Eukaryota > Viridiplantae > Streptophyta > Magnoliopsida > Sapindales > Rutaceae > Citrus > Citrus australasica. The sequence goes on along the minus strand of JARCIV010000269.1, from coordinate 65,794 downwards.
GTTTAAGGCTTGACACGGAGAACTCACACATTGGAGTCTGGCAGAAGAGAGCCGGGCCTCGTTCGGATTCCAATTGGGTTATGACAGTTGAGTTAGGGAAGATGAAGATTAACGGTGAAGCATCATCATCAACATCATCGAAGCCCAAATTGACCAAGCCTCAAGCAGTACAAGAGATGGGTGGAAGAAAGGATTTGGTTGGTGGTGGTGGACTAGATGAAGAAGAAAGGGTTGCGCTGCAAATGATAGAAGAATTGCTTAATGAAAATTGATCATTAATTGATCATCTGGTGAAAGCAACAAACTAAAATAAGGGAGCTTCAAAGGCAGGCCTAGTGATTAGTAGGTGTTTGCTGCTATATTTGATATTTGATTAGTTCATAATTAAAATGATGAAGGGATAAACATAGTGAGTTCCTACGCAAAAGATGTTAGGTGTGAGAAGATATATACATGTATAGTAATTCTCTATGTGTGAGAAGCAAGGAAAAATATACATGTTGATTTGATCTCTCTCAGAAGAAATCTCATCTTAAGATGTTATATCTTTACAGTAGGTAATTACTCATCTTAAGATGTTGTATCTTTACAGTAGGTAATTAATCACATATAAAGGACAAAAATTGAAGTCCTTAGGTGGTGTTTGGTTAGGAGAAGAGAATGTAGGAGAGAAAAGTAATTTAAATTCTCTTTTTATTTTCATTGTTTGGTTTGACAAAATATATAAGAATTTAATTTTCATAGAATTTAATATCCATCGTAATATAGAATTTGAATTCCACACTAAGTAGTGAAGAATTTAAATTCCTCTTATATTAAAAACTAAAATTTTCTAAAATTACTCTTCATCTTTTTAACTTATTTGATGTCATTAATAATTATTATTTATAATTTTATTTTATTGATTTACTATTATAAATGGACCTCCGCCGGACCACCGCCGAACTTCCGTCACTGGCCACTGGACTACCATTTTATTTTATATATATATATATATATATATATATATATATATAATTTAATATTTAAGGTAAATGATAAATTTGTCCAATAAAAAAAATTACAATTTCTTTCCTTATCAAATTTTATGCCAAACCAAACAATGAAATTTAATTTTACTATTCTCTTCCACTCCTGTCTTCTCCTTTCCCCTCCATTCTACTATTTTCCTCTCTTTCCCTTTCTTAAAACCAAACACTACCTTAAAGTTTTGGAAATGAAAGGAGCAATCAGCCCCAAAGGATAATTTAGTTGGTTGGAACCTTGAGATGGAAGTAAGAGATCAAAGGTTTAAGTTTAAAGTATTAAATTGAAAAATTTAAAGTGTTAAAAGCAAACAATTGTTAAGACTTCATAACCTTTATACAAAATATACATTGTAAATTTTTGCTCCATTAAAATTTGTGTCAATTTAAACCATTCAATAGGCTGATGATAAATTATTTTCCTGATCTTCTCCCCTAAGTGGATAGGGCATTTGATTATTCGCTCGTGCGTATTTGTGGCCAATTCTTTTTTTTCCTAATCACGTGGAAGTAGCCCCATCTCTTCTAAACTTCTGTGCATATGCATGCATTGAAACAACCCAGGAAAGAGATAGATGTTGAAATCATTGATAGGAATAAAACAATAATCATAGTATACATAACGAGCACTAGTCATCTGTAGCAACTACTTGATTTTTTAATCGATGAACATTTTGGCCACAAAATTTCGCGATATAAACTAGATAAGTAAAAGTCATTCTGACAGCTAATGTTGACATGTGATGTTACTATAACATTGATACTGATGTGCTATGACTACAACTTATCTCTAATTGCAATATTGTGTAGGTGAACTATACATCGATTGATACTGATTAATTGATCGACGAATCCACTATTGAAAACTGTTGTACATCAGTGCTTGTATATTAATGTTATGACATATGGGATAGTAATATTGATAAAGACTCCTTAATTTCCCATTTTGAATAATTGTCTGTAGGAGCTAACGACACATCATTAGAGTTTCAAACAAAGGAGGATTTGACTATCACTCTGGAAAGTATTTTCTGGGGAGAATGACCGATACTCACATCTTGTTTAGTGTATTATTTTCTGTCTTATCTTTTAAAAGTCACTAGAATCTCCATAACGGTACAATATTAAATAATTTGATACATTTTTTAAGGGCCAATTCAATCATTTTGCAATAGACAAATCTAATAGTCGTAAAATGAATGAAATATTAATGTTAAGAGAGTTCTGGTGAATTTTTCAAATCATAAGAGAGAAAAATGGTTAATTTTACTGAATGAAGGTGAGTTTTGTTCGATTTCTCATATTTTATGTGAACTTGATTTCTGATCGTTGCCAGAAATAGTTCTTGGCAATCGCCATGTGAATGTAACATATTCCAAAAGCTCATAAAGTTATTGAAGATCCATTCAAGTTTCTATACTTTAATAAAACTTACATGTATGTGGTCGAGTGATTCATTCATAAAGCTGAGCACTTGTATGTATATTTCTAGCAAGATAATAAAGGCTCAAAATTGACTGTAGTCATCAGAAAGGAAAAGGCAACCTAAGTTTGTTGCTTGACCATCAATAATTAGTTTCCAGTTTTCTGAGTCTTATCAGTAGAGACGTTTCAAAAAATGGAGGGTTTTGTTCATTAAAATTTTAGGTTAGCAATGGGAGTTCGTATATTTATCTTTCAGTTTTTCTGTTTAGCCAGGGGTGTACAAATAGAGTTCAAAAAAATTAAAATTCGTCCAAATTTCTATTGATATAATTTATTATATAGAAGGTGATATGTTGGGAGCCACATTATCTTATTGTTTAACCAACAAATTACCTTAAACATCTTATACCTTGATACTTACTGGTTTTCTCTAATGATCATTTTCAACATACTAAATATGTTGACACACTCTGACCAGAGAATTCTATGATCAAGTGCCGAAAACTCATCAAGAGATGTGTTGTACAAATTCTATATTGTTAATCTATAACTCCAATACTCATAAATGCTCTCACCAAGATACCGGGTAATCTAGACTACAAGTATGTGTCCTGCTCATTGGTAACTCAGAATAACAATTACGATCATGAAATCATAATTAACTCAAGATTAAGATTACAGTAAAATCAATGCCTATGAGATTTAATAAGTCTGACAATTATTACAAAGTTAATTAAATCTCATATGTGATCATGTTCAATGTAGTCGTACTACATCAATAAATTCATACATGATTAAGACAAATCATTCAATGAATTTATTACAGTCTATACCTAAATAAAGTGTCTAACTTTATTTATCAACTGCAAACTAAATTTATTTAATCATAAGATAACTTGTATTTATGTCTTTTGTGAATCCACATGGTGATCACATAAATACATATAATATGATTAAATGAACTTTAATAAAAATATTAATGCAATTAAGATATTTGAATAAAATACTTCATTTATTTTATTAATCAGAAAAATTATTTATTACAATTAAATAAATACATATGCTTTTAAAGAGTATATTTTCTCAACAGTTGATCCATCACTAGTGGAAGCAGCAACAATGATCCTTAGTGCAGCAATAGCAGTCGATCCACCACCACCACCTGCAGTTCAGACAGAGCCGCGACACAGCGGCAGCAACTGATTTTGCTTGAAGAAGAGTGACAGAGAGAGAATCTATAACGGTGAATTATGGTTGAAGAAAAAGAGTATCCGCGGAGAGAGATGGCTGTAAACTTAGATCGAGGATAAAGAGAATGCATTGTGGTTGAATCAAGATTGTTTTGTAATTTGGTTTCGGGTTCACTAATCTTATCCTCAGTTTTATAACTATAAAGTAAAAATCAGGCATGTTCGGTACCGTTTTTAAAGGTTGGTGTTCATTTTTGTTTTGAGAATACATATGTAATGCATGTTTGGTGGACTGAATTAAAAAAACAAACTATAAAACAGATAATTCAAATTTCACGTTATAGTAAATAGATAAAACACGTTCTCAATGAATCTGAAACCAAATTACAAAACAAACTTGATTCAACCACAATTCACTCTTTTTATCTCAAATCTAAATTTACAACTGTCTCTTCCGTAGATACTCTTCTTCATCAACCACAATTCACTGTCACAACCTTTCTTTTGGTCATAGTTCTTCAAGCAAAATCGATTACCGTTGTTGCATCTCAGCACCGTCTCAACTACGGCTAGTGGTGATGCTGCGTCTTGTGCTACTTCAGCTGGTGGTGGATAGACTACTGCTACTACACTGAGGATAGTTGTTGTTACTTCCACTAGTAGTGGATCAAAACTTATTTTGAAGGCCAAGCTGAACTGAAGCCCACTACATAAGGTTGCTAAGGGCCTGTTTAGTATTGTTTTTGAATTTGTATTTTCTGAGAATAAAAACGAAAATGAAAATGATGTTTTGCAGTTGCTGTATTTCGAATTTAAATATGCGTCTGGTATCATTTTTTGTATCCTATATTTTAAAACTGAAAACAGTAATAGGTGTTTGGTAGACACAATTGAAAATGATAAAAACAGAGAATATGTATTTGGTAATGCTTTTTTCAAAAACAATTTTTACTAATCATTTACATTATATTTATAGTCATAAAATAATTATTTAGCTAATACACACAAATACAACAAAATAATTTAATCAAAAAAAATAATTTAATCAAATTTTTAACATCGTTTAAAAATGCCTCTAGATTTCCAGTAGCTCATTGTCAATGTGATTTTCAGGCTGGAATTATTGAAGAAATGGTCAATGATACAATTGACACAGCATTGGATTCAGATGATATAGAAGAGGAAACTGAAAAAGAAGTTGATAAAGTCCTTTAAGAAATAGCTGGTAAGACGACTGCACAACTTCCAAAAGCTGTCAAGAAAGAAAAGTCAAGGGTACCTGCCCATAGAGCAAGCACCTCACAGCAAGTATGCTTAAACTACTTTGCTTACTTTTCTAGTTTCCTTGCATGGTTTTTTTGAGAACCCTACTGCAATTAAAGTTCATCATAATTTTGAAGGAACAAGCTATTGCAGAAGGTGTAGATGATGAGGAAGAACTAGAAGAGCTAAGAGCACGTCTTGATAAAGTGAGATCATAGTTTTTGAATTGTTGTTTTCCCGCAGAGCCAAGGAAAATAGAGCTTGTTTTGATATTGGTTTGAGCTTATTATTCTTTTTAAGATTACAGGGCATCTAACCCAAGCATACCTTGATTCAAACCAAAGGTTAATTTGCGCATTTTGTAATATAATTTGTGCATTTTGTATTATATCAGTCTCAAACTATTTTCTTTTCTTTTATCCTTTTTATTTTTCTTTTTTAAGAAAATGAAATTTAAGTCTTGATCAAGCTGTAATATTTACAAATTGATGCGATACAAAACCAATAGTGACATTCTTTTGCAAGGAACATAATCGAGTAGATGTGAATTGAATCTCAAAGGCAACTCGAATTTGGTCTATAGATAATCTCTAAACTTATTTGATACTTACGATTTTGCATATGATTCTATATTTGAGATTTAATTTTTCTTTTACATATGATTTGCTTATGACTCTATATTTTGGCCATTACAAGAGTCTCATTGTTACATTGAGAATGCAGTTATAAGGTAATGAAGATCACCACTTCCTCTGTGTACAATGATGGGTACATCCAAAAAAAATAACAGTTTCCACATGCCACTTAAAACCAGAGCAAACACCAATACACAAGATAATCAAGAACTACACCTAATTAATTTGCCTAAAAAACTAATTGAACATAGCAACATCCAATTTGCCCAATTGAATCCAATTTGCCAAATTGAACATGATATGGGTCAAAGCTAAACAAAAAGAATTACACTCAAATTTCAGCCAAATAGAAAAAAGAAAGAAATATACCAGTAAGAGATGGAGCAAAGATAGCACCGAGTGAGTGGTTGCAGCAAGCACTCATAGCTGGAGCAAAGAGCAAGTGAAGAAAACAACTGCAACAGTCGAGATCTAGCAGCAACGGAATGAAAATAGAGGTTTGAAAACGGTACCAAACAGGCCCTAACTTGCTATGTATTGTACTTTTGTTGCCTTTGGTCACTGTAGTGATGGCCAGTTCGTGCGTGCGTAGAGCTACGAATCAAATGCTTCATGTTTTATATTAATTAAAATTGGAACATTTCATGTTTAATATTAATTAAACTTATTTATTGGATTTTAAAAAATGTATTAGTAAATAATTACTTTTTAATTATAAATATGGCTTAAATATTTAGTAAAAATATTTCTGAAAATAATACTACCGAACATATACTTAATATTTTTATTCTTATCAATTATGTTTACTGAATACATATTACTATTTTTAATTTTAAAATACATGATACGGAGAATAATACTAGACGCATACAATAACTGCAAAACACTATTTTTATTTTTAATTTTATTTAAAAAAACTAATTCAGAAATCATACTGAACAAGCCTTGAATTATCTGTTTTATAATTTATTTTTTGAATTCAGTCCACCCAACCAAACATGTATTACAACTATATTCTCAAATAAAAAATGCAAACAAGCCTAGGGTACCGAATAGCCCCTAAACAATCACATTCAATGAAAAAGAAAGAATATACATACATTCTTATCTAGGGGTGGGCAATTTCGGATTCGAATGAATCTGATCGGATTTCGAATAATTCGAATTGGAAAAAAATCCATCTGATTCCAATGAAAAGTTGAGTATTCTCAACTAGTTGCCAAACTTCCATGAAAAGTCAAGAATTTTTATTGAATGAATATTGGGTAAAGTTAAATTAAGATCAAGAATCCTCGACTCTTTACTCGACTTATATGAAAAAGTCGAGAAATCTCCAGATAATTTTTTTATTTCAATTGAAGTCGAGTATCTTTAATTATTTACCTGACTTATATGGAAAAGTCGAGAATTCTCCATATAATTTTTTATTTCAATTGAAGTCGAGTATCCTAGACTATTTACCAAACTTTGAGGATATGAGTTTAGTTTTGTGAGGATTTATTTGAGATTATTTTTGTACTTTTTCTGATATTTTTAAGTATATATGTGCAAGACTAAAGAGTTTTATAATTTATAGCATATATTGGGTATTTTGGAGGGAATGGGGTATATTCAGGCAATTCCTTGAATGATTTTATGCAATCGAACCCGGCCCGTTAGATCCGACCGAACCGAGTCCAGTTCTTACCTGAAAGCCTGAAACTCGACATCGCATTAAAAAACGACGTTCAATTTCTCTCCATATAATTACACGGCGGAAAAATAAAAAGAAAAAGAAAGATTCAATTTTCCAAAATGATACTTGCAGTGTTGTTCGCAAACTCTGAAGGCAACATCCTAGTTGAAAGGTAAGTACAGATCCACACGTCAGTTTTTTTTTTTTTGGTTAAATGATCAGATCATATATATTTACTGCGATTCGTTTCACTAAAATTGTTATTTTATAATACCCTTTTGCGGCTTTGTTGATTAATTGTTCTACTTATTTGATATCGAGTTAGATCTCAAATGGGGTTTTTGGAATTTTCTTGAAATCAATCATTTCAATCAAATGAGTTCACTTTATCTTATTAAAATATGGTTTTTTTCCTCATATAGTAGTTGTTAAGACATAAATAATTTGAAAAAAGGAAAAAAAATTGAATAACTTCGATTTTGTAAATAGTGTTGATATTAGTTGTACAAAAGAAATAAGAACTATAGATATACCTAATTGCTATAATAAGTTGTTAGAAGTGTAATAGTTGAAAATGAATTTTTTAGGCTGAAGGTCGCTTGATGGATGTAGGCTTGCAATTATGTTTATTTTTTAGTTTGTGTAGGAGCAACTACAGGTTAGGGATATGAGTTTTTGACAATTGGGATATGGAGTTTAATATTACAATTGTCTTTTGGTTTAATATCCAAGCTGTCCCCATTTCCAGGTTTTGAGATGGAAAAGGGATTCTCTTTAGTGGTGAAACATGTTTTTGGTTATTGTAAATGTAGGTGGGATCATACCATGGTTGAAAATGTAACATGGTTTTGGGATGGAGACAGAGTGGTGTCTATCATGTGGTCAGTTAATGTTCTTGTTCTTGATTGTGTGTGGCTATACAGTAGTTGGTTACCAACATCTGTCGGAAAGTTCTGTTAGCCTAGTGCCGTGATGGCCTTTTGGGCTCTATATTTGAACCATTGTTGTGCGAAACATTGTTATAGTGTATGTGAACCAGTGTTATATAGAGATCTGTGTGGGACTGTGGGTCAGAGTATCTATCTCTTTGTCAGGAAATTAGTTGTTAGTTTTAAGGTTGCTTTCTTGGTGTTCTGCAGAAAATAAGGTTTCCATTGATTTGGTCTCCTTTGTGAGGTGACAGGTAGTTTCTTGCTTTAAGCATGATGCAAGTATTGGTTTGAAGACCAATCTCTTTTTGCAGGTTTAATGGAGTTCCGGCGGAGGAACGGTTACATTGGCGATCATTCTTAGTTAAACTAGGTGCAGATAATCTTAAAGGTGTCAAAAATGAAGAGCTTCTCGTTGCCAGCCACAAGTATGAACACCCCTTTACTTTGTAGAGCATCTATTAGTTAACGGATTCAGTTGTTTACAAAACAACCTTTAGTCACCATTGTGCATTCATGAGGCACATTGTGATTTTGCTCTGTTTTTTCATTTCTGCTCGAAGTTATTTTACCATCTCTGGGATATTAGTTATAATTGAAATTCCTTTTTGTCTTTTCATCAGGTCAGTCTATATTGTCTACACAGTTCTTGGTGATGTCAGCATCTTTGTTGTAGGCAAGGATGAATATGATGAACTTGCGTGTAAGTATATTTTATTTTTCTTTAAGCATGTGATGAGTCTTTATCTTATAGTTTTGGTGTGGCCATGTCCTGAAGGATCCTTGCGCACTTGTATAATGCTCAAATAAAGGCTCCGGGCAACGAGTCGGATGCATTCATGCTAGGTTAGGAAGAAGTCATTAAACCTGTTGATGCCAAACATGCAAGGCATATTTGTCTCGAGTTATGCATCTTTTTGGTCCTCTCTAAATCTTCAAGTTTGAATGATTTACAATTAGCAGTGGCACGTTGATACTTAATACTGTCTTTACATGCTTTCTTTCAGTGGTTCGACTCTGTAATTAGTTTTAAGACTGCTTAGAGTCCTTAACTATAGTGTACATCAGTTACATTATGAGTGCAATACAGTGCATGTTGAATTGCATTGATTTTGAGGTCCCCAAGGTCTTAATACTTGATTTATCAGCTAATTTTTACCCACCTGTTTTCTTGTAGTGGCAGAAGTGATATTTGCTATTACTTCAGCTGTCAAGGATGCATGTGGAAAGATTCCGACTGAGCGCCTTTTCCTGGATAAATACGGAAAGATATGTTTGTGCTTAGATGAAATAGTTTGGAAGGTGAGTTGATGAATCTAACTATTTTGATATATGATAAAATTGATGAGAAATCTGGAATTTTCCTTGTGTTTGACTGGTTTGCTCATCCTATACCGCCAATGCCCGCAAGTATGCATCTGTTTTTGTTTCATGGACATCGTCATAGATATTATCGAATAATTTGTATATCTTCGTTGTCATTAGCATGTGGTGAAAATAATTCATATTTGGACCGACTCTCTCATACACTACTAAGGCTTCATTTGATGGGCATGGTGGTCAAGGCTTTTTGATAGTAATTCCGAACATTCTGTAGCATTGCCTGTATTCATAAGAAAAAAACACAGTTAAGGACCGTCTCAGTTTACGATCACTACATTTTATGGCCATCTTTGGCTGGAGGCTGCTATTCTTTCCGCTTCTAGAACTTTCTGCATGTCATGTTGCATGATTTAATGCGGATGTGTCCTTGACATTTTATCTCTCACAATATTTTGAAGGGATTGCTGGAGAACACAGAGAAAGACCGAATCAGAAGACTTGTAAGACTCAAGCCTCCGAATGAGTTCTAAACTGATGGCTCAATAGCAAAGCCAATCTCTTCAAAGCACTAAAGATCTTTGCTTAGATACAGTATTGTTTCTCTTCAGACCCCAGTTGTAACTTCTTATTGTATTTTATGATTGGAATGTATGAAATTGCTGGATCAATAAGTGAAACTGATGACAGTTGTTATGAAATCGTTAAAAGGTACTGATCGGCAATCCCATAGAAATTTAATTTCTTATTTGAGATTTCTTTCTGGCTGGGAGCCTTATATTACTAATGTTTAAACATTAACCAACAACATTAATTTTGTATCAACAGATGTTATTTCTCATTAATTTATTACCTAATAATATGAAGCTGTTTGAAATCTTGGCAACGCATAAATTAATTTTTAACTCGCCATCACATATAGTAACTGAGAAAGCAATGTAGCCGACGGGAGAAAATAAATCCAGTGACTATTAATATATATATATCTGTTTGTATCATCATCACTTCAGTTGAATTAATTAAACTATATCGCGGCAGGAATTGAAAGCAGAAGTTGGGAAATCAGACCATGCCCGTTCGAATCATTGTTCTTCCCACACGCGTGGATGAGATTAAAATCTCGCGTACACACACACGTAGACAGATCTCGTCCATTTCCGGCTTTGTGCCGCAATAGACAAAATCTCGACATGTTTTGTAATTGCAAATATGAATAGTTTTTACAATCATATTTAAATAAAGAGTAATGTTATGCATCCTAAATTATTTATTTTAAAAAATTATCTTAAATAATGTGGTATTTATTAATTAGTTAGTGACGATAATTGATTTTGTGTATTGACTTAAATATTATGAAATATTATCAACTAATCAATGAATAATATATCATTTGGATAAAAGAATTGGGAAAGTATGGTAAATAAATAAATAAATAAAATCAATCAATAGGAGTTGGGTGGTAATTAGTTAAGGCCTCTTGTGTGCATTAGTAGCGAAATATTTGCTTCCAAGTTCCTACTATTTGAAGGTAGCCGGCCAACATAACTATATAGGTAATTAGGCATAATTTTTATTGGAGTAATTTTATAATAAGGGAATCTCTTACATCAACAAAAATAAGGGGCAAATTAAAAAAAAAACACATACTCTAAAATAGTGTATGTTGTCATGTTTATTAAAATAAGAGACAAGCAAAAGTTAAAAGAAAAAAAAAAGGTTAACAAAACACATATTCTAATATAGTGTATTTTCTCATGTTTATTAAAATAAAGGACAAGTTAAAAGATAAAAAAATATACACTCTAATATAATGTGTTTTTTACTCTAAATGATAAGAAGATCGTAATATCATTTTGAAAAGAAAAAAAAAGTGTCAAAAAAATAGTAATATTAATAAAAACAACTGGAGAGTATCACCCGAATATGCAGGTATCATAGTTGATTGTACTTGGTGATTCAATGAGAATATTTGGCACAACATTTGGATATGCTTGGCATCTAAATGGTATATGCTTGGCATCTAAATGGTAATGCACACGATTCTGATTTTGTTCAAGGTTTAAGGAAACTTTGACTTGGCTTTATTACGGTAATATGAATAATATAATCGTAGCAGGAAGCCAGAAACTTTGGAATACACAATATGTTAAGAGTATCAATTTCTTATATCGATAGATTCAAGGAATGACTTCTTTGAACGAAATTGAGCCAAAACCAACAAAATTTATGCATCCGCTTGGGATATTAAATTTGGATATGCTTCCAATTTTGCTGCATATATATATAAGTATAGAGTTGTCATATTGCAATGCAGCAAGGAAGAATTAATTAATTTACTTGGCAATGAAGTACGGGAAAAGGCTTCGAGAAGAGATAGAGAGATGCCTCCCTGAATGGAGAGGTGAGTTTATATCCTACAAGCAATTGAAGAAACAACTGAATTTGATTGATCCTGTGTCCAGGGCAAAGAAGAGGTCACGAATTTCCATTGAAGATCTTTTACATGCTGGAAATGGCAGAGTGGACGTGAATTTCATGAGATTCACTCAATTATTAGATGTGGAATTGCACAAGGTTAATGCATTTTACATTGATAAAGAGGAAGATTATGTCATCCGATTAAAGGTATATAATAAAGATGTGTCTCGTCTTTTTTATAAGATACGATTTCATTCAATGTTTATTAGAAATCAAGCAGTCAACTAAACACGTCTGTCTATATTAGAGAATGACTATATCTCATTTTTCATTTTCACACAATTAGTTAATGGTCATGGTGCAATTCCCAAAAATTAATCTTGCCCGTTGTATCGTGTTTGTCATTTACCAAAGGAGAAAATCTTGTCTAGTAGTATTTCATAATAAGTAAATGCCCAAAAATATATAGGGGTAAAGAAGGATTGCTATGTGACTGGTCAGTCATTTTCTTACGTTGATTAGTGATCATAACAGTAACGAACTGGTTGAAGAAATTGGCCGCTGATTGGCATTGCAGGAGATGAAAAATATGGAAGCCAACCTTTGCTGCCGTGAGACGATGCTGAATTTGCAAAAGAGTATTTTAGATTTTCACGCAGAGATGGTTTGTCTGTTGCACTACAGTGTCCTTAACTCCACAGGTATCTTTTCTTTTCGTGATTTTCAGATTACAAAAATATCAACCAATATCATTATTAAGTGCGAATGTCTATAATATAATATTTAAAATGTGGATTCAGCTTTTTATAATATAAAATGTTTCATGATGTTGTAAAATACGTGTAAAACATGTAGACATCCGTATCAGAAAAGAACCCTATAACTAAAACCAAAGCAAATCAAACTCGATACGTACTTTTTGCATGATTCCAAGGGATTGTTATTATATGATCAGGCAATCTGTAACTTTAAACAGGATTTAGAAAGATAGTAAAGAAGCAAAAGAAGCGAGCAAGCAGTACAAATGTTCAATTTAACTCCGTGCCGAGGGTCCTAGACCAGCCTTTCTTGTCCACAGAGTTGCTTTACAACCTTATGAAGGAGTGCGAGGCGATGCTCTACCGCCTCTTCCTGGCCGGAGAACCATAAATCCGGCGCCTGAAGCTACCTAGATGTGCACCACCCTTTTATTGTTGTTCTAGCATGTAATATCTTTTATGTTTCCCAAGCTTTATTTAAATTTGTGTAAGCTTTCTTATAGCTTTATAATCGATAAATCGATCATGAATATGTATATATAGATATTTGGTATTGCATACTCATTCTGTTATAGAAACGTCTTTTTTATTAGAAATTAACTTATATCAGTGAGATGGATATACATTTATGCAATATAAATTGAAAAACAAAATCATTTATAGAGATGAGAACTACTAATGTGTGGCATTTTGCATGCTCACGTGACAAATGTCTGTTGTATCCAATTTGATGGTGAATCACTCAACACATACATGCATCCTGCAGTTAAGTCAGATTCCGTGAGAAGAATTTGAATATGAATTGTTCGCTGAAAATTTATTAAGACATTTGATTGTATTTCTGGTTCAAATATAGAATGGCTCAAAATTAAGGTGAACTTACAAAAATTGGGCAACTAAACTTTCCTTATATTTGTATTGGAAAAAAAACAGAACATTTTGAACGCTACTGCTCCTAAGTAAATTAATATCAACATACAATAGCCTATTGGTATGCTGGGGGGTTGGGTGGGCTCAAAAGCTCTTTGGGCCGGCCCGACCCTCATTGACAAAGGTTTAAAGAAAAAAATTCGGACTAAATCTAGATTCATTATTTTTTTTAAAAAATAAATTTATAAATTATAATAATATAATTAAAATTTAAAAAATTTAAAAAAAAAACTTAAATTCTTAATTTATAAATCAATAATAATTTTAAAAAATTAAAATTATAATATTAAACTCTATTTTATATGTTAATTAATAAAATTAAAAAATTCAGTATTAAAAAAATTAAATTTCTAAGTTCTTATTTACTTTATTTATTATTTTACTTTAAAATATTCAGTTTCTTTAATTTATTTATAATTATAATTATTAATTTATTTTAAATTTATAATAATTTAAAAAAATTAAAAAATAAATAAAAACCTAAACCTAGCCCCGGGCCAAAAATTTTATAAAGTGAGTGATTAGGGGGAAGAAGAAGAAGAAAAAAATTTATAGGTGGGCCGTATGATGTGGGGCTTACATTTAGTGCGTAAAACATGATTTTCACGTTTATTTCTCACGGGGCAACATTGAGAATATCGGAGTTGAGTTTAACACAATTAATGAGTTAGATGTGTAGATTTGAAATTAAAAATAAATAAATAAATAATAATTTATTTTATGTGGTCTCAAAGCAAACTAATGAATTAGCTACCTACCCGTAGGGGTGGCAAAAAAAATCGGGCCTCACCCATGAGGGCCTGGACAAGGGCCTAAGAAAAAAAGCCCGGACAAAGCCCAAACCCGCGATTTTTTTAAAATAATTTTATAAATTAGAATAATATAGTTAAAATTGAAAAATAATTTAAAAATAAAAAAGAAAACTTAAATTCTTAACTTATAAATCAATTATGATTCAAAAAAACTAAAATTATGGTACTAAATTATCTCTTTTATGTCAATTAATTAAGAGAGCGTTTGAATTAGAAAATCTAGTATTAAAGAAAATTAAAATTATGAGTTTTTATTTGCTTTATTTATTATTTTAATTTGAAATATTCATTTTCTTTAATTTATCTATGGTTGTAATAACTTGTTAATCATTAATTTATTTCAAATTTACAATAATTTAAAAATTTTTAAATAAATAAAAAAGCCCAAGCCCGGCCCAGGCCCGAACCCGTTGCCTTAACCTCCAGAGGGCCTGGACATGGGCTTGAAAAAGCCCGGCCCAGGCCCGCTAATTGCCAACCCTACCTACCCGTGTACTTCTTACACGTGGTTCACACACAATGGGGGCATTAAAATAGCATCTTGAATGATTCCCTCACTTGTTAATAGTAAATGAAAAGACTAATCTGCCCTTCCTTCTTCACCAGAAAGTTCTGAATATAAAATGCGTCACTCAACCAACGTACTGTAAGTCTTAACTCTCTGTTACTCACAGGTTTTTTTGTGCGGGCGGAAACGATGAAAGCAGTGGTTTTTTTACTCTCTTTGCTTCTCATATTTGCCTGCTCAGAAGCCGTGCCCATAGAGCCTCTGCCTCAACCACACAGATCCTTCAAGGTCAATGCTACCCAGGTATCATTTTCTTTTTCTTTTTCTTTATTTTATTTTTTAAATAAAAAATTTGGATTCGATTTTTAAAATCTTGATTATGTGCAACTTTTATAATCTTTTTTTGACAGAATGATAGGAGTTGCTCTTACACGGTGGATATTAGGACAAGCTGTTCTTCAACCCGATACACTCGTGATCAAATCAGCCTCGCTTTTGGTGATGCTTATGGCAATCAGGTTCTTATCTAAATACACAAACGATCATTCATTAATTCATAGTATATACATGCATACATACATACATACTTTTACTTGTATATATACCTGTAGGATTAGTATGGATTGAGGTGTGACGGTAGCTGTATTAATTCACTAGTTGTGAGGTATAAGTTAGGTAAAGTATGAGTGAATGTGTTGTGTTATACTTGTAAGATACACTGGTTGTTAGTTGGCTTTAACTGATAAAATCTCTCGGCGTGTTATAAGAGGCCTGGGTTCGAACCCAGCCCGCATAGGTAGGAAGGAAGACGATATAACAGTTATAAACATACTGTTAATCGGTTGGGGATCACAATAGTGGGTGTTACTCAAAATTAGGGAACCATGAACAAAACAGAGTTACCAAGATGATGTAACAGTTACAAACAAAATAATCATATTGAAAATACTCTAATAAAACATGAAGACTTTTGTATCACTTATAACACAGAATTGTATAGATTGCCCATGTCACGAGTGTGTTGATTTTAGCTCTGGCTCATTTTTATTTGTATTTTTAGGTCTATGCTCCGAGGTTAGATGACCCGTATTCGAGGACATTTGAAAGTTGTTCCACAGACACATATACGTTATACGGACCATGTACATACCAAATTTGCTATCTGTACCTCTACAGAAGTGGATATGATGGCTGGAAGCCAGAAAGTGTGACAGTGTACGGCTACTACTCGAGGTCTATCACTTTTTATTACAATACTTGGATCCCTGATGATATTTGGTATGGATTTAATTATTGTAATGCTGCCGCAGACTCCAAATCAGCAATGTAATAAGATAGAGAGCTCGTGCTTTAATGTGACCCGTAGTTACTAGAGAGTTAGTGAATTGTAGTCAATTTGGTGCTTTCTGTTTCCCATTTCATGTTTTATTTTTATCAGGAGCTTTGTTGAGATTAGAATAATAATGCTATTAGATTCATGGCTGAGACATAATTTATTAAGTTAGCCGCATGCTAAAAGTTGTCTTATTAGGATAGAATTATTGACGCTTATGCAGATGATGACCATATAATTAGTTGAATAATCCGTTGCCAAAAATATTTAAAAAGTTGACTATAACTTGATGATGTGGCCTTGAAGATTAAGAGTTGATGAATGTATTAAGATTTTATAATTCATTTCATGCTATTTCTAAACCATCCGGTAGGAGCCTTCCCAAGGCCTATAGCTTCCTGCTTGTCTGGTAAAATTCGGGTAATTTCGTCCAGGGCTCCAGGCAAACTAGCATTACTAAATCTTTGAAAAGTAATACACTCCCTAAGAATGGGCACTGAACCGACCCCAAAGGGAGTAAAATGACTCCTTTTTAGTACACTGATATCTAAGGCTCGTCCATTTTCGAAGCATCATCACTTAATCCGAACTCAATTATTTAAAAAGATTACGAAATCTGTAACAAATAAGAGACCCCTCGTGCAGATACAAATATAGGAGTTTTAGGTAAGTAAAAAGAAAATTTTCTTTTTCTTCCCTCACATCATTATGGTTCGAGTCCTGCAAACGTATTATAGGGGTTAAATTTAAATTTTCTTTCTTGGAGTTCCAGAGCTTAAGTGAAGACAGTCTTCTCCCAGGAGGGGAGTTGGGCGTCCCTCAAATATTTAAGATGGTTAAAATATTTAAGTGGTGTTATATCAAAATTAAAGTAAACTGATCTCAATAATTTATATGGTGTAAATATCATGAGCAATAGTTCTCTTAAAAAAAAAATCTTCCTGTAATTTATTTTTGTTTGAGTCAATAGGAGCTACAATAACGACATTCAATTACCGATCTTTAAAAATGGCTTTAATGAGGCTGTTTTCGTAGGCCAGTAGGCTAACACAGCCCATTAACCATCTTTAGATATGATTGGCTGATAAAAATAAATAAAAATACACTATGTGAGTTTTAATATGTTTATAAAAATTTTAAGTCTTTAAATTTTAAGTCTAAGTTCCAGCCAGGCAAATCAATTGTAAAAACGAGTAACAAGATAGTAAGGACAAAAAAATCAGTTAGTGAATTTTGCCTGGCGCCAAGTTAAATGTAACTTCAGGACTTTGTTAAAATGTTTTATTTTCATGATTTTCTTAAGGTTTATAAATAAACAGCCTAAAAGGTATTGGGGCCCTGGATTGGGTGTGCATTCTTCGGGCAACTGCCTTAGTTGGGCTTGGGCCTAGGATTTGGGCGGCCCTTGTTTTTATTGTTAATTTCTCACTCCTCGTATCATTTGTATTCTTCCGAAATGCTTCGTTTGTAGAAGAATTATCATCATTATTTTTGCCACTTGGATTCTATTTGTTTATATAAATTTTCAATATCACGATTCGTCTCTCACTTTAAAATATAACGAAAAATGTCATTATTAAAGGGTAAAATTAACTTTTTGTATTAAAATTAATATTAAATAAAAGGTTTTTTTTTACTACTTAGTTATTGTGAAATAACAATTAGGTGCAATAAGTATCACATCATAACATTTTACTATTAAAGAATTAGAAAATATTACATATTATTACTTTTTCATTAGTTGACAGTTAGTTAAGTTGTAAAATATCAATTTCACCCTTACTTTAAGGGGAAAAAACACAGAAACTATGATAAAACTTAATTATTTTTACTATTATATTAAAAGCCCAAATAATTAAATAAAAGTTTACATTTACATAAAAATCTGAAACCTAATGTTTCTGTACTGCATTTATTATAATCATTTTTCATTCAATTAAATATCAGTTTAATTTTAATTATTAATTATCGATTGAAAAAAATAGCAAACAAACATACATACAAACACAGGCTAACATAATATAAACAATCACAGAAATTCGAGTATTAAATAATAAATTTTTTAGTTAATTGATGACATACAAATTTATAATTTTTAAATTTTATTGATAATTGATAATCAAAATAAAATTAGTATTTAATTGAAAGAAAAACTAATTAGTACAATGATTAATATTTAATAATAATTAACTTTTATTGTTAATTAATAGCTTTTTTCCTTAAAGTATGGGTAAAATTAGTATATTATATTTCAACTAACGGTCAACTAACGAAAAAGTAGTAAAATACAAGATTTTTTAATTCTTTAGTAATAAAATATTACTAATATGTGGAAATTATGTTATTTCACAATAACTTAAGTAGTAAAAGGAAAATAACTCTAAATAAAATTTGACCCTTGTAAATTGGACATACTAATATGTGGAAATTATGAGCACGTTTACCGTTCAATAGTATTTCTTTTCGTTTATTTTAATGCCAAGTACAAAATGGGTGTAAAACGTTGACGAAGATGTCATTATCCCTTTGTTGTAACATCTTGCACTTCCATGAATGTACTTTTCATTTTATGAATAAATACATAGAGTAATGATAAACATCTCAAAAATTTTATTCCAAACAAATATGCATAATGCAATGTGAAAATTGAATACGTTACTTTTGGCTATGAGTCTACTTGATTATACTAGCTCTATGAGAACAACCTTGAACAGCATTTTAAACCCATTGGGTTTCACTGTTTCGTTAGTGTGTTCCACTAGAAAATTGTTTTGCTTAATTTTCTTTTGTGCGTCTTTTATATCCAAGGCCTGAAAAAAAAAAAAGTCTTAGTCTCTAAGCTAGATTTGTTTGAATTTTAGTTATATACTACATGGATTTTATTTTTAACCTTGAAAAGTTAAATCTAATTATAAGGATGTTTTGGCTAATTTTTTTAACATACATGGATTGCCTAAGTATTTGGCTCAAACAAGGAGTTGTTGTAATTTTTAAATAATTGAATTGAAACGGTTTAGTTTTGGATTTTCATGACTAACATAGATATGTCAAAAAAGTTCGATCCGAATTTTGGCTCGATTGACCCGATTCAAATCTTTTGGGCTTTGACCCAAATTTAAAGGTCAAAATTTGGTCTCAGGTTTAAAAATAAAAGTTCAGTCAAATTTGGGTCAGAATTCAAGCCTTAGCTGACCCAACCCGATTACTTAATAATTAAAAAAAATTATGTTTATATTTGAATTGTGTGACTTTATTTGAATTAGACATGGGTTTTTTTGTTTATATTTAGTTATTTACATAATTTTTATGGTTGAGATACTGATTAGAGTAATTTTTGTATTTAATTTTAATATATTAGGTGAGGAAATTTAAATTATTTAGATGTTAAAAAAATTAAAAAATATATATTAGGGTCAACCCGAGCCTGACTCGAAGGTGAAAATTCAGGCTTTTTATTTGGGCTATGGCCCTTTATTTATGTTGTTGGGTCGGGCTCGGGCTTCAGCAAGGGAAAATGTCAATTACACTCCTCAAATTTTCTTAAATTATCATATAGTCCCCTCCATTTAGTGATGGCAATGGGGCAGATATGGATTGGATCTACTATGCTCTAGATCCAAATCCATAATAAAAATTAGAGTGGGACTATTGGCACCCCTCTAAATGACTCTCAACACCTCTTTTCTTTATTAAACCCATTAAAATATTATAAAATTTTTTTAGCACCCCTTTAATGACAAAAATACCCTTAATTTAAATTTATTAGTATAAACCCCATTGTTTAATAATATATTAGTTAACAATTCAAAGAAAAGAAAATATGTGTAAGAAGATTTATTTAGCATTATACCTCTTCAATAGTGAATGCAACAGTGTAATCCATAACATCTACTTTATTATCAAGAATGACATCTATGGTAAAACCTTCCTGCTTCACGATCATTGTACAGATATTACATAAGTTAATACAAGACACAAAACTCGAACAATAGTAATTTATTCAGCAATAATCAACCAAACATTTGACATTTCTTAAACATTTGTTGAACATTGTTCAACACTCTTCCTGTCATTGTAATTCTAAAACAATAAAATCATAGCAAACTTACTTTTTTATTATCATCCTCATCTGTTTGCATGATTATTTTCTCCTAAATTTGAAACTCTTAGATTAGGGTTTAAGAAAGAAAAGAGAGTTTATACCAAATGCCGTATAAAAGATTTTAAAATTCTTAATGAAAACATGCCGTATAAGGAACTTTTAAGGGGAAAAATTATTTGATTTTGAGTAGAGGTTTAATTAGAAATTGTCTTATTATGTAATTTTAATAAAGGTTAAAATTGTAAAATAACTAAAGGGGTGTTAAGAGATATTTAGAGGAGTGTTAATAGTCTTACTCTAAAAATTAAGATCCGTACCTGCTCTAGATTAATCATGGATCTATATTTTCCACTCCATATCTAGATCCAAAATAAAAAATAAAGATTTATATCTACTCCAAATCTAAAAAAAAAAATTAAAATCCAAATCTGCTTTAAATCTGTCATGAATTTTAAATGTCAATAATAAGAGATCAATAATTTTTTAGAAATAAAATTTAAGATTAAAATGCATTGGTAACAATTAAATTATGTAATTTGTATAAAAAATCTAATAAGTATTGTAACTTCTACTTTTACACCAAAATAAACAAATAAGAAAGATAATAAAATATCTATCAAAAGTAATTGTAAGAATAAGATCATTATAATATTCTAATGTCTCATTTACCATACTGATATTCACGGCACATCATCATCATTCCTATATCATTAAATAATAACATATAAGTTAAAAATGATTTATTATATTCAGTGCTTTATTTTTTTTATTATGTTCATATTTAACTAAATATATAATTAACATGATTATTGTATAGTTGATAGCCACCACTGATTAGTGATTATACAAAATAAATAAAATTATGAGAAAATGATAGAAAAAAAAACTCAAGTCTATAGATTTTCCTAGCAATTAAAGGATTGATCTAAGCATTCAAATGAAGTGGAGAAGCGGGAGTAGACTAAAGAGAGAGAAAAAAAAGAGACTAAATATAGAGTGAAAAACTAAAAAAAAAATAGGGTAGGTTATCCTAATTTTATTTTACACTTGATAAATTTTTGTTTTATTATCATTTAAATACCTTTAAGTTTTAAGATTCTTAAATACATGCTAATGAATAAATTTTATCATCATTTATAAATTTTATTATCATTTATAATTACATAATTGTTAAGAAATTTTTAAAATAAAATTACATTAAATGGTGAGTGGATATGGATCTGGATCTAGATATTAAGATAAATCCGAACTTGCTTCAGATCCACCTTAGATCCACGTATCGATAACCAAATCCGATCCGATTGGATTTGGATCACCTGGATCTTGGGTAAGATTTGATCCATTGCCATCCTTACCTCCATTTCAAAAATGGTCACACAAATCTTTTTATTTTTTTACTATTATATCCTTTAATTATAGTCAAAATAAATATAAATGTAATACTAAAATAGAAATAACAAATAATATATAATAAATACAATACAAAAAATATTATAATAAATTTATAGATAATAATTCTCAAGTGTAGATGGTAAAATGCAGATTTCATGCTTATTCAAGTTAAAAACATATGATGTTATAATTAATTGAACAAAAACACTTTAACATCATATGGTGTTAACACGAAGCCACATGATATCTGAATTTTAGTGTTTGTACTTGAGAAGCTCACATATATAATAATTCTCAAGTTCAAATGCAGATTTCTTGCATATTTGCTATACACTATATGACGTTATATCTAATTGAAGAGAAGCATGTCAAAGCTATATGGTATAATAGTGAATCTGTATTTTGACATGAATAAAAGGGAAGGATTTATATGTGTGTGTCGGTGTGTGAACGCGTGCGGATGTTTACATCTATTAAAATGCAAATTCATTGTATGCACCATATAGTGTGTATGGTAAATCTGCACTTTAAAAGATTCAGGCATCTGCATTTGATAGTGATTATATATGTATAAGGACAAGATCGAGAGCCCTCTTTTTTGACACAATATGATATACACAAAATCTTAACCTTTCAACACCAACCAAATAAGTGGATGAAATTAAATGATGAACTTTATTTTTATTAATAACAAAATTAAAAATTGATAGCATTTTTCCTTTTCTCTCCATAATTTATATGATTTTGATTATCTCTATTTTTCACTTGCAGTAAATAACTCTCTTTTGGGACTAGGAGTATCCTTAAAGATTGAATCTCTCCATTTTTTTTAATATTATTAACGTTCTTGTATAATTCCCATACGATCTTTGCACCCGCACTTAAAAATAATAGGCTCCATTTAGTTATTAACTAATTTTCCTTTTTCTCCCCATAATTTATATGATTATGATTCCCTCTGTTTTTCACTTGCAGTAAATAACTCTCCTTAGCGATTGGGAGTATCCTTAAAAGATTGAAACTCTCCATTTATTTTAATTATTTATCATTCTTGCATAATTCACATATAAGCTTCGCACCGACACTTGACGATACCTCTTTTACTTAAGTTCTCTTTATCTTGCACATCCCTTTCTTCATTTTCGTATACAGCCACGTGTTTTTTTTTAAATTCCTTTCGGAAAATACTTTCCTTGGTGGACACACAAATTGCCTGCTATTTACTTCGTTTGACACCCATCTAGTTTTAGATGAAGTTCAAGTTTGAATCCAAAATCATTCTTGTCAACTATAATTTTGAGCTTCTTCTATTGTATCAAAAGTCACTTACACGATTGATGTTTTAAAATTTATCAACATGCATGATTTTTCGAGCTACTTGTACCATCATTCATCTCTTCAATTGTTTCAACCACTCCGACAAAATCTTATAATTTAGATCATGGTCAAATATCAAGAAGTCATAATCCAATTGATCATAAACATCAGAAAGAAACTTTATTTGTAAATCAATGTTTAATTAAAATATTAAATATATGTTTGGTGTTGATTATATACATTACAAATATATTTCTTTGATATTAGAAGTTGAAACGAACATCTTTAATCAATTATCTACTATTGTCTACACTTGATTTTAATCATTTTAATCAAAGAGTTATTTAAAGCAAGTGAAAGATAGAAAGAATCAAAATAAGTTCAAATATGGAGTGAAATTAAGAGGAAAAAGAACGAAAAAGTATTTAATAATATATTCAGAGACCCATTAATTTTTAGTTTGTTATTAATAAAAATAAAAGTTAACATTTAATTTGATCCATTGATTGAATTAATATTGAAAGGCCAAAATTTTTGTATCTCATCTAGCAATGAATCCTAGACTTTCCTAAGATTTGAGAAAGTTGATTAGTCAAATAGTCTATGTATTATTACACTATGCGTGACAGCTTATTTGAGAACAATTCAGTTTATCTAATGATAAAATTTAGTAATTTATTTTTAAAATTTGGAAAAATGCAGCTTTCCAAACACCTACTTAATTGCTTATTCATTGAGCAGAGTTGAAAGATAATTTTGGAAAATACAACGGATAAAATAACGATCAACTAATGCGGCGACATAATGTAACCCCATCAGCAATAGAGAGTTGGCAAATCTCGATCCGTGGATCAATAGCGAGAGCCCTGTTCAATTCCAACACAAAGTCCCTGTGATATCTGATTTTTTCATCCATTTTTGCGTCAGGTGGTGCAGCTACAGATCCATACCACAGCGTGTTGTCGTAGCCAATCACTCCCCCAACCTTCACAAGTTCAATAATCCTCTTGTGGTAGTTAATGTAGTTATTCTTATCAGCATCAACAAAGATAAAGTCAAATGTCCCATGATATTTTTCCTGTGAAATTCAAACATTAATTTTGAGCTATACAAATCAATTACAGCTCTAATCTTCTATATACTAAACAATCTTATACGAGGAATTTGTGCTTACGTCTTGAATCATTTGATCGAGAAGAGGGAGAGCTGGGCCTTCTCTGAAGTCAATCTTGTGAGCAATAGCAGCCTTTTCAATTATGGGGAGACCGAGTTCGTAGTATTCTCTATTGATGTCCATGGCCAATATCTGTAACAATATTCAATATTAAGACCAGTTTAATTAGTATACAGATTGAAGCCAGGGTCTAATTCTAATGGGGAAAAGCTGTCTTTCGAAGGCTCGAGTCCCAAGTTCAATAAAGATTTGTATTCATCCACTGTACCTTGCCGTCGTCGGGAATAGCAAGGGCAGTTGCGAGGAGAGAGTAACCGGTATAAACACCAATTTCCATGGTGTTCTTGGCGTTGATAAGCTTGAGTAGCATGCTCAGGAATTGTGCTTCGTCAGGTGCGCTCAACATAAAGTTCCTGCGCATTCCATTAATTTGTTGAGAAAATTTTACAAAAAAGAAAAAGAACAGCTGAGAAGAAATCATCAAATACAAATAATCAGGATTCTTAATTAGAACGCAGAATCTCACCAGACTTCTCCTATACATTAACTATGTAATTGACAAGAATCTCACCGTGGATGCTTTTCTGTCAACTCGCGGAGCTCCTTCAAACACTCATGCTCCCTTGGATATACACTAGTTTCAAGTATATACTGCAAGATATTAATCATTAATTCCATTTTCAAATTAATTGAAGACATCTGGATTGAGGAAACGGGAAATGAATTCGTAATGTTTTAAAGATTATACACCTGGTAGAGTTCATCACTCTGTAAAAGAGTCTTGGTCTTAGACAATTGCAGGAAGTCAGCAGCCTTGTTTTCTCGCCCTTCTTGATTCGAAGCCATTACTTGGTGTTTATTTGTACTGGACAGAGTACTTACACTACCAAGTTAGTATACTATATATGGTATATAGCGACTAAGCCAGCCTTCTCGACTTTCCTTCTCCACCACAAAGTCTACCAATCACGTACTGATTATTTTATCCACACAATCTTGGCCTCAATAAAAACTTGAAAATGAACTCCAATATAATGTTTTCCAATAATTTCTCTCCACATGTCCAATTTGATTTTGATATTGTGATGGAGCAGTCTATTTTTGACTATTAAATAATTCTCATATTTGTAAGATTAAAAATATATAATATTTTTATTATTTTAATTATAAAAATTATTTAAGAATTATTCTAACTGTGCAAGATATATATATATTTTCAGTTTTACTCCTACACATGAAAAATTATCTTATAGTCTCATATGGCAGCTGCTAAGTTAATTTATCGAATGCACGTGTCAGCATCATGCCTACTTTAGAACGGACAAACGTTTCAATTATTGTGTGCGTTCCTGTCAAAATCTGCAGACAAAAAATGCTTCATGTAATGTATAATTGGACTTCACCACATGCATGGGCCAGGTGATAAAGAGGTGATAAAAGACAATATTGGGATCATTTTGGGGTGGTCTTCAGTCATTTATTCCCTTCTTTTTTCAAGGTAAAATAAATAAATTTAATTAGAAAAATAGAGTAAAAGTAAGAATCGCATAAACCCAAAAAAAGAAGTTATTTAAACTCGTTTAAATTACTTTCGATACACACTTACTAATTACATCTATTACAAAGATTTAAGAATTAATTTTTTACTCGCGGCATCCAGTGGCGGATTCACTGTAGGACAAACCCCCACTGAAAAAAGAAAATACCTTTATTTGA
The DNA here is from genome assembly GCA_029618585.1 of Citrus australasica. NCBI lineage: Eukaryota > Viridiplantae > Streptophyta > Magnoliopsida > Sapindales > Rutaceae > Citrus > Citrus australasica. The sequence goes on along the minus strand of JARCIV010000269.1, from coordinate 39,872 downwards.
TAAAAAAATTATCATATTTCTAAATAACTCCTGTCAAATTATTAGGTAGCAACATCTTTTAAATTTCAATTGTTATTTTATTAATTACAAAAGTTATACTTTGACTTAAAATCAAAGCCCACGTCTCAAAATATTTATAATTCTATTTATTAGATCGTGAATGCCGCATTTTAATTAGAGATTTCGTTAAACCAAAAAAGTTATATTCAAGTTTATATATTTAAGTTGTCAATTTCTATGGCTTGTCGTTATTTAATTTAGCCCCCAGTAAATTATTTTTTCCACTGACCGCATCTCCTTATATTCCAAATTTAACCTTACTAACGCATAGATTCTCATTCTCTCAGCTTTTTTTTTTCTTTGAGACAAAATTCTTTATATTTTATCTTCTATTCTTTGTTGATTTTTATTCCTTAATTCGAATTTAAACTGATAAAAAGAGACAAAAAAAGTGACATGTTCTTTCTGTTTCTTTTAATGGTCTTGTATTGTTTGTAAAGAATGCAATCAAACCTCCAAATAGGATCTGATTAGAACTTTGATACTCAAATAAAAAGAAAATAATCGGTGCATCACCTTTGAATTTTCTTTTTAAAAAAAGGAAAAATAATTTACTATATACTTACGCGTAAATATATAGCATTGAACTGTGTTGAAGAGGTGAAGCTCAAATCTAGACTTGGGAATGTGTATGATGTGTCATATGATTGTCAAAAAGAGTAACAACATGTCGAGTTATTGAAGCTCAAGGGAGTTGTATGATAGAAATGCTATGTTCGCTGGATGAATTAGTTACGCACATGATTCAACACGTGTTTCACTAATCCAAATGGCAGCCACATCTGCGTTTTGAGTAGCAGATTATATGAGCATGGAGAAATGCTTCTCAGCAAGAAAGCTGAGAGAATGCCGAGAGAAAAAGCAAAAGTAGCAAGAAAAAATAAAAAACAAAAAGAACAAAAATTCATTAGTGGGGCGTGGGGTCGAGAGAAACGGCATTACTGTATGCCGTTTCTCTCGGCATTCTCTCAGCTTTCTTGCTGAGAAGCATTCCTCGTGAGCATGTGACAAGTGTCCTTAGGCAATTCAAGAAGCTATTAATTCTGTTAATTCATGAGGGATGCAGCTAGGGTTACTTAGCTGGGAAACCCAGAAACGTGAGCTGATTGCTTGGGGTCCTTTTAGATGATTTTGATTGAAATATAAAAGGCCCTATGATCTGTTACTGGGGTGAATCAATTCAGTTACACGTACTCTTCATCTTTTTAACTTGTAATCTCTAAAATTATGAAAGGTTGCTTCTCTTTTCACAGAGGATGTAGGCAAGAAAATGGCCGAACCACTATAAATCTTGGTGCAGTGTGTGATCTGTTTTCTATCTTTTTTGCTTTTGCTTTTGATTTGTGATTGATTCCAGTTACCAAGCCAAATTTCTTCTCAAACTCAGTCTAGTATTAAACCTAGTTAAAGATCAAGTCTCTTAGAGTGGATCTTGGAGGTCTTGGTAGTTAATTTGGTTCCAACAAACTGAGAGTGATTTGCCTCCATCAAATGACAATGAGTTATTATCACAAGGAGTAAGTAATTAAGCTAGAAAATCAAACAAGGGCAAGGTTTAATGAGTGCAGAATTAGTTTGCTAACTGGATTAAACAACCATGACTTAGATGATATGAATTTCAGAAGAGTGCAAAGAATACAGTGCTTTTATGATGTTGTTTTGAAAGCGAATTTCTTTTAGAAGACAATGAAAGTGTTTTTGTACACAAATGTAATTTTGATCAAGGATAATTTAATAATAATATTTTTCATGATTCAATAGGTATGAAAAGAGTACATTTATTGGTTAAGATAACCTCATTCAAAAAAAAAAAAAAATTCTCAACACCAATTTATTTATGAAAATCATGTGCCAAATTTAAGAAGAAAGATGTTACTCAACGCACCTTTCTGAATACTGAAAAAAAATCCTCAATTCGATCCTTTTGTCAGATTAATGATTAATCTTATCTCCAATCGCTTAGTAAAATAACAAAAGAATATCATAAATGTCCAGAATTAATTCAATGCTGCCTTTTTCTTATATAAATGAACTAGTTTAATTTTGCAAGTAAAAAATTTCTCCTTTATGTTTACACTAGGAAATGGAACCGCACTTCGTACGGCTTTAAAAAAAATTAGTATTATCTTTTTTTTTTACTTTGCACTTGATGAAACTGATAAAAAATATGAATTATTTTTTTAAAGATGACGTAACCTTATAAAACTAATGTTATTTATGAAAGTTAATTATTTTTTTGTTAACATTAAAAATATATGTTAATGTGTACAGTTAAGTGTACACAACCTTTTCATCAATAAAAATTATGTTCACACTAATCAACTCTTTATTTTTCTTAGTATTAACAGACTCCCATATCTTACAAAGTCTAACCCTTATCATCCAACTATCTTTATCATTGTTTAACTCATGAAGAAAAGAGTACTCCAATAAGCACACAATACTAAAAATTTAAATAAGTCAAAAAATAAAAACACAAGAACATTTCTAAAGAGGATGTTGGTTAAATAATAAAAAAAAACTCAAACATAACAAATCTTAAATGCCTAATATTTATAGAGTTTGAAGAAACCAAAAGACACTAAATAAAAGGTTGCATAATTAAATATGGGATTATGACATTAAAATTAGGTCCTAGTGGCATTGGTGAGGAAAGATGAAGGAACCTTCCTTCCTATATTAATTAGTTGATGTATTTTAAACCACTAAAGTTTAGTTGTTGGCTTAATAAAATAAATGAATGTTTCAAAACTTATAATTAATAAAATAAATAAAAATAAAATAAAGCTATATTACATCTCTTGAATTTTGTGATATTAATGGTGTTTGATAAGAACACATAAAAAGTACAATCATGTATGCATAAATAAACAAGTTAAACTATCAAACATACTTGTTCTAGTTCCTTGTGTTCTTTTTTCCCCCTTTTCTTAATTCCTTCTTGGTGTTCTTCTTTTGTATATTTGAGTTATGTAGGAATGGTTTTGTATAAAAATCAACCGTATATGTTCCTTGTGGTTTTTTTTGTTTAATTCTTTTGTCAATTACTTGGTGTTCTTCTTTCATAGATTTAAAATATATAGGAATATAAACTTGACATATAAATACAGCTTCAATATACAGTGTTTCTTTGTCTCCTTCTGTGGTCATTCAATTCCACCATAGCTTGTTTCATTCTTTCTAAATTCATTACTTACATAAGTTGTTTGGTTTTCCTCTGAATTTGCATGCTGTCTTTCTCAGAGCTGAAATTCAACTTGTGCTTGATAACCTATGTGCCTAGGTCCTTTCTTTTTGGTTTCACTTTATAATATATTAACCAAGTTATTGAATCCTATTCGAGAAAGTTACTGAAACGTAAACTTTGACAGGTATGCCGGGTTTTACTGCTTATGCTGGTTTTCATGAGGTTTGCTCCCCTAAAGGTGGGGAGTATGTTTTTGTCTCTGCAGCTTCAGGAGCGGTTGGTCAACTTGTTGGCCAACTTGCTAAGTTGCATGGTTACTATGTAGTTGGAAGTGCTGGAAGCAGTCGAAAGGTAAGTTTCTTATAGATGAATATAACATTTATCTTAGATGGTATTCAACAGTTTGTTTGGTACATTGAGTGACTCTTGGTGGTAAATTAATATGAATTTAATTGCATAAAAAATTCATCTATGTGGTATATCAGGTTGATCTTTTGAAGAATAAGCTTGGATTTGATGAAGCTTTTAACTACAATGATGAAACAGACTTGGTTGCGGCTTTGAAGAGGTCAGTAAAATATTCGATGAACTCGCAAATAAATAAGAACCGGTGTAAGACTGTTCGTTTTTTGTTTGCGTGAAACTCAGCTTGCTAATCTTGAAATTATATTAAATGGCAACTTTCTTGTGAATTTCAGTAGCAATTAGGAAATAAACACGCATAAAGCGTACACTTTTTTTCTTGTAGGCCTTTTTACACTTTACCTGCTTATTCCTTACCTTGTAACCAGATTCTTCCCGCAAGGCATTGACATCTACTTTGATAATGTGGGTGGCGAAATGCTTGACGCAGCATTGCTCAACATGAGGGATCATGGGCGAATAGCAGTTTGCGGAATGGTATCTCTGCACAGCTACCATGATCCCCAAGGCATTCATAACTTGTTTACTCTCGTAACAAAGCGAATCACAATGAAAGGATTCTTACAAAGTGATTACTTGCATCTGTACCCACGTTTCTTGGACTATGTTATCAGCAATTACAAGCAAGGGAAGATTGTTTACATTGAAGACATGAACGAAGGTTTGGAAAATGCTCCAGCTGCTTTTGTTGGGTTATTTTCGGGCAAGAATGTGGGCAAGGAGGTTGTGCGTGTAGCCTGTGAATGATTCTCATTTAACATACATGGGACTTTTGAGGACGCACTCATATTAATAATATTATTGCTTTTTGGAATAGCATTTTATGTGTTAAGTAGCAGCTGTAAATTTGAGAAACGAAATATAATAAAATGCCGTATTTTTTTTTTGGGCGAGAAATTACATATAATTATATAAAGCACTAGGGAAAAGAATGCCAACACACTCAAAGATTTTCATGTTTTTTAGAAAGTGTCACACAAATCTCTTTTAAGACAAATCTGGAGATCTATCTAATGAGGTATTTGGTTTTTTTTTTTTAATTAATTGACTTAATTTCAATTGATTAAGTTACTGTTTTAATTTGTTTTTTCAACTTAGTGAAAAATTCCAATCACTAAGTTATTAAACCAATTTTTTTAACTTTTTGCTTAATTTAAAAAGTCTGAATGATCCATTAAAAAATATTTTCTAAAATATCAGCATCTCATTTATTTATGTTCATCCTTATTTAAATAAAACTTACTAATTAACAATTTAGTGTTATTATTCATTGTCATAACTTGTGATAATATTTTTATATTATTATTATTTTTACCTTTTAATATTTTTCAAATTAACATGATTTATCTTATGGTACATCATGAGCTACAGTAAAATTAATTAACATGTTCTAATTTAGACTTGAACCTGAATTATATTATAATAAAATACTATCTTATTTGTGTTCTTTGATATGCTTATTGTTTATTTAATATTTCATATCTATAAAGGCACAAATATAAAAATAATGATTTTCAATTTTTTTAAGTCAAAACAAAAAGCAACGTAATTCTTATTATCATAGATTTAGACAAAAAGAAAACTAAAAAAAAAATCATTTAAATTTAAACATTGAACTCTATTCAAAATTTAAATTAATTTAGATTTATTTTGATTTCATATGAAAAAACAAACGACATCTAAGTAAACGGTCATTCCTGAACACGGAGAGGAATTTATGTGTAACAAAAATAGTTTGTATCACCATTTTTAAACATAAAAAGAGTCTGTATATCTTTAAAAAAAATTATTTTATCTTAAAAAAATGTATGTGACTATTTTTGAAAAATGATGATCTCATTGACTACTCAGTCAAACTTAGAAAGTATTGGCGTCCTTTTTCCCAACGTAACATGAACAAGCAGACAGCAAGTGTGAATGATTTGAAAAGATCAACCCAAACCAAAGTGTGAACGAATGTCATTTTCAAATTTCAAGTCAACTTGCTTTTATTTTTGACAAGAAATCGATAAAGCAAAAATAAAAATTCTAATAATGAATGAAAGTGTCACAACACCGTGTAACCAAGGCTACAATCACAAATTTTGTCGCGTTTTTCAGTTTTGAATGACGTATTTTAAGCTAAACAGGATGAATATTTTTTCAAATGCAATGAAAAGCTAAGAAAAAGATATTTTGTTTTGTTTGTTTGTTTGTTTGTTTCCTCTTTACGCTGCCAAAACGACTCTCATTTAGCTTTGGGACCTTCTTTTCCCTGTCGTATGGAAAACGGTAACAGAGAGAGACCAACAAATGAGAAAGGAAGAAAGAAGTAACAAAATCTTCTTGACTAAACCCATTGATTTTCCCGGGAAGTTCTTGTATTTGTTGGTATAAAAGAAAATAATGGATTAATTGTAAACTGCAGAGGGCTCTTCACATTTTCAGTACTGTTAAACAACTTCTTGTTCTTTAACTGCTTCCCTTTCTGTTAGTCAGCATTCTTGTATTCTTTATGCTTTAACATCTTTATCTGATGCCAAGGTGTGTATTTACCATTTTCCTATCTGGGTTATTGAAACTTACTTCTGATATTGAGTGAGTCGTGGTACTAAATTATTTGCTTTCAGCTACTTTCTCCCATTCTTGAGTCTTGAATTAGTTTATTTTAGCTTCAGCGCCAAGTTTGTGAAAATTCTCCATTAATTGTTATTTCTTTCCTGTATAAGCTGCGCGCATGGCTTTGATGAATAAAGATGCTACAATTTTCGCACATACCTTGACTGTGGTGGTGGTGATTTTGTTTTGTGGTAATGTAAGGCTAAGCCTTGCCACTTTGAATGATATTGAGTGCTTGAAATCCGTTAAGAATTCTCTTGAAGACCCCTTAAACTACTTGACCACTTCTTGGAATTTCAACAATAATACTGAAGGCTTCATTTGCAAATTTACCGGCGTTGATTGTTGGCACCCTGATGAGAACAAAGTTCTCAATATCCGCCTCTCAGATATGGGACTTAAGGGTCAGTTCCCCCGTGGCATCGAAAGGTGCACTAGCCTGACTGGCTTAGATCTTTCCAGCAACAAGCTATCTGGGTCAATTCCTTCTGATATTTCCAGTAGACTCAAGTCTGTGACATCTCTTGATCTCTCATCCAACAGTCTTTCCGGTGAAATCCCATCAGGTCTTGCAAATTGTTCCTTTTTGAATGTACTTAAAACTGAATAACAGTCGATTTACTGGAAAAAATTCCCCCGCAACTTGGTCTACTTAATCGGATCAAGACATTTAGCGTTGCCAGCAATCTGTTGACAGGGCCAGTCCCTTCATTTGCAAATGTTAATTTCACAGCCGAGGACTATGCCAACAATCCTGGGCTTTGTGGAAAGCCTTTGAATCCCTGCCCAGGTGTTCCAAAGAAGTCTCGTGCTGGTATCATTGCTGCAGCAGCTGCTGCTGGGGTAACTTTTACTGCTCTTGTTGTGGGTATTTTTCTGTATTGCTTCATGCGTGGTGTGTACGTTAAGAAGAAGGAAGATGACCCTGAGGGCAACAAATAGGCAAAAAGCATAAAAGGAACAAAGGGCATCAAGGCAAGTTATTATCCCATTCAATTCAATACTTTACTCTTATCACTCTCTGTCACGTATTTTTGGATTTAGCTATTAAAATACCATTTGCGGATATACACATAGAATATTACCGAATTTGCTGTGGTTTTGACATTTATTGACAGAGAAGATAAATTTATTGTTCTCAGGTTTCAGCATTTGATAAGTCAGTTGAAAAAATGAGGTTGAACGATCTTATGAAGGCGACTAATAGCTTTAGCAAAAACAACATCATTGGGACAGGAAGAACGGGGGCAACGTACATAGCGATGCTTCCAGGTGGTTGTTTCATAGTGATCAAGAGGTTGGAAGACTCTCAGCATTCGGAGAAAGAATTTTTGTCTGAAATCATTACTCTAGGGAGCGTTAGACACCGCAACTTGGTTCCTCTTTTGGGTTTTTGCGTGGCAAAGAAGGAAAGACTTTTGGTGTACAGTTACCTGGAAAATGGGACACTTAACGATAAACTACATCCAGCAGAACACGAGGTCATGCACATGGACTGGCCTTTGAGGCTCCGAATTGCAATTGGATCAGCTAGAGGTCTGGCATGGCTTCATCACAACTGTAACCCTCGGATTATACATAGAAACATAAGCATTCTGTTGGATGGTGATTTTGAACCGAAGTTGTCTGATTTTGGCCTTGCAAGGCTTATGAACCCAGTTGACACTCATTTGAGTACTTTTGTCAATGGGGAGTTTGGAGATTTAGGTTATGTTGCTCCTGAATATCCACGGACGCTGGTAGCCACCCCAAAGGGGGATGTTTATAGCTTTGGAGTTGTTCTCCTGGAACTGATCACAGGTGAGAGACCAACTCATTTAACTAATGCCCCTGAGAGCTTCAAGGGAAGTTTAGTGGAGTGGATCACACTTCTGAACACTAACTCTTCTCTGGAAACTGCAATTGATAAGTCCCTGCTTGGAAATGGTTTTGATGGTGAACTCCACCAATTTCTTAGGGTTGCTTGTAACTGTGTGTTGCCAACTCCAAAGGAGAGATACACCATGTTTGAAGTGTATCAGCTCTCAGAGCCATTGGGGAGAGGTATCATTTCACAATTGATGATGAGATCATGCTGCCATCTAACACAGACGATCCCAATTTTCCTGATGAACTTATTGTTGCTTACACGTAATTTTATGCATGGCGTTGGTATTTATTATGTTCAATACAATGACGAAAGGTGTTTTTAAGATATTTGGTTTTTCTTTTTTTTATAATAGCCGAAATGATGTAAAATTTATTCATATATTCAGCAGTATATTTATACAAAGTATGAACAATCTTTAGTAGCTTGCCTATGTTTCAACTACTGATTGTATATATAGTCAACTAGGATGCTGAAGCTCTGCTGTATACATAAAAGTTCTCCTTTGGCCTTGTGACTGATTATTGATGCAGAAAATGTTGCTTTCTGCAGTGACTGTAATCATTTTGGCGTTCTCTTTAGCGTTGTAAATTTCCAATTAGTGTTCTGTGCATGGCGGCTTATCCTCCTGTTTGCTGAAGCATTATGGTTGCTTTGTAACTGAGTAATGAATAATGCAAACTTTCAATTAGTTGGAAATTTGGACTGCACTATAGAATAGTAATAGAACTAATTTATCAGTAATTAAAAATTATATATGATACATAATTACACATGTTCCTAAGGATGAAAATATGATAATTCTACTAATATTATGGTCTTTTTTTCTCTAGGAAATAGATGCAAACTGTCTTAAATTTCATCTAGCACAATGACGACCTCTATCTGAATTCTTAACTTCCAAACATTGGTCTGCTCCTTATGAAACTTAGAGTCAAATGGAAAAATTAAATTAATAGTCTTTCCTTCTAGATATAGGTGTTAACCAACTGTTAAGAATAGTCCAAGGAAAACAAATCCTTCTTAAGATAGTTTGGCAAGGGAAGCAGCAAAATCTCCAGTTGTTTATAAAGGTATAGGATATCCGCGTAGATACGTGGAATCCACACCCGACTCTCGCACCAATGCAACTCTCCCAGTCCGAGCCACCTTCAACAAAGAATAAATCGCTCTAAAAATACATACAATACTATAAACAAGCTGTGCACTGTCAATTTTAATAAATGAAAGTAATGAAGTGAAATCAATATAAGGCCACAAAGAGTATCACCAAGCAATGAAGACAAGAAAAGCTTATTCAACTTCCTCCCTGATAACAAAGTGGATAGTATTGAAAAACGTAGCAGCAAAAATTGAAACAAGGCACAGACCTCACAAATTCCATAGGGCTCTAATAACCGCTGCAATGCAATAATTTTGTTTAAATCGCCTGTAAGCTGAAAAGAGAATATGAAAGAGTAAAGTGTTACTTAAACTGCAAGAAATGAAAATTAGGGTGAAAACAGATAGCAGAGTCCATTGCATAAATTTGGAGGACCAATCAAAAATCTGTCAGAAACAACATACTTAACCTGCTACTCTGGTTTCATTATCATATGAAAAGTTAAAACTGATGAGAAATGCCCCCACCCCCACAGAACAACAGAAGAGGAGAAGATAAAAATAATAATAATAAGAAACTAACTCCCCATGATAGATCTGTCTATATTTTAGGAAATAAAAAAACTTAATTTATTTCAGAAAGCAAAATTAACACTAGACCCCTTCCCAATTGAGACTGACCAAAAATTTAGGCATTCCCAAGTTCCACTTTCACCCAAAAATTGGTAGCTTATTGATCGAAATCCAACTGAGAGATAGGATATATGATCATTGGAACATAGTTACTAAGATTTTAGTTTAAAGGTATATAGATAACAATTAGGTACTTCACCATATAAAATCAGTCACAGACTTCTCATTTTCATGATAGCGAATCAAAAAACAAGAAGATATTGTTAATAGGGTTTACCTCAAGAGTAATTGTATGATCAGACACGTCAACTGCTCTGGCCCGGAATATTTTGGCAATGTCAAGGACATCCCTCCTAGCAGCAGTATTTTCAGCAATTTTTATTAATATCAGCTCTCGCTCGGCAAATGGCAAGTGAGTTATATCTTGAACCTGAATAAAAAAACCACCATTGTCATCCATTTGTTCATCCAGATTTACAAACTTGGAATGCAATTGTAGATATCAAAAGAAAACACGTAGTGGCCGTCTAAAAATATTGACTACTTGGTACTAAAATCAGTATGAGGGCACTGGTCTGAAATCCACGTTATATAGAAGAATTTATTTTTAAAAGGGAAATTATCATTTGTATACCCTTAGTTTACTCCATTATCAAAAATACTACAACACATTGAGGGTGTATCAATCATCCACCCTAAGTTGACAAAATGTATCAGCTGACCACCAAACCGTTAGTTGCCGTTTAAGTATGATGACGTCAGAAGGATAATTTGGTCTTTTCATATGATACAAGTGATAATTTAAGGGTATACAAGTGATAAAAAGAGAATTTAAGGGTATACAAGTGATGATTTTCAAGGTAAAATCGTCAATTCACTGTAATTCCGTTAACTTTCAAACGGCAACTAACGGTTTGGTGATCGGCTGATATATTTTGTCAACTAAGGGTGGACGATTGATACACCCTCAAAGTGTTGTAGTATTTTTAATAACAGAGCAAATATAGGGTATACGAATGATAATTTCTTTTTTTAAAAAAAGGATGAATAAACAAAAATTAAATCAGATTCCAACTACAGTCACACTGCTCCTTTATTAAGTCTTTTTCTGTTTCACCAGTAAATGCTTTAAAAAGCTACTTCTCAAGAAATAAATAAACCAAGTAATTTCAAGTTTAAAGCATGTACAAACCCAAGAATAGTTGGAGGAACTTGATGAATTGAATTAAAAAAAATGAGTAACAGAAGCCCCAAGAAAGGTTTATAAAAGATACATTTTACTCAGCAATAAAAGCTTCGAACATCACTGCACCCTGTGGATGACTCAACACAATTGCTTCCATATTCAAGAGTTTCTTCTCCCTCCCTCCCCTCCCCCCCCCCCCCTTTTTCTCTCTCACGTGTTTGTAATATAATACCAATATTATAGAATCTGCACCCTAAGCATGAATATGTATAGAAAAACTGAGTAGTTAAATATTTTTAACAATGATAGAAGTTTTGACAAAAAAATTTGCTTCCATTTTCCACAGACTGACTATTCAAGATCTAACATATTTGCATAATGTGCTATTTCTTGTCCTTTTCAGAGAGGTCATTCATTCACATGAAATTTGAAGCAGAATTAGTGTAAATCCAGTGTGAAAATTGATTTTAATTTAATGTTTAATGTTTTAAATGAAATAGGATTCAAGTTGAAATTTTTAATATTATGAAGTGGATCTAGGTTTCAACTAAAAATTTTCAATTCCATCAATACACACTCTTTTCTGAGAAATAAAGAAATGGAGAGAAAGGAGAAATAGAAGAAGAAGATGTGATTCCAAATCCTCCATGCTTTAAAGTCAATTATCTATTTGGTTCTAGAAAATTATGGAATTAAATAATCATAAAACATTTGAGCTCACTGCAAATGCTTTTGAGTCAGAATTTTTTAGGAAGGTATAAATTGAGCACTGCTTACCTCGTGGAGATCTATTAGCTCGTGCAACAGTTGAACCAACTTGCCAATTGACTCATCAGTTCCAGGAACAACAGTTGTGATGCGAGAAAGACCCCCCTTTTCAGCAGGCCCCACAACAAGAGTCTGAAATTAAGTGAAAAAAACAAACCACCGCATTAATAAGATGAGATGTTTTTAACGAATAGTGATAGGATCACAAGTTATTTGATATAACCTGAATGTTGTAACCTCTTCGTGATATAACCCCGAAGAGATTTGTGGTGTAGCTTTTCTTAATTCTTTAATGTTTTATGCAAGGCCAATGAACTACTGTATCGGGCGACAACGACCATGATGCTTTCGCAATCTTTGGACTTGGACGACGATGTGGTGAAGTTCATTGAGACACTTTCCCATGGCCTTGTTGCTAGTGGTAGCGGCTCCAACAATCCCGCTGGGAGTCGATGATCCACTTTATCTTGTTGGCACACAAAACAAGTTCACACATATGCCTCGATGTCGTCCCTCATGTGCGGCAAAAAATACGAGGCTTAAACTAGTGTGGTGGTACGCTCGATTCCTAGGTGACCAGCCCACTTAGAGTCATGGCACTCCTTGATAACTTCCTTCTGTAAGTTTTCCCACTTTGGCGCGAACAACCGATCTCCTTTGGTGAGGAGGATGCATTCCTCTGGCCAAAAGCGCCTTGTCTTTCCCTCGAGCACCTTCTTCAGTAAATCCTTTGCTAACGGATCTTGTTGGAGGCCTTCCTTGATACATGAGACAAGGTCGGACTTCGGTTGGCTCATGCTTAGGGATGGAAAAATCCGGGTTTGGGTCCGGGTTTGGCTTTCCCGGTTCCAGACCCAGATACTAAAATGTTATATCAGACCCGGATTTAAACTCGGTTTTTGTGATACCGGGTCCGGAACGGGTTAAACCCGGATTATTACAGGTTTCCGGATTACGGGTTTTCAACCCGAATCACATACAAATAAAAAACAAATCAAATACACTTTACAAATTTGCAAAACCAGATTCAACATAAATCAAATACAAAGTAATAAACCATTTTAATTTTACAGATTTTTAATTTCAAAACAATAAACCATTTACAAATATAGATCCATGAGATACACCCACAAAATACAAATCCATGTCTACAACTCAAAATCGTGATTCACGGATTTGGTTCACAAACTTCAACAATTGGTGACCGGCGAAGTAATGAACATCGGTGGCTGATGATATGATGATGATGAACACGTCACAGCCGCCAGCGCGATTCGCAAAAGGCGGATGAACGGTAGCCAAAACATAGATCGCAATGGAGAAACGACGGCCAAATGAAGGCTGGTAATGATGATGAATGTGAACACAACAAAGCGAAGCGATGAGGAGTGACGACGATGATTTGATGAAGAGAAGAATTGAAGAGGAAAAGGATGATTTGATGAAGAGAAGAAGTGAATAGGAACGAAAATGATGATTTGATGAAGAGAAAAGAAAAATGTGAAGAGAGGCGGCTGTGAAAGTAGAAAAGAAAGAGAAGAGAAAAGAAAGAGGACGAAAATGATGATTAGGGCATCAACATTTTTTCCCCTTTTTATATTAAAAAACTTATTTAAATATTATGCTAAAATAAGAATATCCGGGTCCGGATTCCGGATATACGGGTTATCCCAAACCCAGAATCGGACCCGGATCCATCCGGGTTATTATAATCTATTCCGGACCTGGATTGTTTTATACTCCGGTACGGGTTCAACCGGCCCGGATTATCCGAATTTGTCTAGGTTCGGGCTGGGTCCGGGTTATTTTGCCATCCCTACTCATGCTAAATGTCGCTAATTCGGCCTTGCGGCTTAGAGCGTTCGCAATAACATTGGCTTTACCCGGTTTGTACTCGAGCTGATGGTCGAATTCCGTAAGAAAATCTTGCCACCGTGCTTGCTTTGGACTCAACTTCTTTTGAGTTTGAAAGTAGCTTGTCGCTACGTTGTCCATCATAATCGTGAATTGAGAGCCTAGCAAATAACGTCGCCACACCCGTAAGCAGTGTATGATGGTTGTCATCTCCTTCTCTTGCACTGTGTAGCGGCATTCCATATCGTTTAGCTTTCGACTCTCGAATGCTATGGGGTGGCCTACTTGCATAAGGACTCCACCTATAGTGAAATCTAAGGCATCGTTTGAACTTTGAAAGGTTTTGTGTGGTCCGGAAGAGCGAGGATCGGTTCCTCCGAAATTGCTCTTTTCAACTCCTCGAATGCGCATTGGCACTCTTCGGACCAATGCCACGTTCTATTTTTCTTGACCAAATCCGTCAAGGGTCCCGCCTTGGCTGAGTAACCCTTGATGAAGCGGCGGTAGTAATTCACCAGCCTAAGGAATGGGCGAAGATCGGGCACTTTCGAGGGAGGTTCTCATTTGAGGATGGCCTTCACTTTGGCGTTCTCCATCATGAGCTTCCCGCCCGCAATCTTGTGGCCAAGGAACTCCACCATTTGTTGGGCAAACGAGCACTTCTCCAATTTGAGGAAGAGGTCATTGTCTCGAAGTACTTGAAGGACTTGTCGCAAATGTTGGGCATGCTCCCCAAGTGTGGTGCTATACACTACTATGTCGTCCAAGTACACGACCACAAAGCGGTCGAGGAAAGGTTGGAGCATCTTGTTCATGAGTGTGGAAAATATGGCAGGTGCATTAGTAAGGTCAAAAGGCATCACAAGAAATTCAAAAGACCCGTACCTTTTTGTGCACGTTGTCTTTGGTTCGTCTCCCTTGGCAATGCGCACTTGATAGTACCTGAAGCGCACGTCAAGTTTGGTGAAGTACCGTGCTTTGCCAAGCTAGTCGAACAAGTCCGCAATCAAGAGAATCAGATACTTGTTCTTGATGGTGATCTTGTTGAGTGCTCTATAGTCGATGCACATCCACAACGATCCATCATTTTTCTTTTGGAAGAGGACCGGTGCGCCGAATGGGGCCTTTGAGGGGCGAATGTATCCAGCGTCCAGAAAGTCTTTGAGTTTTCTCCACAACTCTTTAAATTCGGGTGGTGCCATGCGGTAGGGCACCAAGGCTGGTGGCTTCACACCTTATTCCAGCTCGATCACATGATCTATCTCTCGTCGAGGTGGGAGCTTCTTCGGAAGTTCCGGAGGCATCACGTCATTGTATTCATTGAGGACGGCTTGAATTCGCAGAGGGACTTGGCTTGGCGAGGTTCCGCTATTTCCTTCCTCGTTTAGTTCCCGAATGGAGACAAAAAAACTTGGGTCCTTCTTGAAAGCTTTTTTAAATTGCATGGCGCAGAATGTCTTCTCCTCATACTTGCCTCACTCTGTGGGTACCATGCATGCTTTGCTCCCGTCGAGGATGCTCAGGGAGTTTGTAGCGGGCAGCGGGAAGGCATGGACTTGGTTGAAGAATTCCATGCTGAGGACTATCTTGAAGCCATCCATGAGGACGATGGAGAAATCAAGCTTTCCATTCGACGTACCAAGTGTTAAGTGCATGCCTTGTGCAATTCCCGCAATTGGCTTGGCAGGTGAGTTTACTGCCTTCATTGTGCCTCCTTCCTTGGTGACCTTGAGGCCTAAGCGCTTGGCCTTGTCTACTGACATGAAATTGTATGTTGCTCCAGTGTCTAGCAGCGCGCGAATGGACTGGTCATTTCTCTTCGTGTTGACACACATGAGCCTTTTCTTGACGAGTGCGGGTTGTTGGTGATTGAGTACGTCGAGGCGTTGGAGAGAACTCATGCTGAGTTGGGGTTCCTCCGAGGACATTGTGGGGTTGCTCTTGAGTTAGGCAGCAAGAGTGTTGAGCGACTTCTTCTTCGGACAGTCGCGTACCCAATGAGGGCCGTTGCATATGAAGCATGGGCTTCGCGGCTTTGGCGCGTCCTTCTTGCCCTCCGATTTTCCTTGTCCACTCTTGTTGCTAGGCGGCTTTTTCTACCCCCAATATTTGCAGTTGTTGCCTTTGTCCTTGGGACTCTCTCCCCCACCTTTGCCTTAGCTAGACTTCTTGTCTTTGGATTGGGTAGAGTATTCAGTGAGCGATTCCGCAACGGCGATGGCGTCGTCAAGTGTTTGAACACCACGCCTATCAAGCTCGGTCTTGGCCCAATCCTTGAGGCCATCTTGAAAGTAGAAGAGCGAATCCTTGTTGGACATGTCGTTTATCTCCAACATAAGGGTAGTAAACTCGTTGATCTAGTCCCGAATGCTACCCGATTGCTTGAGGCGACGTAAGCGCGCTCGCGCTTCCTTCTCTGCATTTCTTGGGACGAACTGCTTTCAGAGTTCTTGCTTGAAGTCGACCCAAGTGTCGATGGTGCAAATGCCCTTGCCTATCTCGTCATGCTTGCGACGCCACCATAGTTGTGCAGCGCCTCTAAGATAGGTGGGTGCAGTGCCCACTTTCGATGCCTGGTCTCGGACACCCATGGCATCGAAGCATTGATCAAGCCTAAACAGGAAGGTATCCACGATGGTGGCATTGCGTGTGCCATCGTAAGTGTTGGGCTTTGGCACGTCAATGCGGCGCGCGTCACCCGTGCTTGCGAAAGCTGGACTAGCAGAGAGTGTGCGCTTGTGCCCTGCCCAATCCGAACGGACTTCATCCACTTCCGCACGGACAGCGCGTAGTTCGTCCTGAACAAAACTACGAAGTTTGGGCAACTCATCATGAAAAGAACGAAACTCACCTCAGAGAGTGTTCGCTTGCTCTTGGATAAGGGCTTTTGTTGCCATCGTGAACTTGGCGTATTCTCCTTCGAGACCGTCCACTCGTTCCTCTAATCCATCGAGGCTATCTTGAGTGGCAGACAATGCAACTTTGAAAGTGGCTATGCGAGGCTCCAACGCATCCAAGGATAAGGCCTTGGACTTGCCGCGAGTCTTGCCTTGGGCGCGCTCTCCCTCACGGCCACGGCTTGGTTTCGATGGAACATCGACACCAACAACACTCGCTTGTGCTGGATTCGAAGGGTTAGCCATTGCTCGTGAGCTAATTTGCGTGGGTGCAAAACTTAGCTCCAATACCACTTGCCACAGGATGAGTGTTTTGCGCAGCAAACCCGTGCGGCACTTAGACAATTTTTCCGAACGCTGTTAAGTAAGCCTTGAGCTTCTCGACTAGCTAAGCTAAAGGTTTTCGAAGACCTAGAGAGAAGAGAGCAATGGAGCCGAATAAGGAAACTTGTATTGCACAAAAGAAAGTTTACAAGAGAGCTTACAAGCGTTTGAGTTGCTTGTGATAAGCTTGTTGTTGTACAAATGCCTAATGCCATCCCATATTTATAGGGGAGGCTTACTAAGCCCTAGAGATTCTAAAGAATTCTACCACTTCCTAGCTATTTACATGTGCTGGAATTGTATAGAGAATTCTAGAGCATTTACAAGCTCAATGTGCTAAAATTGCCTAGAACTTTCTGGAATTGGGCCAAACTAGCACTCTTGGCCTTATGTTGGGCTCTTGGTGAGCAAATTGGGCTAGCGAATTGGGCAGTCCGCAACATTAGGGTTGAATACTAGAATGTGTTGCAGTGATATTGATCCCCCAATTGAATTCTGATGTAAAAATATCAATTGAATTGTACCATATTTAATGAATTGTTTCATATTAAAAAAAAGGAGTCAAATTATGGGATGTTATAATTCTTTTAAAAAAAACTAATATATAGTTATAATAAAACTCAGAGGCACAAGTGTTATTTTAGGTTTATGTTAAACATGTTCTAAGCATAGGTCACACATAATGATATCACAGATTTAGAATAATAGTACACTTCTTAAACAATATCTCACTCATATCTAACAAGGACAAAAGTACGAATTACCAATTAATTAATTGATCAGATTATTTAATCTACGCTCTATTAAATATTATAGTTTTACGATTGTTTCTGTTATATAATTTTTTGTATGTTGTTTTCTTGAAATTTTATATATATGTGTTCATGATTTCACCATTGACTTTATCTTGAGGAGTAACTTGTGGACAATAAATGGATACTTTAAAATTCAATTGAAAATGGAGAAGTTTCAGTACTTAATTTTGCGTATTCGCAAAATGAAATATTTTGCTTCTATAATTTTGATTACGGTATCCATATAATAACAGAAGATATACAATTTGTAACATATAAGCATAATTGCAGCATTTAATATTAACTAGTGAGGAGGAAAGGCCACGAGATTGCAAAACAAGAAGCAAAAGATTTAATATCTTACTTGATTCTCTTAATCACCATCATAATGATTTCATTTCAATATAAATATACGGTAGGATTTTCCCATCTTAAATCATTAAACAAGATAGTTTTGGTCTAGGGAAAACTTAAAGTAGATTATGACTAAATTATTTGGACATGTAGCCCTAGGCTTCACCTTCTCTTCACTTGGTTTATGGCGTCCTTTCAATAACATCAAGCTCCATTCTCCACACCCAAATTCCTTCACATCTCCCATGGTTTCCTTCAAAAATAATAAGGCACATAGAGCTCTTCTCCTTAATGACAGTGAACTCAATCTTCATAGCCTCTGAGCTTTATTGGGGCTTCCGAATACCCTTACATAACTCAGATCTAATTATACCGTTAAATCGTGTTCGCCATTTTGAGCATGCAACAATCTCACTAAATTTCTTCACTTATGCAGCCTTTACTATAATTCTCGACAAAATTGGCTCCAAAGCTCATTATGCTCTAACACTTTTCCTTGAAGCAATAGCCTTTGGACAAGAGCTTCTTCTCATTCATTTTCACTCAGCTGACCACAAGGGTGTTGAAAGGCAATACCATTTGCTTTTACAAATTATCCTTCTTGTTTCTTTGATCACAACCCTAATGCCCATCGGCCACCCGCAAAGCTTCTTGCTTAGCTTTGTTAGGTCAGCTAGTATTACGTTCAATGGTGTTTGGCTCATAGTTACCGGCTTCATGCTTTGGACTCCAGCGCTTAGACCTAAGGGCTGCTTCATCAATCTTGAAGAGGAGCATCAAGTTGTTAGATGCCTTGGTGATGGGGCTTTACTCCGAGCTAAGTCATTGGTGAACCTTCAATTCAGCTGGTTTTTTATTGCAATCACAGTGTTTTCAGTCTCTTTTTATTTGGTTTTGGACAAAATTTATGA
This sequence comes from Citrus australasica, assembly GCA_029618585.1. Lineage (NCBI taxonomy): Eukaryota > Viridiplantae > Streptophyta > Magnoliopsida > Sapindales > Rutaceae > Citrus > Citrus australasica. The sequence goes on along the minus strand of JARCIV010000269.1, from coordinate 20,915 downwards.
TGAAAAGCTTGATTATTCAACCTTGAGTAGAAAAGAAGATGATTCTTTTTTAACATAGACATATTGAACGAAGGCAAAATGTTTGATATAGTGAATCAGCTGCTCGACGATTTGCCTGTATGAGACCAATTTGTAATATCACCAGCAGCCCACTGTGTAGAGCTTGTATAGTCATGTGGCATTTAATATGATGTGCGAAGGTGACGAGGATGAGTGACTTAGCAGAAGCTCATCGAGAAATATTTAGAGCAAAGAAGACAAAACAGCCTTTAAAATCAACCATTAGATTAAATCAAGATTATATCAGCCTTAAGTTGCTTACACCAGCTCCATATTGTACTCGCTTATCTTGAAAAAAAATAAAAGTATATCTTGTATATATTACCTTTAATTGAGAAATGAATCAATTAGATAGATACTGAGTTTATTATATTAATCCGATGTTTTATTGCTTTGAGTATCTAGCATTAGTTTCTTCATTTAATTAACTTGGTAGAGAATTCCAAATCATGGAACATTCTTATTTATTTGAATCCTGGAAATCAGGAAGAGGTGACGAATAATTAACACCATTAACACTGCTTCGCACACCAGCCAAGTGATCGATGCACAATCTTCAAACTCCGCACCACAAACTCCGGCCAAAGCACTAATCTCTTTCACTTTCTTAGTTCCTATCGAACCTGATGACGGGACTGATTTTATCGTCTGACAGATACAGGTCTTGGCTGCCGTTCGTGGGTTATTGGCTTGTTCCTCTCCCTGACCCTATTTTTTTGTTGAATCTTTGAATCAAAATGAGAATGATTTCAATTGGGCTAAAATTTTATTAAATCACTAAAAGAAATTAACAAAAAGCAAAAGCAATCTAGAAAAGCACTATGAGCTTTGGCTTTAAAAGAGAGCTGAGTAGCACCCCTCACCGTTACATATTATGATCCTCGAACAAACAATAACCGTAAAGAAAAGTGCTTGCACGCAAACTTATTTTAAATCACAACACTAATGACTAAACCATCATATAGATTTGGTTGCCACGAGCTTTAGAGGCTTTTTCTTGTGCTGGGTAAGACCAGGCGTAGCCTCAAAATCCAAGTCATCAATCTTCATTCCATGAGGCATTTTCCAATCAAATTTGTAAAGAAGATTGGCAAGTGCGAGCTCCACACTGGGCAATGCTATAGGTATCCCTGGACAAATTCTTCTGCCGGAACCAAATGGTATAAATTCAAAGTTTTGTCCTCCCATATCAATGTTAGACCCCACAAATCTCTCAGGAATAAATTTGTCTGGCTTATCCCAAACTTGAGGGTCCCTTCCTATTGCCCACACATTAACTAAAACCATTGTCTCAGCTGGTATGTGATAACCATCGATAACGCACCTTTCTGAAGTTGCCTTTGGGATGAATTGAGCCGCTGGTTGAATCCTCATTGTCTCTTTGATTACAGCATTGATATACTCTAATCTTGGAATATCATCTTCATCTACAAACCCTTTATCTTTAACCACACTTCTAACTTCTTCTTGAGCCTTCTTCATTGCTTCAGGATTCTTCATTAGGTGGGTCATAGCCATTTCAATAGTAACTTTACTCGTGTCCGTGGTACCTATAAATATTTCCTGCATATATGCAAATTAAAGCACATGTATTAAGCAAGTGCATTATACGAGAAATGGCAAACCAAAATTGATGATTCGAACTGGGGTGGCCAGGAATACTTGAGAACCACTAGGCCAAGCTCGTCAGTTGGGAACAGCTAGATGAGAAATAAATTAATTTTTGGTAGAAGGAATAGATTATGCATGTACCATGATTGCTGCTTTGACATCGTCCAATGTCAGATCACCAGCTTTAGTGAGATTAAGTAAGTCGTCGATTAAGTCCCCTTGCTGACCAGCAGCTTGTGGTCGCTTTGGATCCAAATGGTCATCGATGAGTTGTTGATAATATCGATCACAATCTTTGAAATGCTTTTGGAGACGGCGATGCATTCCTGTGATTCTATCGAGGCAATTACCGATGAAATAAAAAGAGCAGTCTGACAAAAAAATGGTCCCAGACAGGAGCTGAGTTTCCGCAAGAAGATAATCCAATCTATTTACAGCTGCTGGGCCATCATCTTCAAAGCGCTTGCTAAAAGTGACTCTAAATATAATATTACGCACGCAAGTCATCGCTATCTCGCTTAAGTTGATTGGCACTTTGGATGAACCATCTTCATCAGCGGCATCGCCTAGCTTTGATATTTTTTCAACCATACGGAAAATCTCATCCTTTCGAACTCGACGAAATTGCTCAATTCTATTAGAGTTAAGCAAAGAGGTGACAAATCTTTTCCTCATGTCTCTCCATTCATTGTAATGTGGGGCAAAAGTGACGCCCAAGTAATTGTAAGATAGCGTTTGCAGGCCAAGCAAAACTGGCCTGCCAGCAAATTGAAGATCGTGAGTTTTGAAGGCCTCTTTAGCCAATTTTGCTGAAGAAATTACTATGGCTGGTCTAAGACCAAGACGCAGAGAAAAGATGGAACCATATTGTTTGGAAAGTTTCCATAAATAAAATGCAAGGTTTGTGGTATCGAACTGGTGGAGGTTACCGATTATGGGGAGACCAGGAGGGCCAGGTGGAAATTTAGCGCTTGTGTTTTTTCTGTGTTTTTGAAGAAGAAACAATAGAAAGATGGGAAGACAAAAAAGGATCACAACAACAAGTAGAGCCATTCCTTGTTTCCTTAGCAAGTAGCTGGGGAGTCTTGTGCATACAACAACAACAGACCTATTCCTATTTATATATTATGATGCATGGGCGGATTAAAGCCTTTCGCTGGATGAGATCGGGCACATGCGTCTTTTTGCGTTTCGATAATTTTTTATTCGTCATGGTTGTTCAATTACGACTGGTGGATGAGATGGGGCACATGCCTTATTTTGAGTTTTAAAACTTTTTTATTCTTCATAATAATTCATATCAGTCTTCTTTTTCTGTTCATTTTATAAGCACGAGGTGTGCTTATGACTTATAAACACATATAAGCAAACGTGCTTATAAAAAATTAAATTTATAACAGAATTCAAAAAAAAAAAAATACAATATCTTATTGCGTTCGTATATAGGATGCTATAGTGGAGAGCACATCAAATGTGAAAACGTATTCTAAGCACGAACTCGAATTCCTCACACAAATGATATTTACGTTTTCACATTTTCAAAACTAAAAAGAAAACGTGCTTTCATGTCCGATCCCGTATAATTTTCTTCGCCTTTTTTTTCTTGGTTTGAGAGAACTGATCCAAGAATTACTTGCTTTTGTGCATCCGATCTCGGAGTTCCTTGGTCTGCGAGTTCGTTTTCTTCTTTACTTTGATTCGATAATTCAAAATATTCTTTTTGAGTTGGTGATATAAAAAGATCCGCCTCTTTCTTTCCGGTTCTATTTTTCTTACTATTTCCATTAAAATTGAAAAGAAGTAATTTGATTGGTATAATCCAGGGTTTCGTTCTATATGCATTAAAAAGTAGTACAAATTCTGGGAAAAACCAAGATTATGGGTTTGATATAGGACAACTTGGTATTTCTTGATTCATTCCCATCCAATCACAAAAGAACCCCTTTTGAGTGGATGGGTTAATTTCTTCATCTTGATGAATTGTAAGATAAAAGGGGACTCTGTTATTAATTGCATTAATTTTTTGATAATTATTGGACCCAATCCTAGTATTTTGATTACTGATGGTACCAGTATCCATATCAACCCAGGCTTCCATATTGGCCTTATTTCTAAGACAAAAATTAAGAATTCTCCAATCAAAATATTTTCTATACAAGAATTTTTCCATATCCATAATATCATCTTCCCCTATATAATTATTGATAGAGATACTTCCCAGCATAGCCAATAATTTTACTTTCTTTCTATTGTAATTAGAATAATACTCTTCTTTATTATTTACTTGGACTAGTGATCTATCAATATACGAGTCTTTCTTATCTTCATAATTAAGCGATTTATATGATAAAAGATCATATCTATAGTGTTTTTTAAAATTTGATTTTTGATTACGTAATAGGTCTGCTTCAAAAAAATGTTGTTTTTCGTAATGAGTTAATCCATTTTTTTCATACGAATCCCTTTTAATTAAATCTTTATTTTGAGCCATACAATGTTGATTGGCTCTATTTCGCCATTCTTATGGTACTAATCTAGCCCATTTAATCAGAGATAAATCATATTGATAATGCCCGCTTAAACAGTGTTTTCGTGTATTCCTTCCAAAATTCCAAAGGGGTTTATGTCTTAATTGGTAATTAAAGATTCCGTGTTTTCCAAAAAAATCTTTTATTTCATTCTTAAGAAATAGAGATGTTCCGTGATATTGAAGAACGGGTCTTAAATTATAAAAGTTCAAAATTGGGACTTGTAATAATTTGTAAAATACATATGCTTGTGATTGTGAAAAAGACAATAAATTACAAGAAATCTTTGAATTCTTATTACTAGTCTTAGAAATCAATTTTTGGATAGTCGAAATAATTCTATTTTGATTTGTTTTATTAATTCTTTCGGGATTTGCTTCATTATTGTGGATGTTTTTCTCAATAATTTTCATTTGTTTTCTTGTTGATTCACAAAAAGGTTTTGTATTGATTCTTGGAATAGTAAGGGTAGATATAAAAATATTTTTGTATATCTTTTCAATGCCAAATTTTAGAAACAAATAGGATTTACGGATTAATCGAGCGTTTCTTTTTTTTAATATCCGCCAAATCCTTTTTGATGGGTCTAACATTTTAACAGAATAAGTTGGTTTGTTCGAACTAATATTTGTTTCTTGAGTTAGCTATCCTTTTTTATTTCTTTTGTAATTTTATATATTTGATTTCTGATTCTGCTTGTTCTATTAGTTAGATCTTTCATTTTTTTTTCAGTCCGGGATAATTTCGTCCAATCCATAGATGAAATTTCAATAGACGGTTCGTGAATCATCTGCTTACTGATTATCGAATTTTTTTGAGTTTCCCTCAATTTCTCGATTTCTCTCAAGTTTATTTTTGAAAGTTGTTTTATTTTTCCTTCTTTAAAATCCCTTAAAACTATAAAAGACTTAGCACGTTTTCTTTTTAGTTTTGAAAATGTGAAAACGTAAATATCATTTGTGTGAGGAATTCGAGTTCGTGCTTAGAATACGTTTTCACATTTGATGTGCTCTCCACTATAGCATCCTATATACGAACGCAATAAGATATTGTATTTTTTTTTTTTTGAATTCTGTTATAAATTTAATTTTTTATAAGCACGTTTGCTTATATGTGTTTATAAGTCATAAGCACACCTCGTGCTTATAAAATGAACAGAAAAAGAAGACTGATATGAATTATTATGAAGAATAAAAAAGTTTTAAAACTCAAAATAAGGCATGTGCCCCATCTCATCCACCAGTCGTAATTGAACAACCATGACGAATAAAAAATTATCGAAACGCAAAAAGACGCATGTGCCCGATCTCATCCAGCGAAAGGCTTTAATCCGCCCATGCATCATAATATATAAATAGGAATAGGTCTGTTGTTGTTGTATGCACAAGACTCCCCAGCTACTTGCTAAGGAAACAAGGAATGGCTCTACTTGTTGTTGTGATCCTTTTTTGTCTTCCCATCTTTCTATTGTTTCTTCTTCAAAAACACAGAAAAAACACAAGCGCTAAATTTCCACCTGGCCCTCCTGGTCTCCCCATAATCGGTAACCTCCACCAGTTCGATACCACAAACCTTGCATTTTATTTATGGAAACTTTCCAAACAATATGGTTCCATCTTTTCTCTGCGTCTTGGTCTTAGACCAGCCATAGTAATTTCTTCAGCAAAATTGGCTAAAGAGGCCTTCAAAACTCACGATCTTCAATTTGCTGGCAGGCCAGTTTTGCTTGGCCTGCAAACGCTATCTTACAATTACTTGGGCGTCACTTTTGCCCCACATTACAATGAATGGAGAGACATGAGGAAAAGATTTGTCACCTCTTTGCTTAACTCTAATAGAATTGAGCAATTTCGTCGAGTTCGAAAGGATGAGATTTTCCGTATGGTTGAAAAAATATCAAAGCTAGGCGATGCCGCTGATGAAGATGGTTCATCCAAAGTGCCAATCAACTTAAGCGAGATAGCGATGACTTGCGTGCGTAATATTATATTTAGAGTCACTTTTAGCAAGCGCTTTGAAGATGATGGCCCAGCAGCTGTAAATAGATTGGATTATCTTCTTGCGGAAACTCAGCTCCTGTCTGGGACCATTTTTTTGTCAGACTGCTCTTTTTATTTCATCGGTAATTGCCTCGATAGAATCACAGGAATGCATCGCCGTCTCCAAAAGCATTTCAAAGATTGTGATCGATATTATCAACAACTCATCGATGACCATTTGGATCCAAAGCGACCACAAGCTGCTGGTCAGCAAGGGGACTTAATCGACGACTTACTTAATCTCACTAAAGCTGGTGATCTGACATTGGACGATGTCAAAGCAGCAATCATGGTACATGCATAATCTATTCCTTCTACCAAAAATTAATTTATTTCTCATCTAGCTGTTCCCAACTGACGAGCTTGGCCTAGTGGTTCTCAAGTATTCCTGGCCACCCCAGTTCGAATCATCAATTTTGGTTTGCCATTTCTCGTATAATGCACTTGCTTAATACATGTGCTTTAATTTGCATATATGCAGGAAATATTTATAGGTACCACGGACACGAGTAAAGTTACTATTGAAATGGCTATGACCCACCTAATGAAGAATCCTGAAGCAATGAAGAAGGCTCAAGAAGAAGTTAGAAGTGTGGTTAAAGATAAAGGGTTTGTAGATGAAGATGATATTCCAAGATTAGAGTATATCAATGCTGTAATCAAAGAGACAATGAGGATTCAACCAGCGGCTCAATTCATCCCAAAGGCAACTTCAGAAAGGTGCGTTATCGATGGTTATCACATACCAGCTGAGACAATGGTTTTAGTTAATGTGTGGGCAATAGGAAGGGACCCTCAAGTTTGGGATAAGCCAGACAAATTTATTCCTGAGAGATTTGTGGGGTCTAACATTGATATGGGAGGACAAAACTTTGAATTTATACCATTTGGTTCCGGCAGAAGAATTTGTCCAGGGATACCTATAGCATTGCCCAGTGTGGAGCTCGCACTTGCCAATCTTCTTTACAAATTTGATTGGAAAATGCCTCATGGAATGAAGATTGATGACTTGGATTTTGAGGCTACGCCTGGTCTTACCCAGCACAAGAAAAAGCCTCTAAAGCTCGTGGCAACCAAATCTATATGATGGTTTAGTCATTAGTGTTGTGATTTAAAATAAGTTTGCGTGCAAGCACTTTTCTTTACGGTTATTGTTTGTTCGAGGATCATAATATGTAACGGTGAGGGGTGCTACTCAGCTCTCTTTTAAAGCCAAAGCTCATAGTGCTTTTCTAGATTGCTTTTGCTTTTTGTTAATTTCTTTTAGTGATTTAATAAAATTTTAGCCCAATTGAAATCATTCTCATTTTGATTCAAAGATTCAACAAAAAAATAGGGTCAGGGAGAGGAACAAGCCAATAACCCACGAACGGCAGCCAAGACCTGTATCTGTCAGACGATAAAATCAGTCCCGTCATCAGGTTCGATAGGAACTAAGAAAGTGAAAGAGATTAGTGCTTTGGCCGGAGTTTGTGGTGCGGAGTTTGAAGATTGTGCATCGATCACTTGGCTGGTGTGCGAAGCAGTGTTAATGGTGTTAATTATTCGTCACCTCTTCCTGATTTCCAGGATTCAAATAAATAAGAATGTTCCATGATTTGGAATTCTCTACCAAGTTAATTAAATGAAGAAACTAATGCTAGATACTCAAAGCAATAAAACATCGGATTAATATAATAAACTCAGTATCTATCTAATTGATTCATTTCTCAATTAAAGGTAATATATACAAGATATACTTTTATTTTTTTTCAAGATAAGCGAGTACAATATGGAGCTGGTGTAAGCAACTTAAGATATACTTTTATTTCGAAGAGGTAGAATAATATTAAATATTTTTTATCTAGTTAAATTTATTTATATTAAATTTATATTTTTTAATATTAATAATATTAAATATTAAATTTTTTAAATATTAAATTTTTAATATGTATTTTTACAATATTTTATAATATATGTATTTTATAAATTAATAAAATAATTTTTAATTTCATAAACAATGATTTTCATATTTATGCTATTCAGACACATTTAACATATGGATGATGTTTCTCTTGTGCTGTTCAGTGACATTTGGTGTTAATATTTGAATAATAATCGAGGTGGAGATGACGTCGTTCTTGCTGCAACTGATATTTCTCTTTTGCTTTTTAGTTTATTCATCTATCCTCAAACTTTACTGCACCATCCATAGTTATTGCAAGGTATTGGGGTAGCCTCTACGATGATACAAGAGGTTTTATTCGTTAGCAACTTCAATCATTAACTAGATATTTGCTTCCAGTTCCAAATATTTGAAAATTTGATGTCACCACTTACTAGTTACGCTGATGCTATGATATAGCTGATATATTCATGATTTTAATTGGGAATTGGAATTCAAAATATCTTCAAAATAATAGCTTTGTTGATTTTAGATTTTTTTTTAAGGGCTAGATGTTGATTTGCTTTTTAAATTTAAGAAATCTAAATAGACATTCTAAAAAAAGAAATTTAAATAGATATATAATGGGACCAGTAGGGTCATGTCTTGAACTTGAAGGAAAATACTTGGTGCAGAGAAACACGAGAGAAAGACGAGAGAAACAATAAAGAAAGGGGTAGAGAGAGAGTGAGTGGATAGAGAGAGAGATAGCAAAATTCTATCGTCTTTCTCTCGTGTTTCTCTCTCTCTAGCACTACTCGAACTTGAATGGTCTGGACCTGTGACTGAGTATTAAAAATAGACTGAGATAAACGGTTAGGCTATAAAGGTCATAGGTGGTATTCATAATGCAGGCAATATAGCTAGGCAATATAGCTAGGCCACGACTGGTCCATGATTGATGTCGATGCGAGCTCTTTCAATGCGTAGTTGAAAAAAATTGATTATTATTTGGGAAAATATGAAAAAGAGTTTCTTAGCGAATATTTGTCATTTGCTCAAATAATTTATGTCAGTTAGATTTTTTTTTAATTATTGCCCTATTTAATATGGCGTATCTAATCTCCCTGTTTTTTTTCTCAACTAACTTATGTCAACTGTATTAAAAATGGAGATGTTATAATTTTTGTACTTAAATCTTTTGTCAATAAAGCAGAATAAACTTTTTAGTGATTGTACTTTTATATATCTATTTAAATTATTTTATATTACACATAAAATATTTTATCTTTTACACATAAAATATGTTATTTTTTTACACCAATTATCTTTACAAATATAATTTATATGTAATATGTATTTGTATTTGTAGTTTGTCAATAAAGCAATAATATTCTCATAAATTTTTAGTGTTAATTGCAATTTTTAGCTATTTTTACATGTAATATAGCTCCTCTACTATCAAAATTCAACAACATTTATTTATTAACTCATTTAATAAATAAATGTTTCAAAAGACTTATAATTAATATTATTAATGATTACATATTGTTGAATTTAAATAGAAAGAAAAAAAAATTTACAAAGAATATCCACCAATATTTTAGATAATAGAAAATATAAAAAGATGAGGAATGATATATATTAATAAAGTTACTATTTATTAAATGAGTTAAATACAATCAAATTAATGATGAGAAGATGAAAAGCCAAATCTTTAAAAAAAATCTCTATTTATTAGATAATAGAGAATATACAAAGAAGCAAAATGGTGATGCCACATCACCTCCTCAAGTCCTAGCTTTATATATATACTAGGAAATGAAATGAAACCGCACTTTGTGCGGCTTTAAAAAAAAATTAGTATTATCTTTTTTTATTACTTTGCACTTGATGAAACTGATAAAAAATATGAATTTTTTTTTTAAAGATGACGTAGCCTTATAAAACTAATGTTATTTATGAAAGTTAATTATTTTTTTGTTAACATTAAAAATATATGTTAATGTGTATAGTTAAGTGTACACAACCTTTTCATAAATAAAAATTATATTCACACTAATCAACTCTCTATTTTTTTTGGTATTAACAGACTCCCACATCTTACAAAGTCTAACCATTATCATCCAACTATCTTTATCATTGTTTAACTCATGAAGAAAAGAGTACTCTATGAAGCACACAATACTAAAAATTTAAATAAGTCAAAAAATAAAAACACAAGAACATTTCTAAAGAGGATGTTGGTTAAATAATAAAAAAAAACTCAATCATAACAAATCTTAAATGCTTAATATTTAGAGTTTGAAGAAACCAAAAGACACTAAATAAAAGGTTGCATAATTAAATATGGGATTATGACATTAAAATTATGTCTTAGTAGCATTGGTGAGGAAAGATGAAGGAACATTCCTTCCTATATTAATTAGTTGATGTATTTTAAACCACTAAAGTTTAGTTGTTGGCTTAATAAAATAAATGAATGTTTCAAAACTTATAATTAATTTATTATTAATGGTTACTTATTGTTGAATTTAAATAGAAAGAGGAAGAGAAATGTAATTTTTTATAATCAATTAATTATTTTCTATTTTTAATATTTTATAAAGTAATTATTTTTTAATCTCAACCAATAGAGTAGATAATAGAAAATATAAAAAATGAGAAATAATAATGCCACAAATCTTAACTACTTAATATTTATAGAGTTTGAAGAAGTCAAAAGGCACTAAACAAAAGGTTGCATAATTAAATATGAGATTATAGTATTAAAATTAGACTCTAATGACATTGTTGAGGGAAGATGAAGGAACATTCCTTCCTATATTAATTAATTGATATATTTAAGCCACTAAAGTTTAATTATTGGCATAATAAAATAAATAAATATTTCAAGTTTTATAATTAATTATTATTAATGGTTACATATTATTGAATTTAAATAGAAAGAGGAAGAGACATGTAATCTTTTATAATCTAATAATTATTTTTTATTTTTAATATTTTATAATGTAATTATTTTTTTTAAAATCAACCAATTTATTAGATAATAGAGAAAACAAGAAGATGAGAAATAGTGATGCCACATCACCTTCTCTAGTCCCAACTTTATATATATATATATATATATATATATATATATATATATATATATATAGATATAGATATAGATTTTTAATATTTTGTAATGTAATTATTTTTTAATCTCAACCAAAATATTAGATAATAGAGAGTAAAAAAAAGAGAAATAATGATGACACAAATCTTAAATATTTAATGTTTTGGAGTTTGAAGAAGCCAAGAGGCACTAAACAAAAGATTGAATAATTAAATATGGAATTATGACATTAAAATTAGGCTCTAATGGTATTGTTGAGAGAAGATGAATGAACATTCCTTCCTATATTAATTAATTGATGTATTTTAAGTCACTAAAATTTAATTGTTGGCATAATAAAATAAATGAATGTTTCAAGACTTATAATTAATTATTATTAATAGTTACATATTGTTGAATTTAAATAGAAAGAGGAAAAGATATGTAATCATTTATAATCTAATAATTATTTTCTATTTTAATATTTTATAATGTAATTATTTTTTAATTTAAACCAATTTATTAGATAATAGAGAATATGAAATGATGAGAAATGGTGATGCCACATCACCTCTTGTAATCTCAACTTTATATATATATATATATATATTAATTCATGTATTTTATGCCACTAAAGTTTAATTGCTAGCATAATAAAATAAATAAATGTTTCAAAAGACTTATAATTAATATTATTAATGATTACATATTGTTGAATTTAAATAGAAAGAGAAAAAAAATTACAAAGAATATCCACCAATATTTTAGATAATAGAAAATATAAAAAGATGAGGAATGATATATATTAATAAAGTTACTATTTATTAAATGAGTTAAATACAATCAAATTAATTATGAGAAGATGAAAAGCCAAATCTAAAAAAAAATTCTCTATTTATTAGGTAATAGAGAATATACAAAGAAGCAAAATGGTGATGCCACATCACCTCCGATATATTTAAGCCACTAAAGTTTAATTATTGGCATAATAAAATAAATAAATATTTCAAGTTTTATAATTAATTATTATTAATGGTTACATATTATTGAATTTAAATAGAAAGAGGAAGAGACATGTAATCTTTTATAATCTAATAATTATTTTTTATTTTTAATATTTTATAATGTAATTATTTTTTTAAAATCAACCAATTTATTAGATAATAGATAATACAAGAAGATGAGAAATAGTGATGCCACATCACCTTCTCTAGTCCCAACTTTATATATATATATATATATATATATATATATATATATATATATAGATAGATATAGATATAGATATAGATTTTTAATATTTTGTAATGTAATTATTTTTTAATCTCAACCAAAATATTAGATAATAGAGAATAAAAAAAAGAGAAATAATGATGACACAAATCTTAAATATTTAATGTTTTGGAGTTTGAAGAAGCCAAGAGGCACTAAACAAAAGATTGAATAATTAAATATGGAATTATGACATTAAAATTAGGCTCTAATGGTATTGTTGAGAGAAGATGAAGGAACATTCCTTCATATATTAATTAATTGATGTATTTTAAGTCACTAAAATTTAATTGTTGGCATAATAAAATAAATGAATGTTTCAAGACTTATAATTAATTATTATTAATAGTTACATATTGTTGAATTTAAATAGAAAGAGGAAAAGATATGTAATCATTTATAATCTAATAATTATTTTCTATTTTAATATTTTATAATGTAATTATTTTTTAATTTAAACCAATTTATTAGATAATAGAGAATATGAAATGATGAGAAATGGTGATGCCACATCACCTCTTGTAATCTCAACTTTATATATATATATATATATATATTAATTCATGTATTTTATGCCACTAAAGTTTAATTGCTAGCATAATAAAATAAATAAATGTTTCAAAAGACTTATAATTAATATTATTAATGATTACATATTGTTGAATTTAAATAGAAAGAGAAAAAAAATTACAAAGAATATCCACCAATATTTTAGATAATAGAAAATATAAAAAGATGAGGAATGATATATATTAATAAAGTTACTATTTATTAAATGAGTTAAATACAATCAAATTAATTATGAGAAGATGAAAAGCCAAATCTAAAAAAAAATTCTCTATTTATTAGGTAATAGAGAATATACAAAGAAGCAAAATGGTGATGCCACATCACCTCCGATATATTTAAGCCACTAAAGTTTAATTATTGGCATAATAAAATAAATAAATATTTCAAGTTTTATAATTAATTATTATTAATGGTTACATATTATTGAATTTAAATAGGAAGAGGAAGAGACATGTAATCTTTTATAATCTAATAATTATTTTTTATTTTTAATATTTTATAATGTAATTATTTTTTTAAAATCAACCAATTTATTAGATAATAGATAATACAAGAAGATGAGAAATAGTGATGCCACATCACCTTCTCTAGTCCCAACTTTATATATATATATATATATAGATAGATAGATATAGATATAGATATAGATTTTTAATATTTTGTAATGTAATTATTTTTTAATCTCAACCAAAATATTAGATAATAGAGAATAAAAAAAAGAGAAATAATGATGACACAAATCTTAAATATTTAATGTTTTGGAGTTTGAAGAAGCCAAGAGGCACTAAACAAAAGATTGAATAATTAAATATGGAATTATGACATTAAAATTAGGCTCTAATGGTATTGTTGAGAGAAGATGAATGAACATTCCTTCCTATATTAATTAATTGATGTATTTTAAGTCACTAAAATTTAATTGTTGGCATAATAAAATAAATGAATGTTTCAAGACTTATAATTAATTATTATTAATAGTTACATATTGTTGAATTTAAATAGAAAGAGGAAAAGATATGTAATCATTTATAATCTAATAATTATTTTCTATTTTAATATTTTATAATGTAATTATTTTTTAATTTAAACCAATTTATTAGATAATAGAGAATATGAAATGATGAGAAATGGTGATGCCACATCACCTCTTGTAATCTCAACTTTATATATATATATATATATATATATATATATATATATATATATATATATATATATATATATTAATTCATGTATTTTATGCCACTAAAGTTTAATTGCTAGCATAATAAAATAAATAAATGTTTCAAAAGACTTATAATTAATATTATTAATGATTACATATTGTTGAATTTAAATAGAAAGAGAAAAAAAATTACAAAGAATATCCACCAATATTTTAGATATTTTAGATAATAGAAAATATAAAAAGATGAGGAATGATATATATTAATAAAGTTACTATTTATTAAATGAGTTAAATACAATCAAATTAATTATGAGAAGATGAAAAGCCAAATCTAAAAAAAAATTCTCTATTTATTAAATAATAGAGAATATACAAAGAAGCAAAATGGTGATGCCACATCACCTCCTCAAGTCCTAGCTTTATATATATATATAGATATATATATAGATGGTTTCATTTAGTTAAGGTAGTTGTTGAAAGTCAATTTATAATTGGGTAAATTTCAAGATGCAAATCAATGAAATTAAGGAAAAAAAGTTAATTAGGGATTTATCATATATACTTAAAAACATTATGAATTGAGTTTAATGAATGGGTGTGTCAAATGAAATGGGTCGAATCAGGCTTTGTTAAAGGCATTTAAAAAAAAAATTGAAAAATTTTAATTTAATAATTAAAAAAATAAATGTTTACATGTTTTTAGCGGCCCTTTGGAGTGGGCCTCTAGATTTTAGTTTCAATGGCTGCAAATAGAATTAGGAAAAAAATTTCATTTTAGAATTAAAGATTTATATCATCGTAAATCGACTTTTACAACGTTAAAAACTGATTCACGATATTATAAAACCCGTGACGAATTTTAAACCCAAATCTAATAAACACTCACAGAATTAGATAGTCAAAATATTTTTGGTCGTAACATTTTGCTTGACTTCAACTCAATCATTTTGTTTGTGCAGAGGATTTAATATAACAGCAGTGATATTCTCACAAAAACGGGCACAAAGGTTTGCACAAAACGGTGCGTTTTGTGCAACCTTTAAAAGAAAACGCAGCAGCCGCAAATTACACGCACGTTACCTGATCACACTCCCTTCACTGCAGCAGTTCGCAAACTAAACGCAGCAGCTCGCAAAGAAAACGCAGCAGCTCTCAGCTCAGCTCGGTTTCCTCTCATTCTCTCAGCTCAGCTCGGCATCGATCTCCCTCAATCTCTCGATCTCAGCAGCAATATTTTGCCCCATTTAAGGTACTTCACCTAATTCACATACAAGTGCAAAGATCAAGATGATTTTAGTTCCACTTGTTGAGGAAATATTGCCGCTTTCTGCAGGATTTGTCATTACTGATTTGTACCCATCTCTTAAATTTCTTCGTTCTGTAACTGGGGTGAAGTTTCTCAGACTTGAGAGGTCCCTGGACATTTTGCTCATAGGATATGCTCCTATTTTCCGGATTTTTATTCAAAATTCAACTATAAGAAAAAATTCTAGTTAAATGTCTCTCTCTTTTTCAATTATTATGCAGATTTTTGAAAGGAAGAAAATGCTTAGCTGGGTCCTTTAATAAACTTGTTTTATTTTTATTTTTTTAAAATAAAAATGTAACAAATACAAACACAGAGCAATAAACTAATTATGCAGATACTATAAGTAACACGAAGCTAAAGGGGCCCTATATGATGTTAAAAATAAAGGAATCTTCGTTCTGTAACTGGGGGCGAGATCGAGAGATTGAGGGTGAGATTTAAGAAAACGCAGTGAGAGATTGAGGGCGAGATTTAAGAAAACGCAGTGAAAGGAACAAGGTTATCTGTTGCAGAGAAAGGAACAACTGAACAAGGGCAAACGGGAGTGAGCAGCTGGGCAGAAAGAACGTGTCGTGTGTGTTGTGTTGTGCACGTGAGAACAGCGTTTTAAAGGTGCACAAAACGCACCGTTTTGTGCAAACTTTTGTGCGCGTTTGTGTGAGAACATCATTTTCCTTAATATAATTAACTCGCATTTCATACTACAGAATTTGACCAAAGGCCACGACTACAATGGTTCAGGTGCATCGATAGATCAGGATGAATAAAAAATTATAAAAACATTTCGCACCGTTCGATGCTGATTCAAAGTAAATCAATGGTTGGATAATCAAAAAAGAAGAAGCGGGCAACGGGAGAGAAGGTAAGCGTGGGCCCTATCTAATAAGGGTTGTCAGATACTCAGATTATTTTACCAGTTACTACATTTATCTCTGTTTCTGACGGCACCACTGTAGCAAATCGTGGTAGAATAGTAACACCGGTGATGTTAATTTATTATTGTTTATAAAATATAAATTTAATTAGCTTTTAATATTAATGAGTTTAGGAAATACAAATAATTAAAATTTTATCATGTAAAACAAATTAATAATCATGTTACTAACTTATTAATATCTTGTATGACTTGTGAATTTGAAAAATAAATAAATATCTACAAATATTCATAATTATCCATATCCATATTAAGCAGCCAAAATTAGATATGGATGAATGTGGATATTATGAATAATTCTAAATATTTACCATCCTTAACTCAAAATAGAATTATAATTACAATTACAATCACAATTTCATCCCAGTTACAATTATTATTATGATTTCAATTTTAATTACAGTTCCAATTACAATTATAAGTTCAATTTCAATTCCAACTACAATTACAATTGCCATTACAATTTCAATTTCAATTCAATCATAATTATAACCATTGACTAATTAAATTGATGTACATAAGCCATGTTAATATTATTTTAACTTTAATATTATTGTTGCATTTGAAATCATATTTGTTATGTATTTATATTATTTATTTAATAATATTCATATAGAAACACTAAAATTAACATTTAAGCAAGTAATCTACCGTCTTAACCCTTATGAAAAGTTCCATTGATCATCCTTTTGCGGCCAAAACTACCTACCTAGTTTTTTTATACAAAATTTTCATTCTAATGATGATAGATTGTTGTTACCATCATCGTCATCATCCCGACTCTCATGTCGCGGCCACCAACTTATTCATAGTTTTCATCTCAATATTAATTATGAAAGATTTGGGACATTGTATTTTGGAATATGTGATATACAATTTTTAGGCAGTTTTTTTCTAATTTATCTAAAATCTGAAAAGATATGGTCAAATTCCCATTCGAGGCCATTAATTTTCATTTTAAGCATACCTCAAGGTCCTTCTAAAAAAGACATTAAAATAAATGTAACAATATGTGAAATAAAATATGATGGCTATAATATAGTAATTATGGAGAGCTTGGTTTGAATCTGAACAACCACATTTATTATTTGTAGAATATATTTTATCATTATTACTAGATTGAACCAAGTTTCCACTAATCTAAAGTCTTGGGTCCTCCATTTTATTGTTCATTACCTTCCCCTAATGACTTTGAGTCTATAAAGAGGTCTTATAATTTAAAACATATTAATAAATTATTGAATCTCTACTGTTTAGACAGTGCTTAGTTTCTTCACCACTAAGGGTCTCATCTAGTTTTAGAGTAATTGGGACCTTTGTTCGAATCCTAACACCCACATTTATTTATTTTTTAAATGTATTTGATCATTTGTACAAGATTATCATGTATTACTAAATTAAAACAAGCCTCCCCTAATCTAAATCCATAGGTTCACCATGTAGTGACAGAAATAATATTTAAATTAGCCAAAAAAAATTATTTTTTATTTTTTAAGTTTAGAATCCATCTAGTATACACACACACACACACACACACCAACAAATGTATTTGTGTATGTATATGTATGTGTGTGTGTGTGTGTGTGTAACAATACTAAGGTTCAATATTTCAATGGCCGTTTAAATTAAGAAATGATATTCATGCCAACACTAACTTAGAGCATAAAGTGTTAACATATATGTTTACATAATGTTGATTTTGATGATAACAAACAAGATTAAGAATGATTAATCTTTTAAGCTCAAATTATTTTTTATACATTTTAAATAAATCATTATTTTTATATTATAAATGTTTCATATTTAATGGAAAAATGATTTTATGAAATTGATTGTTTTTCAAGTTATGATTTAATTGAAAGAGTTTTGAAAACTTTGAAATCAACAAGTATTGCTTGAAATTTTGGAGAAGGACTTATTTGAAAAGTGTTATAGCATTTTGGGCTCTATCATAATTTCAGAAAGTTTTGAGATTAACAAAGCATTATTTGAAAATTCTGAAATTGGACCTATTTATAAACTTTCACAACGTTTTGGGCCATAATATAGTTTTATAAAGTTTTGGGGTCAAACTATAAAATTAGAAATTATTTCACTGTAGCAGTCACTGTAGCAAGCGGCTAACCAGATGTGTAAATCTGGCAAGCCGGATTTGGGCAGAATGTAACCAAATCGAAAGTGGCTAACCGGATCCTGACAAACGGCAATCCGGTTGTTGAGCAGGAAGCTTCTGACCACAAGCGGCAATCCGGATGTGACAAACCGGCATACCGGATGTTCAGAATTTCAAAATTGTGCTTGTAACAGTAACATCAAACGGCTAACCGGATGACCATAACTGGCAATCCGATTACGACCAAAATGAGCATAACGGCTAGTTTTTGAGCTCAAACTATATAAACTCAAAACCAATTCATTTTTGGAGATCCAAGCAAGCTTAAACAAGTGCACACAACATATATTGAGCTTCAATTTCGTAACTCATCATTTATTGGATCATCTTTATTCTTCAATTTGTATGTCTACTCTTAAAGAGAGATTCATTGTTGTATTTTTCATTTCTCATCACATTGTGAGTGCAAGTGTGGGAAACACTTGGGGTGAAGAGATTGGGGATATAATCTCTTGTTGTAAAGGTTCATTGATACCTTAGAAGTCAATTGTAAACATTTGAAGCCTTGGGAGGCTTGGATAGTGAAATCCTCAAGCCGGGTGAGCTTGGAGGCGTAGACGTAGGTGGGAATAGCCGAACCACGTAAAAATCCTTATGTTCGTTTTTCTCTTCCCTTACTCTTTTAATATTGTGCTTGATTGAATTTATTGTTTTCATTTGATTAAGGTAATAAATTAAATTGTTGTGCGAATTGTATTGCATATATTTTAAAATCCCAATTCACCCCCCCTCTTGGGTTGCCTAGTTAGTATTTCATAAAGTTTTTATACCACCTCTAAGGCATCTTCATTAACACTACTTTGATTTTCTTCAACAGGTTTCATGATATAATTTCAAAGCCTCTTGAATCCAAATCTCGCTCTACAATCTTATACTCCATATGATTCAAATTGTTTATCTTTGTTGATTTCAATTCAGCTGCCATCCATTGAAAAAAAAAATATCACTTGGAAAAAATTTAATTGGAATTAGGATTATATTATTGTAAAGAGTCATTTTTTTAATTTAATGACCTAATTGACTAATTTCAATAAGTTAATTTATTAAGTCATTTGTTTTTTTCAACTTAATAAAAAATTTCAGTCATTATTAAGTTATTAAGCTAATTTTTTAGCTAATATCATTAAAAGATATTCTCCAAAAATCCATATCTAATTAATTAATTTTTATCTTTACCTAAATAAAATTTAATAATTAACATTATTACCTATTTCTATAACTTGTGATAATATATTTCTAGACAATTATTATTTTATCTTTTTATTTTTTAAATTAAAATTATTTATTTTCATATTTTTTATGAATATTGTTTTATAAAAAAAATTATAAACTACAATAAAATTAATTAACATGTACTAATTTACAATATTAAAGGGTTGTATTCTATTAAACATAATTTAGGTTATGATAATATATAATCTTATTTATGTTTTAACATTTATAATTTATAAGGGCACAAATATAAAAATACGAGTTTCAGATTTTTTAAGTTAAAAAAATAAATGATTTAGTGATTTTTGATAATTTTTTGCAGTTTGGTGGAGGGAGATATTCGAATCTATCTAAAACTAACCGTTTTGCTTTTTTTTTTGTTGCATAATTTATTAATTATTTCCAATTAATTAAAATAATTACAATTCATTTTTTTAAACACATAAAATAACTTAAATTTTGGTCAAAATTATTCAAAATTAAATTTTAATTTCTTTCACAAAATAATTTTATTCTAATTAAATTAATTAAATATTTTATTTTATTGGAAACGTTTCTTACAAAATTTGTACCTCAGTTCGCCACTTAAGACGAAAAAGCGCAATTACAGTACTTGTGACGTGTAGTATATTACCTGTGACATTATTGAGCAACAGTTGTGATAATAAGAGAGTAACTGGAGAACTTGTGACATGGTGTACGTAACTCGGAACACAAACACACAAATAATGACAGTTATGAATTCAACCGGAATAACTGGTTACTTTGCAATGCTTATTGCACACATGTCAGAATTTAATTGGCTTTATGTCATGTCACAGTTGACCATGCATACATCGGGCGCATAGTAGGAAGACCCTTGACCAAAATCATTGGATGTGAATGATATCTATGATCAACTTGTGAGGTGATGGGTTGCGCCTCCAATCCATCAAGATCCTGGGCGGTTAGGCGTCCGCGTCACTCTTCATTATCTTTTTTTTTTTTTTGACAAGCACTCTTCATTATCTTGATTTCCTCTCTTCTGTGCAACTTAGTTTCTATATCACTGCTTAGTTGCACTGCAAAAACTCATGGG